>CM034149.1:856186038-857389935 GCA_019776745.2 Taxus chinensis | reverse complement strand
AGTAAGTTTTGATTCCAAAAGAGTAATTTCTAAGTGTTCTGCCCATATTCCAGTACAGTTAGGGCAAGTACAAACTGTGTTTAAAGTTCATCAGTTTGACCTCCTACACTATGATATGTTACTTCGGTCAGATAATTTGAACAATCACATGACTTATACTATTTGTGAAAATGAGATCCGATTCCCACAAGGATCTATTCCTAGACTCCAGTCATGCCAATCCATTGTGCCCTTAGCACCCAAGCCACATAAAGCTTCTAATCTTGACTGGTTACACAAATCCATCTCTATGAATGCCTCTATTATTGATGCCCTCATCACTAAGCTTAAGACTGATTGTTCTTCTGACAATCCCCATGCTTTTGTCCATAGAAAGAAACATTATTGTCAGCTAGAATTTTAGACCACCACTCCTCCAAAATTCAAAGCACACCGTATAGGCATGTCTCCCTCTGAAAGAACTGAATGCCAAATCGAAATTGACAATTTGCTTGCAGGAGGATTTATTCAAACATCCAAGTCCCCCTCGAAATGTCCTGCCTTTTATGTCAATAAAAGGAGTGAACAAGTTAGAGGTAAAAAGAGATTAGTTGTGAACTATAAACCTCTCAATAAGTATATCTTGTCTGTACAGCACCCAATTCCAAGCCGAGATGATTTGTTGACTCGGATTAATGGCAGCAAGGTTTATAGTAAGTTTGATTTGAAATCCGGTTTCTGGCAGATCTTCTTAAACCCAGAAGATACTTATAAGACTGCATTTAGTATCCCTGGTAGCCAGTATGAATGGAGAGTTTTACCATTTGGTTTAAAGACTGCACCATCCATTTTTCAGAAGAAAATGGATCAAATTTTTGGTCACTTGTCAAAATTCTTAATTGTTTATATAGATGATATTCTGATATTTTCTCATAATACTAAAGATCATTTGGAGTATTTGGAACAGTTTTATAAAACAGTGTATGCCAATGGACTCTGTCTCAGTCCTACCAAAATGTAAACGTTCAAAGATACAATTCAGTTTTTGGGCATTACCATTAAAGACGGAGCCATACTTTTGCAAGAGCACATTGTCTCAAAAATCAGTTTATTCCCTGATGAAATAACAGATAAGACACAATTGCAAAGATTTTTGGGTTGTGTTAATTACATTGCAGGCTTCTAGAAAAATGTTGTTGTTGACAAGCTACTTTTAAATAAAAGGCTTCGCACTAATGCTCCAACATGGTATTCTCAAATGACTAAAGCAGTCCAGCGAATTAAACAAAGCTGCCAGACTCTCCCTTCTATGTCTCTTCCTGGAACATGATTTAAAATTATTGAGACAGATGCATCTCTGAAGAATTTTGGGGAGCAATCCTCAAAGAAAGGAAAGAGAATGATACAGAACAAATATGCAGGTATGCTTCTGGATCCTTCGAAGGACCCGAACTTAAGTATCATTCTAGTCACAAAGAAATACTTGCTGCTAAAAGAGATATCCAAGCTTTCCTGTTCTTTATTCAACATGAAAAGTTTTTGTTAAGAACAGACTTGCAGCATTTCAAAGGAAGATTGTATAAAGGAGATCCTCGCAATAAAACCACTTATGGCCGTCTACAAAGATGGGCTCAATGGTTTGATGGCTATGATTTTGACGTTGAACATATTTCAGGAAAAAAGAATGCTCTTGCAGACTTTGCTAGCAGAGAGCTAGTTCGGCATAAAAACATAAGTGTTATGCAGATTGTTCATGAATTCCTCCATCCTGTCTGGAATACTTCTACATGTTCCAATTTTGTAAAATCAAAGGAATGATGTGATAATGTTATGTCTTGGGAGGCACAACATCTGCTATTATCTAGAGAAATAATCTTTGTATCTCCTTACCAAATGACAGAGGTGGCTTGTAGATTCGTTGATCCAGAGATCCCAACCTCTGATTTCCATACAATCCAGGGTCCTATTATTTTTTGTACTCTGCGATGGCAATGGCGCCATTCTCGATTCACAGAGCCTCTTGATGACAGACCTATTGAAGGAATTTGTCTCCGACAATTAATTCCAAGGCCTAATACTATGTGGCGATTTGAATTTTCAAGGCTCTGGCCAGAAGGTGACCCCTTACAAAATGATGCATGGAACCGCCCTAGCAGACTAGGAGATCAGCAATATATTGCAAATCATTTCAAATATTTCTTATCTAAGTTCATGCCTACCAAACTGTCTGACAGTCCATTTTTCAGTCCCAGTCCAGATACTGTCAGAAATATCATTATCAACTGTAAGATTCCCTAGTATGTTAAAATGAAATATTATGTTCGTACTAACACCATGCAGGGCTATCATGCAAATCCAAATGGAGAACTTTGGAGGAAGTTCTATATCCACCATACGATGAATGTACCTCCTCCTGCACTAGGATAATCTCTCCGGATACCAGATCAGTATCTATTCCCTACTCGACAATATCTTCGTAGAGATACTGATGGTTCCCGTGCTGTCTCACGTCTGTGGTATGAGCGTAATACACGACAACTTTTTCCTGTAACACAACAAGAAAATTCTTCCTCATCCTCAAATCATCGGTTATTTGTCCACTTTTGTCCATTCATTTCCACTTCTAAGGTAATATGTTTCGTCTCCAATTGTGGTGATCCTTTCGCTCCCATTAGGAAACCTTCATTTAACATTTTTAGTAACTATATGGTTTCTGTATTATATAGTTTTAAAATAGATGGTGCGGAATGAAGAACATTGAATTCAAGGCATACATCTATCCTGCAAAGATTTTCCTTTTTTAGACTCTCATTTGCAATAAATTATTGTTGTTTTTACAATTTTGGTTAGGTCAATTCGTTCCATTCTACTTCTATAACACGTTAAGCTTTGTAGTTAGTGTGTTGTGTGGAATTAAAGCAAATCATTCCATCCTTGCATGTCTCATCACACAATATCATAATACAAAAAGCATGGTCTTATGACTCATGAGCCTTCGGATTATCTTCCATGTTGATTCAAACAACCTCAAACAGTGAAGGAGGAAATGGGAGATACCTTAACAACAAATTTTGACAAAGCCCTTCAAAGGCAAAGGAAGGAAATGATGACACATTCCCCTAATGTCCCCTTGTGAGTTGTGCTTGAGGTTACAGCCACACCATCATCAAGAAAACCCTTCGGGAGTCTGACACCATGCTTGACGTTGCAGCCACAACATCATCAAGTAAACCCTTCGGGAGTCGGACACCCTTCAAAGTACATGTATATTTTGGCATTCCTCAATTTGAAGGAAAATCTAATGTTGATTGAATAAATGGCTTGACCAACTAGAATCATATTTGTCAATGAATAGCTTCTCTGATAATGAAAAGATAACATCCGCACACTCAAAAGCTTCTTTGCATGTCAAAAAATAGTGGGAATCATATTGCCTTCAAGATAAAAATGATGGCAAAGTCACTCTCAAGGAAGCATGTGTGAAAACATGGAACAATTTGTAAAAGCTACCTGAGAGCAATACCATCCAGTAAAGAAATATGATGACCAATTCAAAAAGATCATTAATTGTGCAAGGCTTAGGACCAAACAGTACAAGACTGCACCAACAAAGGTCATGCTTCATCAGCACAAGTTTGTACACCTGATAGTGAGAGGCAAAGAATTTTCAAATATTGTAGTGGTTTGCGATATTGTGTCCAAAAACAGATGGAATTTGCAGACATCAAGACACTAGGTGAAGCCTACCAATATAAAGTCAAAATTGAGGAAAAATCAAACATGGAGGAACTAAAGAATATTCTACTAATAACAAATCACAACAAAAGAAAGGCAATGCAGACACCAGGCAGCCAGGAAAAGATGGACCTTTGGAGAGGCAAGGCAGGGAGCAAACATGGAGGGAAAAGACAATGTGATGTGGTGCGAGAACCACAACTAGTACCACTACACCAAAGACTCCCAATCCAATAGCAAAACCCTTATGGCAAATTCGTGGGAGCAAGGCACAACAAAAGTATCCACATCCACTTCGAAAAGTTCATGTGTGCATAGAGAAGAGGAGAAGATCATGGATGCAAAGCAGCAGGCCATTGTCACCTCCACACGAATTGAGCCTCCACCATAAGCAGATTATGAGCAATTGTTCCACTCACAGATGTGTGGAAATGGAAAGGCTCTACAATTCACTGTAGATAATGGACGTTGGAAGAATTATCTTTACTAAAGCAATCAAAAGGGTTATATAAGGGCAAAGATCAGCGTCAATTTACAGTGTTGCTTGTCATATTCCATCAAACCATTGAAGGATGAGGTGGTTGTGGCATGTCACCCTTGGATGTATGTGAGGTGCTTGTCGATCATCCCTACTTGTGTGTGTGCCACAATATTCATGAGGCTAGGCTTAGAAGTGTCATCATTTATTTATAAGTCGTACCAGATACCATAGGTGGTCCATGCTAGGTCCATATCACTAATCATTGCAAAGTAGTGTGACCTTTGTCCTACTTGTGATCAAACATGAGGAAAATCAAAAAGTTCCAGCAACCACAAGTGCCATTACAACAGGCCGAAGAACGTGTCAGAAGCAAGAGGGCTAGTTAAACATCTAATTCACTTGGTCCACGGAACTCCATTGCCGAATGGACCGTTATACAAGTGTCTGTTGCTCGATAATGATAAAATAAGGCATCGATTTCAAGAATTGATTCGAACGGGCCACGTTTGGCAAAGTCCCTTGCCTTGTGGCAACTTGGTCATGCTTGCTGCAAAAAAATATGCAAGATGGCAACTATGCATTGACAATCGCACTCTGAACAAGATCAACATCAAGATTTGGTTTTTGCTTCCATGGATTGATGATGTATGGAAGGCCACCTTCGAATCTAAGGGCTTGTTTGAGTTCTTAGTTGAGTCATTCAATGTGACAAATGCACCAAGAACATTCATGTGGATGATATATGATTACCTAAGGCCCTTCATAGATTCTTTCCTTGTTGTGGACAACATTATTGTCTTCAATAAGACATGAGAGGAGCATGTGCAACATATTCAACAAGTTCTTTGCACCTTGAATCAACATAAGCTCTACGTTGGACTTCAAGAAGTGTTCCTTCGACATGGAAGTATCAAATACCTCGGCTATGAAATTAACAAGGATGATGTACATGTGTACCCAAAGAAAATCTAGGCCATCAGGCATTGGTCAGCACCTAAAATTTTCATAGAACTTCAGAATTTTTTGAGACTAGCCAATTTGTAATGTAGGTTTGTGCTCGGATTCTCACATCGAGTGGGCCTCTGAATGAGGAAACAAAGGGAGACACAACTACAAAATTTGTATGGGCATAGGCACAACACCAAGCATTTGCACAACCGAAATGGGCTTTGTTCAGCATCGGTCTCTGTCTTGCCTGTTATGCAACAACTATTTAAGATTGAGACGGATGTGAGCATGAGATATCAAAATGGCCTCAATTATAAGAAAGAGAGATTGACTTCTCTCACATATACTAGAGACTCACAAATAGCGGACATGTTCTTGCCTAACATTTGTGCCACATGGGACACCTGTGTTACTAGAGGGTAGTGTCGGAAATAGATTTGGGAGGATCATTGCAGCAGAGTAGCACGACATGTTGAGGTGGAGAAAATAGTGGCAATTTTGCAAAAGCGTTTATGTTGGCTGAATCTTCATCATGATGTCACTAGATACATCGAGTCTTGTACATACTGGCCAATTGTGAAACCGGCTGATCAAAAGCATGGTCTGTAGACACCTCTTCCAATTCCAGAAAACTTAGAACTTTGTCTCAATGGATTACATGTCATGGCTTCCCACAGCAAGGTAGGGTCATGACTGTGTTTTTGTGGTGCTAAACAGGTTGCAAATTATGGAGTTTTAGCACCCTACAAAAAGGGGGTCTCAACAGAGGAGACTGCCAAACTCTTCATCAAGCATGTGTGGATTTATTTTGGCCTACAACAGAACATTGTGTCAAACATGTGCAATAAATTTGTAGTTATCTTCTGGCCTACACTATGGTCCAAGAAGTACACAAAATTAAACAAGTCCATCATGTTCCATCTTCAAACTGATGGACAAATGGAGATGGTAAACCGCATGATTTTGCATTTTGGGTTCCATACGTCCAACATAGCTATAAATTAAATTATAAGTGCTTTTTTTTAATTGTTTGTGTGTGTTAATCATGTCAATTGTTCAAAGAGTTGTTGTAGCTACCAACCATCCAAGAAAATACTAAATAGTGTATATGTTCAAAGAAGTACAGTGAGTAATATAGTGCCTTTGTCTACCCACAACTCCTGCATATATGATTCTGTATATAGGACGTCTGTTGAGTTATGCAGTTTTCTTGTTTTGTGTAAAAAGTTATTTTCTAAGCCAAAGTTGGTGTTTGCAGGGTTGTTATCCTTTATGTATAGGGTTTTCTTCAACCTATGCAATGTGAAAAGCATGCATTTTTGTATCTGCTTGAAAACCCAAACATGCATAGCATTATTCAGTAACCAACCCATGTGTACATGTGTACCTGATATATACTAATGGTTTCTAAAAAAGCTGTAACTACCGTTGCATGATTCACCTCAAGCTCGCCATTACACCAACTATAGTTAAGGTAAATACAAGATGAATTTTCCATTTGTGTTAAATGCAACTGAACTTAACAACATTATGAAAAATCAGGAAGAAAATATTTGTGGCTCTTATCTATTCCTGAATTGCATAGTAGAGCTTCTAAGCCATAAAAAGCCATCTGATTGCTCAAAATAGCTTAGTTTATGTACATTTCTCAGAAAAATGGTACACGATTTCAGTAGAAAAAGCATGAATGAACATGCAGAACAATCTGCTTTTATGTTGAGATAAAAAGAAGGGAAAAATAAAGAGCTTATACGAAAGAATGGTAACCATGTTGGTACAGTCTAAAAGATTGAACCAGATTGATCAACAACAGGTGGGCATCATACAACACAATCTTGTATACTTCCAATGATTGATGTAAAAATCAATCACACTTTAAGTGTTATGGCCAGAATAAGGCAACATAATTAAGACAACAAAAAAGATTAAATGAAATGTAAATGATAAAGTCAGCAAAACAAAAACAGACTTATTACTATAAATGCCTATCATATAAATATATATAAGCAAATACCTACCAACTTTCCACTCAGAATCTATCAGTTCATGAACTCAATGCATATTGCATTATCTGGGCAAATGAAGAGTTATGGTGGGAAAACTTATCCGTAACGCTTAGGAACTCAAAACCTCCTCTTCTCGTAGGAGAACAAGTCATGAACACCACCTTCAGCCTGCGCGGCACCAGTGCGAACCTGCAATCAGACAAAAGATAAATGTTCTATTGTTAGAAGATGAATAGAGTGGGCAGAGTAGTAGTTCTTGTATGAGCATATCTATATACTATATGAAATTAGTAATATCCTGAACAAGAAAAAACAAAATGGGCAATAAAGAATGTGATGTATAGTTTACCCACTTTCCTTTGATTTTCTCTTGCAAGAGTGACTTTAACAACAAAAGCTATACTAATTGTTTCTAGAGATATTAAGTTTTTAACAGATTTGAGGTCCAAAAATAAATGATCTCTTAAATCACAATGATAATTAGGCACGAATCTAGGCCAAAACTCTGGTTTATATGGAATTTAAACTGTGTACACTTTAACTAAAAATTATAATGATTTATGGCAAAACAAGATTCAGCATATGTTGTTTACATATACTTCATAAATTAGGCTTTAGCCAAACGAAATCAGAGTTAAACACAAATAGCGTCTGATCCAATACAGTTCTTGAGGACCGTGTTTTGCTGATTCTACACTAGCTGAGATGTCGTGTATGATGTCATTTTCTATAAACATTAGTTTGTTGATACACCTCAATTACAATGTACAGTGCACTAGCTCAGGTACCCAATGATCCAGGTGGCAACTCTAAAGTCTTTGTTGGCGTCAACACTAAACATAACGTCCTGCTCAGTCATAGTTTGTTCGGTGCAGTATCAGCTTCAGTCAACATTTACATTGATGCCCAATATCAGTAGTGCAAAATCCCTTGGGTGTCCACCTTTCCCCCTTTCCTTGGGTGGAAGATGTAATCGACAGAAGGCAAAGAATTAAAAATGAACAAGTAACCCATTTCATCTTCCATAACAGTTTCTTTTCATTCTACAGCTTTAATACAAATATCAAATATGTAGATACGTATTTAAAGCTAAATAGAGGAAGATAGTCGAGTCATTCATCTTTTTCAAGACAATATCTTGTACAGAACACTCAAATAAATAAAACTGCTCCAGTTATATACTTTACTCTGATGTATGGATGAATGTTAAGGTTTCTAAGTCTTGTTTTCTGAATTGCTTCTGCATATAACAGGTCTGAATTGCAGAAATTGAGTGTGTTGTCAAGGAGATATCTTGAGCCAGTATCAACTGTGTAACAGTGTACGCAATGAGTTCAACTCTATCTTGTATTATTAATTTGTTTTGAAGCATTAGAAAGCAAGTAATAATTTCTAGAGAACTTTGGCATCAGCTTCATTAGAGAGAGAATACAAGAATAATGCTTCAAGTCTGACCATTTCAAGTGATGTGTCGAGAAGACTGTATACTGTGTAAAAAATTTCCACTATTCTGAGACTGTTCGGAAGCTGACAAACAGCTGGTTTATGAAGCATAGAAGCAGAAGAAAGAAATAGATTAAGGGCACAAGCATTTCAATTGAGGCAAGCAGTCTTCCAGTTGGGCAACATTGATAGTTGATAGTTGACAGTTGACTCGATATTTCAAATTCAACCATCAAAAAAGAAGCCATGACTGTAATGTTTTTGTTTTTTAGCTTTTAAATTTTAAAACCTGTCCACAATTTATGTAAAAGAAATTAGAATACAGCGATTATGGTTGGGGCTTAAACTATACAGTTTAAACCCTAAATCAAACTCTTCTTTTCTTTTACATAAATCTTACGGCCTGTAGCCTTAGTTTTTGCTAATCCTAGGGCCTAGAATCAAGTTGTTTTCTTACTTCTATTTTTTTTAATCAAACTCTTCTTTTCATTTACATAAACCTTAGGGGCCTGTAGCCTTAGTTTTTGATAATCCTAGGGCCTACAATCAAGTTGTTTTCTTACTTCTACTTTTTTTACTTTAAACTGTAACAAGGGCTTACATAAAAAATCAAAGGGTTATTCCCAAAATAGAATGCCATAGTGCATGGCAGCGCAGCTTCCTAATTTAAGGCCAACTCTTCATTTTTTAGACAAACCTAAAAATAACATAGTTCTTTTACTAGCCCTAGGCATTAAACTGTTTTAGGTTTCAGCTAAAAATGCTGTGGAATAAGGATTCTGCATGGACTTGCCTATATCCATTACAAACAATTTGAATTGCAACTTTTTTCGAAGGAGACAGGTGGTGTCATAAATCACTTCAAATAACACGTGACAAGGCTGCCAACGCATGATGTTAGACCTTGTACAAATAAATGCCTAGAAGATGTAACCCATTGAGATTTACCTACTCTTGAGGGCCTTATCGAAAGCAGAATGAAAAAGCATAGGACTGTCATTTGATTGTCTAGCCCTCCTAGCAAAAGGCCCTTTCATGCAACTGGACCTCTAGGCAAGGAGGAAGAACTTCCCAACATTGGCCTGCCATTTAAATACTCATATACCAGCTTCTTCCAAAAATTCTAATGCTGCTGGGGGCAATGTCTATACATTTTTTGTGCCCCATACCACACCATGAGATCAAACTACCTTTGAAAGTAGTAGACACAAAAAAGATGTACAGGTACAAGCTTGAAAGGTGATAACCAAACTTTGGTACTGTCCTTGCAACCCATTCAATCTTGTGAGATCTCCTTATTGGCAGTCAATCGTTGATGCTATTAGCATTGCTGATCCATGCAAACTAGATAGGAAAAAATCACCTTAGTCGAAACACCTATTTGCAGCCTACTAGGAACATTCAAACTTAGATGATAAAATAAGCATTAAATGTGTACAAAATGCATTAAAAAACTTATATTCTACAGATCGCAATTAAAGGTTTGCTAAAAAATATGTTCAAAAATTAGATATAGAGACCTCGCTAGCAACCTGGTTCAATCTAAACTCCTCTGGTGCCTTTAGCAGCAATCCGTCAGCAGCTGGTGCTGGGAGTATTTGTCTAAAAAATTTAGGGGGACATGATCTTCTGCTATTGTTAGGATTTTCAAGTCTTGACAAACAATCAAGCAAAGGATTTACTATTTGGAGAGGTCTTGTCCTTGCAGGACAAGCATTAGTTGAGAATCACAGTTGAGATTGACTCACATTCTTTCTTCAAATTTGAATTCTAATCGAAACATGGGTGATTGGCATTTGTGGGGGATCATTAAGGATCTCTGTTAGTTTTTCTCGGCTATATCCCACAGGATATTAACAGAGCTGCAGATATCTTGGCTAAAAGAGAAACATCTGTGGACCATAATGTTGAATGACGGGACTTAGTGACATACCCATGTGATAGACTTAGAGCATGCCTTTTAACGATCATTGATGAGAAGTGACAAGCAATGTAATTGGATATGGGTAACTTGGAAGGTTGCCCCTTGCTCCAAAACCACTCCTTTCTATAGTTCCCCATGCCCTTTCCTGCACCATCCCCCTACGACTTGCAATAGATAAGGTTAAGTGGGTCATGGGGCTATGAATCCCACAATACTTCTCAGTGGTCTGATTTCATTCAATTCATATCCCCTCACCATCTATAATATCATTTTGATTTGTGTGGGCAACACTTATCACACACCCGGTACAGTCATTCCATGCAATGAAAATTTTGCATCAAAGATGGCGCCTTGGGCAAAGCGATTTCCCTCTTTCCGCATTATTTCCTCTTTCCAAGTTGACATTATTTTTCTCTTCCTTCATTTTCTTCCTACTGTTAGTGGAAAATCTATGTGATTTCTCAATTCTGTGGATGCAGTTTATGAAGAGGACAATGGCGAACATCATCTGAAGAGGTGGGAGTTCGGACCCTTCACGGTGGCAACTAAAGTTTCCATCCTCAACAATCACCCTACCTGCCTTCATCCTTTGGGGAATTCAGTGGTATCAGATTGATCTTTTAGTACCTTTCTTTGGCTTTGGTTTGAATTATGGTTGAGTTAAAATTAGAGTGTTTGGCCTTTGTTAGATTCCTTGTTTCTTTGGTGTCTTTCTTTTCTCTGAAATGGTTAAGAAAAATGCCATTGCCTTCGCTTCAAAATTTTCCAATCAACCTGGACATCAAAGTAATAAAGAAAATTGCATGAACACCATCTGGATTCTCTTACTGAAGTGAGCTGAAACAGGTGGAGTTGGGTTACTCCTATAAGACTTACAATCCCATTGGTGAAGACCCCATTCCATGATGATCCTAAACAGGCTATGCCTTGCCACTCTATTATTAACAATGTATTAGTAGTTAATGATTTTAGTAAGGCTTGGATTACAGGGGCGATGGCAAATTCACTCGGTAACAGAAAGCTAATTCGGGATGAACTGAAGGCTATTACGAAAGAGATCAATTTTACCAAAATACCATCTCACCTCTACAGCTAATACTCCAATGACCCAGGCGCTTCTCAACCTTCCTTTGTTGCTTATCTTCCTTCAAATGATGATGCCCAGATCATACCTACTGCTAGCCAGAAATTTCATAAAATACATGAGGAGGTCTCAGACCAGAGGGATTCAGCTCCAGCACAACAGGAGCAGATAAATTCTCTTATTACTAAACATTCAGAACCGGCCAATTTGCTCCAATAAAATTCTTAGGAGCAGAAAGCTATTGGGGACCTGAAAGAGGATGTGGAAATGTTTCTGGCTCAAATTTATAGGTGCTTCTATGAGTTTGCAGTAACGCCCCACACGATGTGGAGATGCTCTACAATTTGAAGCTAGGCTGTATACAAACCTGCTTCGATGTGGGGGGCCGTGGCCTGCGCCTTAGGCAGATGTCCAGCCCACTTTTGAAATTGTGATGAAGCGTAATGATGGCAAGGAGGCTAGGAGGCCTCCTGTTCCCTTCATTGGTTAACTTTTACGTCATGCATAGTTTTTTGTTTTGGATTTGGTGAAGGAGTATGCCTCCGAGCACTGGTGTCGTATTAGTAATCATGCAATGACTGTTACTTTTGTTAGTGCTGTTTTTGACCAGTCATCGTTAAGACTTAGTTGTTTTTTCAGGTTTGTGGTTTGCATGGAGTTTTATGTGATAGCTAATGCCCCAATATGGATTTCCCAGTTGATCCTTGTGATCAAGATGTATCTATGCAGCTGCCTGATGGAAGGCAGAGATTCTTTTGTTAGTGATCTCTCTCTCTCTCTCTCTATATATATATATATATATTACATGAAGTATACAAGAAACAACTACTTATAAACACACAAACAACAAAAATCTAAATCTCCAAAAATTTACCCAAACTAGTTCCAGAAACACATCTTGCCTAGGAAAGCTACAAAAGCCCCTTGGACTGATCTCAACCATTGAAGTTCGCCTTAAACAGTTGTATATCACCCTTATAAAAAAAAATTACACACTAGCAATTGCATGCGAGTTGTGCGATGGGAATGCCAAAAGGGATGGAAGGGGCAGTCTATTATGGGTCCAATGAATTTTTTTTATTTTTTATTTTTTTTGGGGGGGGGGGGGGGGGGGGGGGATTTATGAAGGGGTGAAGTGTGGGGCAGGTAAGGATGAAAATATGAATTGCAGAAAGGCGTTAAAACGACGTTTTTCCCTCAGAATAATTGCGTACGGAAACACTCCAACAGAATACTTTTTTCCCAGTCCAGAAAACCTATAAATTAACCAATACTAAACCCTCAAGTGATGGAAAGAAACATACGAAGCTTATAATCTGCCCAAGAATATAATATTTCTAGTGTTATGTTCAATGCATGTGGAGCTGCGGTGACAATAAAACTCATTTTAGGCCGGTATCAATTTTAAACTCGAGTGATTGCATGACAATAGGTGATGCACGAATAGTCATTGGTAATTGAGCCCCTCAAGCAGTTGGTCATATGAACGAAAGAAGGATTTTATCCACCATCGATTAAATGACATTTAATTTGGTAGATAAGATGAAGACATGAATGGAGAGTTGGAAATAAAAAGGTGGGAATTAAATACTTGCATGGTCAGCACCTACTCCATGGCTCAAATTGTTTCTGCCCAATTAATATTTGTTATATGTGCTTCACTTTATCGTCTCAATCTCGCCCGCATTATTCATGTGAATGTTATTTGTGCTTAAAGGGACCAAAATAACAAATGTGGAAAATCCAAAAGGTTCCAAGTTTGAAATCCAATAGCAATGCTTGCTTCTTTTAGTGCTTTACACCCCCCTTTTCAATTTTAAACTCGATTGATTGCATGAAAATAGGTGATGCACGAATAGTCATTGGTAATTGAGCCCCTCAAGCAGTTGGTCATATGAACGAAAGAAGGATGTTATCCGCCATTGATTAAAGGACGTTTAATTTGGTATATAAGGTGAAGACATGAATAGGGGTTGGAAATAAAAAGGTGGGAATTAAATACTTGCATGGTCGGCACCTACTCCATGGCTCGATTAATATTTGATTGTTCCTTCCCAATTAATATCTATTATATGTGCTTCACTTTATCATCTCAATCTCACCCGTAGTTTTCAAGTGAATGTTATTTGCACTTAGAGGAACCAAAGTAAAAAATGTGGAAAATCCAAAATGTTCCAAGTTTGAAACCCAATAGCAATGTTTGCTACTTTTAGCGCTTTATACCCCACTTTTTTGTTTTAAACTCAAGTGATTGCATGAAAATTTGTGATGCACGAATAGTCATTGGTAATTGAGCCCCTCAAGAATTGGTCATATGAACAAAAGATGGATTTTATCTGCCATCAATTAAATGACGTTTAATTAGGTAGATAAGATAAAGACATGACTGAAGAGTTGGAAATAAAAAGGTGGGAATCAAATATTTGCATGGCCGACACCTACTCCATGGCTTAGAGTGTTCCTACCCAATTAATATTCGTTATATGTGCTCCACTTCATCGTATCAATCTCGCATGAATTATTCACGTGAATAAAATTTATGCTTAAAGGGACCAAAATAAAAAAATTTGGAATATCCAATAGGTTTTAGGTTTGAAATCCAATAGCAATACTTGCTTCTTTTAGCGCTTTATACCCCACCTTTTTAGTATTACGCTCGAGCAATTGCATGAATATAGATGATGCACAAATAGTCATCTGTAATTGAGCCCCTCAAACAATTGCTCATATGAAAGAAAGAAGGATTTTATCTACCGATTGAAAGAGGTATTTTTACTAATAAAACCATCAAAGTGTATTGTGGAATGTCCATGTTGAAAGAGATTCCTTTCTTTCTTAATTATAAATTTAATCCCTACAATTATTAAAGTTTGAATAATCTCACCATTAAAAATAAATAATTAAAAAACAACTTATAACAATCTTCAAAACTATTGAAAAATAAATCTTAACATTATATATCTTTAATCATTCCACCATATCCCGACAACATTCCAGGCACTAACCAATGACATTATTTACAGTTCTTATTTCCCATACCATGTAATGTCCAGGTCGAGAAAAAATTCCTCGTTTTCTTAAATTTAAGATATGGTGTACGTACTCTATATTGAAGCAGCTGATTTATTGCCATTAATATTTAATAAAAACGTAATAATACAACAACTAATCTTTTAAATAAATCACATCCCACAATTGAATATAAAAGCAACAAAAATATGATTAGTATGGGATATGAGTGTATCGCCCACCCAAGAGACAAGATTTAACTTCCAACAGCCATGCCATTTTTGGACTCCACGTTCAATGGTTAAACGGCCATCAAATTGAACCCTCTCCATGCAGGATGAAAATAGCAAAAAACATGTCGAAACAACCGTCAAATTTAACCTGGGCATGGAGGGACAGGATAGACATGTGGAGGGGCTGGATTGGTGGAGCGAGGGCATTGACAGTACGGGCCAACCCGACTACAACATATACACACCTTTCGGTGTCAAAATCCATTGACACACATTCATGTGGAAAGATAAATAAAATAGCCAACTTTGAAAAAAAAAAACTTCACAACGGGGATGACTTTTGCTTGTACACACCACATTAAAAAAATATTTCTTGATAGTATTTTGATCTTTATTCCTCAAATGACATCATTTTCATAAATAGAACTCAGGAATCCTTGTATAAAATTAATAGTATCTAGAGTTTAAACCATGCTTTTAGATATCTTTGAAAATATCAAAGGTGAAATATAATTACGTCAATCCAATTTCGCTGCTCTGTATTACATTTAAACAGACAACCACTTGTGGAGGACCATAACATTCTCAATACCTCCAAACTTTAATTAGCAACACCCAAAAATTCGGCCATTAAATTTTTATCCTTGATCAAGGCATTCACGTGATGTGCTATGGGGAACTCTCAAAATTTATAGTTGTGAAATGTAGCCGAGTCTTTACCTGCAAAATGGAAGACGTTTTGGCGAGCATGTGGGGGAGTTGTTTTTCTGTAAGCATTAGTATCAACTGCTGAATTGGTGTTGCACTAAACAAGATAGCAACATCTATCCTAGGGCCAATACACAACATAGGTGGATTTTCAGGCCTTGCACAAAAAGCATTATATTATAGGACAAAAAAATATTTTCTGTGATCTCCATGCAAGATATCCAACTGGGCCGCATTGGGAATCAACAAAGTGGCTGTGACATGATTTGTGCGGCCTCTGAATTTCCAACACAGAATTTAATCACGCTACTCTTTGGCATGCTCCCCTTTGGATCATGATTTTGACGTCCATCAATGGCTCCAGTGTTGTCGTGCATTGACGTTCACCATAACCAGCTCCTTTTGCAGACGTTGATCCCTTTGACACATGTCAGCGCCAAGAGGATCCACTCCCACTTGGAAGACACCTTTCGGCATAAAAAGAATCAGTTACTTCTTTACACACTCAAGCTGAAGTTTTCTCAATTGACAGCATAATTTGTGCAGCCTCTGAATTTCCAACACAGAATTTAATTACGCTACTCTTTGGCACGCTCCCCTTTGGATCACAATTTTGACGTCCATCAACGGCTCCAGTGTTGTCGTGCACTGACATTCACCGTAACCAGCTCCTTTTGCAGTCGTTGATCCCTTTGACACATGTCAGCGCCAAGAGGATTCACTCCCACTTGGAAGACGCCTTTCGGCATAAAAAGAATCAGTTACTTCTTTACACACTCAAGCTGAAGTTTTCTCAATTGACAGCATAACAAATGAGATTTAAAAACTTGAAAAATAGAAGGCAAACAATATAGAAGCTTATCAAGCTGAAATGTTTACAATAGGACACCATCATCACCCCACAAAACCAAATCATATTTAATACAACACTCAAACAAGAATTTCCAAAACAATAGACAAAAAGTTTGATTGACTGCTTCGGGATAAAACTGTGCGAGTGTTTCTAGATCCAAAAGTTTCAAATGTGCTCATCTACAAAGCTGGGGATAAAGACAATCCCTCTCATTCAGAACCATAATCTTTTATTAACTACTAGCCAAACATTTTGGAACCATTTTATAGAACGAAATGACCCACCAGTTAGATTACAACAAATTATGAGATGAAGGGCAACTTGCTTTCAAAAATTGTCATTCTACTTTTGATCATATTCTCACACAGCATTATTGCTAACGAGAGGTGTGACAATAAGGATGATCATTTTTCTTGCTTCAATGATTTTAGAAAAGCTTTTCACACAGTCCCAAGAGATCTTTGGAAATGAATGGAAGAAATAGGAATTCCCCACAATCTCAAAATTGCAGTATATAGAGTATATGAGCAAGTCTGTCTCCCAACCTAGTCGAACCATTCCGAATGCCATGATTAGTAAATAAAATAATTAATTATGCAAGGTACTATCACTTACAACCATGGCTAGTTCCCCTCCTTTGCTCCTTGATGCTTCACAGGAAAAGGAATGGGCATAAGGTCTTCCATAGTGACTAGTTTGGAAAAGGGGACATTACATTCAATGTCACGGTTGTCTTCATTCCCCCTAACCCTGAGTGCATCACTCACTGACCTGCTTGCTAATTATCTTGCAGGGAAAAACAATTAAGAGTCCTCCAAACATTCTACAGCAAGCCATGTCTAATGGTAAACGTTAATATAACCAAAATAGTGATTGTCAAATCTAACAAAACAACTTACCCTATACTTTCCTTCAACAACCACCCCCTTGAGCTCGTTTGTTACAACAAATACCTAGGACTTGTTCTGAACCATAAATTGAATGTCAAGTGTAAACCTTAGCATTGAAAAACGAATTTATGCAAACTGTAAAGCTATGTTCTACAAATTGCCGTTTTGGGAAGAAGAGGAAACATGAGAATGCAAATTTGGATGCCTAGAAGTACACCATAGAGGGGGAAACGTGAGAATGCAAATGAGGATGCCTAGAGGTACACCAAAAATCCTATGATGAGGGAGCATTCGGTTCACTTGCAGTCGTACATCAACCAAAAACATGTTAGTTTAGGAAAATAAGCTAGGTCTAGCAGTGCGCAAAGTTTATGATTGCACCATAGTCTTTGTTCAGTTTTCTGCAGCCTGCAGGTGCATGTCTCTGTGTATTCGTTTGCACCTACTTTTGTAGTGCGCCCATGTGTTGTATTGATTTTTTGCCTACTTTTGTAGCACACTTATGTGTTTGTAATATTCCACGCAAGTCTTGTTTTGCACCAGTGTCATAGTGTGGTCGTGGACAGCCTGCGAGGGCGAAGTGTCATGCTAAGTTGTATTTGAATTCGTGGAGAAGAAAATTCATTACTAAAACAATCAGTGATAAAATTCATGATTAAGTTCACCTAAAAAATATATACTTTTAAATTAAATATTGAAAAAAAGATAATTTCAGATTTCAAAAGAGAACGATAATGTCACATTTCATTAACTAGCTATCACAATCTACTGATTGAAATTAATGTGTGTGCGTGCGCGTGCGTGTGTGCGTGTGTGCGTGTGTGTGTAAATGAATAACAATATTTAAGAAGTATTCAAAAAGTGAACAATCAATCTTGAACTTCCCTATGGCTTGGCTGCTAGGGACACACTATGTTGTTAGGTGCTCTAGGATAACACGGTCCATGGAAGTGCCAATTGGTATGGCACAACATGGCATGGAGTGTCCATGTGGCCAGGTGAGTTTTTGAGGCTTTGTGCATGAGCTGAGTTGTATAGTATGTTTGTGAGTGTTGTGCGGTGCTACGATATGCTGCGAAGTTGCATTGAATGGTGTTTGGGATTGATTCTCAAAAAAATTGGTATGCGGCGACACTGCTCCTCAACCCCATCATGGGTTACCAGTATCACTAAATTCACCCTAGATGAAGTTTGTCACAAACAGTAATCATAGTTGCGATCTTCATAAAGAACAATTTTATAGAACATACTAAAGCTTTGTGCTTTCATATTTGACTTCACGCATCCAAACTGTTGATGTGGCTCATGGTCAATTGCCAATTGTTGTGCACAATAAACAAGGTCCCCCGTATTATGCTTTGGATAACAACGTGAGCCCTGAAAGTGGCACTTGGCATTGGTGCAAATCTGGCATGGAGTACCTGTCACACGTTGATGCAGGTGAGTTTTTGACTCAAGGTTCCAACATGGGGGCTGAATGCTGTAGTTCAAAAGTATCAGCTCCATACAAGCTCGATGCATACATGTCCTGCCAAATGGTCATCTATTGTTGATAGGGTTCTAAATAACTTGGCATGCGGTCCTCTGCTACATTCCCTACAGTGGCGCTCTACCTCTCTTTACAGCATCTCACATTAGGAACAAAGCACTTTCTACTCGCGTGCTTCAAATCCTACTCAGGACTTCACAATCATGTAATGTGGTCTTATGGGTATGTGCTAGACTTGTTGCGCGGCATGTTCCCTGGCATTGTTGCATGCCAAGGTGCATGTTACAAGGGGTCCTGCGATCTTCCAGGCACAAGTGATCCAAGGCAGCTCAAGGTAAGGTGCGGGTACGGGTGGCGTGGATGCACGCACGATCAAATGCATACATCAATGTTTATATGGGGGGCCCGGGTACGGTAGTACTATATTGCATATAAGTTTCAGTTAACTATGTTGCCAAATAAGTATTATAAATTCAGAACTTGGAAACATTAGAACAGGGAATCCAACAAATTATTAATTAACTGAAATAGCCAAATAATGTATTAATAATTCAATGCATTTTGTCATGATATTCATTGATTGAACTTCGAACAAGTACATTGTTCAAACTCCAAATGTTACTATGTCCAATTATTATTATAAATACTAACAAATCACATAACTGGACTGGAATTCTGGCTATTATCAGCTCCCTTCAAATCTGGCAGTTCAGATTCCTTTGGGGTTTCTCTTATTATTCCTGCATTAGTCTTACTAGCTAGTGGAGATGTTGCCACTGTGTTGTTTGATCCTACATTACCCAAACGCATCTCAATTGTTGCAGTTTCAGCCCATTGTTTTAGGTACTTCTGCGAAGTTTTACTAGAGTTGAATCATTTACGTAATCCCATCTATTAACCTTTATTGACCGCCAAAAAGGATAGTTTTTTTTTTCAACAAAAAGTTTTCTAAAAAAAATTAAAAATTTGTTGTTTTTACTGGTGTGTACGCTGTGGGTACAATTTCTGGATACTGGGTACGGCCAGGGTACGTCCAGCAGTACCCGGGTAACGTCCAGCAATACCCGGGTACGTCTGGGTACATTGTTTTAGGTACTTCTGCGAAGTTTTACCAGAGTTGAATCATTTACGTAATCCCATCTTTTGACCTTTATTGACCCCCAAAAAATAGTTTTTTTTTCTACAAAAAAGTATTTGAAAAAAATTTAAAAATTAAAAATTTGTTGTTTTTACTGGTGTGTACACTGTGGGTATGGCTGGGTACGGCCAGGGTATGTCCAGCAATACCCGGGTATGTCTGGATACTTCCTGAGAAGTACCCAGACGTACCCAAGTACTCCTGGACGTACTCTGGCCATACCCAAGGCGTACCGTACCTGTACCCCGTACCCATACCCATGCCCTACAGGGTACGTACCGACTACCTAGCAAATATCCCATATCAAATTGTATTATGCTTCCACATCATCGAATGTCTTTTGGATAGCTTCTTTTAACTTTCCAACGATACATACCCTCATAAACCATGTTGATACAAGGGGTGTCACCATCAACCATGCTAAGCATGCAAACAATGGGTGCACACATTTTTAAAATTTTAGTAACATCTTCCCATTCTTTACTACAAACAATAAGTCAGAGAGCTGCTTTTTGCTTAACCGCTCTTTTCAAAGTAGGAGGCAAATTGTGTCACATGGCTTCAATAACTCTTTGGATGCATGCTTTCTATATATACCTAGACCGCACTAATACATCCAATATCGGCCCGTACTAGGCCTAAAAGGTACCTGGTATGGAAACTGGTACTAGTACTCTATGGGTACGTACCCACGAGCCCTGGGTCCGTACCGGGTATGGAAAATCATACCTGGGACAAATACCCAGGGTCTGTGGGTACATAACCACAACATACCCGCATGGTTTTTTTAAGTGCAAAAAAATAAATAAAACTTGAGGGCTTTGACTGAAAATGAATGTTCGAAGGTTCGTGTGAGATTCAATAAAACTTGAGGGCTTTGACGGGTCAAGAGAGATGAAAAGGACTTCATTTGGTTGAATTACTCTTTGGGGGCCTTCTTGTTGCCCGTCATGGGTACTTTATTCTTCATTCAATTTGGAAGGCATGGGAACAAGTGAAGCACTTGGTGGTTGGGCAGCCTATCTTCTCTTCCTTTGACACTCGGTGCCAAGCCTACAAATTGATTTCGTCGAATCTAAAATAATGTGACAAGATCCTTGCCTTGAGAAGAGGTTATTCTGCCCTCGTTTGGTTTGAGAAAGGAATTAAAATAATTCATGACATGTACAGATTTGGGAAGTGGATGGAATGGACAGACCTTAAAGCTTTCTATAAGCTTCCTCAATCTCAATTCAGAATGTAGACAATGCTCAGAAATGCTTTCACAACTCCCTCTACTGGACTAATTATGGAGGATGAGAATGACTTTTGGGATACTATGAGGTGGCTCAAAGGGCCCCCTCTCCAAGAGGCTACCTCCAAACAACTCTATGAAAAGATTGCCCTCTCCCCAAACATTTCCCTGGGCCTTAACAATAAGTGGAATGTTTTGTGAGCCCATTAGTAGATGGACTAATAGATTTAATGTTTTGTGGTCTTCTTGTATTCAGTCAAAGAAATCTTGCTTTAGATGGCTTCTAATTCATAATAAGCTTGTTGTTGGTTTTTTATTTTATAGGTTGTTGAGACTATAAGTTTGTTGTATTCTTTAAGTTTATATATATATTTAGATTTTTTACTTTTAAAAAATATATTGCACGAACGTACCCACAACGTATCGTACCTAAGGTTTTTAAAAATTTGTCATTTCAGCGCACTGTACCCATACCCGTACCCGTACCGAAACAATCTAGATATATACTCAATGTGTTGGTATCCAAATTCGTTCTCCTTTTCAAGCCGAGCAACAACACAGATTCAACAGGGAGCTTAGAGGCAGATAGCTCATAAATGTGTATCATTTTGTAGCCGGGGATGAAATCTAACTGACCCTTTGTTACTCGGATTTGTGGAGAGATGGATAACACCTTAAAAGGATGTGATCTTATCCTAACTATTTTAGGTTGTGCCTTTCAACCAAGGTAAGAGAACCTATTTTGTAACCTATGTTATTGAAGAATGCTGGTAAAACCTTCTTTTGCACAAATTTTATAGAGAAGACCTTGGGAAAATATGATCAACACACCAAATCTGACTCTCACGAGTTGTCACTTCCAGATTATGGAGATATTTTCAAACATAAGGCTAAGGTTACTGAAGACATTTGGAATCCTGATCTGTTCTGCATACTTTAGCAAATGGATTTTGTTCTTTTGTGGATATACAGAGCAAAACAGGGGTAGTTCAGGGTAGGATTGGTTATTTGAATAATTTTTTGGTGGGAGATCAACAAGATAGATTGGACTTTGCTAGATCCTTGAGAAACTTCAAAACAAATGGAGATCTCAATAACAGAAAGGTTCAAAAATAGTTAAAACATTCCTTCAACCAGAAGGTGTGCATCAATGGAGGCCCAGACATGCACTTTTTCACACAATCTTTGAAATTCTAGCACGAAGGCTCGAGTTAGAAGACCCAATAAAACATCAAAATCTAAGATAAGTCACGCCTGAGGTACACCCAGAGGCTTACAAACAATCTCTGTCAACATATGAAAGAAAAGTGATTTTAAATCGTTTATTTCATTCCCAGATGAAAGCTCTTCTGAAAAATGAAATTGCAGATGCCACTAAACTATCACAAGGATTGAGATCTGTGTGATTCAAAGAGATTTTGATACAAGATTGCAATAGGAACAAGAAAAACTACTTGCAGACATTCTGAAAGTGAAATAAACACAAAATTTGCCAGAGATTTGACACAAATTAACTCAAAATTTATCAGATTCATCAGCAGGGGAGAGTTATTTAAACAATCTCAGAGCTTGTTGATGGCTATACACTTGTAACCAACTCAACATGAATGAAAATCTAACACATAGGAAGTTAACCTGGTTTCTCAGAAAGTTTTCTAAGAGGATGAGCTTTTCCCAAAATTTTCTCGTGAAAATGAACTCCCAACCATTTGCAAGACTAATCTCATTACATTTATAATACACCCTTTACATCCAATTTTTCCCCCCAAAAAGAAGATTATTCGAAGCACCTTTGTTGCACATATCGGATCATGATTCGCAGAAAGTGACGTTTAACAAATCCGCAAAAAGGTTGCCAGGGGTTATCAAAAAAGATGAATCATTGCAAATATTTGCATCATTGTTCTAATTGGAGGCATATTCTTCATCCTTGGCGCCTGCAGCACCTTTTCCCCTCAAAAGAGAAGAATATTCGGGGGACCTTTGCTTGTTACCAATTTGTTTCAAACAGAGACATTTAACAAATTCAGATCCGAAATCTATCAGGTGGACCAACTGTAAACAAATCACGTTTCTTGGGCCTTCGACTAATGACTAGGATACCATGCCACAACTTTTCAGGAGTCCCTTTAATCATTCTAATTCTGTCATGCGAGAAATCCCTCCTTTTTAATCATTTTTCGGAGCCTCTACATAGCTGGACTTTGACAGGTCATCCCTTTTGTTCTCGAGGCAACGTCCTTTTCACCTTTTCCCCTGCACTTTCATCATTTCATCATTTTTCCCTCCTTTTCCTTTGAAATTTTACTCTGCAATTTCTGGATCCGGCATTTTCCGTTTTTGCACGAGCCCGAGCAAAATCCACTTCAAGAGTACTTCTGATTTATAAATTGAGATCCCAAATTGATTCAATTAAACTTTGCAAACCCAAACGACACAGATTTGCCAAAAATTTGATGAAGAATGATGCAAAAATGCATCTCCAAACATCCTAGAGCTTCAATGGTGGCAAAATCAAATGAAATGCACAGCTACCGTTGATCCTGCGTTTCAACTTTTAATCTAAGCCCTCCACATGGCAAAATGCGATTGGAAACGGGTCTGCGGGCACCTTTTGACACTTTATAATTTTTTGGAAAAAAGTAACAGGTTAACATTTTTCTCCGCCCCTCTACCCTCAGAAAACGGGCTTGACACGTGTCCCGATGTGGGTCCCAGCGGACCTGCGCTTCAACTTACAAATTTTATCCCTATTTTCCAAAAAGGAAAAAGCTTCATATTTTCCCCGCGGGCCTGCACCTCCATTTCCCTGCCTGCTACGTGTCTCAATGGCGCACTTTGAAATGGTCCCGAAAAGTAGAGACCCTAAACATGCGCGGTCCCTCCACGTGTCTCAATCCGATAGAGTCTCCAAGTGTCCTCCTGGCACTTCTTCAAAATAGAACTCAAGGGCCGATCCCCAAACATGCGCTGCCCATCCACGTGTCCTAGGCCTCTTTAGGAAGTTGCGTGAAAAGTCCAAGTACATGAAGGCCCAGCAGAAGCCTCCACGTGGACATGTTTTGGTTTGAAATGAGCCTTAGAATTTTTAAAGTCCCCAACAGCGCCGCATTCAACCAAAAAGGGCCACGTTTCAACTTATGCCGAGAAGTAATTTTGACCGGGAAATTACACCCGTCAAACCGTAAAATGCAGGAGAGCCACCATTTGAGCCCGGGGGGACAGAAAACATAACAAAGGCCACAAACTGAGGGATCTCAAAGGTCGATGGGGCGAGACTAATTTGAGCACCAACACAATGTAAGGTACTGTTTTTTATGAAATTGGCAATTATTCTTCTTCTTTGAACTGCTTCATGTTTCGAAAGAACTTTGGCCAAGTCACGGAGTAGAAAATCAATGCAATGGGTTTCACAAGGACTCCAATAAATGTGTGGGTACTTCTCTACTATCAACTTTCCAACTCCCACCCAATTCTGACACTCGAAGTACATATATCGGTGGATGTGGTTGCTTCCGTGCATAGACGTTGATTGAAGAAATCTTGGCCGTTTATTTATGTTCCATGAGGCTGTCCACTCTGTCAATTGTATGACATGGCTGTCTAACTTGCCAACTTTGACAATGCACAGAAATCGGATGGCTATTAATATTTTTTCCATTGATGTGTAGAAGACATCGATACAGTTCACATGTCCACATCTATTTGGTCGATGTGCATTCAACAATGTTAGTTTACAGCCTTCGTGTGCACGTGGAGCTCCAAAGTTCGATTCATAAAGCATTCCAGATAGTCTTTCCTAAGCATGTAGTCGTGCTCTTTCGGGACAAGCACATAAAGGGATTCATCATCTTCGGCTACAAAAAAAGGTATTGACAGATGGGTCTGTTGCATACTATCTTGGGCATCTCAAGATTCGACATTCGAGCCATTTTCAAGAAGATTGGACACATAATCAAAGTTGGGCACCATGGATTCCTTTTTATCGAATCTTCCCCATCATTTCCATTATTTCCTTAGTCTTTAGAAATAATCAGATGACAAGGAAAATGCCAATGAATTAAATGGGCGTGCAGTATTGTGTTCAGAGCAAAATGTAGAGGATGCAGCATACAGAGGGATTGTTTTCCTTTTCTCATTCCCATGCTCTTGCTATTGGTGTTGATAGGTGGTCCTTCTGCCAAACTCCCACCTTCCCTAAATGTGGCGGAGCCATTTTCCCTGTGAGAAATGTCCGCTAAGTAGTTAAACTCCTCCCCCTTCAGTATTGTTTTTTGTTTCTTCTCGGCTTGCTACATTTATGATTATGTTGGGTTATGATACACAACACGTGCCTCGCAAGCTGTCAACCCCTGCCCTGTACAAGAAGGGGACAAACCCTGGTTTTGGTCGATTAAATCTCTGTTGTATTAAGTCTAATTTTGACTCTCTCGTCAACACTCATTTGATTAATTATGTGGATTTGATGGAGACACCACCACATGGCAAAATTCGAAGACGTTCGATGGTTTTATTAGTAAAAATTGCTCCTTGTAAATCAGAGAGCAATTTGCACTCAAAAACATAAGAAATTGTATGGAGTTTTCAGCTTAATTTTATGGTTGTTTTGTTACAGTTTGATATAATGATCAGATTTTTTTTAATCTTCTGCGAAGGGTTCTTTTTTTTCTTTTTTAGAAAATTTTGACAATTGCAAAATATTTGAGAAACAACTGGAGTTCAGGTGATAGCTAGCAATGAGTAGAGGACAAAGGTAGAAGAGCATTGTTTTTTTATTTTTTCTTTTTTAAAATGATCTTATGCGGTTTGATTTTGGTGGTCTATAGACCATACTTTGCTTGTCGGTATGTGTGTTTTGTGTTGTTTCTTGGTCTTACATGTTCTTTTAGTATTTTTTTGTTTTATAAATTTATATTTGTCTATTTGGCTTGTTTTTAAAGTGTTTTCCATCTTTAAGGTGGAAAAATGTTTCACCTAATTGATCAAAGCATTAGATGGGATATCGTAATCTATGATGTGTTTAAACTGCAGATTATTGAAAATTATTTTACATTTTCCATAATTTAGAGAGTCATATTAAAATTGCTTTATGTTGTTCTTTAATCTTTTATATTGATCTTGAAGTAAATATGCAAAAGGTTGGCGATATTTAGGTTAATAATTATATGAGCATTTTTATGTGTTTTCAATTGTATGAGTTTTTTTATTTGTGGGTTTTGAACATCATTTCATTTTGTATCGGTCTAATTTTTTTGATTGGTATTTAAAATGTATACAGCGCTCATATGACCAACTATTGAAGGGGTTTAATTATTGTGATTGGAAGCCAACATTACGATTGGGTTTCGAACCTAAAATCTATTGGATTTTTCCTGAATTTTTATTTTGGCCATTTTAAGTGCAAATTACTCTCGTAAATAATGCAATTGAGACCGAGATGGTGAAGTGCAGCACAGATAAAAGATACTATTTGGGTAGAAACAATCTAAGCCATCGAATAGGTGTGGTACATGCAGGTATTTAATTCCCCCATCTAAGGGCTAATTTTCAATGCAAGTTAACAACGTTGATTGAGAGAGCCCTCGTATGGCTAAAGAAAGGCATAGTACAATGTTGTTCTTAAGCTTGATACTATATTTTTATTAAGTTGGTTATTGTTACACAAAACTTATCTCAACATAGTTGCACATTGCCCCGAAAGATTCTCTCCTTGTTTTCTTCTCGATATGGAAAACATTTAATCAAACCATCTAGATATGTGCCAAAATATATTTCCAAGTTTGTGATTGGGTTTCAAACGTAGAACCTATTGGATTTTTCCTTCTTTTTATTTTGGCCATTTTAAGTGCAAATTACAATCACAAAAATAACGCGGTTGAGATCGAATGGTAAAGTGTAGCACAGATAAAAGATACTATTTGGTTAGGAACAATATGAGCCGTGGAATAGGTGTGGTGCATGCAAGTATTTAATTCCCACATCTAAGGGACAATTTTCAACACAAGTTAATGGCGTTGATTGAGAGACCCCTCATATGGCTAAAGAAAGACAGTGTACATTGTTGTTCTTAAGTTTGTGATTGGGTTTCAAACCTAGAACCTATTGGATTTTTCCTTTTTTTATTTTGGCCAATTTAAGTGCAAATTACACAAACATAAATAATGTGGTTGAGATCGAGATGGTAAAGTGTAGCACAAATAAAAGATATTATTTGAGCAGGAACAATCTGAGCCGTGGAATAGGTGTGGTACATGCAAATTAATAGCGATGATTGAGAGGCCCCTCATATGGCTAAAGAAAGACAATGTACATTGTTGTTCTTAAGCTTGATACTATTTTTAAGTTAACTCTTGTTACTCTATACTTATTTCAACATATCCAAACATTGCACCGAAAGATTTTCTCCTTGTTTTCTCCTCGATATGGAAAATATTTTAATCAGACCTTCGATATATGTGCCAAAATATCTCTCCAAGTTTGTCAACTATCAAAATAAATAAATAAAACTAGACCAACCTTTCAAAGTTACTATATTAAAAGTGTCATCATTATACCTACATTGGAAATAAATAACTCTTTGTAAACCATGGAAAGGCCATCCTATCCATTCTTCATTTTTTGTAGAAGAAAGTCTACCATGAAAAAGGACCTGCACAACATTAATAAATCCCACACATTCAAAAATTTTACTTTTTCCATCTCATATTTCTAACGTGTGGAAATAGTTTCCTATTTTGTGCTACATAAATATCTCATGACTCTACATATATATTACATAATATAGACTATCCATATAGAATAGATCTCTATTTAGAATATAGATCTATTCTATATGGAGGTTCATCTATAGACTGGATAGACTTGTCCAATGCATAGATTAGACGATAGACTTGTTCATTGAGTTAGCCTATCTACTTGTCAACATTAAAATTTTCCTCCGTAATTTCTATTTTATTAATGTATGTATTAGGAATAAGATGTTGTTAAGTATAATTAGTAGTGGCGTCCAATAGAAAATAACGGCGCCGTCAGTACGGTGCCGCCAATAATGTAGAGTACGGTAACGGTCAAAGTACAATAGGAATGTTGTAAAAAGTAAATATTTGTCGTAAGTGGTCCGGTAATGTTAAAATGTCAAAGTTGGGGTAAATAGAGAAGTAGGGTCTACATGATTAGGAATTAGAAATATTCTATTTGTAATAAGGACAAAGAGTGATGTCATAAATAATTTGTGTATTTTATTTGTGGAAAAGACTAAAAAGGTGGAACCCATGTGAGATGATAAGGTTTATCTTATCTTAGAAGATAAGCCTACATATAAAGGCAAGAGTTTAGGCATGGAATATGATTGGCCGGAAGAGATTTCCTATCATATCTTAGAGATAGAGTGGATAAGTTTGAATTCCTATAAATAAAGAGGCCACCCCCCTCATTTAGCATAGAAGGAAATAGTGAGAAATACTGTATGAGTAAGTGTGTAAAAGAAGCCATCATTTTGAAGGTGTGTTAAAGAAGCCATTAAGAGGTGTAATTGTGAAGTTTCTCCCATAGTTATTGTTGGAAGGCAAGTGAAGTCAGTAACACTTGAAGTACCTCATGGGTGAGATTGTAACAATTTCATGTTGATATTATAATTTACACTTATATTTCAGATTTATCATCATTCCTTCTTATCATAGTCTATGGTATTCTTGTGTTATGTTTGTTGTGTTTCCAGATTATATCCACCAAACTAAAAGTTGTGCATTAGTAAATAATCATAGCACGAGGAGTTCCCAGTGAAGAATTATCATAGTGCCGGATTGGTGATGACATTTTGGTTCCGTTGCCGGGACCATTCCTCGTTGGTGGATTTTCTGGAGAGATATTCCCACTTAGTCATAAATCAATAGAAGGGTAACCTTGTTTTTATTGTGCCTAGTAGTTACCATGGTAAAGTCACTTTTTACCATGCATAGTATTTACCACAGTAACTTTACTTTTTACCGTGAATAGTATTTACCACAGTAACTTCATTTTTACCGTGAATAGTGTTTACCCCAGTAACTTCATTTTTACCGTAAATAGTGTTTACCACAGTAAAGTCAGTTTTTACCGTAGTAAGTCAAGATTACCGTGGTCATTCTTATTTTACTGTAGAAAGGTGTAAAGTCACTTTCTATTGTAGTGAGTCCAATTATTTGTGCACATAAGTCTTACTGATTGTACTTGTGAGTTGGTATTTCACTGTGGTTACATTTAAAAATGGGGAAGATTCCTGTTTTTTCAGGCCAATCTAATGAAGATGTTTCCTCTTTCATTCAAGAGTTTAAACGATCTTGTATTTGTAATGGCCTCATAAGAAGGGAACAATGGACTGAATTTTTTTCTACCTTTTTGGATGGTTCAGCACTTAGGTGGTTTGAAACACTAGGTGATAATGTGAAAAATTCATGGGATTTATTAACTGAAAGTTTTCTTGAAGAATTTGGTGAACAACAGAAATATGCAGATCTCATGATCGAGATCACAAAGCTAGCCCAAGGAGAGAAGGAGAAGATAAGAGATTATCATGCTCGTGTTCTAGAGCTAAGGAGGAAGCTCGATGCCCAGATCCGAAAGGAAGGATTAGCGGATGGGTTGATGAATGGCATGGAAAATCTCCTCTGTAAGCACTTCATTCTTGGGATGAAGCCAGAAATCAGACAACGAGTGAAGTATGACCGCCCAGCTACCATTGAACAAGCAAAGGAGATTACAAGAAAGGCAAGAAGAAAGCATGGAAGAGGAGCCCAAGGAAATTGTTGCTAAAGTAGAGCCTACACTAGCACCTTTGGTCCAGAATCCACAACCACTCTCGGTGAGCACAAATCTTTCTCCTAGTACATCTACTGAGTATAAAGATTTGCTCAAGAAGATGGGCCAATTAACTATTAATCTTCTTCAAGGAAAAGAATTTAGTTCTCAGGGAGGAGATAGAGGTCCAAAAAGAAATATTTCTAAAGTTATATGTTATGGTTGTTATAAAAAGGGTCATTATAAGTATAATTGTCCAGATAGAGCTTCTACATCTGGTACAAGAGATAATGATAAAGGAAAAGCACCTGTGAATTCTTTTGATGTAGTAGATAAGAGCATAAATAATGAAGTAGATGTGTTTGTAACAAAAAGAAAGAAAGAAAAAGATAACCAAGATGGAAATGATCCTAAGAAGATGAAAGGAGAAACTAGTAAGAAACATAGGAGAAGAAAGTTGGGTGTGCAGAATTTTCTGATTTCACAGGGACAAGGACCATACTCCATCTTAGAAGATCTGTCCAAAAGGCTTGCAAATATTACATATGGTCAACTCTTGGCTATGTCTTCTGAGAAGAGGCGGAAACTGCGAAGTGGACTCAATGCTCGACGAAGGAAGGAGGTTGAGGTCCCTGTTTTGGAGGCAAAGGCGAATCCCTACGCTCCACAAGCTGAGGTATTATGTAATGGTATTTCAATTCATGATGTCTTAGTTGATGGAGGTGCTGCAGTTAATGTAATGACCGAGTCTGTAATGAATATGTTGGGTTTAAAAATTGATCGCCCCTCAACACTTATGTTAAGGTCATTAAATAAGGGAAAAACTAAACCAGAAGGTGTAGTTTCAAATGTGGCAATATCTGTTATGGGTGTTGTATGTGTGGTAGACTTTCAGGTGATGAAAAATGGTACTGTTGCATACCCAATGTTGTTGGGAAGACCATGGCTAAGGAGAGTTCATGCAAGAAACTACTGGAATGAAGGCTTCATGACACTTGGACATGGTAGAGAGAGGGTGAAGATAAACGTGATCCCTCGGCATCATAAGGCAGAACCTGTGGATTCAAGTGATGAAACTGATGATTGGACATCCTCTGATTACTCTAGTACCAGTGAAGTGGACACCGAAGATGAAGAAAGTGAGGTTGATGTTTCGGTTATGGATATCCTTCCAGTCACACCGACTCATGACCCCATAAAATTATCTGAAGAAGAAATTGATGATCATCTCCAACAAATAAAGATTGGTGATGCTGTGATGGAGAGAGAGAAGGAATCCTACCTCCAGCTCTTTCGAAGGTACATACACATATTCACTTTTGATTACAAGGAACTCCGTCAAGTAAGTTGGGTAGAACATTCTATTGAGTTGGTAGATGGTGCTAAGCCCATAAAACAAATGCCATATAGAATGAATCCTAATTTTTCTAAGACTGTAAAAGAAGAAATAGATAAGTTGCTTGATGCAGGATTCATATTTGCTGTGGAGAATTCAGAATGGGTTTCTCCCATTGTGATCTCAATAAAAAAGAATGGGAAGCTACGCATTTGTGTTGATTATAGGAAGCTCAATAAGGCAACAAAGAAGGATCATTACCCTCTTCCATTCTCAGATCAGATCTTGGACGAAGTAGCTGGCCAGGAGTGCTATAGTTTTGCTGATGGATATAGCAGATACAACCAAGTTCGTATAGCAGAGAAAGATCAGCTGAAGACCACGTTCACCACTCCTTGGGGAACGTTTGCTTATAGAGTTATGCCTTTTGGGTTGTGTAATGCTCCGGCAACATTCCAGCGCTTGATGAATAGGGTGTTTGAACCCTACATTGGGAACTTCATCAGAGTATTTCTGGATGATTTTTGCATCTATGGGAGCAAGATGGACCACCTGCACCAGATGGAGACAACATTTCAAAGGTTAGATGAAGCACAAGCCTCACTAAACCCTACAAAGTGTGTCTTTGGATGTTCTAAAGGTGTTTTGTTAGGGCATGTTGTATCCAGAGATGGTATTGGTACTGATCCTGATAAAGTTTCAAAAATCAAAGAGTTACCATTTCCTATGAATAGAAGTAAGTTGAGATCATTTTTAGGCCATGTGGGTTACTATAGAAGGTTCATCAAGAATTTCTCAAAGATTGCACAGCCACTAACCCAGTTCTTGAAGAAGGATGTTACTTATGAACCAGGAAATAAGGCGCATGAAGCTTTTGAACAACTGAAGGAAGCCCTGGTGTCTTCACCTGTTTTAAAGAATCCAGATTGGAGCAAGCCATTCATTGTGTATACTGATGCCTCAGATGCAGCACTAGGAAGTACTCTGAGCCAAAAGGATGAAAATGGGAATGATCATCCAGTTTACTTTGGGAGCAGACAAATGAGCAGTGCTGAGGTAAATTATACTGTAACTGAAAAAAAGGCTCTAGCTATCATTTTTGCTGTAAAGAAGTTTAAAAATTACTTGCTAGGGCAGAAATTTATAGTTGTAACAGATCATCAGGCTCTAAAATATATTGTAAATAAGCCTAACCCATCAGGGAGGATAGCAAGATGGATAATTTTGCTACAAGAATTTGAATTTGATATTATAGATAGGCCAGGAAAGAAGCATGTCAATGCAGATGCACTCTCTCGAGCCTATGATGGTTTAGGTTCATCTTGTGATGATGATGATTTCTCAGATGCAACATTGTTATCCCTTGACACAATCCCTAGTGAATACATAGATATTTGGAATTATCTGAATGAATTCAAGTTTCCTGATGGTGCCAATGCAAAGACTAAGAGGAAGATTACTCAAGCCAGTCGTCCATATTCTATTCTGCATGGAGTATTATTTCGAATAGGACCTGATGGACAGTACAAGAGGGCAGTTGGACATGATCAAGGGAAGGAGCTGATAGAAGAATTCCACAATGGTATATGTGGAGGACACTTCTCTGGACAACTTACAGCAAGAAGGATCTTGGATGCAGGTTATCACTGGCCCACTCTTTTTAGAGATTGTTATAATTATTGTAAGACATGTGATATTTGTCAAACACATGGTAACCGTAAGACTTCATCAGCTCCATTATGCCCTATTCTTCCACTTGGTCCCTTTGAAAAGTGGGGAATAGATATTGTAGGTCCACTTCCAACTACCCCACGCCAAAATAAGTATATTGTAGTTGCCACAGATTATTTAACCAAGTGGGTTGAAGCTAGACCATTGAAAACAGTTTCCATGGATGAAGTGGCAAGGTTCATATATGAACGCATTGTCACCAGATTTGGTTGCCCATTAGAAATTGTAACAGATCAAGGAAGCCACTTCATTAATGAGGTGGTAGAAGCCCTAGTCAACAAGTTTTCTATTAAGCATAGGAAGGCAACAACATACAAGCCAAGCACAAATGGACAGGTGGAACGAACAAATTTTGTGTTGTGTCAAATTCTAGCAAAAGATGCAGCCTTGCAGGTACATAAGTGGGATAAAAGGATTCATGCAGCATTGTGGGCATATAGGGCAACATCAAAGTCAGCAACAGGATACTCCCCATTTCAGTTGGCTTATGGCATTGATCCAGTTCTTCCTATTGAGTTTGATATTCCCACTATGAGAGTTATGAAAAATGAAAGGATGGATGAAAGTGATTCAGTAAAAGAAAGGTTGGTACATCTTCATTTGCTAGAGGAAATGAGGGAAATAGCGAAGGATACAAGCTATAAGAAGAAAATGAAGCAGAAGGAATACTTTGATCAAAAGATCCGTTGGTCTCCATTTCATGTGAATGACTTGGTTCTAGTATATGATTCTAGATACAAAAAAAGAAGACAAAGAAAATTTCTTCCAAAATAGATGGGGCCCTACAAAATAGCAGTTGTGCATGAAAATGGTACATATCGATTGGAGGAATTGGATGGCACCCCCATTACGAAATGGGTCAACCATGACAAGTTGAAGATTTTCTAGGCACCAGCTTCAGAATGTCAATAAGAGTCTACTCCGAGGACGGAGTAGAAGCTAGGAAGGGGGAAAATGTCGACATTAAAATTTTCCTCCGTAATTTCTATTTTATTAATGTATGTATTAGGAATAAGATGTTATTAAGTATAATTAGTAGTGGCGTCCAATAGAAGATAACGGCGCCGTCAGTACGGTGCCGCCAATAATGTAGAGTACGGTAACAGTCAAAGTACAATAGGAATGTTGTAAAAAGTAAATATTTGTCGTAAGTGGTCCGGTAATGTTAAAATGTCAAAGTTGGGATAAGTAGAGAAGTAGGGTCTACATGATTAGGAATTAGAAATATTATATTTGTAATAAGAACAAAGAGTGATGTCATAAATATTTTGTGTATTTTATTTGTGGAAAAGACTAAAAAGGTGGAACCCATGTGAGATGATAAGGTTTATCTTATCTTAGAAGATAAGCCTACATGTAAAGGCAAGAGTTTAGGCATGGAATATGATTGGCCGGAAGAGATTTCCTATCCTATCTTAGAGATAGGGTGGATAAGCTTGAATTCCTATAAATAAAGAGGCCACCCCCCTCATTTAGCATAGAAGGAAGTAGTGAGAAATATTGTATGAGTAAGTGTGTAAAGGAAGCCATCATTTTGAAGGTGTGTTAAAGAAGCCATTAAGAGGTGTAATTGTGAAGTTTCTCCCATAGTTATTGTTGGAAGGCAAGTGAAGTCAGTAACACTTGAAGTACCTCATGGGTGAGATTGTAACAATTTCATGTTGATATTATAATTTACACTTATATTTCAGATTTATCATCATTCCTTCTTATCATAGTCTATGGTATTCTTGTGTTATGTTGTTGTTGTGTTTCCAGATTACATCCACCAAACTAAAAGTTGTGCATTAGTAAATAATCATAGCACGAGGAGTTCCCGGTGAAGAATTATCATAGTGTCGGATTGGTGATGACATACCCTATATGTGGCGATGTGATCATGCCGCCATATTTCCATATTCTATTTGTTAGGCTGGCTGCAATTGATCCGATCATATTACATATGTAATAACATTGATTCACATGCACTGATGTGATCATTGTCGTGTTGTGCAAGTTCAAACATCACCTCTCTACTCTAAATTATTGCAAAGAATGGACGCACTATAGTGTAATGTTGTTTACATTGACGTACACACCCAAAAGCCTTTGAAGGAAAAAAAATTCCTTGCGTTGAGTATTATGTTTCAATTAAGAAAATGATGATTTATGATGTTCTAAGTTCACTCAACGAATGATTTCATACCAAGCATACATGTTCAACTCCAATGTACCATGATCGAAAATGTAAGGCTAATTACTCAATGTAACTAGCAACTGCACCAAGGTGGTGCACTAAAGATGAACAAGTTTAAATTGAAGGATTGAAGGTGGAGCATTGGTCCGCCAAATTAAAAATCCCTTCTTTTTATTGGATTTGCAACTTTTATGGATTGTTGCAATCACATTGTTATGTTTTAAATAACATAAGTGTGGAAGAAAAACAAAAAAAAACATGTAAACACAAGTGAAAACAGGGTATATGCTTCTCGCAGGAGCATTGGCTCAAGTGTCTAGACATCCACAACTCCAACGACAAAACTTATTGTTTTCGTTGATGCTATATTGTCTGTTAACAAAGAGGATAAATTGGACGACAAGAATGGGATGAAGGTCATGACAGAGGAAGAAACCTCTCAGACTCAAAGATACGCAAGCTTCCTTTTCGTAGGTAGTGGTGAAGGAGACCCTACAAAGCGTCCAAGGCCTCCAAGGCTAGGGAGAATGTGGATGTCAGGTTCAATGGCCCAAAACTTAGAATGGGATGAAGGTCATGACAAGAAAAGGAAGAATCCTCTCGGACTCAAAGATACGCAAGCTTCCTTTCCGTAGGTGGTGGTGAAGGAGACTCTACAAAGCCTCCAAGGACAGGGAGAATATGGATGTCGGGTTTAATGGCCCAAGGATTACCCCCTTAGGCATGAATCATCGTGATCACTTAGTAACCTACAAAGAGCTCAACCTTAGACTGAGGTTAGACATTAAAAGACTGTATTACCTCCTCTACTATGCCTGCACATTGTGCAAAAACTTATAATTTCTCATGAGAATGTTAACTAACTCATTCACAACATTTCATGAATTTGTTTGAGGCCCTCTAATTATATTATGAGATAGTATCTCTACTTCACTTTGTTCTATTACATGATTCCATATGACCCTTTTTAGACTTGCACCACCATCCTCCCAATTGGGCCAAAATGGGAGTTTAGAGAAGGGCATATACAACAACCAAAGGTTAATGGAAGGTGAATTTCATAGATGTATTTGTCAGTGTAGGAGGTGAAAAGACCCCATGTGCCGATCTTTTGTTCTACAAATTACCACTTACTACAGAATAATAGAAATAAACCCATATTTCAATAATCCTCTATTCTTTCGAAAAAAATGAAGATTGAAAAAGTAGACACCAACACTAATTTATTCACCAAAAAGATAGGGCAATAAGGAATTATCCACAAACATTATTGCATCATACCAGTTGTTGAATTTGTAATGTTGACAAATAATTAAGTATTTGTCAACCATGCCTTGCTTTCTGAGATATCTCCATAGTATGTTGCCTCAATGACCTACACACCACACCCCCCTTTGTCCATCAAACAATCGATAAAAATGGAGCTCGATTAACATGTGCCTGATCATATTAAAATAAAGATTTTTATGTTGGTTCCCCTAGGATTTTTGTCTCCACTTAAATTCTACACCCTTAAACCCCTTCTTGATTACCCCTCATTCTCCTTCGATATTCCACTCCATCAAATTTAATTTCTTTTATACATCACCTTCGGCATTTCCATTACACAGTTCGAGTGCAATTGCTAGTTAATAACCTTTAAGAAAGTTTAGGATGTGTGCCATTTCATGGCAACATCCATAATTTCATTATTAAAGTTTATAGTTTATTTATTAATAAGTCTAGCAATAGTTTATTAACTTTTATATATGTTGGCCACTATTTATTTTTAGGGTTTTTTTTAATCGACTTATATTTATTAATAGATTTTATTATTTAATTTATGAGAATATTTTAATAATACGTATTTAATTTACCACATTCTTGTACATTTATTATTTATTTTGAAAATAAAATAACTAAAAAATGTCTATTTATGTAATTTCCATGGTTTACAGATTATGTGACATGAATGTCAGTTGTAGGCACTATGTGTCAGAAACTGCAGATTTGTTGACTTTTTTGACGTGTCGAACATCATTTAGCGGCCAGGCATCTGTTTTTTTATTTTGTGCATTATGAGCATTGCGATTTCTGACCTTTTTTACCCTTTGGTAACTTCAACATGATGCCTTTAATTCCTACGAGGCACAAGTGGAGGCACAAAGTTAGTATTGCGAAAGCAAATTTTCACATTTTTGTGATTCGTCAAACATGGAGTTATCCCAAAGTGTGGGACTTTGCAATTGGGATAAGCCTCCGGATGAAGGTCGGTTCCTATTCCTCTATTCTGATGCACACATCCAAATTGTAGAGGATCTACTCTAAAATCTACTCTAACTTGCCAAGGAGACAGGGTTAAAAGATTACAAGAAATTAAACCTAAACTAATAGAGGTGATGCACCAAAAGGAATGTTGAACACCTACTTTGCATGGAGATGGAAACCACAATCAAGATTAAGAAGGATGAAAATACACCACAAATCAATCCAATGATGATGAATCCATTCACCATTAAACACAAACCATTAAACATGTAATACAATAACCATGCACAGATAACCAAGATTGCAATGAGAGATCAGAAGAAAGCAATGAACACAAGAGAGGGTTGAAATTCATCCACAAACTTATATTATTGCTCCAAAATTTGATACAGTGCATTACAATGGCCAAGAGGCACAAACTTGCATTACAACTTGAATGGGAGGTTTGAACTCCACAAATTCACTTACAGACAAGAGAAGAAGGGAGGGTGCAAAGAAAAATTATCCAACATTAGAACAATGCCCCTCCTTACAATATATAGGAAGAATGAGAGAAGGGAGAGAGGGAAGAATTTGAAATCTTGCTTCAACCACCCTAAAATGCATTAAATTCACCTGCAACAATGATGGGTGCCACTACAAAACCCATACCTCCATGTACTATGCCTTGTTGGGAAGAAAGGAAGCCCATACCTTCATCATTTGTGGTAGGTGAGAAATCTTGGAACACCCTCTAAAATGGCAGACTGTATTTCTTCATTTTGAAATACTTAGTCTCACTTAAATTAAGATAACCAGTCGTAGTTGTGTAGAGGACACTGAGAGCTTTCCAAAAAGTCCTTTCTTGTGCAAATCTGAGCTCCCAGTCAAAAGTTATGGCCATCTGAAGATTGGGGTGCCATTCTGCATTAATGCGAGTGGTTGGCTCTGTTTCTTTAGACTCCGAAATGCATCACAACCTCTGAAATCTGAAATTTCAGACTTTCAAGAATTTTGAACTTTGGAGGTTGATGTTACTGTTCATTCGGAGCATGCGTGAAACCTCTGAAACTCTGAAACTCCGAAGTCCAAAATTTTTGGGTTTCAGACCTTTTATTTTCAGAATTATTACATTTCATCCACTTGAGAGTTCAAACCTCTGAAACTCTGAAGTCCGTGAAATTTCAACTTCAAAGTTTCAAAATTCAAAGTTTTCAGACTTTTTCGGGTTTTTTCATTTTGAGACTTCGAAACCGGTTTTTGGACTTCGGGTTTTAGGGGTTTCAGGATTTTCGGGCAAATCAGAACCTCCAAAACCTCAAAATTCCCTTGAAAGCCCCCGAAAAGTCTGAAATTCAGAACTTCATGGTTTCAGACTTTTTTTTTTGGGGCTTTCGTGGTATTTTTTTGACATTTTTTTTTGAAACCTCTGAAACTCTGAAACCCCAAAGTCCAAAAACTTCAGACTTCGGGTTTTCGGGATTCCCGTTATGACCTTTTTCATGCACTTCTTTCCACCTAGTCCCCCTTCCTGAGAATTTGACTTCGGCCTACCTCCGAATGGATCTACCTCCGAAATTCCTTGAAATTTTAGAACTTTCAGAATTTCTTCATTTCCCAAATTCTCTGCAATGCTTGACTCCTGCTTCAACCTATTGGCCAATCCCGAAATGTGAAGCTCCCATGACTGAATCAATCCCTCATTTTCTCTGTGTGCAAGGTCATGTTTGTTCAATTTTTCCTGAGGGGAAAAATTGGATAACAATTTGGTGACTCACGGGATCACCTGTCCTGCTAGGTGAAAGATCAGTTGCCTTGAAGTATCCATTGGGCATGGAGTTATGAATGATAGCCTGATACTGATCTTGTACTTGAAACTTGAACCCGAATGCTTGCAACCTGCTGATCCTGAACCTGCTCCGCTGCTTGCACTCTCAATTTTCATAAGAAAATCTTAAAATGAGGTTTGTGAGAGTAGAAAATTGTCTTGACCTGGAGTTTTCACCTGTTCCTGAAATGGACTATCCTGAAACCTGATTTTAGTTGCTCTGCATTTGTTTCCTTTGAAATTAGCAACTATTTCCCACAAGTATGAACTTCTTCCCTGTTACAACATTCATCTGGAGGCACATTGAACTGCATAATGATACAACCTGGGAGCAACAAAACCTGTGCCAAAGGCACTTAGGGAAATTGAAACCTAAACTACAACAAGACAATGTGCATACACACTTAGAGGAATTAAAATCCTAGGCTAATATTTACAAGGGTGAAACCTTTTCTTTTCAGTAGCAATGTTTAAGATAGATTCCATTTACCGGAATCAGAAGTTCTTCTCCATCCAAAGTAGACAGTTGGAAGGCATTGCTATTCTTACATCCTGTGACCATGTAGGGACCACTCCAAATGGCATCAAACTTGGAATGCCTTCCTGGTTTTTCCTGATCTGCATCCCACTTTAGAACTAAGTCCCCTTCCTGAAAGGTCCTTGCTCTTGCTTTCTTATCAAATGACCTCTTGACTAAGGCCTGATTTCTTTCCATGCTTTGCATTGCATGTTCTCTGATTTCTTCCAATTCCATCAATTCTGCATACCTAGCTTCCATAGGTTCAAACTCAGACAATTCCAGTTGTTTCATGAGTTCCAATGCTGGCAACTCAAGTGATATAGGTAACACTGCCTCTTTCCCATAGACTAGCTTGTAAGGGAGATTACCTGTTGACACCTTTGGTGTGATCCTGTCAGCCCACAAGGCTGATTTGAGCTTGGTATGCCATGTTCTTTGATTTTCATCTAGAGTCCTCCTGATGATTCTTAGCAAATTCTTGTTTGTGGACTCTGCTTGTCCATTACCCTGTGGGTAATAGTTTGAAGAGGTGCTCAAGTAGATTCCATTCTTAACAACCCATTATGTGATCTTGGAACCTAGGAATGCCAATGCATTGTCTGATATGATAGTGGCCGGTACACCGAACCTTGTCACTATTCCTTCATAGAAGTCTAGTATGCTAGACTCATTTGCTTCTTTGAGTGCTACCACCTCGGTCCACTTGGTGAAATAGTTCATTGCCATGAGAATCCACTTGTGACCTTGGCTTGAATTTGGATTGATGACCCCATGAAGTCCAATCCCCATTGCATGAAGGGTTGATTAACTGAAATTGGGATGCAATGGAAGTGCTGCTAACCTTTCCTTGCCTGTGAAGAATGCACATTTTTTACACTTTTTGATCCAAGTATAGCAGTCATTGAACACTGTGGGCCAATAGTATCCCACCTTCATTATTTTGAGAGCTGTTACCCATGGAGAAAAATGACCTCCGGCCTCTCCATCGTGAAACTCCTTGTAACACCTTCTCAATTTGACCTGTTCCAATGCACCTCAATAGAACTCCATTGATGTCCTTCTTGAACAAAATGCCATCAACAAGCACATATGGAATGGCTTGTAATCTGAAGTATCTCCTCTTTGCTTTGCTCATTTCTGGAGGGCATAGTCCTGTTTGTAGGAAGTGTATCATATTTTGAGTCCAACAAGGGATAGGCACATTATCATTTGCTTGCTCTTGACTATCCTGTAGTACCAAGACAACTTCTTTTCCATCACTTGCTTCAACCTGTTGACTCGAGGCTAGTTGTTCACATAATCCTTTTCCACGGACCAACTTAGTGACTTTAATTTCAATGTCATATTCCATGACACGAGTGATCCATCCTGCACATTTCTCATTCAAATCCTTGTTCAGAAGGAAGTCCTTGACTCCCACATGGGAAAACAAGTTGGATCTTATTGTTTGAAACTAGGTGTTTGAACTTCTTTAAACTCCTGATTACTGCAAGGACATGTTTCTCGATGAAGGAGTACCTAGTTTCATAGTCCTCCAAACCTTGACTAAAGAAGGCAACCAGTTGTTCAGAACCCTCTTTGTTTTGTTGTACTAGGATTGCAGAATCGTGTCCCCACCACCAAAGGCATAGAGCATGAAGTCTTTGGAGAAGTCCAGGATTGAATGAGAGTTGGGGCTTGAGATATAGCCTCTTTGATAGCCTCAAAACTTACTTTACCTTCAGTTGTCCACTTAAATGCCATGCTCTTCTTCAACATCAACATTATTGGTTTCACAAGAGTGGAAAAGTTTGGTACAAACTATGCAGACAAAATTGATCCTTCCTAAGAAGCTTTGAAGAGCCTTCTTATGACTTGGCAATGGCAATGCTTGAATTGCTTCAATTCTTTCTGGGTCAATTGTCAATCCTTCCTTTGACACAATATGGCCTAGGAGCTTGCCTTCATGAGCCAGGAATATGCATTTTTTGGGATTCAATGATACCCCAAATCTCCTACACCTTTGAAATACCTGTCTCAGATGAAAGAGGTGATCTGCTGCATTTTTAGAGAACACAGTGATATCATCAAGATACACTAGCACTATTTTGTTGATCAACCCCTTGAATGCCATATCCATTTCCCTTTGGAAAGTGGCTCCAGCATTTGACAATCCAAATGGCATCTTCTTGTAGGCATAGGTGCCCCACTTGGTGGTGAAAGCCATTTTGAACTGATCATCTTCTTTCACCATTATCTGATTATACCCCGAGTAGCCATCTAGGAGAGAGAATATTTCTGAGCTGGCTACCACTTGTAAGATTTGTTCCATTGAAGGAAGTGGGTAGTGGTCTTTGAGAGATGCCCTATTCAAGTCTCGAAAGTCCACACACAACCTGATTTCTCCATTCTTCTTCCTGACTGGCACCAAGTTTGCAACCCAGCTTGAGTGCTTGATTGGAAATATAATACTTGCCTCTATTAGCTTGTTTAGCTCTTTCTTCATAAGAGGCTCAATGTGTGGGTTGACTGGTCTTTGCTTTTTCCTGATGGGTTTAGCATCTGGATCCAGTTCTATTGTATGTTGTGCCAACTTTGGATTAAATCCTCTCAGGTCCTCATAGCTCCAGGCGAAGACATCCAGAAACTCTTGGCAAAGTTGTATGAAATCATATTTCTCCTGCTCAGTAGCCACTTTGCCAATTTGGAGTGTTTTTCCTTCCCCAACCAAAATTGGTTCTGAATCCTCTCCTTTGACCTGTATGTTGGATTTCTCTTTACGAAATTGATCATTTGGATTGAATATGGACTCCAATGTTACCAAACCTTTGGGAAGCTTGTTTTTCCGCAGCTGCACTACTTGATCCCCGTACTGCTGCTCTAATTTATCCTGATTCCTAGCTGAGAATTCAACCTCTTCTTGTAAGAAATTAACAATCTGTTGATCATTCTCAAACACCTGCCAGCTTGTGTTGTTATCTGGAACTGCTGGCCTTACAATCACATGGATATGTGGCTGTGTTTTGTCTCTTTTGATACTATCCACCACATCAAATGTTGCTCCAATGGCTGCGAGTCTATCTGCAGCTTCATTTTTCTTCCTAGGTATGGACTCGATGTTGAAAGCTTCGAAATCTTCAATGAGGTCCCATACCCTATTTTTGTAGCTCTTGAGTAGGTCATTCTTTGCAACATGTTGTCCCCTAACTTGATTCACAATCAGCTCACTATCCCAAATACTTGCAAATTCTTTATGCCTCTTTTCCTGGCCCAATGAAGTCCATGAATCAAAGCCTCATATTCAGTTGTGTTGTTTGAACAGGGAAACTGAAATCTGAAAGCTGAATAATACTTGATGTTCTGTGGTGAAACCAACATTGCACCTCCTCCAGCACCTTGTTTGCTTCTTGAACCATCAAAAAATAGTTTCCATACTTCATTGTCATCCTTATTTTCTAGCTTGGTGATATTAGGAATGGGTGAATTTTCTTCATGTACACAATATACACCCAATTCAGATTCTTCCATTTCCTTGTATGGATCAAATGCATGCCTTTTGTTTGCCCATTCATCCAGAGTTAAATCTGGAATACCCTCAACCTTAGTACCTGTTTCTAGATCATTTGAACACTCTTCCTGATCAAAGGCTGAGCAATTTGCATTGATTGGACTTGGCACATGGGGCTCAATGTGAAAGTTTGCAATTGGTTCTGACCTGATTGTTGCTTTGGCTCCATACCTCATCCTGAAAAGCATGTGTGACCAATCTGCAGATAGATATCCACCAATTTTGGCTGTGAAGTCTCTTGATAGACACAACACAAAGAGTGGTGGAAGGTCAATTACAGACACATCCTACAAGACTGTGACATTAGGGACATGCATGCAGTGTTAGGCTTAACCCTTTGATGATCCCAACTATTCCTACTGTTGTTCCATCTAGTTGCACCACTCCTTTCAGCACTGGCTCATACTTTAGACCCAATTGATCTGCTATTTGCTTCGGCATCACTGAGCTACTTGCCCCCGAATCGATCATGCAATTGTGTACCAAGTGGTTCCCAACAATCAATGACACATAGAATGGTGGAGGCTTCAAATTCTTTTCTTGGTTGACCCCCATCTTGTTGCACTGCATTAGTGAGAACTTTCTCCTGTCTTTGGTTTGATCCATTTGAGGCAGACCAATTGGCCATTGCAGCTTGCAACAAATCTCGTTGTCCTGGGATTGCCAGTGACTCCCACATGGAAATGTTCACATGTGTTTTCTTCATCTGATCTATGATGTTGAAAGGGGATGGATTATCCTTTTTGTTGCCCCTTACTTGGCACAACCTTTTCTGGAGCTTGAATAGGCACATGTGTTGTTGCAATAGGTGCCTTAGGTTGATTTGATACATTTGGAGCTGCATTTGTCTACTAACACCTTGTTGTGTAGGAGTGGGTTGAGAAACACTGGGTTAGATGGTTGTCCTTCCTCTATGTTCCTCTTCTTTGACCATGTATTGGCAGCCACACCCTGGAAAGGAGGTTGATTAACTCCACAGAAATCTTCTATTTTCCAATTGACCAACATAGTTTCTGTTGGAGGTACCTCTTGTTGGGTTCCTTGCTGTTGATTTCCTTCTTCACTTGGTTCTTGGGACACACCGATGGTCTGCACCATTAGAGCCTGATTCAGTGCACCATTGAAACACGTTGATTGATTGTGAGGTAGATTGCAGGGGTAACACCACTCATACTCCTGTGCCATGTTGTTTTGAGTTGGAACCAAGGCTCTTGATGTTGAAACTGCATTTGGATCATATGGTCAGAATGGCCTAGCAGCTTGAGGTTGTCCTTGGTTCGGATTTTGATTTGTAACCTGAGTTGGTGGTCTATTTTGCTGATATGGGGGCCTAGCTTGATACTGAGTTTGAGGTTGATATGGTCTAGAACTCTGAGCTTGTTGTCTCTTGATAGTCACTAGCTCATTTCCTAGGTTCTGTAGTTGTTTCATAACCTCCTGTAGTTCTTTTGAAGTGCTTGAAGAAGTAGAAGCCTCACTGTTGCTTTGATTTCTAGGGGCCGGAATGGGATTCAACTCAGGTGTTTGACTAGTTGTAGGAGTTCCCATGTCCGGATAGAGAGGCATTGGTGGCCTTGGTGCAAGCTTACCAGCTTGAATCAAGCAGTTTTCTGCTCTGATAGCTATGTCATAGGCCCCTGGCAGTGTTGTTCCTCCCATTGATTGGATCATCATAGCAATGTCAAAATTTATAGCCTTCAAGAAGTAAAGGAATGCTCCTTCGGCAGTTGGTCTGACAACTATCAGAATCCTATCCCATGTCCGTTGGAAATGGAAATTAAAATCTGTCATTTTCTCATTAGGAGCCCTTTTGATTGTTGTCAATTGTTCCAATAAAGACAAATTGTCTGCCCTCTCTCCAAACTGGTTGCAAAGAGTTGAACACAATTGATTCCAATTCTGAATAGACCCTGTTGTTAGGCTCCTAAACCATTGTAAGGCCTTACCTTTGAAAGATGAAGCCAACAACTTGACCGCAACATCCATTTCATTAATTTCATGAATTGCACAGACATTTGCAATGTCTTGGATGTGGTCAATAGGAGTAGTATGATTTTCTCCTGTGAAATAGGGAATGTTCTTTAGTGCTGCAACCGGAATTGGATTTTGAGCATTTAGGGCAAGTGGACTACTACCCGTGAAATTGACAAAGGGATTCAGTGGTGGTTGTTGTTGTAGATGTGCCATTATGATTGGCCTAAGAACCCTGGTTGATTGGAGAAAAGGTCTACCAGGTGGAGGTGTAGACAAAGTCCTGTTAGGTGGAGATGGTGATCTTTGTGGTCTTCTTCCTCTTCTTCCTCTGCCTGGTGATAATTGCAGGTAGACAAATAGTCCCTCTTCTCTAGTATCAGACCTAGTTCGAATTCTTCTCATGTACTTGGGAAACCTGTGTTGCTACACCACTGAATTCTATCCCTTTGGAGTCGCCAGATGTGTTGGGAAATTAGCCTCAAAAGGCTAGGGTTTTTCCAAGTCACACACCGAACTCGACAAAATTAGAATGGAAACTTTGAAGGACCTGTATATTTGATATTCTGGAGGTTGAAAATTGTTTTGAAATGACAGTCCCGAAAACCCAAAAATGCAAGACCTCCGAATGTCTGAAACCCAAAATCCAAAGTTTGGAGAACTCCGAAATCCTGAAACCTGAAATTCTGAAATCCTGAGATGTCTGAAATCCCCAAAACCTGAAATTCAAAAAACTCTGAAATTTTGAAAATCAAAATTTCAAAAAACTAAAAATACCCTTTTGAAGATTAGCCCCCGATCTATCAACTGGTGAAATTTGGACTTGTTTTGAGCAAGTTAAGCCCTTGAAAATTGATTTTGGAGTTCAGCCTGAGAGGTGAAAGGTCTGAAATTGGAAATATAATTTTCTAAGTCTTGAATTTCTTGAAAATGCCTTCAAAGCTCATGGAATGACTTCTTGTCCCACCGGGCATGCCAAAACTGTTATGCGAAATCACAACACCCCTGATTGCTTGCAAGTGAATAGTTGAGGTAGTCAGTGTGATTCGTCAAACATGGAGTTATCCCAAAGTGTGGGACTTTGCAATCGGGATAACCCTCTGGATGAAGGCCAGTTCCTATTCCTCTATTCTGATGCACACATCAAATTGTAGAGGATCTACTCTAAAATCTACTCTAACTTGCCAAGGAGACAGGGTTAAGAAGATTACAAGAAATTAAACCTAAACTAACAGAGGTGATGCACCAAAAGGAATGTTGAACACCTGCTTTGCATGGAGATGGAAACCAAATCAGATTAAGAAGGATGAAAATACACCACAGATCAATCCACTGATGAAATCATTAACCATTAAACACAAACCATCAAAACATGTAATACAATAACCATGCACAGATAACCAAGATTGCAATGAGAGATCAAAAGAAAACAATGAACACAAGAGAGGGTTGAAATTCATCCACATACTTATATTATTGCTCCACAGATTTGATACAGTGCATTACAATGGCCAAGAGGCACAAACTTGCATTACAGCTTGAATGGGAGGTTTGAACTCCACAAATTCACTTACAGACAAGAGAAGAAGGGAGGGTGCAAAGCAAAATTATCCAACATTAGAACAATGCCCCTCCTTACAATATATAGGAAGATGAGAGAAGGGAGAGAGAGGAAGAAACTCTGAAATCTTGCTTCAACCACCCTAAAATGCATTGAATTCACCTGCAACAATGATGGGTGCCACTGCAAAACCCATACCTCCATGTACTATTGCCTTGTTGGGAAGAAAGGAAGCCCATACCTTCATCATTTGGGTAGGTGAGAAATCTGGAAACACCCTCTAAAATGGCGGACTGTATTTCTTCATTTTGAAGAACTTAGTCTCACTTAAATTAAGATAACCAGTCGTAGTTGTGTAGAGGACACTGAGAGCTTTCCAAAAAGTCCTTTCTTGTGCAAATCCAAGCTCCTAGTCAAAAGTTATGGCCATCTGAAGATTGGGGTGCCATACTGCATTAAATGCGAGTGGTTGGCTCTATTTCTTAGGACTCCGAAATGCATCGCAACCTCCTGAAATTTCAGAATTTCAAGCATTTTGACTTCAGAGGTTGATGTTACTGTTCATTTGGCTGGGCGCGTGAAACCTCCAAAACTATTCCTGAAGATTTGGAACTTCAGACCTTTCCATTTCAGAGATCAAGTTATGTTCATCCGGCTTGAAGTTATGAAATGCTTTGAAACTCCGAAGTCTGAAATTCAGACTTCGGGTTTCGGACATTTTGTTCATTTTCAGTTCGAAATTTTCGGGGTTTTGAATTTCGGGGTTCAGGTTTTTGGGACTTTAGGGTTTCGGGTTTCGGGATTTCGGGGATCCATTTAGGCACATGAAACCTCCAAACCTCCGAAACTCCGAAGTCCGAAATTCGGAACGGGTTTCGAACATTTTGACTTTTAGGGGTTTCAGACTTTTCGGGGTTCGGGTTTCTCAGGACCCCGAAAAAACCCCAAGCTTTTTGACATTTTGTTTTCGGGGTTTTTTACTGTTCACTCCGCAAAGCTCACCGAAACCTCCAAACCTCCGAGGTCCCAATTTCAGACTTCGGGTTTCAGAATTCAAGTTATGGACTTTCGGGCTTCTTTCTACTCAGTCCCCGAATTTGACCCTAGCCTACCTCCAAACAACTCCACCTCCGAAATCTGAAATTTCGGACTTTCGGACGTTTCTTCATTTCCCGAAATTTTCTACAATGCTTGACCTGCTTCAACCTTTTCTGCAATGCTTGACCTGCTTCAATATATTTAGCTAATCCTCGAAATGCAAGCTCCCATGACTGAATCAATCCCTCCATTTTCTCTGTGTGGAAGGTTGTGCTTGTTCAATTTTGCCTGAGGGGCAAAATTGGATAACATAAGCTAACATGGATTCACCAAACCAATAATTGTAACCGTTGAGCCAACTCAAAGGCATCGGGTTGTGTTATCATTTAAGCCATGTCTTTTATAGAGGATCAGGACACATTGCATATCATATGGATCGCTTATAAATTTGAGACATATTTCAAGTAGGTGGGTCTTACATTTATATAAGTGTGCTACTATCCATATGTTAGGGATGATTCCAACACAATTGGTTACATGAGTAAGAATTTGAACTAGTCAGTTCAAAGAGCCAGTATTCATATAGATGTACTTGTAAAGACTGCAAGTTGATAAGAAGAGATTTGCAGATCTAAGTTATTGTAAAGCATCTCAATATGTGAGATTGCTTCATGTGTGTGTCTTGTGTTTCCAGTTGTACTGAATAAGGATCTCAATATTTTGTTGCATATTTTATGCTTAATGCATTTTATTGCGTAATTTCGTTGTGTGTGCTACGAGTTGCATGGTATGAGGCATCGGTGGATTGAGAACCCTAACAAAGATGTCATCATTTGGTACCAAAGTAGAAGGTATTCAATCCTTGTATTACCTTGCATCATTTGGTGTCATCTAGTTCGAGAGCATTATTTGTTGAATTGTTTGTTGATTTTCACATGTGCAAGTGTGAGTATAAGGTAGTTGCAGACATCTTCTAGCAGATGAGTTGGATAGAAGATGTGGAAGAGATTGATATCAAGGAGCTCTTTTTAGAAGGGTTCAATCATTAGATTTCGGAGAAGATATTTGATCCTAAGGAAATGGTAAATAGAAGAGGTAACAATGTGAGAAGGCCAAGCGCGTCGAGAGTACCCAGACTTAAGGATTTGGTGAAATTGATGAGAGATATGCAAACCCATTTAGAGGCTATGGAGACAGCGCAACCCGGGGTGTTGTGTTTGTCGATTATGGAAACAATACTGAAGTTGCAGAAGAAGCACCTGAGATCGCTTAAGGAGTAGTTGAAGAACATAAAGAAAAAAAATTGAAAGTTGTTACAAGAATGACCAATAAACCAAAGTTGGACCCTAGAAATTGTTCTTGAAGTCCTCAAGCACTCATTGATTGGATCAAAAAATTAGAAAAAATTGTTGAATATGAGAACATGGAAGATCCCAAGTGAGTTAAGTTCGTCAGCACAAATTTGAAAGGTCGTGTATCTCTATGGTGGGAGTACGTGCAAACCAAAAGATTGCACAAAGACGAAGAGAAAATCAAGACTTGATTCCTTACAAAATTGAAGGTGAATTGTATTCCATAGGATTATCACATGTTCGTTCAAGAAGCATCAAAACTTGCGACAAAGGGATATGAGTGTAAATGACTACATGGAGGGATTCTATAAGCTAACAATTACAATTGGTCATGTTGAAGATGATGCCAAGAAGAAGCTAAAGGGGAAAGAGAAGCTATCCCAATGGCATCAAGGAGCAATGCCAACTTTGAGGTAAGTTTGCCATAGGAAATTTTTTGCAAGAAGTTGAAACGAGCACATCACAACAGAGTGATGGTGCACAAAAAGGCATAGGCAATTTAGGAGGAAAAGGTCAAGGTCGTGAATGCATATTCACGAACACATGTTTCAATTGCGGAGAAGAAGGGCATCAAGCATTTGAGAGTCCACATTTACATGATGAAGGAATATAAGGCATGGTGCAAGTGCGCACATTGCACAAGATGCGGAAAGTATTATGCCTATTCGTAACATAGATGAGCCTAAAACCAGAGAATCTCTCATGATGAAGATGTTATATCCTGTGAAAGAGGAAAATAGTCTCGTGCAAAGGGAAAAATTGTTTATAACCTTATGCCTATCAGGAGGAAAAATCTGCAAGGTAATTGTTGACAGTGCCAATACAAATAACATTGTCTCACAAGAGATGTTGGATAAGCTTGGTTGAAGAGAATCATGCATCCAAATTCTTGCAAAGTTTATTGTTGAAAGGACATCAAATTCTAGTAAATGAGCAATGTCTAGTAAGTTTCAAATAAACTCAAATAATGATGAAGTCGTGTGTGACACTAAGCCCATGGATGGTTGTCATATTACACCTAAAAGGCCTTGGTAGTTTGATTAGAAGGCACAACATGATGGTCATGCGAAAGCATATACTTTGATGAAAAATGGAGTGAAACACACTTTGAACCCAATGAAGGATAAAAGTGAAGAGGTGGAAACAATCCTAAGGTTTTATTGATTTCAGGAAAGCAATTCTTGTGTGAAGTGAGGGAATGTGCATATTTTGCACATGTAGCAAGCCCTGCGCAAAAGTTGGGTGAAGACGATAATGAAGAGACACTTCGCAAGAAGTGAAAGACTTGGTAGGTGAGTTTGTAGAGATTATTTCAAGTGTTCTACCAAAAAGGATTACCAACGATGATGAAAAATTCATCAAATGGAATTGATCCCAAGATCTCTTCTACCAAATAAAGAGGCATATAGGTTGACACTGCAAGAGAATGCAGAGGTCTAGAGGCAAGTTCAAGAGATATTAGACAAACGGTTGATTTATGAAATTTTCAGCCCGTGCACAGTACCAACAATATTGGCGCTAAAGAAGAATGTGCACTAAAAGCAGGGCAGTAAACAAGATAACAATCAAGTTCAGATTTTCGTTACCATGCATGGATGATCTAATTGATGCTCAAGTGGAGCACGATTCTTCATGAACATTGACTTGAAGAGCAGATATCACCAGATTTGCATAAGGGAAGGAAATGGATGGAACACAATGTTCAAAACTCGAGAGTGGCTATAAGAATGGCTGGTTATGCCATTTGGGTTAATGACTACATCAAGTGCATTTATGTGTCTGATAGATAAAGTTCTTAAGCCATTTCTGGGTAAGTTTGTTATTGTCTATTTATGTGATATTTTTTTTTTTCAGTAAGGCAAAGGAGGAACAGTTGCAACATTTGCACAAACTACTAATGAAATTGTGAGATGAGAAGTTGCTCGTAAATTTGAAGAAATGTCGTTTTATGAAAGAAGAATCGGTATACTTGGGGTTTATAAATTCCCAATAAGATTAGAAAATGGACCCAAATAAGGTGGGCGCATTTGTGAAGTGGTCATCACCTAGAAGTACTTTTGAGGTGTGAAGTCTTCATGAATCAACATGTTTTTACAGGAATTTCAATGGGGCATGCGCAACAAATACTGATGTAATGCACAACAATATAAAAGAGTTTGTATGGACCGTGGAAGAAGAACATAGTTTCCGGAAATCAAAGAAGAAAGTATTTCAACATCTAGTGTTGGTGTCACCAGATTTTGGTTTTAAGTGTTTCAAGCAAATTGCCATGCTAGTGGCACAACAATAGGTTCAGTAATAAGTGGGGAACCCAATCGCACATTTCAATGAAAAGTTGAATGATGCAAAGTGCAAGTATTTAGTGTATAAAGAAGAGCTCTATGCAATTGTGTACATACTCGTAAAGTGGAGACACTGCTTGTTGCCAAAGGAATTTATTTTGTATGCAGATCATAAGCACAACAGTTCATAAATAGTTAGAGTAAGTTGAATCAACACCATATGATAAAATATCCCATTTAAGGGATGAAACTGAAAATTATGAAATTAGCACAAATCCCAATTAATTCAAAATCTGATTTCTAAATCAGCAGAATGGAAATAAACTCAGATTTGGGACAGCAAACTGATTAATTGGAACAGCAGTATGAAAAGCTCACAATTTCACCAAAATACCATTCAACAATACATCCACACTTTTTATAAACCTTTTTGACATATTTTAGAATTGTTTTCAACCCCAAAAATATGTTAATGCTTAGCTGAAAAATTAAATAAAACCAACAGAAGTACACCTCCAAAATAATTATGAAAAAATGGTTTTGAAACCCCAAACTTAACAACAAGAAGTAGATTCCAGCTTTAGAAATTATGAGGAAGACAAATATGAACTCAAATCTGATAGTCAATTGCCCTAGATGGCACCAAACCCTTCACCAATACAAGTCGCTCCACAAGGGAGAGACTCGACAATGCCTCTAAAATCTGATTATGTCTTCTCTCCACTAAAATATGTCTTCAAGCCAATGGAAGTAGGGTTTACATCCCCAAACCAACCAGTAGAAGGGGTTTCGTCCTTCTAGGAAGATGCCACACACTTGGATTGCCGCCCAAGAGTGGAAGAAAAATGAGCTACCAGCCCACAAGTCCAAATAGAGAAAATGCGTCAATGTATGATGATGCAAATGAGCTCTCCAACCTTCCTTTACATCCTCTCTTTGGAGCCAAAGCCCCAAAAGGACAAAGGCCAACCCACACGGTGTTCTTTTTAATCTTTATTTGGCTTCATTAAAGCCCCAAACCCAGCCGACCTGCTTAAAGATAAAACACATTAAAAAGAAACATTAAAAATTAGAAAAACAAATGCAAAGGAAGCTCAATTCCTTTTCCCAACTCTTCTACTTCATTGCCATGGAAAAGGGGATGGCAAGAAGTCCGAATTCAAGTCTTTAAATGGGAAAAAGGGACATTACAGTCCTCCCTTCCCAAAATTGTTTGTCCCCAACCAATTGCAATTGCTCGGATGCCAAATAAGCCTTAGCTGCTCCTTTTTTGTGCAATCACCATGAAAATAACTCATCATAGCCTGTTTTATTCCTCCTTTCAACTAAAATCTTCTTCCCTCAACATTCCATGACGGAATGCTCTTCAAAAATGGAAACACGTTGTTGTTCATCGCTGTTAGTGGTAGCCCCAAATCTGATTTTTGCAAAATCAGCCCTATAACGAAGGCATAACAATTACCAAACTGAAATCTCACAAAGAAAGACAACTTCATGAGTAATGCAAGGGACTGAAATTTGATTTATATATGATGAAAAACTAGGGACAGCAGCCTACAATTGAAATCAGCAGACAATTTGGCCTTAAACTTAAGGAAATCAGCCTTCTTAATACTCCCATGAATTCTGATGTTATCATAATTGTTTCCCTCTTCCCATATATCTTTTGGTTCATTCATGGAGCCATGGGTTAGCAACTCATAAAAATTAAAAAATAATAATTCTTATGTTGCCTTAAACATGTCATGCTAGCATTTTCCTTCATCAAATTCCTTCTTTTCCATAAGCAAGGAGAAAAATACAAAATGAAATCTTTACCTTTACCTTCTTTGAGCCTCAAGGGTTTACCTGGATTCCAAGGATACAAGCAATCTATGTTACTCTTCATCATCCCAATTCTTCTCTCAACCATCATATGCAAGGCAATCCCTATCTTTAAGTCCAAACTCGTGCAAAAGTGTTTATGATGATCAGCCCAACAAGATGATAAAGAAGGAAACAAAAGATCTGAAATGTGTGTCTACCTTGGGCTGTCATAAAAAAACCACTTTATTGCTTGGAAGATGTATAGTGAGTCCTTGGCAAAGAGCCTTCTCCCAACCTTGCCCCTTATGAGCACAATTATGATCACCCAAGCATGGCCATGATACATAATGATGAAATAGTTCGTTGACATGATCAAATAAGATATCATATGACATACCATAGGCTGTTGATATGGAATTTACAGCGGATTGAAAGCGGTTATGGACACCCGGAAATGCCCTTGCCTCATGTGTGCACCTCATAACATCTTCCCTTGGAAGTTCCACTTCATCTCCCCTTTTGTGTTTAGATTTTTCACCATTTATAACCCCATTTTTAGCTTTTTGAATGATTTTAGAACACCTTCATGCCTTTGGACATCCCCGATATGTTCAATTCCCTCTATCCCATGAGACTTGCTTGGCATCTCTCCAACATCCTTTTCATTCTCTTGCTCCTCATGCTTCTTTTCATTCCTTTGCTTATGCTTTGAAGATCCTTTAGTATCTTGCCACATGCAACCATTAGAAAGCAAAGGAATATCATAAACAACAAAAAGTCTTTTAACTTCTTCTTTGTTTGGTTCTTGCTTGATAACTTCCCCCTTCTCTTAGGTTTTCGCAGGGCTGTGATTTCCATCAAACGACTTTCTTTTGACTGCTGTTAGGAACAGAGTAGCCACTCCATCTTGTCCTTTATGGGGAGTTTCCTTCCATTTCCATGAACATAAAAGGCTTGTTGAGGTACCATCAATATAACCCCAAATTCTTCTTCCAAACATAAGTATATCAAATGGATTATCAACCAAATAAAAAGAGGAAATGGTTACCTTAGTATGAAAACTGTGGGCCTTGGAAAGAGGGTTACCTTTTGTTACTTCAATCTCAATCCTTGTGCCTAAAGCGACCCTTGTCTTGATGCATATGCATAACTTGGGGTTTGTTGGAAAGGGTGTAAGTACCCCTTACTACTCAAGGTGCTCCTAATTTCGTCCACATTTGTATCAAACTGATTTTGATGATCAGCTCCATGTGATGATGAACCAAAGAGCAATAAATCAGAAATAGATTTGTTCCTTGGGCTTCCAACAAGATTTTCATCCCCTTTTGCCTTTACCTCTTCGATACTTAGTGCTTTCTCCCTTTACACAACCACCGTACCTTGTTCACATGTGCTTAGAATGTCCTTGTGGCTATTACCCAAGTCTAATTCTTCATCTTTTATGGCTCCCTTTCCTACAAGATGCGGATCTTGAATTGTAAGCTCGTTGATCTCCTTCTCTTTCCTTGGCTTGTGTTCCACCATTTCATCAAACCCTCATGTCACTAAGATGTTGTTAGGAAAACCAACTAAGAGATCAACCTTGGCAAGGGAGTTGGGGGTTCCTAACCCTCCCAAGGGTTGCTTCCTCTCAACCAGCTCTGGAGCCTCTTCAACATGAATGATGGATTCTTTCATTACTCGCAGCCCTACTTCTTCCTCTTGTGTAGCTTGTGGCCTAGGCTTGGGCCTTGATTTTCCCTAGCTCACACCAATGAATTCGGCGAGTGAAATAGCTTCACGAATCTCTCTTGGAAGAGCCATATGCTCTTTATAACTTACGGCAATGTTCCGTTCGGTAGAGGGCCTTATTTCAACATCCCGAATAGTGTCTTCCCTTAGAAGGAAAGTAGGCCTCATAGCTGATCCGTGGGGTGATACCAAAGGTCGTCATGCAATATTAGCTCCGGATGAGCTACCACCTCTATTATGAACCCTAAGTTCATTCATCTTTTGAAGAGATAGGGCAAGGAAGTCAATTGTGTCCGCCAACCTCTATTGACCTACAATCAATTTATCAAATTTGGCTTCTTCGGATCTTGATTAACCATATTGTCTTCTCCCCTCGGATGATCCGTTTTTCCTCTTCTTTGGTAGCATAAAAAACCATTGTTGTTTTCTTCCATTGAAACCCTAGGCCTTTGAGAATCTGTGTTATGATACCTCTGAAATATCCCTTTTAAGAGCTAAAACTAAAAATTAGGAAATTAGCACAAATCCCAATTAATTCAAATCTGATTTCTAGATCAGCAGACTTGAAATAAAATCAGATTTAGGACAGTAAACTGATTATTGGAACAGCAATATGAGAAACTCACAATTTCACCAAAATACCATTCAACAATGCATCCGCACTTTTTATAAACCTTTTTGACATATTTTAGAACTGTTTTCAACCCCAAGAATATGCTAATGCAACTCCAAAATAATTATGAAAAGAGGGTTAAAAAACCCCAAACTTAACAACAAAAAGTAGATTCCGGCTTTAGAAATTATGAGGAAGACAAATATGAACTCAAATGTGATTGTCGTGCCCTAGATGGCACCAAATCCTTCACCAATGCAAGTCGCTCCACAAGGGAGAGACTTGACAATCATTCTAAAAATTTGATTGTCTTCTCTCCACTAAAATATGTTTTCAAGCCAATGGAAGGAGGGTTTCCGTCCCCCAACCAACCACTAGAAGGGGTTTCGTCCTTTTAGGAAGATACCACACAATTGGATTGTCGCTCAAGAGTGGAAGAACAATGAGCTACCAACCCACAGGTCCAAATAGAGAAAATGCACCAATGTATGATGATGCAAATGAGCTCTCCAACCTTCCTTTATATCCTCTCTTTGGGGCCAAAGCCCCGAAAGGACAAGGCTGACCCACACAGTGTTCTATTTTATCTTTACTTGGCTTCATTAAAGCCCCAAACCCAGCCGACCTGCTTAAAGTAAAAACACACTAAAAAGAAACATTAAAAATTAGAAAAACAAATGCAAAGGAAACTCAATTCCTTTCCCCAACTCTTCTACTTCGTTGCCATGGAAAAGGGGATGGCAAGAAGTCCAAATTTAGGTCCTTAAGTGGGAAAAATGGGCATTACGTATGAAGTGGGTTAAGTTCCTATAGAGCTATTGTTTTGTGTTGTGACATAGGAGCGGAAAATCAAATAGAGTTGCAAATGCATTAAGAAGGAGAATTCTACTTTCTAAGTGAATTAAGAGTTGAAGTCATAAGATTTGATTCTATGAAGGTGTAGAATGCAGGTGATGTAGATTTCAGTAAAGCATGCACAAAACCAATGAGTGGTGACAGGACACCATGGTTGGACTCATTTGTGCAAGAAGGATTGTTGTTCAAGAAAGTGCAACTGTGTATACCTAGAGGTTCAATGCGCAAGAATTTGGTCAAAGAGAAACATAGTGGAGGATTTGCAAGACATTTCGGCTATCACAAAAATATGTGCCATTGTAGGAGAACTACTTTTGGCCACACATAAACACAAAAGTGCACAAATATGTTCAAGAACGTAGAGTTTGTCAGCTGGTAAAAGAGAGAATTCAGAATACATGGTTATATCAGCCATTGCCTACCCCAGAGAGAGTGTGGGAAGATATAAGTACGCATTTTATTTTAGGGTTGCCTAAGACGCAAAAAGGAAATGATTCTTTATTTGTGCTAGTTGGTAGATTTTCAAAGATGGCACATTTTGTGGCTTGTAAGGAGACTAGTCATGCGACAAAAATTGCTAACATATTTTTTAGGGAGATTGTGAGGCTCCATGGTTTGCCGCACAACATAGTATCACACAAAGATGTGAAATTTGTAGTACATTTTTTAAGGACATTGCGGAAGAAACTGAACACAATTTTACAGTTCAGTTCAACATACCATCCTCAGATAGATGGACAATAGAGGTAGTCAGCAAGAGTTTGTGAACTTTGTTGTAAGTTTAATTGAAGGTAAGAAGAGAATATGTGATAATATTCTAGCACAAGTTGGGTTTGCTTATAACAATTCAATTAACCAAGTACGGGAAAGACACATTTCATATTGTGTATGGATAGAGTCCATGAGGAGTCACACAATTGCGCAACATCACAATTGAGCAAAGGAAAAGTGCAGATGCAGAGGATTTTGCAGAGCATATGAGAGGTGTGCATCAACAAGTGCATAAGCAGTTGGAAAGAAGTACACCACAATATAAGCAACATGGAGAGAAACTGAATATCGGAATGGAGATGTGGGCTTAGCACATTTATGAAAGGAGAGATCTCTTAAGGAAACATACACCAAGTTGAAATTCAAGAAGATTGGACCATGCAAAGTGTTGCAAAAATTTGCCAAGAATGCATATGAGAATGAGTTTCCTCAATGTGTAGACATTTCGCCTATTTTCAATGTGGCATATTTGTATCCTTATCATAAAGCACAAAATGGACGAAGCGCAATTGCAGATTCAAATACAAATTCGGATTTAAAGATATATTGGAGAGCACAAATGCTAACCAAGGAGCGCCAAGAGTCAACAAGAGGACATGAGACAAAGTACAACGAATATTTGGTTAAGTGGAAGGATCGAGAGATTGAAGATATGACATGGATAAGCACATTTGAAGCTGCAAAACATGGGGTACCCATTAGCAAAATTCACATTAGCAAGAGGTTATGTTTTCTTCGTTGCCTGTAGTGTTTGATGTGGGAGCATCTGGTTTCACTTGCAGACCTACATCAACCAAAAAAATGTTAGTTTAGAAAAATAAGCTAGATCTAGAAGTGCACAAATTTTATGATTGCACCATTGTCTTCGTTTAGTTTTGAGAAGCCTAGAGCGTGCATGCGTTTCTTTGTTTGTGCATACTTTTGTAGAGTGCCCATGTGTTGTATTGTTCTTTTGCACCTGCTTTTGTAGCAAACTTATGTGTTTGTAATAATTTGCGCAGGTATTGTTTTCCACTAATGTCAGTGTGGTTGTGTGCAGCCTGTGAGTGCACAGGTGTCATGTTGTTCTTTTACACCTATTCTCTAGCGCACATGTGTTGTGTTATTCCGAACAAGTTGTTGATTTGTGCAAAGTATAGATCAGTCCATTGAAACTCGTGAATATTTGGGCAAGAGTGGTGTTAGTCAATCTTTTGGTCAATGCAGGTGCAGAAGGGGTAAAGGATTGAGCGAGGTGTCTTCTAAGCCTACTACATTTGGGAGAATGATTTCAGCACCTTGTCTTACGGACCAAGACCTGAGGTGTGTGTGATCTCTGAGAGACACAAAAATTTCCAATACAACATTGTTGAAGGAGACAACATGGATGCACCTAACATATAATTGTAACCGTTGAACCAACTCAAATGCAGCGAGTTGTGTTATCATTAGAGCCCTGTCTTATATAGAGGATTGTGACTCATAGACATCATAAGGGTCACTTATAACTTTGAGGGATATCGTAAGTAGGTCAGTCTTACACTTGTGTTAGGAATGATTCCTTCACAACTGGCCACGTGAGTAAGAATATGAACTAGTCAGTTCAAAGAGCCAATATTCGTATAGTTGTACTCGCAAAGACTACGAGTTAGCAAGCAGCGATCTACAGATCTAAGTTGTTCTAAAGCATCTCAGTTTGTGAGATTGCCATGTATGTGTGCCTTGTGTTTCTTGATGTTGTATCAAATAAAGCTATCAGTGTTTTGTTGCATATTTTGTGTTTAATGCATTTCATTGCATACTTATGTTGTGTATTCTGAGGGTTATGTGGTATAAGGTATCTCTTTACTAAGATCCCTCACCACAACTGTGTCATCCTAGAAATGGTATTTGAATAGGAAAATAGCACGATGCGAGAACAATGGAATGGATATGAGGATAGGAACCAACGAGTGAAGTTGGGGACCAAAGGGTAGGGATGTGTCACCATGGAATATAGCTGAAAAGCCTGTTATGGTTTAGAAAACGACTGCAAAGATATTTAACTTTGAAATTGGGATAAAAAGAAAGCACAGTTCTATAGACTTGTTACATTGGGCATCCTATACATTTGCAAAGTGTGGGGCAAAAGCATATCTCAAGAAACATGGAACTCAATTTAGCAAATTCAAAATAATTTATCATTAATAGTTTTAAAATTACCCTACTCTCCTCAAAACAAGTATACTTACCAAATAAGGTGATGCCTTAAAGTGCTACATATGCAAGCTCACTAAACTTGGTCAAGTTAGGCTTCCAACTATCGCCCGACAATTGTGTTTAACCCTTTTGATAAAAAAGTCTGGCAAAGGGACTCGAATAAATGGATGAGGCTCTAGTACATTTTTTATGACTTACCATCGATAGGCTTGAACAACTTAAAATCATGCATTCAAACTAAAATCACTAATAAGCTATATAGCAACAAAAATATCAAATACAAGAAAAAACTAATTAAGAGTCTCCCACCAAACCAGAATATCCCACCCACCCACACAAAGATTAAGTCTCAAATAATCATTGTTGCAAAGCTAACCAACTCACACAAACAACATAGTCAAACTACAAGATAGACTGTCCCAAAGACACGTTGGGAACAATGAATATGTAAGGTGTATATCTTGAATGAAGTAGAAGACGAAATGTATTTTCTTCTAACTTGTTCAATATATAATGATATTACACATAACTACACAACAATTTGCAATCATAACCTAGTTCAAAAAACTTAAACCAAGACAACCAAACAACGCTTGGGGAATTAAATTTAAAAATAAACAATCATGGAAACAAACTTCTAAACATAGGTAAACACATTTTTCAAAGGTACTACAAACTGCTTTAAAATTCATCCTAAAGGACGTTAAAATTCAACCGATCTCATCTCATATACTACTAAACCTATGCCTGATCAGGAGGCTAGTCTCCTTCAACCTCCGCATAATTGCTCTACCTTATTTTACAAAAACGATACTGAAAGTTAGCATATTTCAACCCCCGTTTTTATTTCAATGAGAAATATCATGTTCAGCAACATTCAATGTGTCTTATGTATTTGATTTGCATCTTCTGCATTCATATCAGCGTGTAGAGCTCTTATATGGTTTGAACAATCGTCAGTTCTCGCTCGTCTTGAGGATCATGTGATTTACATATCATAGGATGTTGCATTCATCATTCAAAAAGTATACAGTGTATCTACAAATGATGGACCTAAGAATTCAGCTCACAAGAGCATGTAATCTGAATGTAATTAAAAGTTACCATGCTCTACAATTTTTACAAGTATAGCAATTACCAAATCATGACCCATGTTGGGAAGGCGTTAATCTCCTAGCATCCACACCCATCCTAAGTAAGGTGCTTGTGGAGGAAAATGTTTATTCACCGAAGAGCTGGAGGCTTACGTGCTGCAAATTTAACAAAATACAACACAAACCAATCATTGAAGAGAGGAGCACAAAGAATCAAAGTGGATGGTGCTATTATCTGAGGAACTGCCAATCATTGGCATACCAATGAAAGATGAAGTGCAGAGGCCTATATGGGCAATCAAGGAAAGACAATTGTTTGTAGATTCATCGGCTTATATACCTCGTCTGAGAGGCTATGAAACGGGATTAGGAAAACCAGCAAATGATCAGAAGATAAAATGGTGTTATTGACAAGACCAAGAAGATACTTCACAGTTTTTGGTGCTTCAAAAGAAGATAGAGAAACAACATTCCAAGGAGGCCTTCGTTCATGAAAAGGACTGTTCGTGGAGCAGTAGATAATTGGATTCAATTTGATGAAAACTTGCCCTCAATAGATCCAGTCTGGATGCGGTTCTTTGCTTTACCAGCAAAGTTCTGGAACTACACGGACTTGAAAATAAATGGAAATCATCTAGGCAAATTGAAATGTGGCTCAGATTTAACAATTGACCTTAAAATCAAAAACTGTGAAAAATATCTGTGAACCTGTTTTGCCATAGAGGTTAAAGTAGTTAAGGCAGGCTTATCTGTAATATCCCTTTCAAAGGCTGAAACTGATAAAAAAGGAAACCACACAAACCCAATTGAAGTAAAATCTGATTTTTATAACAGCAGTTGTAATATTCTTTAAAACCCTAGCAACAAACTGTATAGGGACTTAAATGCACCATTAAACCATGAAAAATAGCTCAAAATTTCTTCTAAATAATTACTTCAACTACAGCAACCAATATTCATCCAATTTGCAGCTAAAAAATGGAGAAAACCAGCGATGACACACTGCTGTAATTAAATTTGCGATAGTAGCAAGGCAGCCACAAACAAGAGCTGAAAAAAATAGATAAACTCCTCCAAAAATAGCCAAATTATGGATTCTAACCTTATAAATTATGGAGAATCAGAATATCAAAGAATATATGAATTATGTGCCCTAGAAGGCACCGAACCACCTCTAAACCCTAGTCGCTCCCCTAGGGATGAGCTCCAAAAATCATGCAAAGCTTTTGTAATCTTTCTTATTCTTGTTCACTTATTCTTCTTCACCACAGGAAGTAAGTGGCATGAAGTCCTCATTTGGCCTCAATTCGAAAAAGGGGGCATTACATCATCATTGAACACGTCACATTACATGTCAACTTGGGGATGAATAATTCACGCATAGACACAGCATCTGCATCCTATTTACACTAAATAACAACATTCAAACAAAGGGCGTGCATATATCAAAAACATGGGAGTCAAAATTACCTATGCCTGAAGGAGCTAATACAAACATATCACAGTGGGACAAAGAGCCATACTGACTTAGTAAAGATGCAGAGACACGTGGTACACCTATGTTCGTTACAAACAATCTATTCTTACTTATCCACAAATGCAGAAGTCTTCAAAGCAAGCTAAGAGAAAAGAGGACATTTGAGGAGATGCCACTTGTCTTATAATTCATCGTTGGTAGTCCACTAACTAAGGAATAAAAGGCAACAGAGAAGCCATATGAGGTTTCTATAGCGCTCCATACATATTGAAAAAGGGCATTGCAGGTGTCTTGGATTCAAGTAACCACATTTTCTGTTACAGGAAGATATAAGTACAATAGAGGGGAGGAAAAATATTATCCTCTGCTGGCTTCCGAGCATGGGTTGAATTTGACAGTCGACCCTGCCCATCAGGTAAAAATTTTACGACTGTTATCCATTCAACATTACCCTTCAAAAGCATGTGCATTACATCTTTTAAGGAGAAGATGTCGTTGACTAAATATATATTAAGTATAATCCTTATATTTATTTTTTGATAGTCCACCCAGCTTTTCCCCTTTCAATCCCATATGGTCTTTAAAAACAATTCACTGTATTTTACAGTTGAAAGCTAGCTTAGATACTTTCATACAGCTGTCAAATCCCATGCTTCCGTGAAGAAGCATTGGCTAATAGTAATGAATGACACGATTATATTTTCTACTAACCCATTGGTCACTCAGTTGTTCTTGATTAAATTTCTTAACCATCACCTTGCTTACTTATCCTACTATGCATCCTTAAATCCTTTCGTTTCACTATGATAGGCTCTTCCTATTCTATGGATGATAGCATCATCAAATTGACCACGAGTGAGATGAACAATAAACTCCATGCCACATGCTTCAAGAACAAGTGATGAAATCAAAACATAAAGATAATTTGCTTCAAGAACTAAAAACTGCAGTTCTTCACAACCACTTTAGCCATTCAAATAATAAATTACCTTGTTCCTAATAACCTTCAAAACCTTTCAGGATCGTATAAACATTGACACGATAGAACTTAATAACATTATGTATTCTAAATGCTTAGAGTAACACAGTTGAAATGCAATGATAATCGGATTTGTCACAGCCATTGAAATCTTTCAGAAATAAATTAACTGGTTGAATTTCTTCAAAAACAATTAAAACCTTTAGAAAACATAGCAATGTTGACAAGAAAACAATCTACTTCCCAAAAAATCTTGATAACGTAATCTAAAAACACACTTGTTTTTCAGTAGAAAACTGCCTACGAAAAATTCAGATTCCAGAATCCTACACCATAACAAGAAATATCTAGACTGAAAATGCCCTAAAATACAACATTTATCCCATGTGATAAAAATCAAATAAAGACTTCTGGGTCAGAGGAAATCTGCATAATTTTTGCAAGCAATGCATGAATAAATGCATAAAAGCCAATATATAATCAAAACTAGATGAAGCTCACTATTGATAGGAAAATATGTATGAATATAATCAGAATTACGAAACAGAGGCCAAACTAATTCATGCTACAACAGTCAAATGTTATTTCTTCTTTGCCAAAGCTTTGCTTTTGGAAGTTGAAAGAAATACCTCTAATCTCAAAACCCCCGATCTGCAGTTTTTGTGAGCAGCCTGCAGGGAAGGCACTCCAAGATCTTGAAAACCTTGCTTCACTGCATGCATTGTATAAGGAATCAACTTCAAAATGGAGCCTTTATCGGGCACCACCCCTGAGACACCCTGAGCAATTTTCAGCTTCGACTTATCCCCAAGGTATCGAGTATCACTCCCTTTTGCCATGGCCTCGAGAGAACCCATGCCTCTATACTTTTTGAAACGTTTCCCATCCTAAGGAATACAGAAAAAATGCCCACTCAAATGAGCAAAAATGAAATACAATGGCCTTATTATGAAAGTAAAACAAACCATGCAGATATGCCAAAGAACAAGTAAATCAAGGGTAAGCATAATCACATTTGCATAGAACAAGAGCAGTAGACAGGTCTTTTATAGAGTTTAGACACAAGTTTTTCGAGCATGATTAGATCACATCGTGGATTTTACCCTGGAATCCAAACCAGCTCTTCCTACAGAAAACTGTAATCTTGGGTCACATAATGATAAAGCTGTACTAAAAGGTGTACATTCGCCATTTGGAATATAAGATAAATACTAAACTAAAGACTCAACCAATACTTCAATCTAACAAACATTCCCCAAGTAAATCAGCCGATGTATTTGTTTTGTCTAATTGAAAGAATTAATAGCTGATGGTTGTATGTGTTGGCTGTTTGCTCTAAACTAATAATGTATATGACTAGAAGTTGAATGGGATGAGCTCAGATGGTAAAAGCATGGGATTTCCACAAGAAGGATCTTCAGGTTTAAATTCCCAAGAGACATGATAAATGGTTGAGATTGAGTATTTTACCACATCCAACTCACTGGGTGAATTTGACAGAAGAGACATCACTTGGTCATGGCATGTAAGCCAAAGGTCACCCTGCAAGGTGAATTTACCAAAACAAAAAGAAAAACGAAAAAAATGCATATAACTAAAAACTAATTTCGACCATGAAACAGTGTTAGTCTCTATTTCATTCCAAACATAGTACATAAATTAAAGTTTCACTGTGAATAATGAGTGCGATATTTTTGGCTTCATGAAATATGTGATTTTATAGGAAAAAAGGAAGGTTTGATTTGGGTGAGGCAGGAAGTCAAAGAAGCATGAAAAGAGGTATTTCAAAGAGGGTTCTGCAGCAAATCAGCAGATATGAGCAACCTGCTAGAGCTATTAGCCGACAGCCCATCAATCCCCAATAATTTTGGTCTTCGGGTGCCTTACTCACTGACTCTTCCATCTTAAGAAAACCAGTCTCTACAACTGTTGGAGCTCCATCATCCCCGTCATAAAGTTAATCTTCCTTGGCACCCATTTCTACCTCCGGTTACCTGCCTAGCTCATTCATAGTGTTTTCTGCTGTTTCCAAAGGCACGTGTGGAGTTTTCCCTTTACCAAACTCGAGGAAGTCGTTTCTATAAGCACTGACCTATCCAAGTGGCCCACATAAATAAAGAACACTTAAAAGTTAATTTCTTTGACACTAATAGACAAAGATGGATAGCACATCATTTCATAGCTTCTTCTAGTTTCACCATACAATTTTAATAGTTTTTAGCCATCTGCCCCAATCTAGAACATTGTACAGTGGACTCAACAATCCTGAAGTCATTTGAGTAAGTTCCATTTACATCTGCTTTCCAAAAGGCACCTTGTGATAAGAGTTTCCAAACGCAGAAAACAAAATGAAGATTATGAGAGGGAGACATCTTGGATTTAAGGCAATGAAGACTGTCCATGCAACCATAGTTTCTTGAATTTAACCAGCAAACTCTATTCTCACAACTACTTTTTATGGTAAAAGCTCCCTAACCTTTACCTTCTTTTGTTGGGGAGAGGAAACTTTCAACACAAGTGCTACTGCTACAGGACAATCATCTCCGTTGTTGAGAATGCCAAAAATGAAACTATGCTGCTGTATGCAGGGATACACACCATAAAGACATGAGTAAAAGTCTTCCAACAGTAATTGTTTTTAGCATTTAGATTGCATGAATGTTTGTCTTGAGATGCCGCTCAGCAATGAATTATAAAAAAAAACAAGAAGATTGGTATGCAAATCATTCCTGTCCAGGTTGTATGAGGCGTAAAGATATTAGAAGACAAATGATTAAATAACCTGGCACTTGAAGGTATTCCTGCTGTCCGACCATGATGTTCTTGTGCATTTTCTTGCATAATGCTACCTTTCCTTTGCAAAGAATGATTTACATCCAAAGCAATTGAATATTGAAACAGGCAGAAAATAAGTTGTGTATTTGTCCCAAGAATCACACATGGAACACCACTGAAGTTTCCAATAACCTGTTAGTGTTTCAGAGTTAAACCAAGAAGCCTTAATAACTCCAAGTTCACCCGTGTACAACTTTAAGTAGTCCAGAGCATGATAATGTACTGATGGATGAATATTGAAGTAAATGTGCCTCCAGTTGAGGGATAGTTTACCTAAATCATGAACTGATAGGTCACTTTAAGTTGATATTCTTAATCCCGCCCATGAAAGAAATGACAACAGATGTCAGCACCGGAACACACCTTTGATATTGAAAAATTGCAAGGATGCAGCAAAAACTGATTCCAAGACTCCTACTAATGTTAGCATAAAACGATCTTAACATGGATCTGATATGTGCCACGAGGTATCCAAAAGACTCAAGGTGGTGATCCCTGTGTTCTTACACAAATGTTGTGGTGGGATTGTCATCTTGAGTCTTTTTGGATACCTCTCGGCGCATTTGAGTTCCATGTTAAGATGGATCTCAGCTAGTAAAGACTTTTCCTTACTCTACTGCTTCAGTCCGTAGAGACAATTGACTTGCCATGACCTAATTTGATCAGTCTTGAATGTACCGTCTTCTTGGAAATGTATGATTTATTAAGTCGGGTGCGTGTTATATTTGTCTCTTTTTTATTATTGTTAAGAAATACATATCTATGAAAAATGGCGCCTCTCAATGTTAACACACATACACACAACAGAAGTCCAAGTCGATGTGTGTCATAAAATATGCTTCTCCGCACAAAACATTAAATGACATAACATGTAGGGTAGTAAGCCCAAACATGTCGATTTCAGCATAAAAGGATATTTATATTCCCATACCTATGCTCATATGTCAGATCCAAAAGGTAGTTACAAAACAATCGGGGGTAAAGAATCTAATATTCCCAATTTGGAGAACAGAAATCACATAGGTAGTCTGTCATCATTATTTCTTATAAAATCATCCAAATAAGATTTCTATGTTAGTTGGCTTATTAACAGGAAAACAAAATGCACAAATGTTCAAGCAGAAAATACAAGATTGTCAAAAGAATATAAGGATCCCTGTAAGTTGAAATTGTCCCTCCCGTTATTATTCTCAACTTTCAAGATGTAAGCACATGTTAAGCCCACACTGCTCCCATTTTAATGTGCACACTGACTTCTGTCATAACCATAAGTGTTGATATTTCATGTAATGCTTCAGTGGAGTGAGATTGATTGAAGGTACAGTACAGATAAACTCAACCCCTTTCTAAAGTAGATACAGAAGATCGCCTACACACTGATTTGTGAACAATGCACAAATGCAAATTGGCAGGTACCTGAATAAAATAATCGCCTGGAGCCTCCTCTGTACCTGCAAGAAAGCTACCCATCATAACAGCAGATGCCCCTAATGCCAAGGCCTTCACAATGTGACCTGAATTTGCAATTCCACCATCAGCAATGACAGGAATGCCTCTCTCCGCCGCAACAGATGCAACTTTGTAGACTGCTGTTCCCTGCACTAACTCATAAAAGCTAAATAAAAGAATCTCCATAAACTAACAGCTTTATGCATAACTTATATCAAACAGAAGATGCAAAGGTCATGCTTCAATATTATAAAATCTAAAGGATATTTTCAACACAACCCTTTAATATTGCATAGAAACTTGGGAAGGATCCAGTTTTTCTCTCAGCAACTCAAAACTCCATTTACAAATACAGCTAAACCACATTTAGAATAAAATTGCTTACTGATACAGACCAATTTTTGAAGTATCTCATGTTTCGGATGAAATCTTATGTGTAAATCCCTCAATCAATAAAACATATACAGATAACAATCTTCAGAGTTTTACCAATATTATTTGCTTTTCAGTGTATCAGAATTGTTTTTCATACCATGATCTATCAACTTTTTAAAGGCATCTTTAAAATCTCTTATACACTTTGCAATCTTCCCTCATCTGATCCCAGAGCACTTTAAACTGGTGCACAAAAAATAATATCAATACCCTTACAGTTCTGAATACATAACAAGTATAAACAGTCTTAAGATAATGTTTTAACTTTTAATGATGGTGGAAAACATTCTATTGCTAAACCGTTGATACAGATAAGTTTCAAAACCTAGACATTGTTTTACAATTTATCATAGGTTTATCACAAAAATTGCATCTTATCTAGCCATTTCCCCATTGTTATCAATCTTTGATTGACCATCTCATTATGAATCACAAGCTGGACATGTATTGAGCTTTTTGCCCATTAATCTAGAATGTCTTTAGGGCCAGCTGATGAATTTTTCTGTCATAGAATATACTTAGGAGTGGTGGCACAATTGCAGCGGATTATATTCAAACCCCGGCTATTTAAATGGTTAAACCAACCCACATATATTGATGACTATATTTACGCGGACACCACACCTACATACCATGCCTGATTACACATTGCCATGCACTCCATATGACTATTTACGCGGACACCACACCTACATACCATGCCTGGCAAGATATTGCCATCCACTCCTTTCCAAATTGTGAAGCGCTTGCTAAAGATCAGAGGAAGGTATCAAAAAGGTGGAACCAAATGCAATCCACCCGCTATATCAGGTTCGCATGAGACCACAATCAGGTAAGAAAAGTTTCTATAATAAAAAAAACTGAGTTGTCATTATGTAGACAACAGCTTAGGAAGACTTGTTCCTGAACCCAATATTTGACTAGGATGGTTTTTCAAATTACCTTTTCAACTCCACGTTGTAAAGCTACATTGCACAGAACACAGAAACAGGTACAGTTTCCAAAATGGAAATGTGAGCTCCTAGACCCTAGAAACGGGGAAATGGACCAAGAACCAACTAAATTACAAAACATTAAAAATATAAAATCTTTAAAGAAATTATCCAAAAATGAGCAAAGAAGATGACATGCAAGAAAAACACTTATGTCTATGAAATGTATGGTCTTTTGAGTTTGTCATGCCACTTTCTAAATATGAAAAAGCAATTTATCACAAGCATGTTTTACTGGGAATGCATTTTCATATGCTTTCTAGGACACATGATTCAAGTGCCCAAAGGTAAATGTTTTATTTCGCCACATTATTATAAACTTTTTGTGATTACAATGTGGAATATCCATGCCAAATTAATGAAAATCTGGTGAACCAGTGAACATTTATGTGATGTCTTGTGCTAGACAAATATTTTGCTTAGTTTTGTTATTTTTGTTATGCCACTGGCTATAATACTTCTTGAAATGATGTTGATTATACAAATGATTATGCATGAAAACCATCAATTTCTTGTAACTTTCAATGGATAATCGCTGAATTGCTTAAAATTATTTGATATTGACAAAATTGAATATTGTGTGTTCAATGGGCATTTGAGAAGCACTGCAATATGTAGGAAACCTATCAAAGATAATCTAATTACGGTCACGTGTATTATTCATCTTTTTCAAGGCCCCAAAACACATGAAATTTGAAAAGGTCCCTGTGTTCAGAACAAAGAATCTGCAGGACAACTTTAGATGAAGAAAATTCTCTGCTCCAACAAACTAATCCGGGCGTACAATAGGCACTAACAGAACATAGAGCTCAAATCCATAAGAATATGAACTCAGAATAAATGTTTTAACCATGGTAGTCGATAAGGTATGGTGGATACAAAACTTTACAAAAGTTTTCAGAACTTGCACAGTAGGCAACAACCTTGTGCCATCCATCATACTAAGTTGGAAGAATGAGCTATAGCATACCCGCCAAGTTCATTTTTCCATACCACTAGAGTATATTAATGAAATCGTGAATCATGTGATAACCACTGAAATTTGGTAAATTTTATTTGGAAGATCATACTCCGTGAGATTGAATCACAAAACGTAAGTGCCAAACACAATGATACATATTGGATAAGGATGAAAAGACTTATTAGTTGCAAATCTATAGTACAGAACCAATTAGTAGGACTGGTGATATCCTTTAGAACTTTAATAGTCTTGTCCGCTAAATAGAAGTTTGTGCTTTTGACCACAAACACTTTAACAAGACCCCGCACAAATACTGAAATTTCAGAGATTAGGAGCAGCATGAAGCCATGTCCTATATTAACAGTGATGAAAAGCGAAATGTTTTTGGGAGGAATGCCTAATCCATAGACGGATGACCAATTGGTGGAAGATGACGCTAGTATATCTCCAATGCAAAAATGGTCATGCCTAATAAGTCAAAACCACAAAACAGAAAAGGTAGCGTTGAACCCTTTGACAACAATGTGCTGCAAGTACTCATGACCTGATGCGGCGACAATGCTAGGTCATAAATCCACAATTGAATTTTGTGCACCCGCCTAAGGGAAAGACATCACACCTTGATAATAGATGCTTCAAGCAATGGCAGGCACATAGCACAAGACGGTTATTGGTGCCAGCCAAGAATAAGCAGAGAAATTGGTGGGGAACTCTATATAGTCCACGCCATGGTGACACCATATCAAAAAACGGCTCTGCCTTTGAAATTTCTCTTGTATTAGAGAAAATTTTGGCATTGAACCCTTACAAGGAAAGTGAGATAACTTTGGTTCCCTCAACTTAAGATTTGAAATACTTGTCTCTACAATTGATCTATAATTTGCTCAAGCTATGCCTAATGCAAATCTTCAGAACAGACCTTTAGTTTCCTATGTTGCTGATCCCATGGAAGAGCTACTAAAACCAAACATACATTGGCTGAATATTGATGCCTCAAATACATGTCTAGGACTCTAGACTACAGAAAATCATATGCATAACAATCTTAGGCTGATACACAGCTCCCATCTGAGAAATACAAGATATTAGAGCTGAAATCAAGTATTTACATGGATGAAATATGTGTAGCTAGGTTGAAACAATGCCACATACCACTATGTCCAATAATTATTCATCCTCTTACAACATAAGAATTCACATGCCAATCATTCACAACAATGGAAAATGTAAAGAATTGTAATGAAAAATGCAATATAGATAACCGCATTTGAGAATACAAGAATTTACACCAGAGAAACCCAAAGGGGGGAAACAAACCAGCAATATATATGCTTTACTCACCAATGGGAGGGCAGGAGCTTGAAGAAAGAACTCTGACAGGCATATTTAAAGGCCAACTTGAGGAGCAAAAGGGTGGCATTGAGACTGATGCTTTCTTCAGGACTGATATCATAATGTTTATTCTAAGGAAGATGGGGCAACTTTTCCATTGACTATTTATGAGGATCTTAGAAGGGTTAAGCATATTGATCATTCTTAGACATCAACAGCACGTACTGTTGCAGAATCTGAAGGGAAATTAAGAAATACTAAATTGTTATAGGAGTAGTTCTATTACACAATAATCAAGTTAATTGGGACAAATTCTAGGTCTCTTTAAAGGTTTTAATACTCCAAAAGAGCTTTAATTATATCTCTTCAGAATGTGTCATAATAGACAAGCATGCAATATGTGGAAGCATACAGAAGGATCACAAATTGTTTGACAGAATTCCTCAACAAAATCTTGCCCAATGGAATGTGATGACTGTAAGATATGCATAAAAGGGGCTCGTTGAAAGCGCCTTGCGAAGTTTTACACCAAATCCAACAACCTTTGCTTGAATGTTCCCAAAGTTTTGGAACAGGGAAAATAAGAAGTGCTAGATTGACATTGGAGTTGTTCTATTATACAATAATCGAGTTCACTGGGACAAATTCTAGGTCTCTGAAAAGTTAAAATGCTCCAAAAGAACTTAAATTATTCTCTTGACAATGTGGCATGATATATATGTATGCACTAAGTGGATTCTGCAAGCAAAAAGACTCAAAAAATGTTCTATAAAATTCCTCTACAAAATCTTGTGTAACAAATTGTTTACATACTGAGCCTGCCGCTTATCAGTCTCGTCCTTATTCTGTTTTTTCAGGGCCGGGGCCCTATAGACAAAAGGGTAAGTTAAAATGGCCATGATTGATAATGCAGCCCCCAGTGGGTATGTTTTAGTGTCTACTAAATCACCAAACAAAGAGGGTGCCAGTGCTCACCAATTTACCAAAAAAAGAAGCAATGCATAAGTAACTATTGACATGAAATCTAAAATGGCTTAAAGATATTTTACCTGTCCTCTTCCAACGGCACAGACTTCTTGTGTGGTGCATATTGAGCCTGATCCCATCCCAACTCTAAGCGCATCTGCACCTGCATCTATCAAATTCTTTGCCTGGTAGGTGGTGACCACATTTCCAGCAATAACATCCAAACCAGGATAGACCTTCTTTACATAAGCCAACATTTCTCTCTGGTATATGGAATCCCCCTGTAAGTAGGAAAAGTAGTTAGTGACTACCCAATTGGTATATCTTTTTGGTTTAACCATTTGAAAATCAAGATTCATCGTTCCTTTAGGAATTCACTAAATTTTACAAATCTTGATGAACATAGAAAATGTTTTAACGTTATCATTAAACTTATGACCAACTTTGAGGATTCACCGGGATGTGGTGAAATGGTAAGGCAAAAGATTCACCAAAATGTATGGAACTGGGAAATGGTAGTGGGGTCACTCATATGAAACAAGTTCAAATTCACCTCTGCGCAAAAAAACAGCCCACACCTCCAGTGCATGTGGCAAAGTTGGAATATAATGATTGCAGGATACATTCAATGATATCCCCAAGTTCACAAATCTTAAAATGAGCCCGAAAAATATCTTTAAAAATAAGATTTTCCCAAAATAAGAAGGAAAAAGAAGAATCATCACAAACACTAAACTTCTGGAAAAGTATTTTTTTGTCTACTTAGTACTATGATAATTCTCAACTGATGAAAGTATGGGGTTTCCAAAGCAGAGCTCTAGGTTCAAATCCCCAGGAAACATGATAGAGCATTGAAATTGGGTAAAATATATGGATGGGGTGTACCACAAATGTCGAGGTCAGGTACAGGTTTTTGATGCAAGAGATACGCCTAGGTTGCGGCACCTAAGCCGAAGGTTACTCCATAAGGGACATTTACCAAACTAAAAAACAAAATGTGTAATTCTTTCAGATTAGGAGACTTCCCTTACCTGTGAGCAATCCAAAATGATGGCATTCACACCAGCATCTACAAGTCGGTCGTGGCAATTATGTCAAATGGAAAAGATTATCCAATTTACAGCAATTGAGAAGAGAACAAAATGTGGTGGCAGAACTACTAGCTAAATCTGCCGTGGCCCAGCAGAACGAGGGACTTCTGGTGATTTGTCAGGACTCGGCACCTTGTGGACATACCAAAGGCAATACAAAAACTAATCTTAAATGAATGTACAGCCAATAAGGGACACTATAATACCAAAAAACAAGAAAAGAGTCTTGAAAGGGGCACCTGTGATATGCTAGCACAATGTAAAGTTCAAATAGGTTCCAAAGAGCATAGAACCCTACAATTCTTCTATAGTTTTTAGTTTTAACACTTATGGTATTCTTCCCTCTTTGGCGATTTTTTTCCAAAACTTCAGACAACCCTTTTTTTGCCTTTGTAGATTGCTTTGATCTCATCGTAATTGTAAACTCCACCTTTTTTATAATTTTCTCGCACACTTTTATTCTTTCTTTTAAAAACCAGCGGTCGTCAATGCATCATCCTTTGTCTTTTTCCCTCTTATCTGAATTAATCATTTATAATCTTTCTCTTTACTCTTTAGCACACTCCATGAACAATTTGTAAATTGGAAATTGGGGTCCCATCGCCATGACCCTTTTTCACTTCGCCTTTATTAGCACCTCTTATCTTAAAAAATATTCGCATCTACTTTTATAGAAATAGACAACAAATTGTTGGTTTCATTTTTTCCCTTGGTCAATCACTTTATCTCCTATTCCCAACAACACATCTACAGTCTTATTGGGGGCTCTTTTACATTTTGGTTTCATCTTATGCAAAGACCATAGACCAGAGTCTATTAAACACCACCAGCCGTCCCTCATCAACACACAGTTAATCCTTATGCAATAATGTACTACTTCTCAGACTCGGGACATAAAGGTGAATGGTATCCCAAAAGTTCCATAAAAAATCTGCTTCCTTTTATTACAGGTACCTACAAGTGTTTGCACATTTGCTGTCACATGGGATACCCAGCAAGGTCGTCATAGGGTGTGTGTTTGGAAGGATTTGCAAGTTGGTAATAAGGGGAAGTAAATTCATAGAATATGCATTGAAGACTGATTGGAAGCCAGTAGATATCAACTCTGATAACCTGTACATTATACAATCCATACCGGACAGAAAGTGCACGAGGACGCAAGGGAACCACACCAATTAGGACAAAGGCGCCTAGTTTCTTCAATTCCCAGAAGGAGAACAAAGTAGATTTAAATGATTTTCTAAAAGTGAGCTTGCACGAAAGATCTTCTCTACATCTTTGTGCAAGTTGTAATCTTTTCAAAATGTCTTTTAAACCAGATTTGCGGAGGTAAGGAACATCTCTCATAATTTCAACGTACACAAGTCCGAGAACTAGAATTCTTGAAAAATATATAAAAGTTGAATCCTCTATTGCAAATGTCTATAAACTGCTAATAAACCACTGCAAGTTTATAGCATGCAGAGAAAGCAGAAAACTCGGAGAAACAAGTGTTAGCAGAAGAAAACTGAGAAAGGAAAGAGAAGAACAAATCTGCACACTTCCAAAATGTACGTGACAGGGATTTTATTATGAAAAGGTGGTTACAAACAGTTTTCAGTTTGCATACAGTGTCCAACTGTTGATTATTAGTATAAATATTGAATAACCCCTCTCAATGACTAACCCAGAAACAACATTAAGTTTGTCTCGAAATTTTACAAATAATAGAGGACCAAGGGGTTTAGTCGTTATATCGACAGGCTGCTCCTTAGAAGGACAGAAATGAAGAGAAACATCACTTGAATCAACCATCAGATATAGTGATGATGGATTTCAATATGCTTAATGCAAGCATGGTATGCAGGGTTCTTTACCATTTTTAAGACACCTTGATTATCACAAAAAAGTGAAAGAGGTGTAGTAGTAGCTTGACGAAGATGAAAATCAATCAAAATTTTACGAAGCCATACTGCTTCGCAACTAGCACTCGCATCTGCCTTGTATTCTACTTTAATGGAAGAGATGGCTACAATAAGTTGAAGCTTACTCTGCCAAGAAACAACTCTTGAACCAAAAGAGAAGATATAGCCAATGGTGGATCTCTGAGTATCCACTGATCCATCCTCCCCAATTAGAGTCGGTACAGCCAATCAATCTTAAGTCTACAACCCTCTGATACAAGATGCCAAAGTCAAGAGTTCCTTTGACATATCTTAGAACTCGTTTTGCTACTCCCGGGTGAATAAGTTTCGGTTTAGATAAAAAACGAGAAAGGTAGCAAATAGATCCGGTCGCGTAGTTGTGAGGTAGATCAAGCTACCCACCAACTATTTGTACAATGATTCATCCACTGGTGGCGAATCATCATGAGCTGAAAGTTTCAGCCCGACCTCCATAGGTGTAGAAGAAGAATTACAATCATACATCTGAAATTTCTGTAAGTGGTTCATGGCATACTTCACTTGAGAAATGAAAATCAAGTGAGCACGTTGCCAAAATTTCACACCGAGACAATGGTGAAAGAGACCTAAATCAGTCATGTCAAAAGCAGCACATAAATCTAATTTTACCTTATGAATCGCAGCATCTCTACTGCCTATGATGGCAAGGTCATCAACATAAACAATAAGAATCACGATGTCATCACCATCGCATTTGACATAGAGATTCAAATCAAAATGACTCTGTTTGAAGCCTGAATCTCTGAGATGTTTATCTATTTTGATATACTAGGCTCAAGGAACCTGTTTGAGTCCACACAAGGACTTAATCAACCTGCATACCAGATGCTCATGACCACATGCCCGAAAACCCTCAGGCTGTGTCATATACACCTCTTCTTCTAAATCACCATTCAGGAAAGCATTTTTGACATCCATCTGATATACTTTCCAACCAAATTGAGCTGCAAAGGAAAGAAGTAACCGAAAAGTGACCATCTTGCAATAAGAGCAAAAGTCTCCTCGCAGTCTACTAACTGAAAACTGTTTGTAACCACCTCTTCATAATAAAATCCCTGTCACGTCCATTCTGGAAGTGTGCAGATTTGTTATTCTCTTTCCTTTCTCAGTTTTCTTCTACTAACATTGGTATCAAAGCCCGATGAAGCCCTTGAAGGGTACGGGAGAGTGAAACAGTTTGAGGAAGTGCTGATAGTGCACAAACTGTAGTCGTTTTTCGATTTCACTTGCTGAAAAGGACTTAAAGGAAAGAGAAGAACAAATCTGCACACTTCCACAATGGACGTGACAGGGATTTTATTATGAAGAGGTGGTTATAAACAGTTTTCAGTTTTCATACAGTTAGAGACAGTTTCCAACTGTCTAACTGTTGATTATTAGTATAAATATTCAATAACCCCTCTCAATGACTAACCCAGAAACAACATTAAGTTTGTCTCGAAATTTTACAAATAATAGAGGACCAAGGGGTTTAGTCGTTATATCGACAGGCTGCTCCTTAGAAGGACAGAAATGAAGAGAAACATCACTTGAATCAACCATCAGATATAGTGATGATGGATTTCAATATGCTTAATGCAAGCATGGTATGCAGAGTTCTTTACCATTTTTAAGACACCTTGATTATCACAAAAAAGTGAAAGAGGTGTAGTAGTAGCTTGACGAAGATGAAAATCAATCAAAATTTTACGAAGCCATACTGCTTCGCAACTAGCACTCGCATCTACCTTGTATTCTGCTTCAATGGAAGAGATGGCTACAATGGGTTGAAGCTTACTCTGCCAAGAAACAACTCTTGAACCAAAAGAGAAGATATAGCCAATGGTGGATCTCTGAGTATCCATTGATCCATCCTCCCCAATCAGAGTCGGTACAGCCAATCAATCTTAAGTCTGCAACCCTCTGATACAAGATGCCAAAGTCAAGAGTTCCTTTGACATATCTTAGAACTCGTATTGCTACTCCCGGGTGAATAAGTTTCGGTTTAGATAAAAAACGAGAAAGGTAGCTAATAGATCCGGTCGCATAGTTGTGAGGTAGATCAAGCTACCCACCAACTATTTGTACAATGATTCATCCACTGGTGGCGAATCATCATGAGCTGAAAGTTTCAGCCCGACCTCCATAGGTGTAGAAGAAGAATTACAATCATACATCTGAAATTTCTGTAAGTGGTTCATGGCATACTTCACTGGAGAAATGAAAATCAAGTGAGCACATTGCCAAAATTTCACACCGAGACAATGGTGAAAGAGGCCTAAATCAGTCATGTCAAAAGCAGCACATAAATCTGATTTTACCTTATGAATCGCAGCATCTCTACTGCCTATGATGGCAAGGTCATCAACATAAACAATAAGAATCACGATGTCATCACCATCGCATTTGACATAGAGATTCAAATCAAAATGACTCCATTTGAAGCCTGAATCTCTGAGATGTTTATCTATTTTGATATACCAGGCTCAAGGAATCTGTTTGAGTCCACACAAGGACTTAATCAACCTGCATACCAGATGCTCATGACCACATGCCCAAAAACCCTCAGGCTATGTCATATACACCTCTTCTTCTAAATCGCCATTCAGGAAAGCATTTTTGACATCCATCTGATATACTTTCCAACCAAATTGAGCTGCAAAGGAAAGAAGTAACTGAAAAGTGACCATCTTGCAATAAGAGCAAAAGTCTCCTCACAGTCTACTAACTGAAAACTGTTTGTAACCACCTCTTCATAATAAAATCCCTGTCACGTCCATTCTGGAAGTGTGAAGATTTGTTATTCTCTTTCCTTTCTCAGTTTTCTTCTACTAACATTGATATCAAAGCCCGATGAAGCCCTTGAAGGGTACGGGAGAGTGAAACAGTTTGAGGAAGTGCTGATAGGGCACAAACTGTAGTCGTTTTTCAATTTCACTCGCTGAAAAGGACTTAAAGGAAAGAGAAGAACAAATCTGCACACTTCCACAATGGACGTGACAGGGATTTTATTATGAAGAGGTGGTTATAAACAGTTTTCAGTTTTCATACAGTTAGAGACAGTTTCCAACTGTCTAACTGTTGATTATTAGTATGAACATTCAACAAAGAGACAGAGATGGAACGCTTCAATGGCAAAATGAGAGAGTCTAAGAGTGCCCCTTCTGCAAAATACATCCAGCAATCAGAATTGATGAGGAGGAGCTTGTTTTCAGCCCTGGCATCCCTAGAGCAATGCTGAACCTGAAAATTCACTCGCCAAGCTCTCCCCAGATTGGGGCTATGCCTCTTCGTTTACTTCTGTTCTCACCTCTGTTTTCATTTTTCACTAATCCAAGAGCTGGTCTTTTTCCTGCATACCCCAACTTTCCTCAACCATCAAGGTCTATTCTACCTTGCTTTTGTACAAAGAAGCCCCAGCTAATTATACAAATGCGTTAACTCGTACCCATTTCCAAGCCATGAACACTCTCGATTTTCATGCTAGAATTCCCTTCTCTATGCCTCACGGAGAATACCAATCCTTCCCCACTCTCCCACCCACTAATATCACTCGTGGACAAGCTGAAGCAAATAATAATGACCAAAATACTAGTGGAAGAACGGAGAAAAGCTCCAATTTATACTTGGCTTTGACCATAAATGGAGTGTTAAAAAAATTGAAGAAAAGAGGATTGATAATGAATGAATTTGCATGCTGCAAGAATGTCTCCAAAAGCAAACAGAAAGTTTTTATTACATCAGCTATAACTATAAAAACCTCCGAAGTAGGACCTAGGCAATTGAGCATGTTATGACAAATGAAAAAGTAACAAGAAGGCTCACTGAAGCAATACATGAGAACATTCAGCAGGAAAATGTTAAGTGCCGGGCCACCGAACAAGTTGAAAACTCTGTGCATGCTACAAGTAGAGGAGAGAGTGTTATACATTCTTATTCAAACCCCAGCCCAGGATAGCAGCACCCCAACGGTTCTCACAAGAGCATGGAGGCACCGAGTTCTAGTAACACACCGAGAAGCAGTGGAGCTACTTCTATCTTCCCTGGTCCCAAGGTAAGTGCAAAGAAATAACCACTGTTTTTCCCCATACTAGCCCAGCTACTCTAAATGAACATAATATTGGGCAAATTTAGTCAGAATGTGTATATTTGTTGTTTTGGGTCTGACTATGTGAGACAGAGCTGACTAGACCTACAGATGAATTTCTCTAACTTGTTCTCCTTCTAGGTGTGATGCATAGTTCCTTTGTTCTCAATGGTCTATGACAGTTTACTTCTGCTTGGTCGTGCATTGTAAAAAGTCTCAGCAGCTGTCTTGTTCCTTTAAAGATATGCTAGAAGCTTTCCAAAAGGGTTTAATGTAAATTTTCTTTTATATTTAATATAACTGTCCTTTAATCAAATACAAAACTATAGATTTACACCACACGCAGAATTAGCCAGATTTTAAGAGAAAACGATATTTCTGTCAAATTTGAAGACTTTCATTACCTGCGAGCTATCCAAAATGATGGCGTTGACACCAGCATCCACGAGAAGCCTGAGTCTCTCCTTATCAGAGTCCCTAGTTCCAATTGCTGCCCCAACAAGTATCTTCCCATCAGCTCCAACAGAAGGGCTCCCCAAAGCAGGATTCTCCCTAACTCTATCCACGTCATCCCGTACCAAAAGCTCCACAACATCCCCATTCTCATCAACCAGAGGAAGATTTTTCACATTGTTTTTCATCATCACGTTTGCAGCCTCTTCAAAGCTGAACCCCGCCGGTGCTGTAACAACCTTTGTGCTGCTCAAAACTTCCCCAACCGTAGTACACCATTCAGAATCTTCTTCTACTCTAATAATACCCAACAGCTTAGATCCCATGGCGCCTGTTTCTGTAACTAGTGCACATTCAAACCATTCTTTTTCTCTCAGATCGTCAAGTTTTTTAATGTTATCCGTGGGTTTGAAGCAGGGAGGGTCAGCAACAAAACCTAGTCTGTGCTTTTTCGCCTTTTTAATAAGTTCGGCCTGTTCTTCTGGAAGATTATTGTAATGAATGAAACCCATTCCTCCCAGGGCAGCCATGGTTACTGCCATTGAAGCTTCTGTGACTGTGTCCATGGGAGAAGAGACGCATGGTGTTCTTAGGACTATGTTTTTGGTGAGGTGTGTAGATAAATCGACTGATTCGGTGCCAAAATCAATGTAGCCTGGGAGAAAAATGAGATCATCGTAGGTATAGGAGTATCCCTGGGTGAAAAGCTGGCTAGCTGAAAATCCATCTTCTAAAACAGCGGCTTCGTCATGGTTATGATTATTGATGGGAGCCATGACCGCGCAGTGAATCAGTCGCCTGGATTTTCAGCGGCGAAGATCTAATTTTCGTTCACTTCATTTTTTTAATTTTCATACCTACTTTTGGAATAAACTTGCAACGGCACGTCACATACGTGTCATGATAACCTACAAGAAATACTAGGCTGCCATCCCTAGGGGCAAGCGATTTTTTTTGAAAAGTGCGGGATATAAACAAGCCCATGGTTTGTGTTAAGTGCGGAGGATAATTGTATATGTAAAACTCTTGAATAAATGTAAAAGCAAACAATTTTTTTTACATTTGGTTCGTGAAATATTTATTTTGCATACACCAAAGCATAATGGAGACAAATTGATAGTTTTCATAGATATAGTTGTATTGCGACACAGTAGATACGAGTGACATGATAGTAAGTCGACTTAACCCACCAAAATAAGTCATTTGTTATCTGAAATTATAATCAATCCTTTATGTTAATCTTGTAAATATGCACCTATGTCGGCGTCGACTTGAAATAAGATGTGTTTTTAGAATCCTAAGTGACTAAGTTATAAGCCATGTCATAGTGTCATTCCATGATAGTTTTTAAACCTTATATGCATGTTAATAGATTAGTTCGACCTAGTTAAATTATGATATTGCAGATATGGAAAATGGTTTTAGATAACCAATGTAATACAACTAATCCAATAAAATTGTAACATTTACATGTCTTAATGTTCGGAAAAATATTTTTGATATTTTATATTAAATATTAATAATATTTATCTTAAATATCATTGGTCTCTTTACTCTTCCTATATTTTTCACTTCAATCAAAACAAATATGTTTACGAATCCCAAAATATCTTATGAGGGATGAAGTGTATGTGTTGTACCGTGTCGTTGTAGCTTGTAGTTGTTGCTTCTTGTAAGGATAGACCTGCAAAAGAAGAGCAAGAATGTAGTCAAAGTCATGTATATGATAAATCATAGAAAATGTGCATAAGTATGTAAAAGTGTGTAAAAGGAAAGTGTGCACCTGATGTAAAAGAGTGTAAAAGGATAGAAAAGTGTCATGAAATGTTGTCAAGAATGAGTTTTTTGGGCAATCTCATGCCAAGAGCGAGTTTTTTGGGTGATCTCACACCAAGTGCAAGTTTTTTAGGTGATCTCACGCCAAAGAGCAAGTGTTGGGGAGAGAGGTCTAATATTACTCTTCTTCCATGACTATACCCAATAAGCACCACTGCAGATAGTACGTCCCTAATTTGTTCCTATTGCCCCAAATTAGTTTCGAATGTACTAGTTGTTCCGATTGAAATGGATTATAGGAGATTGCATGCATGTTATAAGTAAAGGATTGTGCTTGTAACTGTAGAAATGCTTTCAAGGCTTCTGTGAATTGTGTTAATCTGAGAAGATGATTGTGTATGCCACTAGGACATTAGCGCCCAAGGGAGGACACAGACACACAGGCACTACTGTCTGAGTTTGGGCGTTGGTGTCTATGATGTGATTTTGACCCAAGTCTAATTATGGGTTGTTATATGAGTGTGTTCCTATACTATGATGACCTGAATTGTAGCTCTAAGATGTTGTAGGGATGATTTGTTCACCCAATGTATGCCCCCTCGTTTGGGGTACATGCGACAATTGTAGGAGTGTGTGGCCCAAAAGAGAGGACCTGATACTGAACTGAAGTGAATGCCTACAAGGGGTAGGGGATATGCATAGTAGAAACAAAGGCATGTGCGAACAAAGTAGGCTAGTAACATGTGTTAGTGCAAACAAAGGTAGCATACAAGTAGAACATAATGCAGTAATCAAGTGTGCAAGCAAGATAGACCGCGAATATCAAGTTTTCAAACATGGAACATCACTCACAATGTCACAAGACAATCAAGGCCAAAGTGGCCAAAAACATACAAACAATGATCAAACAAAACATAGGGCATAGCCCACAAACAATGGAATATGATAGTTATCAATGGCAAGAAAAATGGATCAGACAACCATGGTGGCATATAGTCTTACAAGGCAAATGTTGCACATGAAGCACCCATTAGCATGTTAGAAAGATAAAAATTATCTCAAAGCATGTGTGTATCAATGGAAAGTAATGTGCTAAAAAGTAAAAGTAGTAAATGATGAAACAATAGCACTTATAATGTATGTGAGTAGTAAAGGTAAATGCCCCTAAGAGCCTTGATGGGACTAGCAAAGGATACAATCCCAAGCATCATTGTAGAGTGTGAAAATTTGTAAGAGATCTACATTCACTCTAAATGACCAAGTGAACATGCATGTGTGTATATAGAAATAAAATGACATAAAGGGTATCTAACTAGCATAATAAGCAAAGTGCATCATATAAGTAGTATAAGCAAGCAAGAGTAAGTGCAACCAAGATATGTAAATACAGTGTATGAGTGTTATGGAATGGTATGCAATATGTGAAAATGGAAGGATCAACATGCCCCCCAATGGATGTGTATGAGATGAGGTTCATTTATAAAAGACCCCTCAACAATCAAGAATGAACCATAAAACAAGAGTGTGTCATCGGGAAATGGTTTTAGAATGTGTGCTAGAAAGATAGATTATAAAGCATAGAGCGTGTAAATTAAATGACTCACGTGAGGTTCATTTCAGGTTTAGACCCTTAGAAGTTGAGTGTGAATCGTGGAACTAGAGTGTGTCATAGGGTAATGAGGATACATTGTGTGTATCAAAGCGTTGAAGAGTTGTAAGAAATAACAGATGTGAAGCACAAAGTGTAAAGTGTAAGTGTAAATACTAGTAACAATTGATAAAGATTGAATGGGGGAAGAAATCATAATTACCCCCAAGCGTGTGATGTAGAGAAGGATCAAGTAAAATCATCGACAAGATCATCAGTGTCAGGGTCGTAATTGATAAGATCTCGATTAGAGATTCGATAAGCAATAGTGTGAGCTTGATCATAAAAAGAGCCTTTGTGGCATAAGTTATACATACCCATTGCATATTCTTCACCAGTAAAGGGAGTTTGAGGACAATCATGCACATAGCAACGAGTTAGATTTTGAGTATAGCCCAAGAATGAGTCATTGCAAATAGAGATGCGGCCAAAAGAGCAAATAGGGTCGAATGGAATATGAGGCCAATAAGAATTATGTATGAAGAGAGTGCATGTGAATGGATCCACGAGAGCACAGAATGAGCCTAAGGAGATGCAATAGGTGAAAGAATCTCCAATGTATGTGTAGTCCCTTGAAAAGGTATCATGGCGTTAGTGGAAGGAGGAGGCTTCTTGAATTGATAATCACCAGGGCCAATAGCAACAAAAGTATCTTAGAAGTAGGACTCATTAATTACAATAGGAATAAAGTTAAGCTTGTGCAACGTGTCATCATTAAGTTCTACAACATCAGCCTCATCATCGGAATCATCAGTGCTAACATTATTTTGTTGTATGGCATTATCAAGAATATTGGTAAGGATGAAACTAGATATTGAATTGAGAGGGGCCATAATAGGTGGAGTAGAAGCCATAGAGGTAGACATGGTGGGTGATAGAATATCAGTAGTATGAGTAGAAATGGATAGAATGCAGGTGGAGGTACAAGAAAGTGTGAAGCACTAGACTGACCAACATCATATGTATTAATATTCTGATATGAAATAGGCTATGATAGAGGAATGGGCATGGCAATGATAGGTTCGATGCGACAAAACTTGAATGGGTCAGGGTCCTTAACAATGGTATGTTCATAGCCATCTTGTAGGAGTTTAATGCACTAATGAACTGTATAGGGAACGACATGCATTGCATGAATCCAAGGTCTACCAAATAAGAAATTGAACTGGAATGTGGCATCGATAACAAAAAATGTAGTAGGAACAATTTAAAGACCAACTTGTACATATAGGGTGATAGTGCCCATGCATGTGCGAGTAGCTGAATCATAGTCACGAATGACTTGAGAGGATTTATTAATTAATTCATTAGTAATGCCTACTTGCTGGAGGAGGGAGAGCACACGTAGATTTATAGCATATCCATTATCAATGAGTACACACTTAATGCAGATGGTGTCAATAGTAGTGGTAACGAGAAAAGGTGCAAATAGGTTGTCAACTGTAGAGGGAGGGATATCCTCATCACTAAAAGATATAACATGTGGTATATTTTTGAGGTATTGAATGAGGTGAGAAAAAACAATGGGTAAATTATTGCTTTCAATGTGGATGGAATGAAGGGTGACCTCTAATGTATGACGACAATTCGGTGCAATATGCAAGAGATCATAAAGATAGATTTTTGTTGGCGTGTTCTTAAGTTGCTCAATGATGTCATAAACCTTAGAGGTAGTGGGAGGACCTGTAGAAGTGATAGGTGGTGGGACATAGATGGGTAGAGTCGTAAGAGGACGAGTGTTGTGGGTGGTGACTACATTGATAGTTAGATCAGGTATTGGAGTAATAAAGCGAGGAGGATGTTGAGTATGAACTTGCATAAAATCAGTAGCAATAGTAGCCATGTTAGAAACCTTGTTTAGGATAAAAGAGGGATAGAAAGATTGATCCATGAATTCAGAAGAAGGATACAGATTTTGATGCATTCTCAGAAGGTAAGGTTTGAGCGATCGGGTTCACCCATTGATTTAATTTAAATTGAATTAACTTTAAATATTATAGAGTCACTACTGAAATAAATAATGTATAAATGTTGAAATACATAAATGACACAAACAAGCAAAGATTTAAGATATAAAACCCTAAGCAAAAGATGGGATAAGAAGACTTAGTTGATTTATGCGCAATCTAGAACTGATATAGACAAGGAGAAGTGATGAACAGATTGGGAAGAGTGTCATTGTTGCTCGTGTAAATTTTAAAATGCATAGATGATGTCAAACACAAGCGCCTGTGATAGTTTAAGAGCACCTGGGCGCTAGAGACCGCTTCTAGGCATTGGTGACTGCATAGGAGCTTGGGATCTACTTTATGGTGTGTCACAAGGTCTTCGCTATGTTGAGTTGTCGAGCTCAATTACTTCAGATTAGCATGTTATATTAAACTTGTTGGAAAACACAGTAACCAATATCGGTCGCCTATGACTGGCATCGGTCAAGCAAGTAGGAACCGACATCGGTTAGGGCTAACTGGCGTCAGTTACCTGTGTTTGAGTGTTTTATTTAAATCGCGGGAATTATATCTAAATTCAGTATTAAAGCAGATCTATTGATTGTAATTGTGTGGCTAAGTGCCATAAGTTTGTATATGCCTATATAAGCATGAAAGATAGGGTTTAGAAAAAAATGATTGTAAGAAATGATGATTGTTGTAAGAATAATTGTGAGAGGGAGAATTATTGGAGCAGAAGGAGAAGCTTGAGAGAAAGAAAGTAATGTACATCTGAGAGGTGTGGAAGATTGTATATCTTCAATCGTATATCTTCTGAAAGCTTTGGATAATAGATTGGCTTGTTTCTTGGTGGATGTAGCCCACACTGGTTGAACCACGTTAAATCTAGTGTTGATTTATATCTCTTGTTTTGTATATTTCTTCTGATAGAATATTCACTTTTATTGCATGTATGCTTAGATCTGACATATTATTTGTACAACCTTGTGCTAAGCCCAACAACTGGTATCAGAGCTTTGTTTGAGGGTGTTATGTATTGACATATTTACTCACAAATGGGTTTTCTAATTGAGTGGGAGCATGTACGGACACTTAAAAGTTTGGCAGTCCTTTGTACCCTGCTAGAGGCTACGAAGGACAATGAAGAGAAAGAACAAGTAAAGAAAATCAAAGCTAAGGAGGAGTATGGTAGAGAGAATAGGGTGAAGATATTTTTTGGATTCTAGAACATGAAGAAGAGGCCTTCAGAAGGTTAGAGAAGTGTGTAAGAGTGTTTAATGGATTGTGGTTGTCTTGAGCAACATTGGAAGCCCAAGAAACTAGGTTATTGCTTTAAGTGGTGAATAAGATATATGGTAATGAAATAGGTAAGAGTTGGGAACAAAAAGAGGTGAGACAAATATTAAATGATGCTAAGAAATCTAACAAGATCAAAGAACAAAAATAAGAGGTAGAATAAAGTATAGAAGGAATGAGAGAGCACAAGAACTAGTGTACTTACTAAGGAGCAAAATTAGCTAAATGTTTTGTATGGAGTTGGTAAATGATTGAATGAATTTAAGAGTAATGAATGATTTTTTCTAGCCTAAAAAAAAATTCACAATGATTAGAAGTAGCGACAAGCAATTGACACCTAAAAAGCTACTTAAACCCTAGGCAAGCTTAATGGACTAAGCAAGAATAGCCAAAGAATGAGCGGGGAAAATTGGGTCAAGAGTTTAAGAATGAAACTTTCCCTAAAGAAAATATGGCCAAATGGGTGTTAGAAAAGGTATGTGACTTTTCTTGAATGTTTACCAGTTGTCTTGTACATGCTGATTTGTCATTTTAGAGGGCTAATTGTTAGTTTGAGGAAAAATGGTGAAAGAGTACACAAAGAAATGGGTAAATGGTGAAGCCTTGAAACTTCCCAGTCGTTTAAAGGGCCTAAAAGGATGTTTGAAAACTTTACCAGTCAAGATTTATTCTTCATATTTTTCATTTTCAAAGAAAAGTGCTAAATAGTAGGGCTACTAGCCTAGTTAATAAGTAAAAAAGGAAAGTAGAGGAAAAGAAGGATTGGAATTTTTTAAAAAGCATGGTCATGATGAATTAGCATATTTAAACATGTTTAAAATATTTCTAACTTTGAATGCATTGTTTGTGTACAATCTTGGTATTGTAGCAAGTTTGGTCTCTTAAGAAACTAGTGTTTGGGCTGTCGCTGAGTGATTACTCTTAAGACTAAGAATGAGAAATTGAGTAGTAGGGCCTTGCTACATCATTTTTTAACATTTATTAATTTTATCTTTAGTATATTCTTATTGCCACATGCATATATCCTTTAGTTATTTTATTGGAATGTAGATCATCTAATAGATGTAGATTTTATTAGAATGTAGATCTAATAAATGTATATAGCTTTCTCAACATACATAATATCTTATTATATTAGTCTCACATATTTTGAACATTTGGTGCATAGTTCTTATTAGGATATGAAGCTAGAAAACATGACTTTGTTCCTATTCTTACAAGGATATGAAGATAGAAAATTTAAGCATAAGTAAGCACTCAAAATGGGTTAATCTAAAAATTTAGGAGCAATATAATCTACACTCTAATTTTTTGTGATGAAAATATTTATGAATCAAATAATTTCATGATCAAGAAGTAAATGAAACATGCACTCATAAAGTTGTAATTAGCTTTCACATAGGGGATAGTTTTTATATTTATTATATTAAGTGTGCAGTTATTCCTAAAGTGCTAAGATGGATAATAGTAGTGACCTAGTACATATGACAAATATTTTGGTACTACTAAGTACATACAGTATGACAAATATTTTGGTACTACACAAATGTTTTAAGGACTACAAATCATATATGTCTAAGAAATGGTGTGAGGTCTTACTAAAATCCTAAGGATGTAAGAGTAAAAGTTCAATCCTAATAGTAAAGGTACTACTAGATTCCTATGACTGATCAAAAATAGATAAGAACATTACACATTATTTAATGAGATGCAATGAGAACATTCTATAGTTGATTTGATTAGTTCAACCTACAACAATAAATAGTTTATAACTACTCCAATTTTAATGAATTCCTAAAAGCACCACCAAACTGATTATGAATTACCTTACTCAATTTTAAAACATATTCCTAAAGATTTAATCAAGTCACCTACTTAATATATTTATCTCTCAACTAGATATGTTACCCATGTGACATATTTTGAAGGATCCTATATTGAATGTGAATTCAAACTCTTACACTCTTGAAGATCATACACATATGTCATGTATAGAGAATGTGAACCAATCTTCCAAGTAAATCTCTATGTGTTCAATCAAACGACCTCTAATGTATTTTGGATTTCAAGGGTAGGTGTTCACCATCAATATGAACCTTTGGTGATAACATGAACTTTCAGTAATGAATTTTGTGATACCTCACATGAAGAAAAATGGTGACATAATGTTTTTAATTATATTTTGTGTTTTAATTGTATGTTTTTTAAGTGTTTAATTATGAAAGCATGAAAAACAATATCATACAAATGAAATATTAGGAGTGCAAAAAACATAAGGATGATGGAAAGAATGAGGATACACTTGTGTGCATGTTTCATGTATATGTAAAAGATGAAGTTAAATCTCTACAACATTATGATAATATGAACATGAGCTATGTGAATTAACAATTGTAATGAAGAAAAAAATAAGGTTTATTAGAAGAAGATAAGAGATATAAGGAGATATGAGACCCATTATTCACACAAGATACACAACAAGAGGAGTGTGTTGCATCGTAGTGATAAAAAATGATAAAATAAAAAAATGGTATTTATGAAGATGATAAGGAAGTTAGGATTGTAATGAAGACTGTATCGAAAGCCTTATCTAGAAGGTGACATGGTTTATGAAATGAATAACAAACAATGTGAAAAAATAAAGCGAATTAAAGAATAATATTAGTTATAAGATATATTACACATAATATCTATAAAGGAGAAAATACAAATCATGTTACTTAGGTACCTATAGACCTAACCTAAGAAAATGAGTTTGATATCATCTCTAACCTAAGTGGGACTTTAGTGAGTGAAGGAAAATGATAACTGAAGGTTTAAAGGATGTAATATTTACACAATGATGGAATAAATAAATTAAATGATCATAAAATTATGTAATAGTGTGTTTCATATGGTTTGATAGATAAAAGTGACGAACTAGGTATTACAAAAATTATACGTAACTAGAGATAGAAAAGTATATAAGTGTAAACCTATGATAGTTCCATCACAAACATGGAAATAGATAATATTAAATATAATGTATAACATTATGAAATTGATAAATAACGTATCAAAATATCAAGTGATAAAAAAATAGAAGAAATAAACCCTAAATATTTAATGAGGAGTATGTAAAGCATGAATATAAAAGATTGTAAGTGGATAAATAGCACTAGAGAAGATCAAGAAATGTTAATTTAGTAAAATAATTTCAAATCATGTCACAAGGAGTCTATTATTTAGTTAAATTATATTTTATACCATATATATCTTGTTAGAGGTAGCCAAATTATTATACTAGATGACCTTTCTAGACTAAATATGTAAGGAGAAGATAAAATAGCATACTAATTTGGTTATCTAAACTAAGGATTATAATTGAGAAGTGTGAGAAAAAGTATTATGAAAATAAAATGTACAAAAATAAAGGGTAGTATGAGGACATGTGGACGAAGACAAAATAGGTGGATGAATTTATAAAATATCAAGTGAGAAAACATATTTAGTAGAAATAAACCCTAATGATTTCATGAGGAGTATGTAAAGCATGAATATAAAAGATTGTAAGTCGATAAATATTACTAGAGAAGATCAAGAAATGTGAATTTAGTAAAAGATTTCTAAATCATGTCACCAGGAGTCTATTATTTTATATATGTATAAACAACATGCCAAAAGATCTAGGAATAAATAAATGGTAAAATTATATCTAAATGATGTTCATAAGTAGTATGTAAATTGTAAATAATATGTAAAGGCATAGTCAACATGTGTCATCTAAATAAAATATGAAATAAGTAGATAATGTAGGATTTTAAGGGGTAACAAAGATAATTAGACTAACCATCTTGTCTAAACTATAGATTATAATGGGTAGCTAGAAAATGAGTTAAATTGATTTGTTTAACCTATAGATGTTAGGGGTAGCCAAATTATTAGACTAGATAATCTTTCTAGACTAAATATGTAAGGAGAAGATAAAATAACATAATAATTGAACTATCTAAACTAAGGATTATATTGACAAGTGTGATAAAAATTACTATGAAAATAAAATGTAAGAAAATAAAGGGTAGTATGAGGACATGTGGACAAAGACAAAATAGGTGTAACAGATCAGTAGTTGTAAGTTTCCTCAATTACCTCATGTGAATGTATCATTGAATATCATACCATGTATGAATTATGGTGTCTTTCATCTCTTCAAATATATGAGATAATTTTTTATGGATATCATAAAATACATACATCATAAATTAATTCACTCTCATCAAAATATGAGGAAGGATATCTTGGAAAACATTAATTATAGAGGGTGGGAGGGTAGGGATAAAAAGAAGAGGGATATCTACCTAAAGGTTTTGAAAGTAAGGATATGATACCTTATCTAGTAAACAATGTATGTGTTTATGTAGATGGATAGTCTATAAGGTAGTTGGTTTAAATTTTTAAAATGAGGTTAAGAATTGTTATGACTTTTGGTGTTTCATGGTTTTTTATTGGAAATATAATATTTTGATGTGATATTGGAATTAATAAAGGGTCATATACATTTGATAAAATTTAATATTTCTACACCACTTTTAGGATATCATTATACCTGTTTCTTTTGGATTATCATCATTATGCAAATATAAATTGAAAATAACTTAGAAGATTAAGGTTTTCTAGTTTTTGGAGGAAAATATAGAATTTGAGGTATGACAACATGTCTTGAAACTATGAAAATATATGATAATATGAGGATTTATAATTATTTGCAAGCTAGATTTGTTGGTAGAAGGATACATTTATAGCCAAACTTGTCTAAGGGATACCAAGCTTAGTGTTAAATACACAATACTAATCATTGATTGTATTCTAAAACACACAATACAAAAGCATAATATAGAAGCCCAATACTAATCATTCTATTGTATTTATAATATAATGTTATTCTATCTATAAGGCGTGCTGAAACTAAAACTTCATATTTACCCTAGACAAAAAAAATTACGATATCAAGGGTTTCAAGTATGTATGTACCAGTTTTTGTAGCCATCTCTCTCACTTTTTGTTTCTTCCTAACAAATGATCATTTTACATTCTCCTCTTCTTTCCTTTCCTCGGTATATTTTCGCTTGTTATTCTTCTCATTTCCCATGATTCCTCCACTTCAATAATTTTCACCTACACACACAAATTGAGCTAGTTTGGATCTAAGAATAAGTTCAATGGAAAATTATAACTCTTATTATATAGAAATATCAATAGAAATTGATTTATTTTTAATTAGATGCTTTTCTAACTTTAAAACTACTTTTCTAATTTTAAAACAATTTAAATCTAATATATAATTCTTTAATTTTTGTATTGTATTTTTAGTAAAATTAACTATATTTTAAATTTAATTTAATTATATATAAATTTAATTTAATTAACGTCAGAAGTGTCTCCAACCTAAGCGGAGTGCCAGCAACTCTTTGGGGTAAATAAAGAAAGCAAGAAGACCTTGGAGCAGCTGGATTCTAATGACGCTGCCCATATGACTACTTTGGGTATGTTTAAATCCTGGAAGAATATCAAAACCACCATAGACAAAGCTACTAGGAAGTAGCTGCAGTTGATTCTGCTGTCCTTGTTTGTTTTTTTGTTGTTTTTTTTGCGGATCCTTTATTGCTTTTTTACAGTAATTTTGTTGTTCTGTCTCATTTTGGTAGCTATTTTTTAGCGACTTTGAACATCATTGTAACATTTGAATTCTGATCCTTTTCACTCTAGTTCTCTTGCTTATCCTAGCTTTTAGGCCTTCTTTTGTAATCAAGGGTATAGTCCCTTTCAAAAAACTATTTGCCACCATAATAATAAAAAATATAGATTTTTTTTTATTTTTTATTTTTAAATAAATTAAAAAATATAATATACTTTTGATTAAAAACATATAAAATAGTATGAAAAAGTATATTGGAAAATTCAAACCATTAAAATTGAATTTACAAATAAAATAAAACTAATATTGGAAAAAAAATTATCTTTAAAACTATAGTTATTAAAAACTAAATTTGAACTATCAAACAAAGTCTAAAATTAAATGTGTACTTGGTGGTGCTTAGGTGGCGGATTTTGGGTTTTAAGCGTCTTCACTCAATGGGGGTTTGCTCGAACACCCTCATGTACAGCCTATGTGGCACATTTTGGCCCATAATCCATTTGAAGGATAATTATAGGTCAAAATGTGCCACATAGGTGTCACATATTTAAGGGAAAATTAATTAGTTAAATTACAAAATTTTACACCAAAATACATATTTTTATTACCTTTCTAAAAATATAATTTTCATTTTTTTAAAATATGTTGTACTTTTTTAAAAAATTATTTTACAATGTATGGTATTTTATGAAAATTAGTACACTTTCGACACAATTTGAAAAATAGTAAAATATATCAAAATAATTTGAAAAAAATAATCTTAATATTTTTTGAAGTCTTCTTTGTAGTTATGAAAAAAAAAATCAATTTTGACATAAATCTGAAAATATATTGGCATAAACATATGTACGCCATTAATATGAAAATATATTCACTAAAAAATTAATTAAAAAATATAAATCAAAAAATACAAAAAATTGTCAAGAACTCGATATTCGAATCTAGAACATATATCTAAACTTTCATGGTGAAAAAATATTTTTTCATTTATAAAAACAACGTCAGACGGTTGTTTCTCTATTATAAAATAAGAAACAACGTATGAATAAAATTAAGAAAAAGACCATATTTTTTTCTTAAAAAAAATACATTTATTCTACACTCTAAACAAAGCATTTGTTATTTTATGGAATTTCATGAATGTGTACAGTTTTGTGGCTATTGCCTTTGGAATTTCAATGAAAATGAAAATTCATGTTTATAAAGGTGCAACAAATGCAAAAAAGTGGGACATAATTATATGCTTTCAAATAAATGAACAAGTTGAATAATATGCATAAAATAACATAGCACAATATATATTGGTGGTCTAAGATGACCAAATATTCAATATATTCATAATAATACCCTTAAGGTAGGACAACACCATTCATTGCTCCTTAAGGAAAGAGTAACTCCTCAATATCCCAAGATGGGAATCCACTTCGAAGGGGATACCTCCAATATACGTCTACCAAGTAGAATACTCAACTCATACATCCATCACATAACTCATAATGATACTCATATCATTTATATAGAAATGTATTGCTCTTAATGGATGGGTAACACCTAATCCCAACGTAAGCGGACTCATTACCCAATATAACTAATTCCTATGTGACCCCATATATTATAAATATATAACTAACTAAGGGGAATGTGTGCTACATGTCGGCATCTCCATCAATCCATATACATTATAATATCATATCCCAAGATCCATAGAATTGTACATCTAGCTAAATAGCTCTAGTTGATTTTTAGTTCTGGATCGTATGTAATAAAGACTCTTTATTTCTATAAAAAAGGATATAAGATCCTAAAATTCATAATAAAATCAATGCTATCAGCGATTAGAAGTTTGTAAAGAAGTATCCTCTAAGGCAAATGTTCCTATAAATTATCAACCAAATATTAGCAAAAAAATTATGTTTCTACTTTATGTTTAAACCTTTGTTTAATAGGAAAGAAATATAATAGATGCAAACAAAAATATATAATACAAAATTTATCCAAACATAATCCGTCGAGCCATTTCCAATCTTACATATCTTATCTTAGCGTAATTCATTGGACCATCTCCAATATTTTAATTACAAGGAATGGTAACAAATATTTTACTCACTAGATTATAATTAACCAAAAAATGTGATGAAGAAAATGAATTATTTATCTCGGAAGAAATAATTTTTTGAAAAAGGAAGAAGAACAAAGAAAAAGAAAAAGAATCATTTGATAACAGTAAATTTTTAACTAACTTAGTTTATGTTGTTATGCATACTTGTAAATTTTCTCACAAATTTTACGTATTACGTAAATTTGGAACCTTAAATCTTTGAAATTGAAGTGAAAACAACAAATTTAACTCATTCCCCCAATCTTACATTTATTTTCATTAATTCTAAATTTTTCATAATTACTTGCAAAAACGTAAAATTGGCTTAATATGATGGAAAACAGTTTAAAAATTTGAATTATGAGGTTCATTAACCATGAATAGCATCCCTCTATCTGCGCCTGTTCGGCCCTCTATCCGCCTCTCTGTCCAATAAGCTTGGTATATTCGCGCTTCGCGCCCTCGCGCCTATTCAGCCCTTTGTCCACCCCTGTTTGGCCCTCTATCTGTGCCTGTTCGGCCCTCTATCCACCCCTCTGCCCATATTCATCCAAAACGCGTGCCCTCGCACCCTGTCTTGCCCTAATGGTGTCTACGCGCGCCCTTGCTCTCGCTACACGCAAGCCTGCGAACCCTATTGATCAACGAGTTCAGACTGGAGCTCTTCAACCAGACGGTGGGGGCTCGAATCTAGCTTCAGGGGTTCCTTGGTCGTGGATCGACCTTGCCTTTACCAATGCTGCGATTGTATGTTCGGACGGTCCTGCAAACCCTAACCATATTCAATCACCATCTGGGGGTGTTCCTGGGAAAGGGGAGGTTCGTGGTGAGCTGGAACAAGGTGATCTGCCTGTGGATAAAGAGTTTAGGCGCGGATCTCTTGAAACCTCCTTCAAAGACGTCTTAAAAAGTAAGGAATCATCCATGAAACCTGCAGACATCACCCCATGTATTACATTTGGGGAAGATGTCATTTCATCTGAGATCTACTACAAAGAGCATGCTCTAATTTGTAGATTCGGGGGTTTATGGCCCACCCTTCCTGCTCTTCACGCGTGGATCTCCAAGCATTGGACTCCATATTTAACTAGTAAGATAGAATTACATCCATGTGCTAAAGGCATTTTCATTATGGTTTTCTCTTCAATAGCTGATAAAGACGTCATTACTTCCAAGCTCTGGACCTGTGAGTCAAAATATCTTATCATGAAACCTTGGTTCCCATCCTTTAACCCGCACACAAAGTCATTCTCATGGAAACCTATTTGGATCAGGCTGCCCCATTTACCTCTCCAATTCTGGAGTCATGAATGTCTGACAACTATTGGCAATATCTTGGGTACTACACTTCACATTGATTCTCAAACAACTAATTACACCCATACTACCTATGCCCGGATCTTGGTGGAACTTGACACTGATAAAAATCTTCCTGCTACCATAAACCTTCGAGTGCAAAATAGAACTTGGTCACAAACTCTTGATTATGAAGGTCTACCTTTCTGATGTAGAAGGTGTTTTGGATTAGGACACGCCTCTACTACTTGTGGGATGGAAAAATGTCAACATGAGAAGCGCAACTGATGGAAAGACGCACTCCCGGAGCACTTGATTTTTGTGGATAGAAAGGATATTGAATCTAAAGCAGTAGATGAACCAGAGTCAACGAAAACCCCTTTATCCGAAACTCAGATTGTTAGCAACATGAAAAATACACAAGCTGTTGAGGGCAGCATGGAAAATGATAAATATCTCTCTCAGGATAACAACATGGCTGTTCTAAATGGGATAGATGCGACTAAGGAAAATACTCCTCCTTTGTCTTCTTCTCCAATCGTGAAGGCTCCATCAGGGTGGGTTACGGTCAACAAAAAGAAAAAATCTACCACTCTGAAGGGTAACACTTCGCCTTGATGATTCTCATCTCTGCTATTGGCTGGCTGGGTTTCATTGGTCTCATTTTTCTTAGCCAGATAGCAGATTGCTTCCAATGGTGTTGATATGCCATTGCTGTTTTTTTTGTTGTACTTCTATTATTTTTTTGCTGCTGCTTTGTTGGTTGTTGGTTTTTGCTTTGCAGTCTATTTTCTGCTGTCGGGCTTAATTGTTCTATCTGGATTTTGATCCATATCTTGTGCTTTAACTATCAATTCTGGCTTCTGAGCCTTGGTGTACAAGGGTATAGTCCCTTTCAAAAAACTATTTACCAATAATAAAAAATAAAAACCATGAATAGCATCCTAGATACCTCACTTAACTAGTTAATCAATTTTGGGCATTTTTCGAAGTTATCTCCATTTCCCTTAAACGATTAAAATTTCTATAAAATTTTAAAATCATATTGTAACCTAATTAAAAATAGCAAATAGGGAATAATTTAGAGATAAAATACTACAATATTCATAAGGGAATTCATCTTTGAGGGACTACATCTTCGTGTTAATGAATATGATGAACGAATCCTATTAATGATGCAAAACTAACACAAATTCTTACATCCATTTCTCTTAAATGGGTAATATGACCTGCAAATTCTTTTGTATCAGAATCTAGGAAGTCTTAAATGGATGCTTACTCAAAAATAGGATATGTATCTTCTCTTCTCTCTTTGAAATAGGATTTTTCTTTGTTCTCAAGGTTATTTACTCTTTCCAGAAGGGCTATAAGTCTCCCATTATGCAGAAATAACAATTCTCTAATGTCTCTAGGTTGTCTTCAACATCATTCCTACATAAAATATGACATCAAGTTTGACAATACTCTTTGAAATATGTTAGTTTCTCCAAACATTCCTACACGAAAAATATAGTCCTCTAAACGGTGTCATTTGAATATTAATTTAGGCCTTATATAGTATTTCGAATACTTAATATTTATCCACTAGTGATGCGGTTCAAATCTCCTCTAATACATATATGTCCTATATTACGATTAATATCCCACATGCATCATGTTTGAGGCAAGATAAGGCTTTAAAACATGTTGGCAGTGGAGTTATTTTCATGGCTATAACCACACCTGTGTAATGGATTTTTAGATTAACCAACTCACCGATTAACTCGGCTCGTAGCTTGGCTCTTGATCTCTGACCCCTGGATATACTATGTGTTATTGGTTGGATCTTTGGTGAGCCCTCTTGGCTTGGCATATAGCTTGGGCTCACATGATAACTAGCAATTTGGATGTGTTGGTTATCTCGATTCTCAAGCTTGGTTTGCGGATTTCTAGTATGATGTGAGTTAGAACGAATTTAGAATTGGCATTGATAACTCAACGTTTGACTTGATTAGAGTATTGGTTGGTCCACCTATATCAACACTGACGAGTTGGAAATGACACTTGGTAATAGAGGATGATCTTGGTCCCAACTCTCCCTTGAGTTCGACGAGCTAGATGGGAAACTTTGAGAACATTGGGAGACTTGTCCCACATGCACTAAAATCTGGTCTATATATGGATCTATAAGAAAAATACCATATATCATAATATGAAGAAAGGAAGTGGGGTCCACCTTATCACATATTTCTTCTTCAACAAACTCTTCCACATTTCATGCTCACATTATTCCACTATTCACGTTCTCACCATGTCATATCAAGGTTGTGCAACCTACGCTTTATTTTTTCTAGTTGGAGAGAAAAATCAGCAGACTATCTCCTACATATGGTATCCATTTTTCTCCATTTAAAAGGTGTCGTAAATGTCTTAAAAATCTCTTATACGTGTAAGTATTTTTGGTAATTTTATCTATCAACTGAACCATGAATAACCTTCGGATCACACCTCCCCATTGAATTTTTTTGTAGAACCAAAAGTTTTCATCCTTAGAGAATCTCTGAATGTATAATTTCTTTGTTTCTAGCTTCCCCTTCTCTTCTTGAAATTGTGAAATACTTAGGATAAAAACTCCATCAAAAGGAAATTTTAACTTCTCGCCTTGACTTGCTATCAATGGTGGATATCTCTCTTCATCATGAGGTTATATCTCCTAATAGGACGTATCTCTCCTAGAACAGGGATATTTCTTCCATTATGGAGTGCTATCTCCCAATAGGGGTTGTCTCTTCCTTTACGGAGTTATTCCTTGAAGTGTACCAATATGTATGTTGTTTTTTAGTCTCATAGTTTAGTTCTCCCAAATTGGATCATGTAACTAGGATACAAATACATTTCGTGACTCCATCCTATCTCTTTAATTTGACTCTCTACACTCACAGTGTCTTGGTTCCCTTCTAGAATTTTTTCTTAGCCACTGCACTAATAGAGGCTAGAAAGAGTTCTTATATTCTCCTTATTGTACATTGTTATCAACAAAGGATAAAACATGGTAATAAAATCATTTTCTTCATGAATGTATTGTAACATCCTTATCATACATTGAAATCCATGTTGGAAACCTAAGGAAACATGGAGGCAGTCTATGGATATTTTATTGATATAAATCAGAAGATTATAGGATTAAACAAGTTGTAATGTATATGTGCATTGCACAACTTGATGGAGATAAACAATTTGTTGTATAGGAACAAAAAAATACATACGTGAATATAAAATGCCAAATATATGGTTTTAACAATGCATAACCATATAACAATAATATAACAACTAGTTACCTAAGTTACCATAGTAACTTTAGAACTACCCCAATAAAATCCTATTGCATAAGGTAAATGATAACTGCAATGAAAAATTAATTATGGTAAACAAGTTTTACCTAGCAACCCCCCCCTCTTAAATTTGCATTGCCTCAAGGGATGAGGATAGGAACTCTTTGAAAAACACAAAATTTTCATGTACAAGCGACTTCATGAAAATATATGTTCGTTATTCAATTGTTGGGAAAAAATGAAGTTATGTATTGTGTTTTGAGACATGCTTGCATATGAAATGAACATGTACCTCAATCTTATTTACTTTCTCATGAAGCACTGGATTGCGAACAAGTTGGAGAACACAATCATTTTCCACATACAATGTGGTGGTTTTCTCTTGTGGTACTCCAATACCCTCAAGTATACGACATATCCATATCGCTTAGCCTACATATACACCTGCAACATGATATTTAGCCTATGTAGAAGAGCCAGAAATTTTTTTCTATTTCTTGCTTCCCCATAATATCAATCTAGATCCCAAAAAAGAATACAAATCCATAAGTGAATTTCATGTCATCAATATTACATGCATGATACAAATCCAAATACTCGGTCAAGAAGAATTGATCATTCTTCTTATACTCGAGACCAAGATCCATAGTACCCTTGAGATATCTCAACATTCACCTTGTTGCTTTCCGATGACAAAATTTTTGTTCCTGCATGAACCTGGAAATATAGTTAACTACAAATTTGATATCTAGCCTAATATATGTTAGGTAAATGAGACTCTTGATCAACTTTCTATAGAGAGTTGAATTTACCAAAGGAGATGAATCTGTATGAGATAATTGAAGTCTTATCTTCATGGGGGTAGAAAGTGGTGTACAATCCATCATTCTAAATTTCTTGATCATTTTATTGGTATATTTCAACTAAGAAACAAAGACATGATTTTCCTTTTGCCATACTTCCAATCCAATACAGTAGTGCATGAGCCTAAGATCTATCATGTCAAATGATCGCTTAAGATATTTCTTTGTAGCATTGATCATATTCAAATTACAGTCGGTGATGACTAGATCGTCGAGATATATAAAAAATCTCCTAGTCTCTCCTCCTTTCCTCTTGAGGTAGAGATAAGGATCATATGGATTCGTCACAAATCCATGCTAAACAATATGTTCATCAATCTTGATGTACCAGGCCCGAGGTGCATGTTTAAGGCCATACAAATATCTTCTGAGTCTACATACCTTTGTTTCTTTACCAAGTACAAAAAAACCCTTAGGTTGACTCATGTAGAAATCCCCATGTAGATCTTTATTCAGAAAGGTACTTTTCACGTCTATCTGATGGACTTTCCAACCAAACTGAGTAGCTAGAGAAAAGATCATTTTGATCTTAGTTGTGGGAGAAAATGTATCCTTATAGTCTATGCCTTCCTTTTTTGCATACCCCTTTGCTACAAGTCTATCTTTATATTTTTCAATAATCCAATCTTCTTTGTACTTTTTTTTTTAATATCTATTTGCAGCCAATGGGTTTTTTCCATGGTGGAAGATTAACGAGTTGTCATGTGTTATTCTTAATCATTGATTGATACTCAACATCTAGAGCATTTTTCCAAGCTTTTGACTTTAGAGATTATTGGACAGTAAAAGGCTCAATAGTTTCAACAACTTTACTCATCAAAATAAAATTTACCTCTTCTCAAGATTTACTATGATTTTGTAGTCTAGTGGTGGATGTATCCGGAGGAGCATATAAATTAGCATCTTGAATCATGTTTGCTTACCAATTGGGCATACATTGTACTTTTCCCATGAGTCATGGTCCTATCTGATCATCCCCGTCATCACTGTCATCGTCACTGGGAAAAGTTTCTTCTATTTGTACAATAGGTGTGCTATCTACATTAGGTGATTCTGGAGAAGGAGTCTCAGCTTCCTTATTCTCAAAGAACTCAACATATCTGCTGGTGTAGACTTTCATGGTCTTTGGATTTATTTTTATGCACATGAAATTAACAGAATGAATGAAGATAAAGAAATAAAACATAGATATTATACCTTCTTTATAATTCCTACAAACCTCAAGTAAGATCGTAGAAGCTTTTAAGCTTATTTGATCCTAGTTGAAGATTGGATTATGGGTGCTCTTTAATATGACTCTCCAAAGGTATTTACAAATACTACAAGAAAATTTCACAGGGATACAAATGCCACCTTGGCATAAGTTGGATGCAATTTTCTCAAAGCTCCAGGGATTATTTTAGAAAGGAAATGGCTTACTTTTATAGTTTAAGGTAGATCCATGGATGGTGGATAAAAGATCGACTAAGCTCTAGGTTAATGGTTGAATCACCTATGTTAGAAAGTAGACTTGGTAATTGGTGGTTGTACATTTATAGGGGAAGTAGACATCTGGAATAGTAGAAGTTACATCTGAAAAGTTGGTTCTACGCACAACTCTATAGCTCCCACATTTCTAGGATTATAGAAGTGGAGTTCAAGTTGAGTTGATTAAGGAGAGAAATTGATTAAATAACTAATTTAATTAGTATTTGTTTGCGAGGGAATAATTAACCATTTATTTAATTAAATGTATAATTATATTAGCTAGGATGGTGTAGGAATTAATTTAATTAATTCCAAAGGCATGTTAGAATTAAATTATTTAATTCAAAAGGGTAAGAATATAACTTAGGTAATAGAATTAATTTAATTAATTCTAAAGGGTGTATTTAAATGACTGGAATTAATTTAATTAATTCCAAATTGGTGTACTGCAGTAAGATAGAATTAATTTAATTAATTCTAATTGGATAGAAGTAGGATATAAATATGTATTTACTTTTAGGGTGTCTACAATTTCCCTCTTTAAAGTGCTATTGCAAAGTAATAGTGCTTTAAATATAATAGAAGCATGCAAATCGGTGAGCAGAAAGCAGTGAAGCATTTTGATGCCCCAACGAGTAGAATGGTAATGTAGTCAAAAAATCATGCACTTTAGACATTATTTAGTCTTGGTCTTGTACTACTATTTAGAAGGTTTTTGAGTGAAGAAAGTACTAATCAACCCCCACTTTTTGGCCATCTTCTCTTATTTTATTTCATCATTCCCGACCTTTTACACCTACATGCCTAGTCAGCTTTCATCACTTTGAGTCATTTTAGCCTTGACTGGGGGTGCCCAAGATAGTACAGGGGTGCCCTGGTCCCATCAAGGGCACCTCAATCCTTTTCACACTTTCTCGCCAGTTTTTGGGCTCTTTCTATCTGTTTTAGATATTTATCTTTTTGGTGGTCGTCCATTTTAGAGTTAATTACGAAATTAGATAAAGAGAACCCTCTAAATTTAAAATTACGAGACCATAATAAGGGACCAAACACTAGTCACTACTATCATCCATCTAGAGTTGTATCCATCTATTGCATTGGATATCACTTGCATCCAAATAGATCCATCACAAGGCACGTGGCTAGGACATCTGCATTACACAAGCACAGGGGGGATTCTATTCTATTCCATGCACACATTCTATTACATTTTCTACATCTAGTTTTGGAACAGAAAACATAAGTGCAGATTGCAGAAATCAAAGTTCATTATTGAATGTTACAGGTTCTCATTAATGTTCTTTCCTTCATGATTAAGACATTCAATTATATGACTGAGTTGTTTAGTTCATCATACAATCCATACAAAAAGCTGAAATGCAGAAAGAAATATACAACTCATTTACATAATTTAATGTTTTATTCATAAGGAAATTTCAAATGTTCCCATACAAGCCATGAGATGTAACTGGAAAGTAAATTACAACTACTGAAATAAGAGGTACACATGCATGAAAAAGAAAGTAAAGAGTATGAGTGAACCCATCATTGCCTTGGGGTTTTCTTTGTTGTTCGGAGTAGCCCCATCTCCAAATTTTTTCCTTTCTCATCTTCTTTGTGGAAGTCATTATACCTGAAAAGAATAAAATGCACTATCAGTTATGAGCACCTAGGGCACATGACACACACACACCATAACTACATTTGGGTCACAAATGTAGTGCAATGCTCAATTAGTAAGCCCACTATTGTGGCAGCTAAGGTCAGTCTGACCCATTCATTTGCATTCTTCTTTTTTTAGGGTTTTTATACTTATCTTTGGTCCTTTATAAGTCTTTCCTTCACCTTGGATTATCAGCGACATCTGGTGCAATGTAGCGGATTTGATGCGACACATAGTGAGGTTTTCAGACCATTTTCCAAACCTGTAAAGATCAGTTCCAAAGCTTTTACACAAACCAGGGTGCCCATTTTTCACACCAAAGCACTCATAGGTAGCCCAAACCCTCTCCAAGTGATCCAGTCCAGAGAACCAACCCAGATCCATCCTTTTTGTGGCTTCTGCAAAGTCGTTCCTTATTCTAGTTTCCATAATCACCTCTATGAGACAGTCTCGTGAGCATCTTCTATTAAGATGAGTTTTTTCCTCTTCTATCTTGCACATTAGGGATAACATTCCCTTTTTCATAGTTGTTTATGTCATATTTACATTTATTTACAATATCTATTTACTTTATTTATAGTTGTTCATATCTTATATTAACCAGTTCATATTATCCACATTTTAGTTAATCATTTTGGTGAACCCCAAGTTTCAACACTTCCTTTTGATCATGTCATCTCCTTATTAAGTTATGGCTCAATCTTCTTATCCTACCTTTGCACCAATTAAGGTCTCGAGAATAGTTACTATCATTTCTGATTTCATGTGTGTGCACTCTCAACATCCTCCTCGTTTTAACACACTTAGGACTGATCCATCCATCAATGAAGTTACTACTCATTGTACTCGTCCTAATCCACCTACGGCTCCACCCGCATCTATTCCTCCATCCATTACTCTAGCAACTCCTCACATTACTTCCAAGGGCTATGACATCATTGAACAACTTAAAAATATGCCCGCTAAGGTCTCTCTTTATGATGTTTTACGTAATGCACTAGATTTTCATAACACGTTAGAAGTTTCCCTTTGTGCATTCGTATTAAAAGTGATAATTCCATGGTGGCCTTTTCACATCTTATACATTACCTCCGTAATTTACCACATTCTATATCTTTCACTGATGAGGATCTGTCACCTTTTAAAAAAAAAACAATCTATGTGCTCCTTTGCTCATTATTGTTGTTATTAGCACTACTTGTATTAAACAAGTCCTCATTGATAATGGATTAGTTGTCAATTTATGTGCCCATTACTTTTTAAAGAAATTGGGTATTACCGATAATCTAATCTTTAAGAATTCAACTCTCATCCACGATTACGATTCTACCACTTGCACATGCTTAGGGACTATCTCATTACATATTAAAGTTGGGCCTACGATTTATCTTACTGAATTATATGTTATCAATTCCTCCTTCTAGTTCAATATTTTGTTAGGTAGGCCTTGGATTCACACAATGCAAGCAGTTCCATCTACTATTCACCAATGTGTCAAGTTTTTACATGATAGCTATGAACATACCATCACTGCAGATCCAGAGCCATTCAAATATTGTTGCATAGACATTGTTACTATTATGCCCATACCACCTTCACAAGGTATCTCATACAGTAATCTTGATAAATATGACATTGGTCAGTCTAGCGCTTCACAATCATCTTCTACCACTATCAGTGCTCCAACCATTTATACTTACACCACTGCTATTATTTCACCTACAATATCAGTTCCTACTAGTGTTCCTTCTCTACCAATTGTGGAACCCTCTATTACTCCACCTACAGTGCCACCTACCAGCATCCTTGATAATGTTATACAACATGATGATGTTCACACCGATGAATTTGAGGATTCTGATGATGAATTTGATGCTATCGAACTTACGGATGAATCACTGAGACAACTTGATTTTACTCCTCTTGGCGTGGATGATTCTTATTTTGAAGAAACCTTTGCGGCCAAAAGTCTAGGAAAATATAGGTTCAAGACCCCTCCTACTAATGTTATGGTATTATATTGGGGTTCTGTAAGCTATAAATAGTGTCGATGTTATTTCATCTTCTCGTCCATGGGATGCAGCTCCACTACATCTGTTTACATGCACATTATTCATCAATAAGACCTTTTAGAAACACATCTCCATTGATTCCACGTACTTAGAAACTATTTTTATGCATGATTGTTTATCTAGGTTCAACATGACACTCAATGACATTTTACTACCTCTTTATTCACCATATCTCTATCATGGCTATTTTCACATTGCAACAACTTATGGCTTGTGTGTTTTTCATTTGACAGTCTTTATTGCACGTACCCATCGTGACTCTCCACTCATACTTAGACAGTCATGGATTGACTATATTGGTGGTAAAATAGATGTTCATCACTCTTTGTTTACATTCCCTATGTCTTTTGGAAATATTTCTATTCATAATGATTTTTCTCATGCTTACGTTCCAAATATCTCTTATTGGCATGCTCAGTGATTTCCATCGATCGCCTTTACTGATTAAGAATATGCAATGAATGTGTACACACTCCACCATAATGGGTTCCTGTATGACCCTCCTCAGTCTATAGCTTATCAATTTACTAATGATGCTCCAGTAGGTTTCGATCATGACAATGATGATCTCCTTGATAGCAGCCCATATTCATATTTCCTATCATACACTTGGGGGCATATTATTCAACACACTCCCATCACATTCTAGCATCTTTCAATAATACCACATCACAACATCTCATCTTGCATCATCATATATACGTTGTAGCATCGACAATTTCTCCATGACACACTCTTGTGCTTCATTTCATACTCATATATTGAGGGATTACTACACATAAACCCCACACGCTGCACTATAGGCATTACACATTTCGTTTCATCACACATCACGCATCATATATCATACATCATATTAGTCGTCATTATGTATATAACATACTTCTATTGTCTAGTGTTGCATGTTATTCATCATATTGTCCATTATAAATATCACACACTTCATATTATTAGGTTATCTACACATATTCCATTTAGTGTCCATACACTACATCTCGTAAAATATTCCTTATATCATACATTATGCATCTCTATGTCCCACATATCCTACATACTACTTGTAGACACCCCAATTTCACATCTATCATAAATCAATTAATTCCCCTTCCTCATTTCCCACAAAAATACACTTCGAATTAATCAAATATAATTTGATTAATTATCCATTTCAAAAATATAAAAAATAACCCAATCCTCATCACATGTCATTATTCTCCATGTTTTTCCACTATTGAATTAAAAATTCAAATTCAAATCCTCACCCACCCTTCGTGGTCCCCACTCACCTAAAATCCTCCACTTATGAATTAAAAATATAATTCAAATCTTCACCCATTCTTCGCAGCCCCCACTCATCTAATCTTTCCCACATTTTCAAACCACTCACCAAATCTTGCCCACATTTTCAAACCATGATTACTTAAATTAATCTAAGTTAATCACTCTCTCTGGCTATAAATACAACCTTACCCCTCCCCTCTAAACACACGGAGAATAAGCTTGAATGCCATATCTAAGTTCTTGCATCCTTTGAGCAAAGAACATCATTTTGCCTCGTCCTAATGCCCAAATAGCCTCAAAATCCTTTTTCCCATCTGGTGCAAAGTAAGAGGATCGTTGTTGCAGGAAGGCCTTGCTCCATCTTAAAGAAAAGCACCTACATATCACAAAATTAGGGCTCAATCCAAGTTTCTTAGCCCATTCTGAGGTTTGCTACGGAACGCGAAGGAGGAGGTATGATTATTGGTATTTTGCTTCCTTATTAGTAGTGTATTTTTCCTAGCTTACATTCTGGCATGCCCTGTTACTTTCGATCTGTTACCATTAATTTCCCAATTAGTGGTTTTATCTGTTCTTTGTTTATTATTGTTCAGTATTATTTCTTTTTCTGTTCCTTATGGTCTTCTTTGGTTAACCTTCACGCTTTTGGTAGTGTTTTTATCGTGCGGTGTCTTGTGGTGTATCTACAGGTTATAGCAACAATAAAACTATGAAGCTCATCCTGTCTTTGATTTCCTCGGTGCTTGGTGTTTAGTAGTTCTGATTTTGCTATTCACTCGTAATCTATAGAAACACAAGCACTAATCATTAGTTTATCATCTTACTGTCATGGGACAACCAATTCGGAAAATTTATTTATTTATTTACTTTTGCTAAAATAACTGCTTTGTAGGAAGTTAATCATTTTTTTTCTTTTATTTTAGTCAATCATTTTGCGATCTAACTCTTTCTTTCTGTTTATTGTTATTTTTTAACCATGCTGTCAAAATTTTAGCTTCTCAGGTAAAGTACAAAAGTCAAAAAATAAAAAAAACAGCTCCCGGGACATTTTTTTTCACGTTCAAAATTTTCATTCAGAGTGCTACCGTAGCCCATCTTCCGGAAGCCATAACTTTTGCTCCCGAACTCGGAATGACTTCATTTTTTTTTTAATGGAAAGGCATTGAAAATATATATGCAATAAAAAAATAATTTTTTGATTTAGACTTATAGAATATTTTTAGTTTCATTTCTTCTAACACCTATCTTTTTAACAAAAAAACAACAAAATTATAGTTTTTTTTTTAAATTATTATTTTTATTTTATTTCACATAACAACCTCACACATATGCTCTTTCCTCGCACTTCAAAAGTTATCTTGGAAATCAGAAACGTGAGGCCACTTGGGAATTTTTTGCCTTACATTTCAATTCTCCACGACAACACTTCTAAGTAACGTTTTCACCATCTTCTTTCATCGTTTTTCTTTTTTGTGAAAATAATCATTATCGCTATTTCGCAATCATGATTAATTGCAATAATTATTAACATTTTAAAAAAAAACTATTCCGATTGTATCCGCGTATGCTCTTTTCTTGCGCCTTCGAGCGATCTGGAAAATCAGAAACGGTCACAATTTTTTAGTTTCTTGTTCTAACATTGCAAGATCCTATAGCTTTGTTTTCCAACTGTCATTTTAATAATTATTTTCCTTTGTCATATTCTTAATATTTTTTTGGTCATTGGTTGTGTATGCTCTTTTCCTGCGCCTTTGAGCGATCTGGCAAATCAAAAACAACCACGATCACTTTTCTAACATTTCATTTGCAGGATAACTACTAATTTGTTTTCTGTAGAACCACGTTGCTGGAATATTGTCAAAAATAAAAACAAAACAAAAATACCACCATTCAAATACAATTACTGAAACAAAAAAAAAGTACACTCAGGTACGCAATTATTTTCTACTAGTGATTTATTTCAAGTTGGAAAGAACCCTGCGTTTAATCACTTTATCATATTGTTTTTACACGTAGACGAGGTGGATTTCATCACCACCAAAGCTACACTGGTGATGTGGACTTGACTACCACGCACCAACAACATTTGCATATGCATTGTACTTTGAGACCTAGTCTCATCACAGCGTTCGGTATTTACCTCGCCGTTGCTCTTCACTTACAGGTAATGCTGTCGTGCAACACATGCGAGTCATGCCTAAATAGCTGTAACAACGAAGCCTGGGCATCGTCCTTGTAAATCTTCGGGGAGTTATAAGGACACCATACACATTCATCCCTCCATCACCTTCCACCTTTTCACAAAACCTGTTCTAGACATGGTGATTCACTCCAAAACAGGCAAGTAAGAATTGGTGAGTCTCCTCCAGTGCTCTAAGGGTTCCCCGTACCAATTCTGTCCCCGTACAGAATTAGGTATATCAGGACTAAAGTATATCGGAGAACGTATCTTCTTGGAGTAATAAGAGCCTGCATCCACCATTTCACAACATACTTGTATGATTGCATGAAACAATGATCATTCCTGAAGAAGTTACCTCATAAGCCAAAACAATTAAATCCACATGATTGCTTGCTGTTTGAAAACAAAATAGTTTAGCATTGTTTTATCATAAAACTTGGCTGATATCAATGTGTTCATTGTAAAAGTTCAGACCCTAGTTGTGTTCCACAAAAAAATTAGTTTTTGACCAATTCAATACCAAGCGAAAACATCCAAACAATCCAACCACACAGACCAAAACATCACACCAATTTCATTAACTTGCTTCAGCTAACAATACATCTGCCATAGCTTATCTTCAGCTATATCCAACTGATATTGAGTGACTATCATTCACTCCCCATATCGTCAATCGTCAATCGTCAAAACATCTTTCATAGCTTGTTTCCAGCTATATCAAACTAATATTGGGTGACTTGTTTGAGTTCACTCATTATTCTGTCCACCATCGTGTTTATCCAAATCACAACCAACACAAATCCTTTCATAACTCATTTTGAGTTATATCACAACCATATCACGATTAACCTATTTGGGTTACTCTCCACACCAACAATTCAAAGCTTGTTTAAGCCAAATCTAAACCATTTTCATTATAGCTTATTTAAGCTATCACATATTTATCCCGAGTAGCTTTTTTTTTCAGCTTTCTCCTTATACCCTTACTTGTTAAAACTCGATTGAGCCAAAACAAAGATCATAATCAATAGGTTGATTTCTTCATCGCACCTTTCTTCGTTCTCCCTCTCTTTCAAACATGATGAATTCACGAAAAACATCACACAATGAGCTATTAGAACAAATTAATAAGATGACCACACAACTCTCTCATATGGCTACCCAAATCAGTGAGCAATCACCCAAAAAGCTGATCATACAACCTCACGAAGAAATCACTTCAAGTAAAGTCCAACGTCAGTTTAGCCCCCTTGGAGAAAGTCTCTCTAGTGTCTTTCATCAACTAAAAGAGGCTAAACTGATAAGATATCCAATTACAAAACCCTTTGTCAAAGGGGAAGCTAAGCCATGTTGGTATAAACCTAACACATACTGTGACTTTCATCGCATTGATGGTCATCACACAGATAAATATGTGTGATTTAAGAATTACATCCAAGACTTAATTGACGATGATGTCATCTCTGTAGAACTTGATGACAATGCTCTTGCAACCAACGACACATCCAATACCACAACTTTCCATGAAGAGCTGACTACTGTCAAAACTCCTATATATATTGAAATTCCACGAGATCATGATGACAACAGTCAAGACTCTCTAATTCCAAACAAATCCATATCTTCTTCAAATTTAGTTCCATTAGTTCAAACATACATTGAACCTATTTTGGACAACAACATTCTTCCAACATCTCCTGAGCACTTGAACTTATTTCAAGACTCTCTTTCAACCCAAACATACACTGAACCTATTGTGGAAAACAAGATTATTTCAACATCTACTGAGCATTTGAACTTATTTCAACACTCTCTTTCAACCCAAACATACATTCAATCTGTTTTGGGCGATAAAATTCTTCCAACATCTAATGAGACCTTGATCTCGTTTCAAGACTCCCTTTCAAACCTTAATATTACTGTAGACACTACAGAAGAGGTTCCATCAACAGGTACCATTAAGTTTGATTCTATTATTCCAATATTAGTTGTTGTACCTAACATCTCTAGCCTTGTTGTCGAAACACAACCACATCGAGTTTGGACACTTGCGAAAATGCAACCTGTCATATCCATCATGCTTTCAACGATCAATCTTGCAGGAATCTCATCACTAATTATTCTCACATGTCAAGACTTCTACGTGCATACATTTTATGAGGTACTTATACCTAGGAATATCTTTACACAACCTTTTCCATCTTTAATCGTGAATCTATCCTCAAAACAATCAATTAATGGACAAATAGAAGCAACAAACCACATAACACAAACCATCATTGTCAACACACATGGAAGCTATTGGCTTAACCAAATCTATCCCACTCTTTGGGCTTACCACACATCTTATCACACACCTACTGGAGCCACTCCCTTCTCCTTTGTTCATGGTTGGGAAGCTATTTTACATGTTAAGGTTGAATTTCCATCCTTCATAATATCCTTCAAAGATGTAATCAATCAAGATTATTATCGACACTCATGCCTTAAGGAACTCGAGCTTCTTGATGAAAAACAACTTAATGCCCTAGATCATCTTCCATTCTATCAAAATTAGCTATGGCGTAGCTACCATAAAAAAATAAAACCTAGAAAATTTAAGGTCAATGATCTCATTCTCAAAGAAAATCGTAAGAACACACCCAAAGAACGTGACAAACAAGACAAATTTGAGCCCAACGAAATCATAAAGAATTTTGGGTTTGGAGCTTATAAATTGGCCATTGACACAAGCCATGTCCTTGACAAACCCATGAATGCATTCCATTCAAAGAAATTTTATTCTTGAAATAACTCTATATTCAAGGAAACAACAACGTGTACATTGTTCCTTTTGTCGTGCTTATCTCCGAATAAATCTATTCATTTCCATTGGTAGATATTTTCTTTATCAAAATCACATCTTTATATTTATCATCATGAGACAAGTGTTAGTATAAATCCTATTAATTTTGTGAGCGTCATACTTCTTCCATTTTCTGTCGCTTTCCTCTATGGTCATACCTAGAAGCTTACTGATGGTAATATATTCCCTTCAAAGACATTCTCTCTTTCATAACAAAGCTCTAAATTTCTTTACCTAGTTCGTTTGGTCGTCCATATCAGTCTTCGGTGTTGAACCCTCGCTTCCTACTAGTCGTGTGGGGTTGAGATTGGGGGCAGATGTTTCTTCCCAAATACAAAGCACTATTGTAAAAAAATCCATCAATTCAATAACTTATGAATAAGTCATTGACTCATCTTTCGTCGTTCATAGTCTTTGGTGTTGAGCCTACACTTCTTACTGGTAGTGTGAGACTGGGAATGGAGGAAGGTGCCCTTACTCGTCTACGTCTTGTCTTTGGTGATAAACCCTTGCCTCTTAAAAGTGGCATGGGGCAAAGTGTAGGGGGGTCATTCTCATAAAAGCATAAAACATTGCAAAATATTCAAAAAAAAACAAAACAAAACAAAAAAAGACAAAAAAAGAATTCACTCGCCTATATTTTACCTTCGGTGACGAGCCCTTGCTTCTCACTAGTAGCATGGGGCAAGGCATAGGGAGTCATTTCAAAAAAATACAAAATCTTATAGTGCTTACAAATTATAGAATCCCCAAACATGTAATTTAGATGCCTAAGTGAAGAGAGAACTATCCCTTAACCTCATATCTTATCAATTAGTAGGCCACATAACTGTCTAAGTCTAGCATGTGACTCATAAAGTGAAAGCCATTTTTGAAACTGGTTCAGTACCATTATGAAGAATGGAGTCATAATTTCCTAAAGGGATTGTTGTTAGCATTTGTCTCTATATTCATTATCTACCTCTTGCATCTTTCTTGATTCTCAGTGATGAGGCCACACATCTTACTAGTTGTGTGGAGTCAAGAATGGAGCTGGACTTCTTTTCATCATATCATCACCACCATTTCCTGCCAATGGAAAGTGAATTTGTTTTATTCTGAGCATAAGTTACAACACGGAACACGGTACATCATCTCTCAAAAATATGTCTGCACTCTGGTCCATAAATCGCCAATCACAATGTACAAATCCAAAAACATTACACAAGAATCGTCAAAAATCTAAAATCATTTGAAAATCGTCAAAAATCCCCAAAACATTAGAATATATATATATATATATATATATATATATATAATCCACAAAATCACAAAAAAGAAAAAGAAAAAAAAAACAACACAATTTAACCTTTGAACTATTGTCCCCAATGAATGATCCAATCACCTTATGACTAACAAAATCAAACCACTTCTCCTCGCGTAAATCCTCACTTGGGGCAAATCCGACTCTCATTGTTTCCTTGTTTAAGGACAATGACCCAATACTTTACTATGTCCTCGTACCCCTACTTGGGGGCACATCCAATCAATCCTCACTGTGGAACATGTTAGGGACATGTTTATTGGTTCTTGTGTTGCATTATTAGTTGTAAATTATTAATTACTTTCTTGCATCTTGATATATTACAGGGGGCATCTTGATTTTATGTATCCTGGTGTTCTCTTTAATATTCTTATGTTATCTGATTGCATGTCGTACTAGGGTATCATACTTTCTTGATGGCCTCTGTCTATGCTCTCTTCCATTTGCATATCGTACTGGGGCATCAAGCATTTTTTATGGCCCCTGTCTATGCTATCACGCATATTACAGTCTAGTCATCCTGATCTTTTATATCACGATGCATCTTGTTATGTGCTATATTAAAATTAAGATGTTTTTCGTCACATGAGTATCTTCCTGCATGATCAACATCTTACTTTGCACCCCATCCATTCACCCATACTAATGCATTCTCTAGTTTGGGAATCCTACTTGATCACTGTTACAGTTTACGAATCCTACTTGACGATCTTTCTCAAGTAGCATTCACTATCCAGCAGCTCCTTCTCCCCCACCATGATCACCATGTATTTGATCCATTCATCCTCACTCCTCATTTTCACTCCTCCACAGCTTATACCCATATTACCCTTCTCACCATTCCTGTCCCCTCTCACTCATTTGTATTCTTTCCTTTCCCTCTTCTGCTTTCTGCTTGACAATCTTACTTAATAACCCCTTCTATATGGGATCCTCGGTGGAGGTTTACCCTTTCCCTAAGATCTTCCTGTTGTAGAAGCTTCTTCACCACCTCCCCTCTCATCAAACAACCATCACCACCAAACACATCTTCCCATTCCACCTCTTCTACTTCCCATTCTCCCATCATTACTCTCACCACGCGGGCATCCCAATTAAGGATTCCCCTCACACTCTCCGCCCTCCACTGCATATATTCCTTCATCCATTCATGTTACACTCCTTTGTTTCCTTTTTTTCTTATTATCACCTCATCTCATATCATATACCACTCAAGCATACCCCACTCAATCTTTTCTCATCCTTCCCCAAATCCATCTTATGCCTGGTCATCCTACTTACACGCTTTCGTAGTATGGCAAATTCACTTGAGGGTTCCCCTTCAGTCCATTTTGTCATACCCTATTCCCACCAACTCTAACATCATCCATCTTCTTCCTCAGCTTGGCAATCTTACTTAACCATTCTGGCCGCATGACAATCTTACTTAAGACTTCCACTTAAGGTTGATCTGCCCTATGGCCTTCCCCCATCCCATCATATTTCCCCCATCTTATTTCTTCCGCCTCTCGTCATGATCATCTTCTTCAACCTACCATTCCACCCCTGTCCCCAATATCATCTTGTCTTTCTCCTTGCATATCATCCCTGTCGGTTGGGTGATCCTACGAAACCTCTCCAGCAACATGACGATCTTACTTAAGAGATTCTCTTAAGCGTGACATGTCATCTTACACTCACCCATCACTCTACTAATCTCACCATCCATATTTCCTCTTCATTCCCCATCATCACATCTTTTTACCATCACTATCACCCTCCTCTGCTTGGAAATCTTACTTAACCACTCACCCAACATGGCGATCTCACTTAAGAGTCCCTCTTAAGGATGATCTGTCTCCTTGCCTTTCCCCACCACTACCCACCCTTCACCCTTCATTTTTTCTCGGCATTCCCCATTATCACATCCTTTCACCTCCTTTTCGATTCTCACAAACACCACTTCTCGCTTAACCATTTGTCATCTCCAGTTTTTCTCACATGGAAATCTTACTTAACCACTTCTGTCACATGACAATCTTATGTCAGGGTTCTCCCTACACTTAACTTGTCATCGTGAACTTCTCCCCCGCCTCATTCTTCGTTCACTTTGTTGATCGCTTCTTCCACCTTGTATCTCCTACTACCCACTTTTTCCTCCTACCATTATCCTTTCTCCACATATCCTCTTACAACATACAACTAATCTCTTCCACCTACAATCACATTCTTTTCCCCCATTTTCCCCTTCTTGATCCATCACCCTTCATACCATTTCTTCCCATTATTTTCATGTCTTGGTTCTTCATCCTGACCTCGTTCATCCTCATCACCTACATCCTCTCATCGCTTTCACTTAGTCCCAACTCATCCCTCCCATCTTCTTCACTCTTTCCACTTCATCTTCTCAAATTCCCCCCACATTTCTACCCACACACACATTCGCCATTATTGTTAACACTCCTATATCATTCTTTCATCATCATCTTCTCTTCCCACACTAATAATTGTCAACGGGTTTTTCCTAAAAATTATCAATCCTCATTCCGCACGACCTCATTCACTCCCTTGGACATTCTAGAGTTTCCCTTCATTTCTTCCCTCCTATAAGCCCACCACTCATTGTCAAAGGGTTTTCCCTAACGTCCCTTTATTGGCATTACCCTTTCCAGTCCTCATTCGCTTTCTCATTTTCTTCATTTTTTTCTCTCACCCTTCCCCACCACTCATTGTCAAGGGGATTTCCCTAACGTCCCCTCATTGGCATTGCCTCTTCTATCCCCCATTCTCTTTTCTCTCCTATTCTTTTCCCTCACTCCCACCCTTTCTTGTCGCTTTTTACCCATCTCTCCATCTCCTCTTTGCCCTCTTCAATATCTTTACTGTCTTCATCATACATCCTTTTTCTATTTTTCCGTCATCCTAGTATCCTCATTTCATGCATCTCCGCATCTTTTCCAATCGATGTCATTCCTCCCCTCTTTCTTCTTTGAACATTCCTTCTACCTTTCCCTTTCCACTTATTACCCCCTTTCTATATTCCCTTCCTTCTACATCATTTTCTTTGTTATCCTCTTCTCTCTCCCACCCCTCGTCTTATTTCCCTTCCCCTGTATCATCTTCTTCCCCTTTTTCCATCACGTTTCCTCCTTACTTCCCCATCGATAACCTGGTTGTTTAGTATTGTCCTGTCTTTCTTATCATACCACCCTCCACATGCATCTCCATACAGTCTGTTCCATATTCTTTTCCCTGGTCTTCCTCGCAATGACACGATTCTTTCCATCTTCTCCTTGTATTCGTTCTATCTTCCTTTCCTCCCCCCTAATTTTCACGTTTCTTCTGACTACTTCCCATTTTCTCTACCACCCCTACCTTTTCATTCATTCTATATATGTTTCTCTTCCTTTCTCTCCTCTTTTTCACACTTTCCTCACCCCTCATAGTTTCTTTTTTTTCTCCGTTTTAATTCTTCTTTCGTCCTCTTTCTATTTTCCTCCATTTCATCCCCTACTCCCAGCTCTATTTCTCCTTCTTATTTATCCTTTCTCGTTTCCTCCTTTTTCACTTCCACGCATCCCTCTTTACTATCTCTGTTGCTTCCTTCATTTTGCACGTCTCTCTATTTTATCCCCTTCACCCTCTCCTCTGTCATTTTTTTGTTTTTGCCTTGTTTGTCCTTCATCATTCCCTTCTTCCCCTCTCATCCCTCTCTCTTATTTCTACTTCTTTCATTCCTTTTTTTCCCCTCTTTCCCTTAATCTTCTCATAATCAACCCCCAATCCTATCCATTCCCTTTTCTCTTTCCCACACACCCTCACACCTAGCATTCAAGGTCGATTGAATCCTTCCTCCATTTGTGTCATGCAGTCATTCTAGTCTCTTCCACTCCATTATCGTCCTCTTCTCCACCGAATCCATTTCCCTTCTTTTCGAGAGTTCTGTCGTATATTCCCTTCTCGTCAGTCCTCTCGAGGGGGCATCACCACATCTATCCATAATCACATCTTCTCATGACATTTTTGTCTTGGAGGATACTATGACATCCGTCACTCACCACTTTCTATTCTCTCTAACAAACATTCACTCTACCTTTTAAAAAGTAGATTGAATTCTTCCCCCATATCGTCTACTTTCTTTGAAAGGACACTACTTTCATAGTACCCTTCCAAAGAGCGGCAAATGTAGACACCCCAATTTCACATCTATCCTAAATCAATTAATTCCCCTTCCTCATTTCCCACAAAAATACACTTCGAATTAATCAAATATAATTTGATTAATTATCTATTTCAAAAATATAAAAAATAACCCAATCCTCATCACATGTCATTATTCTCCATGTTTTTCCACTATTGAATTAAAAATTCAAATTCAAATCCTCACCCACCCTTCGTGGTCCCCACTCACCTAAAATCCTTCACTTATGAATTAAAAATATAATTCAAATCTTCACCCATTCTTCGTGGCCCCCACTCATCTAATCTTGCCCACATTTTCAAACCACTCACCTAATCTTGCCCACATTTTCAAACCATGATTACTTAAATTAATCTAAGTTAATCACTCCCTCTGGCTATAAATACAACCTTACCCCTCCCCTCTAAACACATGGAGAATAAGCTTTCATGCCATATCTAAGTTCTTGCATCCTTTGAGCAAAGAACATCATTTTTCCTAGTCCTACTGCCAAAATAGTCTCATAATCCTTTTTCCCATCCAGTGCAAAGTAAGAGGATCGTTGTTGTAGGAAGACTTGGCTCCGTCTTGAAGAATATCACCTACGTATCACACAATCAAGGCTCAATCCAAGTTTCCTAGCCCATTCTGAGGTTTGCTACGGAACGCGAAGGAGGAGGTACGATTATTGGTATTTTATTTCCTTGTTAGTAGTGTATTTTTCCTAGCTCACACTACTTTACTAGTATCTCTACATATGTTACATTGTATTACATTTTACACATTTCACACATCTTGCATTTCAATCTACACACCGCGCATTTACACATGTTATTCATCATATGGTTGTTTCCCATTACTACATGTAGTATATCATCTTCTACATGTTGCATTCATTACACTATGATGCACTTTAGTTCCTCGGTCCATACTTGAATGCCGAGGGTTTAAAAATCAAATGGATCTTAAACTTATCATGTGTTCATCATTTGACCTTTCATCATGTGAAATTTCTATTTTAGTGACATACGCTTTAGGCTAAATCACCACCCCCATATCATCTGGTAGTGTTATACACCTTAGGTTACATCACCACTCCTTTACCATTCATCTCATAGTGATATACGCTCAGGCTAAATCATCACTCATCCATTCATCTTATCGTGATATATGCTTAGGCTAAATCATCACTTATACATTCATCTTGTCATGATATACACTTTGGCTATAGGGTTCACACACATATAATCATTTTTAGGTCACATCTGATCGATACACATACACATTCATCACAACGCGTTAGACACAACACACACTTCGACCATTTCCTGATGATGCACTCTCGTTTACAGTTAATTCTTGACTGCTGAGGGGGAAAACTAAAGAAACCTCACTGCATACATTTCCATTCACTTAAGGATCACATGGCTCCTATCACTCCATTTTGCATTCTGGTCCATCCATTTGCAGCATACTGCATATTATGGTTGCTCTTACTCTTGCTTACTTTTTCTTGTTCATGGTCACTTTATTACACATGTTAGTTAGATTACTTGTATGTCATTTATCAATATCATCCACACATGCGCGTTCATGTCTTTTTCTAGTTGTGATCATAGATACAGGTCTCGTACACACAACATGGATGCTCACCTTCTACCCTTCCTACACTGGTCGCTGGAGGCATCCACATTCGTCCCTCATAGGTGTTATTATTTCATTTTGTACTTAGCACTTTACATTACTTGGTTATACATGCTCTTGACATATTATTTATCTTTATAACATGCTAACGGGTGCTTCATGTGCAATATTTGTTACTCAGAGATATTTGCTTCCATATTTTTTTGTTGCATTGTTTGTTATTGTTTACTTTTGTATGCGGGATTTTGCCCTATGTTTGGTGTGCACACTCATTTTTTATTTTTCGTCCATGATGGCCTTATGTGTCTTGTGACATCGTGATTGATGTCCTATGTTTGCAACCCACTTTGGCGGTATAGTTTTTCTTCTTGTGTGTTTACATTACTTTGCTTGGTAGTTTTTACGTTGTTTGCAGAGCTTACACATTGTCTTTTACATGCATGTTTTTTCATACTAACACTTGTCTTTGGCTAGCCTCTTGTTTGTGCGTGCCTTGGTTTCTACCAAGCACATTCCCTTCCCCTAGAAGGTAGAGTTATAGAGTTCATTTGGTTGGTCTTGTTTTGGGGTTGCATCCTCCTATTAATGACATTGCATGCACCCCAAAGAGGGGGGCATAATTTGGGGTTTTTTATATACACTACATAGAGATTCTACACCGGTTTGGTTCATTTATACACAACAAGTGGGTTCAGAATAGTCTACAAACCCCATACACAACTAATTTTATAGGACATGGTTGACCTTAGCATTCTTGGAAGTAGATATAGGCTTGGGGCTTACAATGGGTGTCCCTATGTACACTACTTCAGCCAGTGGTGTTGGATCACCCAAAAAACCAAAACATACAGAGATCTCTTCACACACATTCAGGAAAGCAATTACAGGAAGGACTGTAATGCATATTTCTCCCTACACTTCTTTGGCTAAGGTGGCATGAGATCACCCAAAAAAATCGTAGTACAATGATATCCTTCTACACTCTCTTTCTCGACATGGATCAGGTGCACATTTTCCATTTACACTCTTTCATTTTCTTATTTACATTTACATACTTTACACGTGTCTTTTTCATTGCTTATTTACACATACATACATATTTTACTACTTGATCGTTTTCTCTTTGAAGATCTATCTGTATGATAAACAAGCAGTCAAATGGGGGAAACAAAAACAATAACAACAATGGCGTCAACAACAACGCTTCACAACAACACACTTCATGCTAACCATGCAAGTACATCACATACAACAACAACTACACATGCATCTCCACCCTAGGTTTTCTCTCAACACTTTTTTTACACATTTTCATCTTTAGTTTCCACGCTCCAACATATTTTTTTTCATTTCATGTTTTGTCTAGTCCATCAGCATGTTTTCTACTACAATATTCATGGACATCAGGTACGCATCTCTATCTACTTTATGTTACTGAGATTTATTCTCACCAACATAAAGTGGGAGTAAAATGTAGTCACAAAATCATGTACTTTAGACATTATTTAGTCTTAATCTCATACTACTATTTAGAATGTTTTTGAGTGAAGAAACTACTAATTAACTCATGTATTTTGGCCATCTTCTCTTATTTTATTTCATCATTCCTGACATTTTACACCTACATGCCTAGTCAGCTTTCATGACTTCACATTATTTTAGCCTCAACTAGGGTGCCCATGGGCACCCTAGTCCCGTCAAGGGCACCCCGATCCTTTTCACACTTTCCCGCCACTTTTTGGGTTCTTTCTAGCCGTTTTAGATCTTTATCTTTTTCGTGGTCATCCATTTCTGGGTTAATTTCAAAATTAGATGAAGAGAACCCTATAAATATAAATTTATGATACCATGATGAGGGACAAGGCATTAGTCACTACTATCATTCATCTAGAGTTACATCCATCTATTGCATTGGAGACAACTTACATCCACATAGCTCCATCACAAGGCATAAGGCCAGGACATCTGCATCACACAAGCATATGGGAAGGATTATATTCTATTCCATGCACATATTTTATTACATTTTCTACATCCAATTATTTCTCATTACTTCAAAAAGTATGACTGACACAAGAGCACCTAGGGCTAATGATGTACACACACACCATAATTACATTTGGGTCCGAAATGTAGTGCAACACTTAGTTAATAAGCCCACTATTATGGCAGTTGAGGTCAGTCTGACCCATTTGTTTACATTCTTCTTTTGTTTAGGGTTTTAATACTTATCTTTGGTCTTTTATAGGTCTTTCCTTCACGTTGGATTATCAGTGACATCTGATGTAGTGTAGCAGATTTGATGCAACACACAACAACGGTTTTGAACCATCTCCCAAACCTGTAAAGATCAGTTACAAAGATTTTTCAAAGACGTGGGTGCCTAATTTGCATACCAAAGTGCCCATAGGTGCCCTAGTCCCTCTCCAGGAGCTCGAGTCCAAAGAACCAGCCCAAATCCATCCTTTTTCAGGGCTCTTACATAATCATTCCTTCTTTCAGTTTCCATAACCACCTCTGTGACACAGTCCCACGAGCATTGTCTATTCAATTGAGTTCTTTCCTCTTCTCTCTTGCACATTAGGGGTAGCATTCCCTTTTTCATAGTTGTTTGTGTCATCTTTACATTTATTTACTTTATTTACAGTTGTTCATAGCTTGGATTAACTAGTATATATTATCCACATTTTAGTTAATCAAGTAATGGGATGACCCCTTAAGCAGTTAGATGACACAACAAGGTGATGAACGTCCACTTGAATGGAAAGACACGAGGAAGTTATACAGTGAGGATGGGAGGAATGGTGCTCATAACATGAGCATCATTTGGAGAGTGTGAATATAAGAGAAACCTTTATTTTACCATTGCACAATAGATTTTTCATCATGATTATGAAAGAATCAATATGGTTAGCTTAGATGCATGTAAACACACACACACACACACACACAACAAAGAAAAGATTTTAAAAAATAAAACAATCCCAATATGAATAATAGGTGTAGGCATTAGGGTTATAAAAGAACCAAGATGTTATCACACTACCTTCAATTGGTCCAAGAAGGTAAACATCAACCATGCCACACAAAGTTGAAAAAGAAGATAATCAATCATGTCCCTTATGCATGCCACAACAAGGAGTAAACATATGAAAATTCCCTGAAGCACTTAAACTTATGAAAGGATTAGGAATATGATCAGACTAGAAGAATGGAGTATACTTAGAAACTCCTTGTGACACTTTTGTTTGATCCGTGTTGCAAAGTTATATCGTGAAGAAAAAATGATTTTGTGACTTTTCCCATGGAGAGTAAGTAATCGTACAAAGGAAAGAATGTGATATTTGTAAGATCAGAACGATCACCAAGGTAGTATATAAGAGTAGGAATATATAAAGATTGTGTAGAAATGTTGAAAGATTCACTGCAATATTTTCCAATTCTAGAATGTCAATGATAAGAGAATTTTTGTTCGAAAAAGTTTCATGTTTTTTCTGATTTTTTTGAATTTTAAAAATATTTAATTTTTTTTATGGTTTTACAAATTCTTAGAAAATGTGAAGTACAAATACAAATAAATGTAAACAAACTTGAATTCACGGTAAAAAGGAAAAGACACCATGGTTTATTTAATAAACCAGGAAGAAGACACAACATGTGTAAGCGGTCAAAAGCCATAAAAACAACATGCAAACAAACCCAATATGAAGACGAATGAATGACATTAAAGTTATATGTGAACTAAGATACCAACATTTATCCTGCAATTGGTCTATAAACAAAGTGCCCTAAAATAAAAAATTGAAAGAAGTAAAAGTATCATCACAATGTTTATAAACCACAATAATACCTCATAATTTGCAATAGTGACTTCTAATGACACTCTGAATGTGTTCCACATTGAAGAAACTAGACATATATGAATAACCCCGAGCAATAGCTTACAACGTGAGAGGATTGGATCGCATCAAAGAGTGGAGTGATGCTTAGATACTCGAAATAAATATTTTTGGATCCCATTGAAATTTGATCTATATTATATTTAATCCAAGTGTGCCCCAAGCAAAGTTATATTGTTGTAGTCGCAAAACCACACACTTTAGACGTTATTTATTCTCGGTCTTATACTCCTATTCATATGGTTTTTGAGTGAAGAAAGTATGAATTAACCCCCATCTTTTGGCCATTTTACTTTTATTTATGTCGTCATTGCTGACCTCCCACACAAGTATGCCCAGTCTATTTTTTTCTTTCTGTGTTATTTTAAATTTTATTGGGGCACCTAGGCTAGTACTAGGGTATCGACAGGTGCCCTGGTCCCAGTCCGGGTGCCTTGATCCTTTTCCCACTTTCTTGCCACTTTTTGGGCACTTTCTAGTTGTTTTAACATTTCATATTTCTTTTGGTCAGCCTTTTCGAGATTAATTATGCAATTAGAACAAGATAACCATATAAATATAAATTTATGTGACCATAATGAGGGACCAAGCACTAAGCACTACTATCATCACCTAAGGGTGCATCTATCAAGGTCTACACTTGCATCCATCTAGGTTGATCACAAAAGCATAAGGTTGGTTCATCTACATCACACAAGCATAGGAGGGAAGTTTATTCTATTCCATCCACCATTATATTACATTCCACTTTCTACACATATTTATAGCTCGTTAATTCACAAAGTGCAACTGACACAAGAGCACTTAGGGCATGATTGTACACAAAAGCACATATAACTGCATTGCGTCTGAGATGTAATGCAACGCTCAGTTAGTAATTCCACCATTTTGGCAATTAAGGACAGTCTGACCCCTTCATATGCATCTTTATTTTTTATGGGTTTGATGCTCATCTTGGGGTTTTGTAGGTCTCCTCTCAATCATTGATTATCCGTGACATACAACCAAACATAGTGAAGTTAATGTGACAGAAAGAAAAGGTTTCAAATCATCTAGCGACCCTACAAGTTTGGTTTTTGGACCTCTTGCACAAACCAGGGCATCAAGAACAAAGACTAGGGCACCCACACGCACCCCGATACTCTCCTAGGAACCTCAGTTCACTTAGATTACCCAGATCTACACTCTACTACACCTTGGCACAATCATTTCTTCCTCTTGTTTCTCCAGTTTATAGCTCTGGGACACATTCTAACAAGCTCACTGAATCATATAAGCTCCTTAAAAAAGCATATATAAGCATGCCATTGTCACTCTATACTTCACAAGCATTATTAAAAGATCTTATTATAAAAATCATTCCAAAAGAACTCAAAGGATTCTAAAATCTTCAAATTATAGTCACACATCATCTAGGGAAGTCCCTACTACAAGTATTTAATACTCAACTAGGTCAAAAAGTATAGCTTCATCCATCTACAACATGAAAATATAATAGAGGTGTGTCTTAACATGATAAATTTCATTGAGAAAGCATTACACAAGGGTTTAAATCAACAAAGGCTTAGGTCACATAGCTGAGGAAAACTACATTTAACTATTATTGTGCTAGATACATTCTATACTACATAGTTACCCCAAAATCTTGGTGTCAGGAAAACATAAGGGATCCCGTAGGGGGTTGGTTAGCTATACACACTTACAAAATAACTTTAGAGAACTACATGAGGCTCGATCTCTAAAATGAGGATATGTAATGCAAATTTTGGATTAATTCATTACCTTAGATTCATAGTGTCAAGGGTGATCCAACCTCAGATGTAAGAACATATTTTTTACTTTTTTGATAATGCTTTGGCGAAGGGTTCTACATATTTCTAGGGTTTTTACTTTGCTGGAGGTCATCACATGTCATCCCAAGGTTGTGAAAGGAAGAGTGATACAAAACGATAACCATTTCCAAGAATTTAAGCACACATGAATTTTATATTAATCCTGACTGTCTTAAGGTCTAAAACCATTTGGATCATATCATGGATCATACAACTCCTACTTGGACAGTGAAAAATCCATACAATCTTGTTATTTCTCATTTTATATCTCCATAATATTTAGTACAAAATATCATCTTCATTTCTTCCTATTCCACCACCTTACATACTTAAATCATTGCAAAATCATACTAAAAAACTAATTATATCTTTCTTCTTATGTTTTGAAATAATTTTCTTCTCATTTATCAATTATTTAGTTCATTTCAAGTTTGAATGGGGGTGGGGGAAAAAAAAAAAAAAAAAGAAAAAAAAAAAGGCATTATTTGGTCATATATGATTGATGTTGGAAGTTGATTAGATCTAGAATAGTCTGCCTATTACTAACCCTTACATCCGTTTTTGTTATAAATAACATTCTAAAAATCTAACTAAGGTGTAAATAAAACTATGTTAAAAAATTTTGGTTTACACACCTTGAGCATGTATTAAACTAAAAGGCCCGTGTAATCATGTATTTTTTAAAAAATATTTCCATAACATTTCAATACTCCTATTATTAATTGGTCTTGAAAAATCATACATATGCACCCCACTCCATGAATCCTATAACTCATCTATAATATATTCAAGGTAAAATTCCATGTTTTTATCACCAGATTATTTCTAAAGACTAGCATTGATAGGAATATATGTTCTTTTCATAGCATAAGACATGTTGGAATGTAAAAATTAATCAATCCAATACAGTAAATTGAATATATTTTTGACAAGTTAGAATATGGATTAACACCATCCATTACAAGACCTTACTTTACACTCCTTGCATTGAATTTGAATTCACGGGCCGATTCTTCTAGTTGTGTTTCATAACCTAGATATCAAATGGTATGCAAATCACCCCATTTTTACTTCTATTATTTTAATGCCATGTCATCATCTTGACAAGTCAATTGCAATGATAAATATTTTGCAATGTGATAATAAATGGGAAATGGTATAAAACCTTCATTGAATTTCTATAACAAATAAAAAAAACATTTAATGACATTCCTTGCACTTATGATTTATAAAAAACTATAGCACTTTCATACTTATTCCTAAATAACACACAATCATTGATACATAAATCATATTTATAATAAGAAATTCCCAAATAAGATGGTATTTGTTGTTCTTATCTATATGATAAAGGATTTTTTCCTTCAAGAAAAATGAATTTTTTAGTAATCGACATATGTACAATCCGTTTTTACAAACCTATACATTAAAAAAATGTATCTATTCATAAGAGTGTTCATTAGAGAATAATTTTTTTACATAGATAATGTGATGAACCCCTATTTTTTTATGTTTAAACTGTGTGAATACTCATACTATGTTGATAAATCATATTTCACGATGTATAATGTTAACTACTTATAATTAATGTTTTACTATGTTTTTGAAGGAATTACTGTGCATATGCTTGTTATTTTTATCTTGTTATTTCTTCCTAAAAATGGCTTAAAATGATCTTTTTATAAGCATCAACAATACTTTTGGAAAATTATATGTTGATTTATCACAGGAGTAAATTGCAATAAGACAGGACTCAATTAGTGCCCCAACAAAGAACTTAATTATGCATTTGCACAATAATCACTCTGGCACAAGCCTCGCCTCCACATTAATATAGAACTCTTAGTACAACACCAAGCTTGTCAAGGCCATCAACTATGAATTCCTTGAAATAAGGGATTTTCACAAGAAGATAGATGGCTCAAACTACTGGTGAAACAGTCGGTGACATAACAACATGAATAAGAAATGTGAGCCATTACCTCAAGCTACATTCACACAGATTTTGAGGTTTAGTCACTTCAGTTGTTGGGAGATGTGATGAAAACAATATCTCAGGATTCATTACCACCGAAATTCTCTACAATCAATCTAAGAACTACAAGATCTTTCAGTGACTGAATCTCTCAAAGGAGTCAATAATATACCTCCTCTAATGTTAGCAAGATTAATTCCAATCCAAACACCTAAAAGACTACTTCTTCCAATATTGTAGTCCTTAAAATAGATAGTCATTGTTTTAGTAAATAGTTAGTTCGGTAGATGTTAGTTATTGTGGAAATAAACTAGTTCTCTCCTAGAGGGACTAGGATTGTTCTAGTATAAAAGAGCTAATATATTTAAATTTATTGGTTCCGTTTAGTTATTTGATTCATTGTGCAAGCATACTATTTCAATTGAATAAAATTAAAGATTCAGGGGAAACTTATTTTGTGTGAATTTCAATATTAAACTTTATTGAAGGGAAGGAGCAAGGGCCACTCCTGTCTAACGAGAAGGGAAATTAACATTTATTTCCTTTATGTCATCTTTGATGGATTTACCATTTTAGCATTAAACTATGTTAAAAATATTTAGATTTTGTCTTTAATATTCTTTTCTTTTCATGTATTGCATTTTATAACTCTAGTCATTTATTATTTAGTTAATTTTGTTATTAAGTACGTTTTGAGAGAAATTATTATTGTTCCCTTTATTGTAAATAGCCATGGACACTACTTTGGATTAACATATATATTATCATTAAAGTACGATTATCAATGATGCTCATCAATTTTTGGCATTGTTGTTGGGGAATTCATAGTGTTATCAAAGGTTAAAAGTGCTAGCTGGAAGTGTTGTCTTATTGTCTGGTAAGTTTCTATTCAAAAATTTATTTTCCATAACTCTTTCTTATCAAGTAAGAAGACCTTGTAGTGACAATAAAAATCCTCTGAGGTTGGAATGTGTGGAACGTAAACAATTAAGTTTAGTACTGATAGTTAGGGATCCATCCTCAGTATGATAGGATTTTATGTTTAGACCTAAAGACCGAAGAGGTAGATTCATTAGAATAAATCTTCAAAACCACTCTCAAAACCAACCAATTGTGGAACAACTTATTGACCAAACAAGGATGATTGATGAAGTAGAGAACCCCAATGGTGTAGATAATGGAAAGCCCCCAATTGGAAATTTTTTTACCTACCCCATCAAATTAGACCCTAATGATTAGGATCCTTTAAAGATATATCCCCATCCATCTTACCAGCCTTTCGGGGATTAGTTTCAGAAGACCCTCACTAATTAATTGTTGAGTTTAATGTTTTACGCCAAACATATGACTATATTTATGATTTCCAAAAGCTTAAACTGTTTCCCTCCACTTTAAAAGATGCGGCTATGAGGTGTTTTATGGGCCTAATCCCTAAATCCATCCATAACTGGCAAGTGATGGAAAATGAATTCTTAGACAAGTATCAAGTATTACTATAGAGTTAGGGATAGAAAAGAAGAAGATTTTAGGAATCAACAAAAGGAAGATGAAAGTGTAGAGGATTATTTGGATTGGTTCCTCTTCCTTCACAAGAGGTGTGGTACTGGTCTTGATATTAATATACTTATAAACTTATTCCTTAAAGGGTCATATGAGGATACACAAGAAACATTCAATCTGATGGGAAAGGGAGACATAAACCAACTAAAATTCACATAAATCATTGACCTCTATAGAAATTATTGTCGAACTTGCCCCAATTTTAGAAAACAAAAAAGGAAAACTGGCCATTGAGGGTCTACCCAAATTGAGTGAAGAGATTGTAAATTTGAGTAAAAACCTTTTGGTGCAACTTAATACAACTATTGATAGAGAGAAGGTTAGGAATACAAAGCCTTTGTTCATATACCTCCCAAGATATAGAGAAAAACATGGACTTAAGGACTTCCCGTTAGGCAAGACAAAAATCTATCTTCTTTGTGAACTCAAGCATGCCACGGAAAATTATGGATTGCTTCCCTTGCTGAAGAATAATATAAAAAAAAATGCATAAGATGAATTTGAGCTCAACTATATGGCTCATAGGTAAGGAGAAAATTTTCAGTCTAACTAAAATTAGGCCTACATCCCAACATCACAATGGGTCAAAAATCAATGGAATCCACCATGGTCATATCCCCAACCTTGGGTTCAAAAAGTCCCATAAGTGTGTATCCCATAGTGGAAAGCCCCACCAAATTATTAACAACAACCTTGGGCTCCACATCCCAACATTCCACTATTCCAAAAATTTAATCCTCAGTACCAATAGCAGTGGAATGTACCTCAAGGATCTGGGCATCAATATTATAATTAGAGAAGACCTCAAGGTCAACAAGCCCTATTGGCTAGACCCACTAATGCCACCTAGCTTGATCAACTTGTTCAACTACAGATACCTCAACAAATTGTGGAAAATCCCAAAAATGTGAGGCAGGGAAACCCAATGTATACTTTAGAATATAAAAAATCTCACATAGAACTTTTTTGATTGTAATAATATCTTGTTGCATTCATGAAAGGTTACTTTAAAACCTTCCTCTCCTATGATAGAATAAATTCCTGAAGAAACCGAAGAACCAAAATAAAAGCAACCTAGTCTTGTTGAAGAAAATCCTTAACTAAACAATGACATTCCCTTTCCATCCAGACTCTATGAGAAACCAAGTGCTACAGTTCCTAAAAAACTAGAGTTAGAATTAGTTCAAGGGTTAAGTAAGTTGAGTATTGACATTCAACTTTTGTAAGATCTTAAGGAAATCCTTGAATTAAAAAAAACCATTAAATAGCTCTGTTTTAAGGTTGCAGGTAGAAGGAAGAATGAACCTAAAACCATCCATGTTGAATGGAAAATTGATTTTAATTTGGAAGGGAATACCCCCCTCCTAAAAATAGAGACCCCATAATTCCTATTGTAATAGTCTACATAGGAAATGTCCAAATTGATCTAGGGGATTTTATTAATGTTATGAAAATGGATACTCTATCCACATTATCACTTCCTAAACCTCAATCCACATCCATAGTTTTACAAATGGAAGACCAATCTGTGAACAATCTAAAGGGAATTATAGAAGATGCCACTGTTTTTATTGAATCCTAGGACTATTCTGTAGATTTCATGATTATAAAAATTAAGAAAATAAATATTGGATACCCTATAATCCTAGGGCACCCTTGGTTAGACATAAATATTACCCAAATTGACTATAGAACAGGGAATATGGTGATTTCAAATGGCCAAGATTCAAAGAAATTATCAATTTACCCTGCTGAAAAACCTTTTTCTATAGAAAACAAAAAATGATGTAAGGACAATTCAAATGATTCAGATGATGGCATATCTTCCATATCCATTGTTGTAATTCAAGAAAACTTAGATCAAATCCAATATGGTGACCATGAGCCTTGTACTGGACATAGTATAAGTCATGCGCCCAAGTCTTGCGCTAGATTCAATTCAATTCCTATGCTCAAGTCTTGCATTAGATATCATTTAATTCCTATGTTGCAACTACCTAAAACAAGAGATGATTACATGGATGGAAATAACTAACCCATCATCTATCACTTTGTATGAAATATAAACTTGATCGAGTCCATCTTTCATAACATTATTTATGTTCACATGTTACTACCACCTAGGTTTCCATTAAATACATTATTAAAAGAATACCTTGTTGTAGATTCTAATCATCTAACTACCAAACAATTACCTATTATCCCAGGAAATACATTGATGATTAATAGTTAGCTAACTGATTAGGAGTAAAGTTACCTAATTGAGCTCTTATGCTCTCACCTCAAGCTCAAGCATTTTTTTGGAAATATAGTGACATGAAGGGTATTCATCCTGGTATTTATACACATCACATCTATACTACTGATTATAGACTAGTTAAGAAACCTCAAAGATGGATAAACCGTGCTTTAAGAGATTTATAAATCATAGATTAAAAAACTCTTGAATGTAGGATTCATTTATCTAATATCAGACAGTCAATGTGTTTCTCCATTAGTCATAGTTCCTAACAAGAATGGGAAATGGAGAAATTGTGTGTAATATAGGGAATTAATTAAAGAAGTTCATAGACACTATTTTCCATTACCTTTTATTGATCAAATCTTAAACAATTTATCTAGAAAAAAGTACTTTTCATTCCTTGATGGGTTCAGTGGGTAAAAACCAAATAATAGTGGCACTTGAAGATCAAGACAAAATTTTTTACCTATCCCTAGGGAACATTTTCTTACAGGGTGTTACCTTTTGGGTTATGTAATGCTCCTACCACTTTTCAAAGAGCCATGTTGGCAATATTTTCTGATCTCATTCATGATTGTGTGGAAATTTACATGGATGATTTCAAAGTTTATGGAGCAACATTCCAAGAGGCAGCTAACAATCTAAACAAATTTCGTTCTCGATGTGAAAAACATAAATTATCTGTGAACAACGAGAAATTTTTATTTATGATGAAATAACGTATATTTTTAGGCCATCATGTCTTAGCTGAGGGAATTAAGGTAGACCCAGACAAGGTTGACATCATGGTAAAAATACCATCTCCCACAAACCAAATAGAGGTAAGAATCTTTCTTGTTCATGTTGGTTACTATCAAAGGTTTATTTTAGATTTTAGGATAATTACTTCTCCATTATTTTCTCTCCTAAATAAAGATTCTAAATTTGAATGGACAAAAGCATGCTGACAAGATTTTGAGGCTATCAAAGGTAAGTTAACAAGCACACCAATGTTGAGAGGCCAAAATTGGAAGCTCCCCTTCCATATACAAATATGTGCCTCCAATAGTAGTAGGTGTTGTCCTTGGACAACAAGAGGAAGGAGAACCTATGTATGTTATTTAATACATTAGTAAAAACATTTCCACTACTGAAAGGAACTACACAACAATTGAGACATAATTTCTTGCAGTAGTGTATGCAATCAACAAGTTTTGCCATTATATTACAAAATATGAAGTGATTTTTCATACTGACCACTCTGTTATCAAATATCTAATGAACAAACCTTTAGTGTATAACTTGATTGTAATGTGCTTGTTGCTACTGTAGGAGTTTACCTTTAAAATTATTTACAAGCCAAAAAAATCCAATGTGGTAGCTGATTTTCTGTCAAGACTTACCACTTCAGAAGAGGAGGATTAGGTCAATGATGATTTTCCAAATGATCATTTGTTTGCAATTTTTACCACCTCTCCTTGGTATGTATATATGGCTAATTACTTGGCTACATGGAAGTTTCTAACCTTTTTCACACAAAAGAAAAGAAAAGAATTAATTAAACAAAGTGTGATCTATACTTGGTTAAATGGAATTCTTTTCAAATGTACACTTGATCCTATTTTATGCAGGTGTGTATCTGAAAATGAAGTATTTGACATACTTAGAACATGTTATGATGAACCATCAGGAGGGAATTATTCAGTTCAAAGGACAATTCAAAAAGTTTTAGGAGATGGTTACTATTGGCCTTATTTGTTTAAGGATGTCAGAAGGTATGTATGGAGATGTGATCAACACTAAAGGATGGGGAAACCAACATTTACATAAGAAATTCCTCTCCAACCCCAAGTTTTCTTGGAACCATTTGAGAAGTAGGGGTTGGGTTTTATTGGACCAATTGACCCAACCTCTCAAGGGAAAGAGTACATCTTGGTTTATACTGATTATGTCACCAAACGGGCTGAAGTGTAGGAACTAAAATATGTAAGAGATGAGAAGGTTGCAAATTTATTATATGAACATATCTTACAGATATTTTGAGCACCAAGGTCCACTATGTCATATCAAGGACCACAGTTAATGTCAGGGGTAATCAACTCTTTTGTGGAAACATACTAGTTGAGGAACAAGAAGTCATCGCCATACCACCCATAGTCTAATGGTCAAGTTGAGGTTATTAACAGAGAGTTAGAAAATTTACTATAAAAAACAGTGGATATATCAAGAAAGAATTGGGTTCAAAAATTTCTTGAAGCAGTATGGGCATAAAAAACTACTTGGAAAACAACAACATGGTTTACTCCCTATGAATTGGTTTATGGGAAGAATCCCATCTTTCTTATAGAATTTGAGATTCAAACATTGAGAACAACTGTTGATGTGGGCATTAAACTATCTGAGGCATAACAATCAATGATTGTACAACTAAGTGACCTGGATGAAATGAGGTTTCAAGCATTGCATAAAACTGAAATCATCCAAGACTAAAGGCAAGTATTGTATGAAAAGCACATAAAGCTAATAAATTCTAAGAAGGGGACTAGACTCTGTTATTTGGTTCGAAGTACAAATATTCTTAAAGGATGCTACAGATAAGATAGATGGGCCCATATCAGATTGAATGAGTATTTGAAAATGGAACCATCCAATTAATTCCAATTGATGGAGAGAATAAAGTAATGTTGGTTAATGGTCACAGATTGAGGCTATACCATAAACCAACATCAAAAGAAGAGTTTTAGAAAGGACTTCAAGAAGATTCAAATCTGAAGTGTGTGGATAAAGTCTCTTTGTCCAACGTAACTCAGAAATGAGCTATCTTCTATCAAGGAATACATAGGTGATTACTAAAAACTAGAAATGGTGGTCATCTTCTTTTGGAGCATTGGCTGAAAACTAGAAATGGCAACTATTACTTCTTAAAATATTTGGAAAATAAAAACTCAAGTAACCAAAAACTAGAAATGGTGGTCACCACCCCTGAATCTAGTATACAATAAAATAAATACCACATGTGGATGGAGCATTAAACTAGTATGGAGATGGAAGCAAGGATGTGAAAAGTTCATTCAATGAGGTATGCACAATTAATTCACTTCTTGAATATAGGAAAGTTTTAATTTGCGAGTCGTTAAATATTATCATCATGCAAATTGATTGTCTCTCCCATTTCTAATAAATCTACATGCTTCATAAATCTCAACCAAATCAATAACTCTCCTCCATAATAATTTCCACATGTGCCCAATCAATTTCATCATCACTTTGGGATTCCATCACACCTTTCCCAATTCAGTTATATTCATTTCAAACCATTTCCACTCCACTGTTACTCTATAAATTTATCCCCCTCACTCCTGCGCCACCATACACTCTTGAGCTTATCTGCAGCCCTGCAAACCCCGAATTTCCAGTCATATGCCCATTTTTTGTTCTCTACTTGTTCAAACTCAGACATGGGGCCTCGATTGAGGAACTTGTTGGTTCATGTAAAGATGGTAAAAATATTTGAACATGCAAGATGGCTGGACTTCCTGCTGTCTTATGAGGAATTCAACATAACAATGACTGAGGAATTGTCTAGAAATATGGAGGAATGAAACTCTATGGTTCAAGGTAAGAAAATTCCCTTACTCTAGCTGTTATCAGTCATCTTTCAATAATATCTGAGGTAGGGTTAGCAGTTAGTGATAAAATAATGTATGTTGAAATAATTAAAAGATTTTTAGTTGGAAAGAAGGAGAAATTGCAATTAGTCATAGACAAAAAGGGTAAAGATAAAGGCATCAAAAGGATAACCCTTCCCAAATCTTAGGCAGAAGTGGTGAAATGGTTCATCAAGTAATTTACATGTGAACAGAAATATGAAATTGTGTGGACCACCTTTAGACCTTACTGCGGCATTGGGGGGATGCCTCATGTAATGTTACCTGGGAGCCACCTTCACCATCTCGGCACTCTTTGTCACGTGTCAGTTGTCCCTATGGTGTTCACCGTAGTTGCTCCTAACGATGCTCTTTTAGTAGGGCCCACCGCTCTCCCCACAGTCAACATCAAAGGAGCGTCTCGGCCCCGACTCCCACATTTGTCAGCTCAAATGGGGCTCACCAGTCACTCCTGAGATGCACACTCTAGATGGTTGGAATCTGCCACCTCCACCGTCACCACCTTCCGACAACTTCCCCATGATTCCTCTTGCCATCTCTCCTACTCAGGTGGTGGCCAACATTGAAGAGGAGAACCCCACTAGTTGGGACATTCGAGATGCTAGCAAGGACCTTCCTAGTTCAGGATGGCCTAGTGACCATGACCCTCCTACTTTTGGGATGTTTGTTATTGTGGCCTGATTTTGCATCTTATGTTTTGATATATTCATAGGCGTTGCCTAGTGTGTCGTTTTCCTAGGCTTGGCCTACTTTGTTTGTGGTTTTAGGGCGTGCTTTCATACCGCCATCTTTTTGTTGAAATATATCTTGTATCTTATTGAATTAATATAATTTAAGATATCTTTTCATCAAAAAAACACATTAATATATAAGTTTAATGTGTTTTATCCCTCTCTTCTTGTTCGTAAAGAATGAATGAGCTAAAATTAGACTCCTCTGCACTCCAATGAAGTGGAAATTTACCCTTGCTCCTAAGGGTTATTCATCATGGTGTTTGTCAAATTAATGGACCAAGATGTGATTTATGTAAAGTGGCCTTCATTTCATAAGGGGAAGGGCTATTCATGAAGGCATGGTTTTATGAATTTTAACCCTTTGATGAAAACCCTTTCTTTTTTCTAATTTGGGTTTGAATATCAAATTTACATTTTGCATTTGTAGACTACACTGACCCTAAAATATATTGAAGATGCTATAGCTTCATTCATTTTCTCAAATCTATTAACAACCAATAAATTTAGGATTACATGTACTTATATTTGTGTGATAATGGACCTGAGAAAAGGTATCCTTGCCATTTTACCATAGTTTGGGGGGTTCAGTAAGAACCCAAAAAGTAGATTATGGAAACATTTTTTTAAGATGTAAATAATGTTTTGAACACAGTCATGTGGTTGTTTCATGCCATATTTCACATGTTCTACTTATGAATGCATTGTAAGGAACTCCTATCTCTTATAAAATTGGTTTATAAGTGGTTCAACAAAAGTGAAAACAAGTGTTTTCCTAGTGGAAGGTAGTTTGAGTGAATCATACTTTGGTAGTTCCTTGTGGACAAAAAATGGAATTAAAGATGAAGAGGAATGGAATATTCCTAAAAGGGAATCAAAATAATTTTTAAGTTTGAATGCAATAGAGATCATGATGAATTACATTTTTAGAAATAAAGAAGTTCTTTACGATTATATACACAAAAGAACAATGAAGACAAAACAAGAACACAAAATCCCTTCTCTAAATGAAGTTTAATGGATGTTGAGTTAAGAAGAGGGCTAAGATCCATAGCTCTAATTCATTCTAATAAATTAAGGGGGGGAAATAGAAATCTTGAAATCTATGGTTTTATGTTATCTCTTGTTTATTATTGATAATTGATTGTAAAAATCATTCACATTTTATAAAAACCGTGCATGCATCTCCTATATAAAATCATGCATGTTAGTAATCTTAAATGCATGGGTGTTTGTTGTGTTGTGTGCATGTTTTAGAAATTCCATACAATTTCATGTATGCAAAAAAAAAGATCATGCAATAAGCTTACATATTCATATAAATAAACATACACCCATAATTTAATTATAATTTAATTATAAGGTAAATATAAAGTTAGCTTTCTAGCAAAGATAGAAAAAACATGCATGTTCTCTCAATCATGGATGCATGCAAAAAGTGAGATTATTAAAAAATTATGAATTTTATCTCTACTAAATATGCATGTTTATTTGTAGGTTGCATGTTGGTTCATGTGTTTTTGCATGTAATTTTTTTTTTTGAGATTTTCATTGGTGGGACTATAAAGAGAAGGGAACTTAGCTTGAAGGATTATTAGGATTGTTCGTAAATAATAACATGAAATTGAACATAGTTGATTTTAATACAATTATTAATTATTAATTATTAAAAAAAAGGTCACCTAAACCTAAAATGTAAAAGCAAAAACCCAAAAAAATTGAAAGCTTTGAACTTGGAAACGTTAAAATGCTAAAAACAAGAAAACCACGAAAGCAAAAACACAAAAACCCTAAAATTGAAAACCTTGAAACTCCAAAACTGGAAATAATAAAATCCTAATCCTAAAGATAACCCAACTCCAAAATAAAAAACATGAAAAAACACTAATATAAAATGGCATGACCATGTTCTAAACTTGATAGCTTAAATAAGAAAATAAAAAATTGAAATTCTTTTAACATAAAACCCCTAAAACACTAAAAATGAAACCTAAAATGACAACCTATAAACCGAAATCCAAAACCCAAATACTAAACAAATTGTCTTGAAAACTTCAAAACATAAAACCTATGACCTAGAAAACTCAAAACCTTAAAGCTCCCAATGAAGAAACCCCAAAGAACGTGAAAAGTACAATGATATAAAACATCCTCAAAACCCAAACCCTAAAAACTAAAGCCCAAAACCCAAAAAATAAAAGTTATGAAATTAAAAAATTGAGAATATGAAAAATCAAATAACTCAAAATCCTTAAACTTGAAATTTTTAGATGTGTTAAGTTTAATTCCAAACATGTACATTGAAATCCATGAAAACCAATCAAATATCTCTACCTATAACTAATCCTCACACCTCTTATTGGTTCAAAAACACAACAAGCTCAAGATAATCAAAATTTTACAATATTTTACCTCACTTTTCCTTGAATTTGAATTATTCCTTGGTGGAATAGATTTGCCCCAAGTTTTCTTACTGATAACTTGTTTGGTTGCTTATTGTTGGCTCCAAAATTTGTAAGTAATTCGCTGTATTAGGCTTGATTGATCTCAAGATGGAAAGAGTTGGTTATTATTCTTCTTCTAGTTGTAAAGGTTTGGTAATGCTCACTTCTAGTTAGCTTGCATATAGGGTGGTGGATGGGCTTATATGAAAATGGAGGGTCAAGTTTAATCCATGTTACTTTGGATAAAGGGCGAAGGATGAGTATGAGGGTAGAAGATTTTAGAGGTAGAGGAATTTCCATGAATTAAAAATTGATGGAAGGTGGTAGAATGAGAAGGATACAGAATTAGAGAATTCTAAAAAGTTGGTAGAGAGATTTTTAATTAGCTTATAATTTTCTAAGTGTGATTAATGTGTTAATGATGGATTAGTGGGGTGGTTAGTAGGAAAGGCTAGGTTAGTAGGTGGGGGTAGGTTGGCTAGGAAAATTAAAATAATAAAACATGTGAGGGGATTTGAGTAGTATTAAGTGGGTGATCAATTGAGGTACATGTTAGAAGGATGGGATAAAGGGAAATGTTAGTGTGTGTAGGATGAATGTTAGTAATATTAAGGAGGGGATAATTAGTAAAACTAGTAGTGAGTAATTTTATATGTATACATGTTGTCCCTCTTTGAAGAGTTATTGCAATCATAGGGAGAAACTTTGACTGTTGAAAGAAGAATGGAGGTGAAACTTGGGGAGTGTGATAGCGTTAAGTTTGATTCCAAGCATGCACATTGGAAGCCATGAAAACCAATAAAATAAAAAAAAGAAAAAGAAGAAAACCAAAGGGGGGGAAAAAAAGGGGAAAAAAAAGAAAAAAAAGAGAAAGAAAAAAAAAAAAAAAGGGAAAAAAAGGGAAAAAAAGAAAGGGGAAAAAAAAAAGGGGGGAAGAAAAAAAGAAAAGGGAAGGAAAAAAAGAAAGATACTCTACCTACAACTAATCCTCACACCTCATATTATATCAAAGGAACAATAAGCTCAAGATAACCATGTTTAGACATGATTTTACCAAACTTTAACTTGAATTTGGATTTTCCCCAAAATTTCTTGTTGATACCATGTTTGATGGGTGGGTACTGGTTGATTTCTTGTTTTTGGATCCAAAATTTGGTATCATTTCATTGTAGTAGGCTTGTTTGATCTCAAGATGGAAAGAGTTGGTTACGAGTTTTGTTTTAGCTGCAAAGGTTTGGTATGCTCACTTTTAGTTAGCTTGCATGGAGGGCGGTGGATGTATTTATAGGAAAAGGGGGGGGGTAGGTGGGGGGGCGAAGGGTTGAGATTAATCCATTCTATATTATATCAAGGGTGGAGGATGAGTGTGAGTGTAGAATATTATATAGGGAAGGAATTTCGTGAATTAAAAATTCATTGAAGGGGGTGGAATGAGAAGGATATAGGTTTAGAGAATTCTAAAAATGTGTTAGAGAGCTCTTAGAATGGCTTAAAATTTTCTAAATGTGATTAGTGTGTTTGAAGTAATTTTCTAAATGTGATTAGTGTGTTAATGAGGGATTAGTAGGGTATTTAGTATGAGAGGTTAGGCTAGGTGTGGGTAGGTGGCTAGGAATATCAAATTCCTAAAATATGTCAGAGGATTTTATTAGTATAAATTGGGTGATTAATTGGGATGTTAAAAGGACGGAATGGAGGGTAATGTTTTTAGACACAAGTCATAGTGTGTGTAGGATAAATGTTAATAATATTAAGGAGGGAATAATTTTTATAATTAGTAGTGACTAGATGTATACATTTTTCCCCTTTATGAAAAGTTATTGTGACCATAAGAAGTAATGATTGTTCAAAGAACAAAAGAGGAAAAAATTGGGGAGAATGATGCCCCCTCGAGGGGTCATGTAGGGAGGAACAAGGCAGATGACCACTAAAAATAATGGCAAGGACATGTTAGTAGATTAATGGAAATGATAGTAGTATGGAGCATATACGATGACCAAAATGCATTCAATATTTGCTTGCATTGAGCGATGATCTATCGATTGGATTGTTTTGATTATTTGGATGATGCCCCAAGTAGCGAAAAAACACAAGGGATCAAGATTTATTGGTTGAAGATGTTGTGGGAGACCATATATACATGGGAGTAATATTGTTTGATTTGGAATGATGTTATGTAACACCCATGTTATGATTCATCCAAATTAAGATTTTTTTTAAATTTAAAACATATCCCTTAAGTTCCTTTTATGTTGTAATAAATATCATTATTACTTAGCTCACTACTAAATAATCTAACATTGTTTAATATTCCAAAATCCATATTGATAACATACATTAATCATGTGTAACTGTAAGGGTCATTTAGATCTCCCTGGGTCTCCCTTATACACTCTACATGAGTGTGTATACACTATATACATTTGGTTAAACATTTTTATAGGTTAAGATAACTTGTGCATCTCCTTAGTGTCATTCAACAAAGCATTCAATTACTTCCCTCTGACTCAAAACATCATTGATTAGAAGAAATGGTGAATATAAAATGCAAGCAATCATTTGCATTACTATGGCCATAGTTATGCGACATTGTGCTAGCAAGCCAGTTTAAAAACTACTCACTAGCCTACGAGACATGTCTTCTCTTCACCACACAATCATCTCAATATATTTATCAGGATTATTTTCCATTGATTAAGAAATAAAGTTTTAGTTTGAAGTAATAGGGGCCATGACTCACCATTTTAACGAAGGAATCCTATTAATGCCATCTTAGAATCCCTATGGGAAAGATAGTGACCACGTAATGACTTTCGTCATTGTGTCCTCACTACCCTTCCTGTAGCCATGCTAAGTTGGTATAGGTAGGATTCCACTGAAAGGAAGATAAATCATAGTGACTACACTTCGTTTTCATTTTTTCAATTATCCATTTTAGTTAAGCAGATAAGTTTGTCTTAACAATAGGTTATTTTGTAACAATACATGACATTCCTTTTCCGATAGAGAGTCGCAGTAACTCACTAGGTTACTATCTTCAATAAGTATCTCTCATCGTGTTGTTATTTATTTTAGGATAATTTAACCAAGCCTTATGTTTAAATGATACAATAGTTCCATAGTTAGATTAGCTCTTAGTCTCATTCTCATAAGTTTAGTGATCAATAAGAATAGTTCACTTAATCTTATTTGGTCGTCATTGACCATATATAGAACAACTTATTTTAATACAGTATATTAATAATATGACCAAGTTTATGTTCCATCATTTTCCATAACATTCTTTGTTTATCAATGACACATTTGATTATCCATGATAAAACTATGAAAGCAGTCATGATTACCTTACCGAGTAATTGACTTATATTTACTTAATACTATTAAAATCAGCACTTAAACACGTTTAAGTTTAAAAGGAAACAATAGTGACTTATCATGGATTCTTTGTATCGTTTATCCATTTCATACTATGTTCATATATAATAATTGCTTATTCAAAATGAAGAAATAAAATATATATAATTTCATACAAATAATCATGATATTATGTTTATATATTGTTGTTAAAATACAACACTTTGTTTACATATATACATATCGTAAAATGATACAAAAATTATTTGTTCATACAAGGTGAACTAATAGAAGTAGGTATATTATCATATTATATTAGAGTATTTCTATTATGTAAGTACAATAATATATTTCATTGTTTCGTTATGTTGATTTCATTGTCATATTATGATTGTTATAAACATAATTGTTCATTCATAACAAAGTCATAAAAATAGATAGAATATCACAAGTAACTTTAATCGTTGTCATTTATAAAATGTTGTAAAACACCCTTAAAAACACTTTCATATTGCACCAATATGATGACAAAACAACAAGTTTATATTTAATAAATAATAAGGATTATTCCGGGCCATGTTATTCTGAAAAAATATTTATCAATTATAAGAATAGTACATTAGGCCAAAGGCCTATATACAAAATTGTGAAATATATATATTCACATTTACAATATAGTACAATAATATGAAACTGATATGAAACAATAAAGCATAATGAAATCATGTGTAATCCAACCATTAAATCACTTCACAAGGATTACCCCATCCTACATGTTGTAGGAGAGAGAAAGTTGAATGCATGGCCAATTCTACAAACTGACATGAATTATCTACTCAATTCATGTTGCTTTAAAACGAAATAAAATAATATGATATGGTTAACTAATAGACAATTTTCAATCCGCATAAGCATTTTTTAATTTTGTATCTCATTAAATAAATGAAGTGATACCACATAGTGCAACTATGTTTCCTATAACCATGGACTAAACTAAAAGTATTTCCATACAGACTCATTAAATCATTAGCTAATAAAGCAAATTGTTGTAACAATAACAAGATCAAATATCATCTCAACTTTAGTTAATTCATATGCTTCTCAACATCCTTCTAGCTTTCTAACTTACAGTCAAGAAAATTAAATGAATTAAAAAATCCCCAATAACCATCTTTACCATGCAAACCGTTCAACACCAACTGACTCATCAAATGAACTAACACCTTGGAAATGATTTAGTTGAATATAAATAAACATTCAAGTTCACTATCAAGTAATGAACACATTCTATATTCTAAGAAAATGTATTCCACTAAGTTACATTCAAGCCCTTCCACTTAAAACACAAACACACACACACACACACACACACACACACACAGACACACACACACACACACACACACACACACACACACACACACACACACAGACACAGACACACACACACACACACACACACACACACACACACACACACACACACACACACACACACACACACACACACACACACACACACACACACACACACACACACACACACACACACACACACACACACTTATAAACAAAAATCAATATTGTTCCGATCATTGGGAGCTAATAGTAAGAAAACATGATTTCCTAGGTGAGCTCGCATGAGCTTAAAATATTTATGTTAATCCCTTAATAGAACAATCAACCGTTTCAAAGTAATGAAACTAAGATAAAAACATATTTACCAAAATCAAGAGGGAGAGGCCAAATCACTATTGCACGAGGTCCCAGGGACCTAACCAAACTATCTAATGACAACTCTTAACAAGAGCTTAAAACAATAAGGATAAAGTGAGAAAATTCATGCCTACAGTTGATTTTTCCTTTCTTTTCACCTTCTAATTCCTACAACCTTCATTGTCTAAAAATTAGTTACCCCAAAAATGTCCAGCAACAATTATAAATCCCAATTTCGCCATTAAAAACAAACAGTCTTGTGAATGCATGCAATAGATTTCCAGAAATTGAGCAAATAGCTAAATGGATTTCCCAATATTTTCTCCATAACCTTCCATACAACCAAACAATCAGACCAAACACAATGCAAATGAAGAGAGAGAAGGTTTGTTTTAGCTTACTTTACAAATTCCATTCTCCACAAAAACCATGCCAACAATTAATGCCATTAATATTTGCTAGTTATATTTTATTTCCCTCCAACTCTCCACAATGCACATTTCCATTCTCTATGCAACGTTTGGACTGTAATTTATTTAATCATTACAATTTTTAAACCTTATAAAATCCCCATGCTACTCATATGGTCGGTGACCAATAAAAAACCAATAATCAATTAAAATATTTATCCTGCCAAGTTCCACGGTGGTGGTCATGGATTTCCATGGCCTTTCAAACTTAATTGTTAACCATGCTCAATGATCAATGAAAATGAATCCATATACATGCCTTATCACCAAAAACCTAACAAACATGACCTTTGATCAATGCAAAGTTTACATGATCCATGACCATTATATTTTTTTGATAAACAATAAACATTCAACCACGTAAGGTTTATGTGGTTTGTTACCATTGCACAAAAGCATTAAACAATAGTTACTTCCTTAACAAAACATTTTCGGGTAACCTCAATAACTTAGACAATATGCATGTCAAGTAACAAGGTCGATATTATCCTTCACAATCAACAATCAATAATCAATATTAAACATTTTCCATTAATTCTCTATATGACACTTAGTCGATGACAGATTTAATAGTAGCAATAATATTTGTACCTTATAATTTAATAAACCAAAACTCTAGATCCAAATATATATATATATATATATATAAATCAAGTTTTATATACAATGCCATCATGCACCAGGCATGGTCAAAACGCTCAATGAGCCCGAAAAGTACAAAAACACTCATATGAATATCTGATAAAACACTACAAAAAAGGCCTCTCAATCCCTATGGGATCCCTCAGAGGGCACACGACCATGTCTAGGACTCTAGCTATGCTGGTGCTCCAAATGCACTGAGGGCTCGCGGTCATGGCCAGTAGTTGTTGTCCCACTATGAGAATAATGGGGGCCCAACAATCCATGGCCCTCAATCTGTCAATATAAGAGAGTGTCTCCTCCCTTGTCCCCAATCAATCTCGAAGCAAGGATGCCCATGATGGCCTTGCGGAGCATAGGAATGTTTGTCTCAATAATGGAGTGGATCCTCACCCTCTTCTTCAACCCCATCGAAACAACTACATCCCCCATATAGGTGGACAACTAAACCACCTAAGATCTCGATACTGTTGTCTTAAGAGACAGCCGCCGCCCAAGGATCGAAACCCCCAGTATATGGTAAACATCCTCCAAGGTGATGGTCCACTCACCCCTAACTCCTGGCAATCGGAAGGTGTTCTGATCCACATCCCAGTATGAAAATAAGTCACATAGTATGTGACTAGCAGGTGCAACGTAAGGGACCTATGCAATCCTCCAAATGTCAGCCCTCTGAAGTGTATCTCACTCTGCCTGAGTGAGTGCTTCTAACACTGCTGGGAGCCAATCACACGCCCTCTCTCGGCTCCATCTAATATACTCCTCCTCCTTCTGCATACACCCAAAAACACAAAAAATGAGTTAGTATCAAGATCCAATTGGAAAAACTATCAAAAACATGTAAAAGTGTTAAAAATGCAAAAATAAATAAAAGAAAGCATTATTTTTTCTTTCTGTCATGAACCACCGCCCTGTCTAGAGCAGCGGTTCCGAAACCGCTGCCTTCTAAGGTGGCAGTCCCGTAACTGCCCCCCTGTGCAGGGCGGCGGTCCTGTCCCGAAAACACAAACAACTCGGAAGCCCTAAAAATGCCCAAAAATAAGCAAATACACCATTTTAACTAAAATAAGGACCTCCCCTATGGGCACCCCCCTAGAGACTCATTTAAAACTAATATTTTAAAAAATAAGCCCCCCAAGACAAAGATTTCATCATTTCCACATTTTAGGTTCAAAAATGATAAATTGAGAAGAACTAACCTGAGACTTTGCGGGTCGATGTTTCGCTCTCGGAGGCAAGGTCGCTATCTCACCACGAACGTTTTGACTATACTCTCATCGAAAACCATCACCGTGGGTCCCAGAGCTCAAAAAATATCAAATCAATCCGTGCAAATGAATAGTGAAATGAGTTTGTTTTATATATGTATAGCCTTTTAAAATTAATTTTGAATGTCTTTCGCAGGGTCGGAGCGTCAACGGAGGTAAGTTATAAACCCCGCATAGATGGTAAGTCTTCATTTCATATCAGTTTACTCTTATTTCTCAAATTGTTTTATCTAGCTGCACTTGAGTCCCCTTTTTCATTTTGCAGATAGCGGGATTTCGAATGGCAACTTTCTAACACACGGGCGTGTCAGGTATAACTCCTAACTCCCCATTTTGGGGCCACCATACTCGGATCCACCGTTTTATGCCTCTTCATGGTTAAGATGCTTCTCCGAAGGGGCAATATGTTCGTACCCAAAATTATAGGGTACTCCACCACCGGAAAGATGTTACACATACCCCAATGATGATACAGGTCTCCTTGCAAGGTGTTCAGAATCCAGAAAAGCTCGCCAAGTATATGTTTGTATCCCGCATGCCCCGCTTGGCCTCCGCATGCTTTGTTTTTCCCTCTGCCCCCCTTTTTCCTTGCATTTTGGTCTTTAGTGACGAGACCACCACCCTGCCTGCGGCGGTCCCGTGACCACCCGCCACCTAGGATAGGGCAGCGGTCCTGTAACTGCCGCCCTGCACAGGGCGGCGGTCTTGTTCATCATTTTCCAGATTCTTCCGACGATCGCGTCAAACATAAATCTTCAATTTCTACCCACATTCTTCAGCTACTTTGCTTTACATTTATGTTTTGGCCACCCTATGAATAGTGTTTTCCTTTGTTTATAGTAAAAGAGTTCAATTGGGAGTTACCCTCTGGTAAATGCATTTGCTATAAATAGCCAGCTTGTTTTCAAACAAATTGCCCCTCTCCTTCTCAATTCTATTATTCAGTCTTTTGAATTTCTCAATTAGAATTCCCATAGTTTCATGTTTTGCTTCCATTGTTAGTTTTCCTTTGTTGTTTAGAGGTCATTTGATCTTCTTGTTTCAGTCTTGCTTCATTGTTGTTCCATGCAAGTGAGTTTAGAGTAAAGTAGTTTCATTTGTAGATTGGAATCCATTAGAGTTATAGGTTCTGTTCGTCACAAAGGATAGTTTCAAGAACTCTCGGCGTATTTGTGTTGTATTCCCGCAATAAATCCCGCTAGGAATTGCATAGTCAAGCTCTGTTCACTTGCGCTATCCCTCTCCTACTCGCATTGTATTCGGTCTATATCCAAAAGCTACCATTGTTCGAATACCTTCTTCTGTTGATGCTATCATATACATGCTTTTTTGGATTCATGAGAACACGAAGGAACGAGGAGATCACACTGAGGGGACAAAGTCACACACAACTGGATTTTCCACTGTTCTGTAAATGCCAGGTTTGAGCTATCAAAGTTCTAGTTACAAACGTATCAAATAGAGTAGTAAATTATTTTATTTCAGTCAAAAGTCTCACTCTCGATATCACCAGGGAAGCTGTGGGGATTGATAGTTTCTGAGAAACTGTGATTCATTCCTCACTTCTGAGGTAGGATCGAGAGTCTTTCAATTTAAAATAATTAGTTGCTTAGATATTTAGGATAAAATCACAACTGCACAGGAAAATAGCCACACCAGGCTACTTTTTTTTGTTTTAATTCTGTTACTAGATTAGTTGTCCATTTTCTAAATATATTAGAGTAGCTGCTCTTTAAATTCGTCAAAATACGTCATCGAAAATACAAAAATAGAAGAATACATGCATAGTGTAAATACATCTTTCATAATTAGTTTATTAATTTTAGTTAAAAGTTGAATCACTTTGTATGACAATCACAGGACCTAGAGAGCCTAGAGAATATATATTTGAACCAATAGTGCCTCAACCAAATCTACCCACAACATTAGCTGATATAGATCAAGACCTTAGGATACATGTTTTTCGAGCAACGACAAACCTACAAGCAATTAGTGAACAACTGAGAGGGTTAAATATTGAAGACGACAAGGCATACACATTTTGGTCAAATCATCCTAACTATAGACTACCTTGATAAAATATCTGAATGACTGTACAAGGATTCGAAAGAGAACAAGTATTTGGTTGCGATCCTTTAGTTCCACAACCTGACGCAGGAGACCTCCTCGTTGACATAGATACTAGCTTACGCATTCAAGTTGCTAGAACACCTGTAAGGTATTCTGAGAAAATTATACAACTTCTAGTTCTAAACATAGAGGCTGAAAAGGCGTATGATTACTGGATAGTCGGAAGAAGGGATTGATTCTTCACATGACCATAACAGGTCCACAACAACCATGAACTCACGGTTGTGATCCCCAAGTCCCACAACCCAACATGGGCCTACAAATCAGTTAAGTATTGATACCAGGTTTACGAACACTGGTATTTAGATCCTCACCACTCCCATCAGATATCATCACGCAGTTCTCCGTATTAAATATAGAAGCCAATCAATCTAATATTTTCTGGACTAGACCAAAAAACCACCCATAGTTCACTACAAATCCACTAAACCTCCTATCACCATTTTCATGACCTTGTCTGGAGATATATACGAAGCTCCCACAGGTCACTTCCCACGTATCCAACAACCAAGAAACAGGATCTCGGCAGAGCTCAACATTGATTGGAGCCTCTGAAAAGCTATTATATCCGAATGATCCATTACACCAATTCAGGTTAGGAGGGCCTTCTTTGCCTTAGATTCACAGATTCCATTATTGCGTATTGAGGATATAAGATTACCTGATTAGCTTGTCTGTATCCATTTATATTCAACATTCACCGGCTATCTCGGTACATGACCTCGGGAGGTTAGGTACAAGGAAGAGGTACTTGTAGATTCCCATGCTCGCATGTCACTTTTCCATCGTACAAAATTGGTGAACCCGACGTGAACAAACAAATTCATTCCCCTTTCTGATTTTTCATTTCTTTCATCCACCTTTGCTCTTTCCCATTATTCTGTGGGTATTCATATACCCCCCAAATATGTCGGGATACGATGCATATGGTAGACCTCTCTCAGGTCTTGAAGCAAACTATAGTCAAACAAATAGACAACCATCACCCTCGCTTTCTGCATGGGCTGATAACTATTCAAGTAATTACTTGTCATCTCAAACTCCCCCTCACAGAACTAGTTCTAGTTCTTCGTTCTGAATTGAGGAGTTTGATCAGCTTGCACAAACACAACAGTCAGAGCCATCAGGCTCTAATAATATGACGTTTACTAGAGAATCCACTTCATCTCCTCAGGTCTTGTTCAGACCACAGATCAGTAGACAGTCAGATCCACTCCCATTTTTGGATGAGGAGTACTTAGCATGCTATGCTAAAAGTGAACAATGTTTCCAAAACATGTATCCACCTATAGGGAGTTTACAAATACAATCTGATACCCTATTCCAAGAAAACACCCCCATTCCTCCACCTATGGGAAATACCCTCGGTGAAGCTTGGCAGGGTAATGATCAATTCATAGCAGGGTATCACACCCCTTTACAACCTCAAGGTATACAACAAATGCCATTAAGGAAAAGCACTGTGTCTTCACCAATAGAGGTCATTTCAGCCTTAGTTGAAAAGGTTAAAGGGCTAGAACTTGCTCAAGCAAACCAAAATTCATATTTTGGGCAAGCAGGGATCCCCAACCCTCCACATCATCCTAGTTAGGTTGACCTCCTTACAGGAACATAGGCATGTTAGGCATGCCTCCTCAACATCCGTATAATTACCCACAACAAACACCAACTAGGACCGACGTTTTCAAACGCCACTCCAGTAGAAAACATGACACCTCCCGGCTTGGCACCAAACAACCCATACCAGAACAATGCTCCTCCTTACTTAAACATTTATTCAAAGTCACCACAAGGAGACATGTTCTCTTCTCCCGGGATGTTCGTTCAACCACAGGGATTCCCTTATGCCCCTGTAAATACATATGCTATGCCATATCAACAAACCATGCCACCCCCACCCCCTCAGCAAGCACCATCGATGGTCGAGGCCTACGTAGTAGGGACTTATTCAGAATATTTAAAAGAGCCCCTAGACTTCACCATACGAAGTGTTATGCTTCCAAGACCTCTCCCCGATTTACCCAAATACAAAGGGGAGGGGGATCCAAATGCACACATTAAGGCCTATGCCACAGCCATACGGGAATTACTCCCTTGGGATGGGGTTGTTGCTAAGATATTCCCTAAGACCTTAGAGGGTATTGCCCTTGATTGGTATTACAGAATACCTGAAGCCTCGATACACTCATTTAAACAACTCGTGTCAGAGTTCATCAAAGCTTTTGACATGAACAAATTGTTAAGAACAGGAATCAGGGAATTCTTGCATATTAAACAAGAACATAATGAATCCATGCTGCTCATTTTATCCAAAGATGGCGTACGGTTCTCTACTCATCAGCAAGTGCTCCAAACATGGATCAAATGGAACTATGTGATTTATTCCTTAATTCTCTCAATAGAGAGATAAAGGAAGAAGTCCAGAAGTTCCCACTAAGAACTTACGATGAAGTACTCGAGAGTGCTCTCTGAATCGACCAAGCAGCGATAGATAGTGGTCGTAAGACATATGGAACAAATGGGAAATTAACCACTCCCAATCAAAACACTGCGGCCTATCCTAATACTGGGAATGCTAATCAAGGACCTAAGATCCTTAACAAGAACCACGGAGTTACAACAGATGGGTAACTGACCAAGTTAAAAGGGCAAATGTTGTAAACATTTCACCACCTATTAATAATCAATGAAATAACAATTTTACTCCAACAATCAACGCAGTGGATTTTAATCATCCACCACGACAACAACAAAAACAACAACGACAATGAAAAATCCAAACACAAGGTCCAAATCAAAACCCAACTGGATATCAGAGTCAAAACCAAAGGCAACAACCTCAAAATTTTAACTCTAACAACCAACAACCTTATCAGAATTTTGGGCCACAACAGGTTTTAAATCAACAACCTCGAAATTATAATCCCAATTTGTATTGTGGCTTCCACAAGATTCAAGGCCACGATACTAGGACTTGTTGTGACTACAATAAATTCATGCAGCGTTTGCCAGAAGATCAAAAACAACTCTTTATAGATATGTTTTTAGAAAATTTTGTAGTACCCATGCCAAACACTTATACAGGGGATAGTTTCCCCTCAAAATACACCCCTCAAGATCTTTAATGATCCACTCCCAAACCATTCTAACAATAACAGGCTAGATCCTAGTGGAACAAACAAGGGTGTTATAACAGGAAACAATGATCATGAAGCTTCAACTTCATTAAATCCACCAGTCGCACCCCAACTAGGAACTCGACCCCAAACCAAGATAGTTGGTCTGGTGGAGTTAGACACCGAGCTACCCATAGAAACCATAACAAGAACACGGGATTATTCTTCTCAACCAACTCCAAGTTATCCATTAGAGCCAGACAACATTCAACAAACGTTGGTAAAACCCATAGGCACCTATGATTTAATTAATGACTTAACTAAAACCTTCTCTCACATCTCCTTTTTGGATTTGTTAAAGAACTCTCCCACCCACAGGGCTGCCCTCTTAGAAGCATTAGGCCTTGGTCATTTAATCAACATCACTCCTCCTCCAGAAACACAAGTAAACCATGTAGACTTTGACATCTATCCTCCAGGGCAGCCAGATAGGGATACTGAGTTTATATTTGATATAAGCAAAATGCCAACAGACGCTGAGATTGCATGAAGAGGTGACCCAACTTTACATTTACAAGTATGGGTTTACAATAATTATGTTAAACATGCAATGATTGATGATGGGGCAGCAGTTAACATAGTCCCCTTCACTTTTCTTCAAAAGTTAGGATATGGAGAGACAAACTGTTCCACAACACGAAATACTCTAAGAGGTTATGATAGCCTCAAGGCCACTTCAATTGGAACCATAGTTTTACCAGTCACTTTAGGACCCAAGATGGTCCTCACCGAGTTTTATATTATAGATCGGGAAACCAACTATAATATGATCCTTGGTCAGCCATGGATACACCGCATGAAGGCAATCCCTTCCACGTTATTCCAAGAAATAAGATTTCTACACTTAGGGAAAATATTTGTGGCACAAGGTGACCCAAAACCCTTCGATATACACCTAGCTGATTTGAAGAAAAGACCAGGTGTTCACTCCGAGTTTGAACTCCCAACAAATCAACTTATCAAACCAATTAATTCAAAACCAAAAGAGAAATTGATACCCACCACAGAGTTGGAAATTACAAATCTATTCGAGGACATTCCAACACTCAAAAATGAGACCAATGTCATAGAAACAGTGTCACTAGGGACTACCACAAAAAATTGTCGAGTTGCTAGAGAAAGACTTACCTATTCTCCTACCATTTGATTCTATGGGTATGGGACACACCCTGGGAATTGCTTCTCTTCCATCAGATGAAGTTTTTATGGTAGAAGTAACCGAAGCAAAAGAAATAGATACGACAGATATCCCAACATCCATTTTTCCAAGCAAGTATTGGACTCTCCACTTCGATGGAGCTAGATGTCACTTTGGAGCTGGGGCAGGAGTGATCTTTACTTCACCTGAGGGAAAGATCCTACCTTTCACCTTTAAATTAAACTTTGAATGTACAAACAATGGGGTTGAGTACGAAGCTCTCCTCCTTGGCCTCATCCTAGCCAAAAGAATGGGTGTCAATAACATTAGAGTGCTAGGAGACTCACAACTAGTTGCAAACCAAGTCTCTGAGGTATATGAAACTAGAGCTGAGCATTTACAACTCTATAAAACAACAGTATTAGATCTAAGCAAGGGATTTAACTTCATATCAATTGAAGCAATCCCACGAGAGCAGAACCTTCTTGCAGACTCGATAGCAACCTCAGCTTCCCATTTCACTCCAAACAGTGAGTTGGAAGATACAAATTTCACAGTATCACTTCGTACCGAACCATTAGTGCGTAAAATACCAACAAACTCACTCCTGACTCATGGAGAAGCTAAGGATGATTTTTCTATCATGGATCACTTTGATGATGATAGAGTCACTCTCGAATATCTAAACGCCTATGCGGAGCTACACCTTGCTCACCGTATAGTTGATCTTTCCCTAATACCACATTCCTCTTCCTATTTTGGAAATCCCATGGTAGAGTCTCCTCCACAGAAGGATCTCGATATCTACGAGATAGAAAATGGAGAAATCTTGGAACTACCTCCAGCCCCACCTGAATTTGAAGAAGGTAACACTTCTTTAATAGAAGAAACCATTGACATAAACATTGGAACGGAGGAAGAACCAAAATTTTGAAGTTGGGATCCTCGTTAACTCCGGAGGAGATAGAAATACACACCCAAATCCTCAAAGAACATCAAAAGGCTTTCACATTTAACTATAAAGAAATGATGGGCATTGCACCACATGTCGCGGTACATAATCTTGTCACTAAACCAGATGCAAAACCAATTAAATAGAAGTCAAGACCAATGAAGCCAAAAGTGGCTCTCATGGTAAAAGAGGAAGTAATAAAACTTCTCCAAGTGGGATTCATCAAACCCGTTGACTATTCACAATGGGTATCTAATATCATCCTTGTCCTAAAAAAGAATGGGAAGATACACATTTGCATAGATTTTTGGATATTAACAAAGCTTGTCCCAAGGATGACTTCCCATTACCATCCATTGACGTTATCGTTGATGCAACAACTGGATTTGAACTGTTGTCCCTCATGGATGGGTTCTCAGGGTATAATCAGATTAAAATATCTAAACAGGATCAAGCCAAAACTACATTCATAACTCCCTGGGGAACTTATTGCTACATTGTCATGCCATTTGGTCTTAAGAACGCTGGTGCTACGTATCAGTGAGGGAAATGACATACATATTCCACGATCTTATCCATAAAATTGTGGAATCCTATGTGGATGACTTGTTGGCCAAGGCCAAGAAGCGTTGTGATCATCCAGAAGTGCTCCGTATCATCCTCTCATGATTAATTGAATATGGCGTCACATTAAACCTAGAGAAGTGCATGTTTGGTGTGATAGGAGGAAAAAATTTATGGGCTATATTATATCTTCACGAGGGATTGATGTTGATCTAGCCAAAATACGGGCTGTTCTCGAAATGATCCCACCATCAGACGAGTCTAGAATTAGGTCATTTCTTGGGAAGCTCGGTGCAATCCGAAGGTTCATCCCAAATTTAAGTTTTTCCATTCATCCAATCAACAATCTATTAAAGAAAGATTATAGCATTGATTGGACTGAAGAATGCAACGAGGCCTTCAAAGCAAGTTAAACGCTTCTTGTTGTCTCCACCCACGCTAATGCCTCCCAAACCAGACCACCCTTGATCCTATACTCACGAGCCACTCATGTCTCGCTAGCCTGCATGCTGGCTCAAGAAGACAATGATAAACGAGAACGTGCGGTCTATTTCATTAGCCGAACGTTGCTCGATTATGAAACACGTTACACATAGGTAGAGAGAGAATGCCTTGCCATAGTCTTTGCAACAAAATGTTTAAGACATTACATGTTAAACCAAGAAACAAGGGTCATTGTAAAGACAAATCATTTACGAACATTTCTCACGCAAGGGTCTTTATCTAAAAAGGCTGGGATGTTTCATAACCTTAATGGGTGAATTTGAGTTGACATTCATAAACCAAAAATCCGTTAAAGGACAAATCATTATAGATTGGTTAGCTGACAATCCACTAGATGGAGGTGATCTGGTAAATCTGGACTTTCCTGATGAGTGTGTATACTTCATCGAAACCAGGCCCCCCCATCTCTACATGTCCCTGGTACACTGATATCATCAATTTTATCATAGACCACACATACCTGGAAGGTGCCACATCACAACAAAGAAGGTGGTTACGCATTATCACCGCTAAATATGTTGTTTTAGAATAGGTACTCTATCGTAAAGCCTTCGACGACATGCTTCTAAGATGCGTCGACATAGAAGAATCCAAGAAGATTCTTCATGAATCCCACAGTGGGATATGTGGAGGCCACTTCGGTGGTCACACCACCACTCGCAAAATACATTGGATGGGCTATTTTTGGCCCACTCTCGAGCATGATGTAGTAGAATTTGTACGTAAGTGCCACAAATGCCAAGAATTCTCTCACGAGATTCACATGCCAGCACAATCCCTGCAACCAATAGTGACCCCGTGGCCCTTCTCCACGTGGGGTCTGGACTTGATAGGGAAATTCTCTCCCTCATCAACCGATGGCCATAATTTTATAATTACAGCCATGAAATATTTTACCAAATGGGTAGAGGCCATGCCCCTCACCACCGTACCAGGTTTGGTAATTGCCAAATTCATTCTAAACCAAATCATTTGTAGGTATGGTGTCCCACAAGTCATTATCTCAGATAATGGAACGTCCTTTAAAAATGATGAAGTCCATGAGTTATGTAGCAAATTCAAAATAAACCATCACATGGCCTCTCTTTACTACCCTCAAGCCAATGGGCAAGCTGAAGTGACAAACAAAACATTAAAGGCTATTCTCCTCAAAACAGTCAAGGAGAACAAGCGAGATTGGCATTTAAAACTATATCCAGCCTTGTGGGCCCATCGAACCTCAATAAGAACACCAATAGGAGTAACCCCTTTCTCGTTGGTATTCGGGGCAGAAGCAGTTCTCCCGCTTGAGGTTGAAATACCTAGTCTCTTCATCTCATTACAAGGGATTCTGGATGAAGAAGCTTATAGGGAGGCACGCCTCTCTCAACTGGAAAGCCTTGACGAGGTGAGGCTAAATGCCGAACAACGGCACAGAGCCTATGCTGACCGGATGTGCCGACAGTATAACAAAAAATTCTATGAGTGAGAAATATATGAGGGAGATCTAGTTCTAAGACTAGACAGCCAGATTGATAAGAAAACTGGCGAAGGAAGGAAGTTCCGACCCAAGTGGTTGGGCCCATACCGAGTCATGAAGGACTACAGAAATGGTGCGTATCTTTTGTGCACACTAGAAGGTGAGGAATTCAATGAAACTGTCAATTCCTTGCATCTTAAATGGTTTTACGCATAAAACATCTAGAATCACCACTTGTACATTATAGCTACCTACATTGCATTAGTCATTTAGCTGTTTCATTCTGTCCACTCATTTCGTAAAAATTGTAGTCCAGGAACTTACTCTTAAGCAATCTATTACAAATTTCTAAAAATATTGGCAAAAGCATTCAAAACACATCTCTTCAAACATCATCAAGTATTTTCAAATCTTCTCATCAAGTTTGACAGACAAGTATTGACGAAAACCATACCAAGGCCTGCATACTTGGTTTTTCTCTTTCTTTCTACTAGGTGAAGTTGTCCTTACCTACGGTCTATTCTAGAAGCTTCTTGGTGTCACATCTATCCCTATTAAACCTCTTTGAAAGAAAGGATATCCCAAAGTTATAGGTCAGAAAAGTTAAAATCAAATGGAATCAAAAGCACCAAGAAAACATAGTATTTTATATTACACACTTCTTTGCCCCATCAACCTTCGGTGATAAGCTCACATCTCTTACTGGTGGTGTGAGGTTGGGAAAGGAAAGAAGTGCCCTTACTCGCCTATATCCCGCCTTTGGTGACAAACCCATGCTTCTTACTAGTGGCATGAGGCAGGATGTGGGGGGTCCATTCACACAAGTTAACAAATCTTCGTATGCTAGAAGCACAAATCAAATTCTATTAAGAGAAAACAAATCCAAACTCCAAAAGAGATCAAATCCTCAAAACCATATTTTGTCAACCAGGTTGCCATTTATAAATCTAAGTCTAGAAAAACTAGAAAGTAAGTGGCCTTCTAAGCTTGGTGGTAGTTTTGAGTAGGGTAAGTGTGTAGGTCTATGTTCAGTTTCTGTCACTGGTTTGTCTATCTCTCATCATTCCATTCAGTCAAGCTCATATAATTTGTGCCCTTCCTAACTCTTCATGTAGAGCCCTCGCATCTTACTAGTTGCGTGAAGTTAGGAATGGGGAAAATTCATCTCTTTATCACTATACATTCATCATGTTTTGCCAACATAAGAAGAAATCATAGATATTTCCCAAAGAGGTCGAAAGTTCAAAACTACAATATGTTAATCATCTCATATCAGCATTACAAAAACATACAAAGTAAAACATTCTGTTTACTATCACTTGTTATCCATCACATACATTCTAAAAAGCGTGAAAACAAGTCACAAAATTAGTAGGCATGTGGAAACCAAAATTCTAGATCCAAAAAGAGAGATATATATATATATAATCAAGTTTTATATACAATGCCATCATGCACTAGGCATGGTCAAAATGCTCAATGAGCCCAAAAAGTACAAAAACACTCATATAAATATCTGACAAAACACAACAGAAAAGGCCTCACCATCCCTATGGGATCCCTTAGAGGGCACACAACCACGTCTAGGACTATGGCTACGCCGGCGCTCCGAATGCACTAAGGGCTTCGCGGTCATAGCTAGTAGTTGCTATCCCACTATGAGAATAATGGGGGCCTAGCAATCCATGGCCCTCAATCTGTGCAATAATGAGGGCCCAACAATATAAAAGAGTGTCTCCTCCCTTGTCCCCAATAAATCTCAAAGCAAGGATGCCCACGATGGCCTTGCGGAGCACATGAATGTCTGTCTCAACAATGGAGCGAATCCTCACCCCCTTCTTCGACCCCATCGAAATAATTACATCCCCCATATAGGTGGCCCACTAAACCACCTAAGATCTCGATATTGTTGTCTTAAGAGACAACCGCCACCCAAGGATCAGAACCCCTAGTATACGATAAACATCCTCCAGGGTGATGGTCCACTCACCCCTAACTCCTGGACAATCGGAAGGTGTTCCGATCTGCATCCTAGTATGAAAATAAGTCACATAGTATGCGACTAGTAGGTGCAATGTGAGGGACCTATGCAATCCTCCAAATGCCAGCCCTCTGAAGTGTATCCCACTCTACCTGAGTGAGTGCCTTTAACATTGTTGGGAGCCAATCACACTCCCTCTCTTGGCTCCATCTAATATACTCCTCCTTCTTCTGCATACACCCAAAAACACAAAAAAGGAGTAATTTAGTATCAAGATCCAATTGGAAAAACTATCAAAAACATGTAAAAGTGCTAAAAATGCAAAAATAAATTAAAAAAGCATTATTTTTACTTTCTGTCACTAACCGCTGCCCTGTGCATAGCGGTGGTCCTGTAACTGCCACCCTGTGCAAGGCGGGCGGTCCTGTAACCGCCGCCCTATGTAGGGCGGCGATCCTGTCCCAAAAACCTACAAACGGCTCGGAAGCCCTAAAAAATGCCCAAAAACAAGCAAATACACCATTTTAACTAAAATAAGGACCTCCCCTATGGGCACCCCCCTAGAGACTCATTTAAAACTAATATTTTAAAAAATAACCCCCCCAAGACAAAGATTTCATCATTTCCACATTTTAGGTTCAAAAACGATAAATTGAGAACAACTAACCTGAGACTTTGCGGGTCGATGTTTCACTCTCGGAGGGATGATCGCTATCTCACCACGAACATTTTGACTATACTCTAGTCGAAAACCGTCACCGTGGGTCCCAGAGCTCAAAAAATATCAAATCAATCCATGCAAATGAATAGTGAAATGAGTTCATTTTATATATGTATAGCCTTTTAAAACTAATTTTGAATGTCTTTCGTAGGGCCAGAGCATTGACGGAGGTAAGTTATAAACCCCGCATAGATGGTAAGTCCTCATTTTATATCAATTTACTCTTATTTCTCAATTTATTTTAGCTAGCTGCACTTGAGTCCCCTTTTTCATTTTGCAGATAGCGGGATTTTGGATGGTGACTTTCCGACACACGGGCATGTCAGGTATAACTCCTAACTCCCCATTTCAGTGACCGCCATACTCGGATCCACCATTTTATGCCTCTTCATGGCTAAGACGCTTCTCCGAGGGGGAAATATGTACATACCCAAAATTGTAGGGTACTGCACCACCAGAAATATGTTACACATACCCCAATGATGATACAGGTCTCCTTGCAAGGTGTTTGAAATCCAGAAAAGCTTTCCAAGTATACGTTTGTATCCCACATGCCCCACTCAGCCTCTGCATGCTTTGTTTTGCCCTTTGCCCACCTTTTTTCTTGCATTTTGGTCTTCAGTGATGAAACTGCCACCCTACCTAGGTGGCGGTCCCGTGACCGCCGCCCAAAACAGTGCGGCGGTCCCGTAACCGCCACCCTGCATAGGGTGGCGATCCTGTAAGCATTTTCCAGAATGCTCCGACGATCGCGTCAAACGTAAATCTTCAATTTCTACCCACATTCTTCAGCTACTGTGCTTTGCATTTATGTTTTGGCCGCCTTATGAATAGTGTTTTTCCTTTGTTTATAGTAAAAGAGTTCAATTGGGAGTTACCCTCTGGTAAATGCATTTACTATAAATAGCTAGCTTGTTTTCAAACAAGTGGCCCCTCACCTTCTCAATTCTATTATTCAGTCTTTTAAGTTTCTCAATTAGAATTCCCATAGTTTCATGTTTTGCTTCCATTGTTAGTTTTCCTTTGTTGTTTAGAGGTCATTTGATCTTCTTGTTTCAGTCTTGCTTCATTTTTTTTCCATGCAAGTCAGTTTAGAAGTAAAGTAGTTTCATTTGTAGATTGGAATCCATTAGAGTTGCAGGTTCTGTTCGTCACAAAGGATAAGTTTCAAGAACTCTCGGCGTATTTGTGTTGTATTCCCGCAATAAATCCCATTAGTAATTGTATAGTCAAGCTCTGTTCACTTGCGCTATCCCTCTCCTACTTGCATTGTATTCAGTCTATATCCAAAGCTACCATTGTTCGAATACCTTCTTCTGTTGATGCTATCATATACACACTTTCTTGGATTCACGAGAACACGAAAGAATTAGGAGATCACACTGAGGGGACAAATCACACACAACTGGATTTGTCATTGTTCTGTAAATGCCAGGTTTGAGCTATCAAAGTTCTAGTTACAAACGTATCAAATAGAGTAGTGAATTATTTTATTTCAGTCAAAATCTCACTCTCGATATCGTTAGGGAAGCTGTGGGGATTGATAGTTTCTGAGAAACTGTGATTCATTCCTCACTTCTGAGGTAGGATCGAGAGTCTTTCAATTTAAAATAATTAGTTGCTTAGATATTTAGGATAAAATCACAACTGCACAGGCAAATAGCCACACCAGGCTATTTTTGTTTGTTTTAATTCTGTTACTAGATTAGTTGTCCATTTTCTAAATATATTAGAGTAGTTTCTCTTTAACTTTGTTAAAATACTCATCAAAAATACAAAAGTAGAAGAATACATGCATAGTATAGATACATCTTTCATAATTAGTTTATTAATTTTAGTTAAAAGTTGAATCATTTTGTATGACAATCACAAGACCTAGAGAGCCTAGAGAGTATATATTTGAACCAATAGTGCCTCAACCAAATCTACCCACAACATTAGCTGATATAGATGAAGACCTTAGGATACAGGTCTTTTGAGCAACGACAAACCTACAAGCAACTAGTGAACAACTGAGAGGGTTAAATATTGAAGACGAAAAGGTATACACATTTTGGTCAAATCATCCTAACTATAGACTTCCTTGATAAAATATCTGAATGACTGTACAAGGATTCAAAAGAGAATAAGTATTTGGTTGCGATCCTTTAGTTCCACAACCTGACGCAAGGAGACCTCCTCGTTGACATAGATACTAGCTTACGCATTCAAGTTGCCAGAACACCTGTAAGGTATTCTGAGAAAATTATACAACTTCTAGTTCTAAACATAGAATCTGAAAAGGCATATGATTACTGGATAGTCAAAAGAAGGGATTGATTCTTCACATGACCATAACAGGTCCACAACAACCACAAACTCACGGTTGTGATCCCCAAGTCCCACAACCCAACGGGCCTGCAAATCAGTTAAGTATTGATACTTGTTTACAAACTGCTGGTATTTAGATCCTCACCACTCCCGCCAGATATCATCATGTACATAGTTCTCCGTATTAAATGTAGAAGCCAATCAATCTAATATTTTCTGGACTAGACCAGAAAACCACCCATAGTTCACTACAAATCCACTAAACCTCCTATCACCATTTTCATGACCTTGTCTGGAGATATATATGAAGTCTCCCACAGGCCACTTCCCACGTATCCAACAACCAAGAAACAGGATCTCGGTAGAGCTCGACATTTATTGGAGCCTCCGAACAGCTATTATATATGAATGATCCATTACACCAATTCAGGTTAGGAGGGCCTTCTTTGCCTTAGATTCGCAGATTCCATTATCTCGTATTGAGGATATAAGATTACCCAATTAGTTTGTCAGTATTTATTTATATTCCACATTCACTGGCCATCTCGGCATGACCTCTGGAGGTCAGGTATGAGGAAGAGGTACTTGTAGATTCCCATGCTCGCATGTCACTTTTCCATCATACAGGTCTATGACCACATTCATGATGCCAAGGAGTCATGATCACCAATCGTGAACAATGCAATAAGGTCCAAGACCAAGTTTTAATATCATTTATTTTTACCGTTATCAATTATTGATAACAATGGAAACGAAAAATGGAGTCAATGCAAACCATTATCGTGTAATGGTATTAACCAAAAAGTGGTGGTCAAACAAATTAGTGTCGTGTAACTATACAACCATGAAAATGGTTATTTAAACAAAACAATCATACAATGTAAATGGTTACTGACGTATACTTATATACTTTTATATGCATCTATATACGTATATGTCTATGATTTCACATATACATATATGTACATATTTTTATGTACAATAATATAAGTAGAATAATTAAACCAACCTTTATTACTAAATAAGTCGTCAATTATCAATCATAGTGACCAAAAACCAATTAATTGTAGGGTGTGACATGTTTAGTGATTGCTTTGTTGATAGGTTTTAGAATTTCATGACTGTGGATGTGCCCCAACTAATGATGTATGAAAGGGGAAAGTTGGGATATTTAATTTAATTGATGGGATTGTAGAGTTTTCGACTAAGATGTGCTCCGAACAATGATATATGCAAGGGAGATTTAATTTGATTTTCTTGGATACTCCATTAGTCGAGTTGTTTGATAAAATTATGGTGATTAAATCAATCGAGAGATAATGAAGATAAAAGCAAGTTTTAAGCCAATTTTCGACTTTGTAGGAGGATTGAAGGGGTCACGATAACGAGAACAAAGAGAAGGGGTCACAAAGGATGAAAAGAGGGGGTAAATAGTGAATTAGGGGTAAAAATAATTCATTTTCACATTCTCAATTATAAATTTAAAATTTGAGCCCTATGATTTCAGTGTGAGGATGGTGAGGATTCTATATGATCAAACACCGTGGTGAGTGAGTTAGGGAGCACCAAATTTTTTTGACTAAAGACAATGGTAAGTGATGTTTTAAATTAGTGATTTTGTAGGTTGGGGGATGTGTGGGTCATAAATAAAGCAATAAATTTGGGTAGATAGGGAAAAACCATGAAAAATAACACCATCGGGGCTATGTTTTCGCGCTTAATGTTTGGTGTTATAGACACTCACATGTATATATAAGTGTGTGTGTGTGTGTGTGTGTGTGTATATGTGTGTGTGTGTGTGTGTGTGTGTATATAGGTTTATCTAGTTTACTTAGCTTTATTAAAAAAAATTACTTAGTCTAATTTACACATCTTTGAGACTTATATTAGGGTAAGCGACACTCATAGCTTGACCACATATCTCGTGGGGTGTGGCTTGGTTCATGTGGAGGTTGTTGCACACATGTTTATTATATAGTCAAAAGTAAAGTTGGACTAAAAATCTTTATTTTCTATATATCAAACACTTCTATTTGTAAATAAGAAGCTTGCTGATATTAATTTCCTCTAGTTGATTTATTGGCAACAATGTGTTTCTATTAATGTCCAAGCTGAGGAGATTCCTGGGTTTTACCTATTATTTAGTGGTATTTGTTAACGCAAATAGGGAATCCAAAAATAAAACTCTTTATTACTCTCGTTATTATTTTGAAAAGACACCCTCTTAAATTCATTGTAGGACATTGGTGCATGCTATGCACCATCATATTGACACCATGAATATACCTCTCACTGAGAATAGTCTACTTTATGTCATTGATTCAGATCTTATTGACACATGACCATACTCTACTTTACCTAATCATTAGTTATCCGTTGAATATGATGCACTCATATTTGCATCTTGTAGTAACCCACATTTCAAATTCACCCCACCATTGTGTTTGGCTCATTTGAGAAGCACACAACCTGGTTTTGAATATCTCACTCTTTGTTTCATGGGCCATTTTGGTGGGAGGCATATGTAAAAATTTGCAGGGAATATTTTCTCCTATCCAACCCTTTCATTGGATTGCTTACCACAATATTGGACATAAAGCAGATGATTTTTCATCAGGTCAACTTCGTACAAAACTCACACATTTTTGTTCGCTCCACTCTTGGTAAGGATATTGAGCAACACATGATTCCTTCTACACATATCCTTTACTCATGACATACCTAGGTCTACTTTAGTCATACACAAGATTCATGACACTTATAGGGACGATTCCTTGCATGTATCATTTGTGCACATGACACCAAATCATGTGCATGAATTTTCATCTACCATAGATGTATTCACCTAGGATGAGTTTTATATCAATTATGGCGGCATCATAAAAAAAATTGCATGGGATCCATAGGTGTGTATCCTCTACCATTCAGCTACATCAGTTTGCACATTTCTCATTCTACCTAACAATGCTCTCTCATAAAAAAAAATATTTTATTTCCCCTTTACCGTCGTTAAATCATATGTCTATCAGACACGAGCCCTTTGGTTCCCCTATCACTTGATTTTATGATGGAACCTATCTTGTTTCTATACCTCGTCCTGGGGCATCATTTTCTCATCTCTCATCTTCTCATCCTTGCATCTTTCCATAATCTCTTTCAAACTCTCGATTGATTCCCTTTTAGGTCATTTAATCCCTAGTTTGAGGGGGAGCACCTCATCATATAATTCTACATCATTCATATATCACATCTTATTTTTGTCTTGTGGCTTGTCTCAAAACCACTCAACAAAAAGGGACAAATGTATACACCTAAAATTAGCACCGCTAATCCCCATGTCTGCGTGTCCTAGCTCCCCTTCATTATCACATCACCCATTCATTATCACATCATCACTATCATATTATACATTAAATCCTTATCCTAAGTCTTATTCCTCCCCATTATATTTACTCCCTGTAAATATCATTATACAACTGTAAAATCCTATTTTATTCCTCTCTTAAAACCACCCAAAACCACTTACAAACCAAAATCAAATAAAACAAAACAAAATCACTACTTCTCAACCATTTAACAACATCCCTAACCCGTATAACCTATTCCCAACATACATCCTTCGACAAAACAAAAAAAACCTCAATTTGGGAAGTTGTTTCAACCATTTTCCCATACTTCCTAGATCGCCGGTGATTCTAACCCATCACCGATGATTCTCCTTTGTTGACACAGACCTATATAAACAAGTGTCTTAGACCTTTATTTAAGGTTAGCTTCCCTCTTGGACATCCCTAACTTACTAATTGGACAATTTTCTTGCAGTGTAACACTCATGTATCATAATCTTCACACAAAGCTAGATTCATCACAACAATGGCTTTAAAGGACATCAGATATCTCTTCTCTTAACCTTCGATGGTCATTCAAACATCAGCAATCAAATCAATATTCTGCCAGCATCTATAATCTCATCTTTCTCTCCGACAACTTCTAATCCCTTCATTCATTTATCATTATTCATCCAAGGTAAATACCCTTTTTTATCATCTTGTTTATTCATCTTTTACATGGTTCAATTTTCAAGATTATCTTTATGTCCATTATATCATCATACATGCACACTAGTGATTCATCAATTGTCACTGACGATTCTCCTAATCACCAATGATTCAGCCCAATCACCGACGATTCACCTAAATCGCAGATGATTCCTATCTAGTTCAGATCATTTAAGCCCCTAAGCTTGATTTTTAGACATCCATAATCCTATCATTTACCACCACTCTTCCTTGTAGGTTCCTTTCAAACCATATCAAGCTCCTTTGAGCCATCTTTAGCACTCTATCAATTATCTAAATCAAATCTATCATCCTTGCACCTTTGTGAGTACACAACTATCTACATCCTTTCTCCTTTGAGCCATTTTGTGATCCCTAGACTCCCTTTGGATCAGGTATCACCATCAGACCATCATATAGCCATGGACTGTTCAGTCCTTTTCCCTTTGCATTGTTGGTTATATCATCTATTTTATCATTTTATCTTATCATTATCAAATTGATTTCTTGAACGTGGATTGACATCCTTGCAAGGAAGTCCATTGATTTCTGGGGACTGGCCTTTTCCAGGAAATCCACCATATATCTATCTAATCCCATATTTTTCTTAGTGTTTATGATTTGCAGGTTCCTTCACCAGTGAAAGAAGAGTTTTGTGCAAGGAGCATTTCATCCCATCAACTACAACATCCATCTCCATCGGGTATTGGTAAACCCCGCGTCTTCTGAGGTCAGTTTTTTTTATTATTTCACTTCATTAATTTAAGTAGAAAGGTAAAAACATCTCTGAACATTTTGGCATGCCCAGTGGGACCCTAGTCCCTTTTCTTCATTTCAATTAATTTAATTCATTTTGGCCTTCTGCTTTGTAATCACTAGCGATCCAGTCAAATCTCCAGCGATTGTGTGAATCACCAGTGATTCTATCAATCACCAATGATCTCTGTGACTACTTCTGATTACTCAGTTAGTCATACCTCTAACATCATTTTCTTTTGTATTGTTTTTGTTTTGCTAACACTTTTTACAGGTTTCTGCTTTGGAAGGCTTTTTGCTTGCTGCTTATTGCTATTATTGCTAAAAAAATCAAAAAATTAAAAAAAAATTAAAAAGGAAGCATTTTTTAGGTGAGTCCTTTTCCCTTCTTTTTTATTTTCAAGCATTGCATTTTGTTGTCTGTCCTCATCAAAATCAATTGTTCTTTTGGGTTTAAAATGAACCTTGCATCCTTACTTGATCACATAGATTAATTAGAAGGATTAATTTATTGCATTCACTTAATTCTTCCCTCACACACAACTTAAACCACATCAAACATAAAATTTGCATCAAACACTCCTACCTAGGTGATAACTATTGGGATTTCATCACCCAATAGGGAAACTGACTCGGTGTTCTGGTTGAGTATAAACAACTGGTTTTTGGTATATTGGCTAAGCACCCGACTCCCTTATCATTGTGGGACCATGAAGTGAGGGGGTAGGCCCCAATACCAGGCCCCATACGAAACCAACATAGATTTGGGCCTCACGTACCTTTGGGTATATCGAGGAATCCAACCTTTAACATTACCTGAAACCAACCTTAGAACATCCATATCATTAGGTTCCCTCTTAGCCTCTTCCTCCACATCTAAATTCTAATCAAGATAATTAAAATTCTTCTTCTTGACTTGTTTGTTACATTTGTATCTCTCTTTAGGGATTTTTTGTATCATCATCAGTTAACTATCATTTAATATGGATCAACCCTCTACATCAACATATTATTTTACCCCTTATGCTTCATTTTTACAATCATCTTTGGTTACTTCATCCACTACCTCTAAATCTTTCATCCCAATCAATTTCAAAATATTTCCCACACAGGATCTAGTCCTTATCAATCTTATCAACCTATCACATCCCACTCAACTTCACTTATCTCTGACATTTTTCCAAAGATCCATCTAGACCTTTTTTTCCCCTATGGAACCTCTACCTTTCAGCCAATCATACAACCCTATAACAACCCCATATATGACTATCCTTTACATCCAAACTACTTCCAAACTATCACTCCTCAGCCCATGTCTAGTGTATCCCATCAATCAATCCTTTCCACATCCCCTCCTTCATCACAAACTCATCAGAATCTTAACATCCCCCATATTTTATCCAATCAATCTATCTCAACTTCAATACCTTCTCAATACCTCAGACATCCCAAACCTATACACACATACCTACTCAGGCCCAATCAACCCCTCTCATCCAACAACAACAACATATCCAACATTCTGCCCATACATGTCTCCCAACATCCCTTTATCACAACCTACTTTACAAAAATATCCTTCTCAAGCTACCCCTTATCAACCTCAACATCAAGCCCATCCACAAAAAAACCATCCTACTCCACATCTCATTTTCATCAATCAAATCAATCACATGCTCATCCACACTCACATGTTAATTCCTTCACATCTAATCCTACAAATGATCCCATATGGAAGCTCTGTTAAATAGATTAGACAATTTGGAAGCCACTACCAAGGGACCCAAACACATCCTCACTTATGATCAGGTTTGTAATGAACCCATCCATCCATCAATACCATATAAGCCTTATCCTCCACATTGGGAATTACCTGAATTTACCATGTTCCATGGCCATAGAGGATCCTCAACAACACATACTAGCCTTTAGACATTCATGTTATCTCATCATCCATGATCAATATCTCCTTCTTATAACCTTTCCTATGTCACTGGAAGGACTTTCCTTGGATTGGTACAACTCCCTCCCTCGACACTCTTTATTCTCTTTCACTCAACTAGCCATGTTATTTCTCGATCACTTCACTATAAATGTTACTCACAAAATCACCATTTCTGATCTCTCTACCATCAAACAATCTGAAAATGAATCCCTTATTGACTTTTTCACTAGGTGGCAAAGCATTATCAATCAATTGACCTTCTCACTACCTCAATCATAACTGATCGAGTTGTTTTCTCAATCATGTTCCCATCACATCTCATCTACCCTCCAGATCCACACATTCCAGACCTTTGATGAAGCCTTCACCATGGCTAAAAAATTAGAAATCCAAGCCCTTGAAGAAGGTCCATCTCAATCCTCAATCTACACATGTCCCATCTGATTCCCCTAGGTCTTCCTACAAACCCAGATGAAACTACCACACATGATGCCATTACTTATCTTCCTGACCCAACACCCTCGATAGAATCAGTCCATATAGATACTACACATCCCTCAAGTCACATCATCAACACTATTACATATGATCTTCCCCATGAGGAGACACGTTCATCACCAATGCTTCCTCTTGAAAACTCAAAACCCTGGATCCTCTTTTTGATGATCCTCACACATCGATATCACCTGTGTCCATTGTCCAATCATCCATTACCTCCTTGTAACCCTTAGAATCTACCTTGGAGACCATTACTAAGGAGGCATTCATAATCAAAGATCTCAACATCTAACCACTTTTTAAACTAATCAAAGAATTAGGCAACTCACATAAATATAACCCACCTCAATCATGTCTCAAAACAACATCTCCCTCATCTGAACCAGACTCAATCCTATCCCTGGATCTTCACTTACCATCTAGTCTAGAACCCTGTCCTGAATCAAACACTATACAATCAAATACCATCACATCCATGGCCTCACCCTTGTCATTTGACATGAGACCCTCTCCTCTATCTAAAGTAAATGTTACAAAATTGAAACCTATCACATCCATGACCTCATCCTCATCATCTGTTGTAAAACCCCCTCCTTTACCTAAAATCAACATTACAAAATCAAAACACACATCATCTAAGGTCTCAACCTTACCATCCATTTTGGGACCTCATCCTTTATCACAATCCAAATCTATCAAATCTACGGTTCCACCCTTACCATCAATTTTGGGACCCCATCCTTTATCTCAATATCACGTCACACAGTCATACCCTATCTCATCCATAATCCATCCCTCCTCATCCATTTTGGGACCTCATCCATCATCCAATTATATCAATCCCACATCATACCCTCTCTCTTATCAACCTCACAATGTCCCTATGATGTTTCAACACCATACAACATCTATGAATCCACCCCCATCCAAAAATAAGATGCATCCTACCAAGCATTCTCATAAATCAAAATCAAAATCAAAATTAATCCAAATCCCCCAAAAGGGACTTACATTGACATCCTCAAGAGGCTCATGCAGGATTCTCTTATCACATTACCACCAATCAAAACACCCAATCCACATTCTCAAAAACCTACCTGGTACGATCAAGATAAAACATGTGCCTATCATAGAAGCCCAGGTCATAGCACAGAGAGTTGTAAAGCACTTAAATCCATAATCCAACGACTCTTCCTCATCGATGATCTTCTCCCAGAAGAAGACCATCCTAATCCATCATCGATATCATCTACACCTCCACCCTCTAATGTCCTCATGACATCTGCAGGACAAGGGGGACATCCTCAATCTCATATTATCAAACCTTTGTTAGACATCTCATCAACACCTTCCATTGAAGGTCTCTCAATCTCGTCAATGTCCAACCTTCCCTTGAAGGTATTTCAATTTCATCAACATCTACACCCAATTCATTGATAGTGTCCTCACCGACATCTATAGGAAAAGGGGGTCATCCTCAATCAGATCTCAACAACCTTTCTCATGCGTCTTCTCATCACCTCCCATTGAAGGTCCCTCATCTCAAATCAGTATAGTTCACCCACCTATATGAACCCAAAATCATCATACACGAAGAAAAGGTAAAATCAAAGCTTCATCATCTACCCCTCCTCATCAATTGTCCTCTCATATCCCATCCAAATTTTCAATGGATCCTTTGTCAAGGGATCCTTTATTTACCATATACTCAATCAATCAAGATCAAAACTTCCATCATCCTAATCTGAAATTTTTCATTCCTTTCAGTGCATGTTATCTCTATCCATAGTGTCATGCTAGGGGGACTCCTCTCTACTGAGACTTCAAAAGTCTTACCTTACACACATCCCCTAGCACATCTTCACCAAACCTATCCTATCAATCCAATCAAAATGTCACTACTCTGGAAAGGAGTAAATGTGGAAATTTTTCCCTTAATTGGATCTGTCCATATAGCATGGGTCAACCTCTGAATGCCTTGCACTTGAATTCCTTGTTCTTACGGTGTATCCTTTCTACTGTTAACACATCAACTATCATGACAGTAGTCACATCAAATATCTTATTCCACCATCAACCAACCATCTTATCATTGTAATGATTTGAAAGAATGTGGTTTTCCATCACTATCCTCAAAAAACCTTAAAGATGAGCACCATAACTCTGTTCATCACATATTTTTCACATGGACAAGTTCCTCCTTAGCAAGGAACCCCACAATCATTACATCCATCCACCTTGTCTACCAACCAAAGACATGTCATGGGGCACACATGTGTAGTGTCGTGTACACATTTCTTCTCCCTCCTTGAAATGGTCTATTAGGGTTTTTCCCTCAACTCAAAATAAAGTCAAAAATATCTATGGATGCTTCCTATCAAAATCAAAAAATATAATAGATTGATCCCTCGAAGGAAAACTATTCAAATATCAAAATCATATTATCAAAAAAAAAATTAGATTGATCCCTCAAAGGACAACTACCATCAAAATCATAGATCAAAAAGAAAAGTGATCCCTTGAAGGATGGTTATATCTGTAAAAATCAAAAATCAAAGTCAAAAGTCAAAATTGTAGACCACTCCCTCAAAGGATGGATACCCATGTAAAAAGGCTTCCCACATCGATCAACCTTCAAAAAAAAGTCAAATATCAAAATAATCCTAGGAAATCTTCCCACATTGATCAGCTTTCCCATCAAAGCAAACTTCCCACATCGATCAGTTTGTGTCAAAAATAAAATGTATAACTGGGGCATTTCTCTATGAAATTGTTGAAAAGGAGAACCCTCTTTTCCCACACAACCTACACATGTTAAACCCCTTCTCATGTTTGTTCTAGGAAGGTATACATTATCACTTCCATCTCTATATCCAAGATCCTACGTGTGACTACCCATTGTTAGTCATCTATTAACATTTATTTTGTAAAGGCCAAAAGTGCAAGAGCCTTCACTCTGTTGTTTCCCATCACATATGTATCAAATCCAATACAAAGCAATCAATCCACGTTTCATTCTTGACCATGGTTTTGACAAACATTAAAATCACTTTAAAATCAATATCAAATAACACATCATACCTAAAACATAACTTTAATAGCTTGTCAACCCTGCCACATTTAACATCTATCAATATATCTATCATATATTGAACAATCTATCAATATGTCACACAATCATGATCACATCTCATTATTACATTGCCACATTAAAATATCACATCTCTTCAATAAAATCAACATTGAATTTCAAATGGATGCCTCCTATGAGCGTCTACGCCCCTGACCACCGTTAAGGACCCTCGTCTAGTCCTAAAATCCTACCATTTACGGTAACATAAAATTATGGTCACTTTGACCTCATCAAATCATCATTTGACATCCCACATCATCGTTAAGCCATATGTCATAGGACATAAACCATTTCCCCCTATCACTTCGACTTCCCAGCCTCGTAAGTCCACCTTTTATGGAAACATCAATTTATAGTCCTTTGACTCATCAAATCATCATTTTCTTCATCATTAAAAGTCATATGTCTATAGGACACGAACCCTTTGGTTCCCCTATCACTTGAATTATTAGCCTTATAAGCCAATCCTTTTTGGTAACATCAATTTTTGGTCCCTTGACCTCGTCAAATCATCATCTTTTGTGCATCGTTAAGTCATATGTCTATAGGACATGAATCCCTTTGGTTCCCCTATCACTTGAATTCCTGGACTTCATAAGTCCACCTTTGTGGAAACATCAATTTTCAGTCCTTTGACCTCGTCAAAACATCCTTTTTATTTCCCTTTACCATCATTAAATCATATGTCTATAGGACATGAACCCTTTGGTTCCCTTATCACTTGATTTTATGACGGCACCTATCTTGTTTCTATACCTTGTCCTGGGGAATCATTTTCTCATCATCTCATCTTCCATCCTTGCATCTTTTCCATCTATCTCTTTCAAACTCGTGATCGATTCCCTTTTAGGTCATCAATCCCTAGCTTTGAGGGGGGAGCACCTCATCATATAATTATGCATCATTCATCTATCACATCTTGTTTTTGTCTCATGGCTTGTCTACAAAACCACTCAACAAAAAGGGGGAAATGTAGACACCTAAAATTAACACCGCTAATCCCTGTTCTGTCCACATCCGCTATTATCCCTTTCATTATACACATCACATTATCATTTATACATTAAATCCTTATCCTAAGTCTTATTTCTCCCCATTATATTTACTCCCCGTAAATATCATTCTACAGTTGTTAAATCCTATTTTATTCTCTCTCTTCCCAAACCACTCAAAACCACATTACAAACCAAAATCAAATAAAACAAAACAAAATCACCAACACCCTCTTAACCATTTAACAACATCCCTAACCCATATAACCATTTTCCAACATACATCATTTGTCAAAGACAAACAAAAACCTCGATCTGGGAAGTTGTTTCAACCATTTTCCCCATAGATACTTCTGATATCGGTATTGTATATGAATTGTTAGTGATTCTCCTTCCTTAATAGAAACCTATATAAACATGTCTCAGGCCTTCATTCAAGGTTAGCTTCCTCTATATTAGCTTCATCAACTTAGCTTACTGGATTTCTTCTAAGGACATTACATCTTTGTATCATAGCCCTATCACATGGAGCTCAGATATCATCACAACAACAATCAAGACATCATCAGATATCTCTTCTTCCTAACCTTTTAAGGTCATTCAAACATCCAGCAATCAACATCAATGATTTGTCTTGCTAGTATCTACAATCTCCCTCTCTCTAGGTAACAACATCATCTTCATTATCTTTATTTATCAACTTTATACAAGGTAAGTGGCCTTTTCATCTTCGCTACATATTATCTCATTCATTCATCATTTCCAAGCCTAAACATTTCAATCAACCCTTTCGATTTCATGTATCATTTTTATCCATTGTACATTTTCTACAGCAATCTGCTGAATTATTCCCAAAATCGCTGGCGATTTGAAGCAATTGCCGATGATTCATTCCCAATCGCGATTGATGATTCATAATCTATCTAAAAGGTCCTTTAATCCCCTTAGCTCATGTATTTTATACATCTAGATGTTACATATCATTTGTTACCGCTTTTTGCCTTTACAGCATTCCTGTCAATTCCTATCAAGCTCTTTTGAGCCATCTTCATCACTCTATCAATTATCTATGATCAAATATATTGCTCCAACTTCACCTTTGTGAGTACACATCTATCTACATCTTTTCACCTTTGAGCCATTTTTTGATTCCTAGACTCCCTTTGGATCAGGTATCACCATCAGACCATCATATAGCTATGGACCACGTCTATCCCCATTGCCTTTGTATTGTTGGCTATATTGTCTATTTTATCAATTTATCATATCATTATAAGAATTTATTTCTCGAATGTGGATTGGCGTCCATACAAGGAATTCCATTGAATTTTGGGGATTGGACTTTTCCAAGCAATCTTCCATATATCTATCTAATCCCATATTCATCTTAGTGTCTATGATCTATAGGTTCTTCCATCATGAAAGAAGGAAGGAACTTTCATCTATCTCTATGGGTATCGGTAAACCTCGCGTCTTCTGACATCAGTCTTGTTTTTTAATTATTTCACTGTATTAATTTGAGTAGAAAGGCAAAAACATCTCTGAACAAGATGGTCTCCTTGGAGATATTTTTGTGCATACAATGTCAGCTTGACTTCTTCGGTGATCAAGTAGTAAATTTAAACCACTTGTGTAGATTTGAGTTCCTCACCATTCTTTTCACTTGTAATTAATACATATTATTCAGTGATGGATCCTATCTTATCGTGTCATTTTTAGTGATGGATTCATACCATCCATTGTTGTATTCATAATGCTTTTGTATCTCATTTTTATATACCTTTATTTTATATCTCATTTTTTAGGTTGTACTTAATGTACATGGTTAACTTATCACGCCTAGTTTTTAGGACCCATTTATTTTTTACTTTTGACTTCCCAAAGGATGACTTAAGGGAGGGTGTTGGAACAATAGTTATATATTTTCACCTTTTATTTTAATTTTATTTATCTTTATTTAAGCATTTCCGACTTAGTCTACTTTGTACAACTCCTAGGCATAGATTAAGATAAACGAAACTCATGATTCGACCACTTATCTCATGTGTGCATATTCATGTGGATGTTGTTGCACAAATTTCTATCATATACTCAAAAGAGAATTTGGACTAGAACTCTTGCTTTTGCCTGATATCAATTTCATTCAATTGATTTATCAACAATAATGTGTTTCTATTAGTGCTTATTATTTCCAGCAGCTTCTACCATTTATGGAGAGGCCAAATTGAGGAGATTATTGGGTTTCACCTATTCTTTCACCCAATAATGTCATTTATTGCAACTAGGGTATTTTTTTAGTGAGAATTAGGGCTTGTTAGTGAGGGTGCCATTTTCATGAAAATGACAACGGGTTACACATCTTTTTAGATGAAAATGGCGAGGGGAATGATGTGAATCATTTTTGTCAAAAACGACATAGGAGAAGTTAGCTATTAGAATAAAGTTAGGGTTTATCTGACTTTTGTGGGAGGTACTTGAGACAAAATTGGCATGGGAATGGCTACCATGATAATTCATAGCTTTGTGGCCACTGTTATCGGCCTTTGCTAATGGGTTTTTAGATGTCTTGAACCTATATCATATATCCTTAATGCAAAATATTAGAGTTGATATGGTTTTTTTGATGGAGCTGACAAAGTGGTGGTTATCTAAGACTATTATATTCCACATAATGATAAAATATATTACCATGACGCTCGAGGATGTTTGATGGATATCGTGCCTTCCACTGCAGGGAGAGATGGTACACTGTCAAACATCAGGGAGGATGATTTTGATGTTGAGGATAACAGGTTGCATTGACTTGACAGTGAGACAAGGTGACATTGATGTGGATGTTTGTTATAATCAGGGGCTCATACAAATATTTTCTACATTCTTGATGGCTTTTATTAGTAACATTTTCCTTCCTAATAAGATTGTATCATACTTCATGATGGGACGAGCTGACATGGTGGGAGACATGTGTCGTCAAATGAAAATTTTCACTTAGGGGCCATGTGTGCTAACCATTTTATAGGGATTTCCATGGGTTAGGCCCTTCTATACTACTCCATATATGGGTATGGGAACATATTGTCATAGATAGATTAGTGGGGGTGAGATGAGTATGAGCTCCATATAAAGCTATTATTTATGGATGAGCATCGATAGTTGGGACCTAAAGGACACATTTGGGTGATATGGTATACTACTAGAGAGCCATACACAAGCTCCGTGATTATCAAATTACATGGAATATTTAGAGGGTTGTGTAGAATAGATCGGTCGATGATCAAATTTATTTGGATTATGTGATGATACCTTGTTATATCATGGGTTATCATGCATATGAAAGAGAGAGATACAAACCCAATACAATATAGTGGTAGTTTGGGATTTAATAGGGGATACTCATATATCTGATCCAAATTTTTGTCAGGGTGACTAGAGAGAGGCCCATAGGGTCGATTAGTTAGTTGAATGACTATTACATTGATATTAATAGGACTAGTGCTAATCCAATATTATCCACATGTTGGCATGGAAGATGTAGGGACTATGATAGATCATGATGCATGATGGGAATAAGTTAGGCTTGTTTGACTAAATAGACTTGTGTGAATGACTATGCCATTATAGGTATGACCCTTGATATGTTGGGAGTGATAGAGGATGTGGCATATGCTTCGGGAGAGGCCACATATTAGATGGTTCTGATCCCATGTATAGATTATTAAACCAATTACATTCCCATAACCTAGACAAATACAACTAGCTTGAGGGGTTCCACATACACCATTTCAATAGGTATGGTCCCTTAGGGTAGTCTATAACCTATGAAGATAAATCAAGGACATGGATAAGGACAAAGGATGTACTGGTGTGGATGGAGTTAGGGAATGTGGTAGCAGTAGTGGGGGAGCAAGGCCTCCACATGTCTAGTTGATAGATTATTTAACATTGATTATGATATTACAATAGGAGATCGATTCCCAAACTAGGGAGATGATAAATTTATAGATGCAGTGGATTGTGGATATAACACATATTTCTTAATTGTTTATTTGGATTTAATAGTTATCATCACATATTGTTATTTTGACAAAAGAGTAAGATTAGTTTTGCTTATTGAGAGATCATTTTAGAGTTGATCGTGATCAATTGGGGGTGACAGTCCCTCGAGGTTTCTTGTCACTTTCTCAAGAGATTTTATACTCAAGGAAGGAGATTGCCCAATGGCGTTAGATTTGTGAGTAGGTGGTGCCAATAGTGTAGAGAGATCCATCATATTCAGATAGTCAAAAGATCTGATCATCGAAGAGATATTCTTTGAGATCATCAACCAGAGGGCCACCTCCTACTCCAAGGCCGCCACCTCCTCTTGAAGATTCAAGGAGTCAAGTGTGAGTGCATAATGTTGTACAAAATATTTTTGGGATATATGTATGATGTAGTATTGTTTTTTGGCATCTATGTATGTATGTAGAGAAATGTTTATATTTATTCAAGCATGTCTTGACCAAGTTTGATGTATACATGATATACAAACATGATTTATGATGATGATCATGTTGATGATGATGTTATGGTTATTTCTAGTTGTGTATTATGAGTATGAATGGATAACAATTATTGTTATGAGTATGATGTTTATGGATTTAGATAGATGTTTCATTTGTATATGCTCATGGTGGATGTTGTGATTATGATGTTATGGATAATTGATGTATTTTAATTTCATTTTGATGTGATGTGATAGATGTAGAATTTTTTGGATTATACTATGATCTGTTGATGATGGATCCTTCTCTTGATTTATGTTATGATGTACACTTAGTAATTTGGATGTTAGAAATGTTATAAAATGTTAGATGATTAGAAATGGATGTTATATGTTAGTGAAAAATGGTAAAATGATGTTAAATGGTTAGTGATATGATTAGATAGATGTGATGGTGTATGATTATGATGGTGTTAGTGTTAGATAGTTGAGATATATGCTTGTAAAATGATATTATGATGATTATCAAGATAATGTTCTTGTGATTAGATAGATTGAGGGACATGTTGATGTGATTTGATGAGTTTTGTTATCATTTTACAACCCAGATTGGCAAACAGTAATGATCTTAATATAGCATTAGGTAGTAGAAACCATGATATATATTCGAGCATGATGATTTATTTACCATAATGCATGTTTGACTAACTCGAAACCCTCGTCATATCATTAGAGGACTACACCTCCCTCATATAATTTGGTAGATACTAACACATTCTAATTAACAAATATACAAACTAAGGATGATAAAATAACATAATGAAAACACATAATAAAACAAGCATTGTATACAAAACACTATAACAAACACTGATGGTAATAACGCAATGGATATGGATAGACAATGGATGACAAATAATTGACATAGATAAATGTGATGATGTGTTGTGTGTGTTTTCCCATCTACCCCTACGAAGATCCTTAGATTGTGTGATTGATTCACAATTCAACATAGCCTTGTGTTTGTGTGTTTATTTCCCACAAGTGGCGATAAACTACCCTAGTTTAGGTAAGTAAATTATTTGTAATGACTTTCTCTAATAGTAGTAAGGATATGGGAGGATATTTGTAGGACTGTGTGATTTTCAGGGATTTTAAGGACAAGAAAGAATGGAAAAGGAATCCAAAGATTAGATGTGACAAGGGTCAAGAGGGATGAGGATATGATGGGTAATGACACAAAGGGAAAAGCAATGGGATGAGAGAATTCCAAGATAAAGATAGGCTTGTTCAAGGGTTACCATGCAATAATTGTGACATGCATGGGATGTTATTTACATTATTCTCTTAACTTGCTTATTTCTTAACTTGATTGTTATTTCTTTAATTTCCTCCTTATTTGACTTTCAAACAAGAAACGTTCCCCAAAGGTTTTGTGTGGTTGAAAATTTGACCAGGGTCAAAGCAAGAGATGGGATGGAATAGGGAGGACAAAGTGACTTGGAAAAGATATGAATCTCATATAAGTGCATGAGGTACTCATGGGGCATAATAGTAGATGGATCATTACTACGAGTGACATCACAAACTTTTTTTCATTGTCCTACTTGCCCAAGGTGCCAAAGAACCAATTTTCATCATTATAATTTTTTTGAATATTTTGTTTCTTAAAGATGTTTGATGGAATTTATTAAAGACAATAGAAAATTTAATTAAGTGTAAAACCACCTCATATATTTTGGCCAAAAAAATTGTTGGGGACAAAATATGGTCTCCTTCAATGCTCACAAGACTAGGTCTCCTTCAATGCTCACAAGACTAGGTCCCTCCGCCTCAAGATGGGGCAATTCCCATTTATTTAAAACTAGAAATTACGTACACTAAACCTAACATATGGGGTTTGTTAAAGACCAGGGAATATGTAGAAACATCCTTGTTTTAACTGCAACAATATATCAAAGAGGGGAGAATTTGGAAGTGTGGAAGGAGATAAGTGTAGGGAATACATGGGGAAATGAGGAGAGAGTTACACTAATGAGAGTATTGCAAAATCCATTAACTAATAACTTGGAGAATTATTCCAGATCAATTAGTGGAAATAGGAAAACACATACAACTAAACAAGGAGCATGAAACAATAGTGGAAATTGACACAAAGTTCAACCACTGATTTTCATTTTATTCAAATAGGCACAGAGTCCTAGTCTTTCCTTAAAAAAATTCTTTCATGCTTGGTATAAGTATAAAGAGATAAAGGAGGAAAATATTTATGCAAGAAGTAGAAGAAAACGGCATATTGTTGATAGTAGAACAACAAATTGATCCCTTTGGAATGGAGAATCCATTACAAGTATATCTCCAGCTGATATGTCACTTCACCTACTATGATGACCTTTCATATTCCTTTACAAAATAAGACACTTTTCCTTATTTTAAGAAAAATACTTTTACAAAATTGGAATAGACAGTCACTTAAGTGAATAAGATGAGAATTAGAAAAAGTGCGCCCCCAATGAAGAAATAGAGATCACAAAGTTACAAAGGTGATTCCTTCATGAAGAAACAAGAGCTGGAAGAAGAAGAGAGAAGTTGTGATTGTGATCAATCCAGTCATCTATAATCACCAAGAATCCATTCCACCAGAAGCATGTTTCAACTCAATTTCATCTTCAACATTTCCTTGTCCGTGCATCATACCCAACTTTGGATACCAATTTTCCCTTTCATCTGTTGGAAACTAAGTGATCAATTTTTGCCTTCACTAATGGTACAGAACACAGGTCATGAACTAAATTGTGCCAAAGAATTATCTTTAAAACGTATCTAAACCATGCTACAAGGATCCTATTCCTGATAAGAAAGGTGAGGACAAAATTTCACAAATTTCTGACGCATGCGGAAATTGAGTTATGCCTTACAACATTTTTTCATTCATATGGCTTGAAAAAATAATTAGAAGATGGTTTCTTAAAAGGTTAAAAAAAAGGTTTTAAATATCTTAGAGCTCTGAAAACATAATCATTGGTCTCCAATACCTTTCCATCGAATCCAACAGTGCCAAAAATTGAGCTCCTACATGCAAAAGTTATGAACATGGCAACACCAGTGACCAGTCCATGATTAAATCTGAGGACACCGTCTCCAAAAGATAAATTCTACAAGAAGGGTAAGGTGAGAAATGTGGTTTATGATTCAAAAACTATAAATAATCATATTTATCCTAATTAAATCTTCTAGGAAATTATTTTGAGAGAAAATGGGAGCAATGTTTAGCAACTTTCAACCAGAGTCTCCCTATGAAATTTTGTGGCAATCCTCCTTACCAAATGAAAGTTACAATCATTTTATTATTTGGAGAACATGTGGAATACATGAAAGTTCAGGTTTAGAGCTTAAGAACAAAAAAATTTCACTATAAGAAAAGAAGGAAGTCGATTCATATTTTTTTCCTTCATTGTTGTGAATTTTTCATGGGGTTCTTGTGAAATACAATTACACTTGAGAGAGGGAGAAAATTTGAATTTTTATGGATATTTCCAATGGAGATGGCATAATATGATGAAAAACATATTCATCCATATATAATAAAATAATCCACCTCACCATGCAATAGATGGATCAAATGAAAGGTATTTTCAAGAGGAAGTTATGCTCCAAATTTTAAGTCATTTGGTCTGTTGAGAAACTGGGAAAAAATAAATTGATTTTACGAAAGCTAGAGAAAAAAATGGTTTTCAAAATAAACTATTTTATCATTCAATACAAGGTATATCTCTTATTAAATTTGTTTTCAAATTGAGTATTTCAGAAAAATTTCAAGGGGTTTTAACCATGGAATCTCCGGTAGTGAGCAAAATGAATTCTTGACAAGCTAGGACATGGAGCTAGTTTTCATGGTGTTTAGAGGAAAGAAATGGCTGTTATGTCATGATTCTCCTTGATATTTTTCTATTTCACTATTGGAGAGCTTTAGAGAGAAAATTGGAGTTTGAAAACCACTTAAGTAGAGGATGGAGATTTGGATGGGAAATGTAAAATTTTATAGTGCAGTGAAATGCATGGATGCCTCCAAAAATATGCCCCAATTAGATGAGGGTGCACTTTTTAAATTCTCATGCATTCCAAAACTCCACCACCGAATGAAGATGCATATTTTTTACTTCTAGAAATAAAACTCAACCAATATGAGGAGGGTGCAAATTTGAGAGGGGAATGAAAAAATATCATGCAAAAAAATATTCATGGAGCCTCCAAAATGCCACACCAATCAGATCATTTCACGTAAAAATTTTGATGTCATCGCCTCAACTGAGAAACATAACAAAAATAACTTTCCATGCACCCGGATGAAAATTCAAGTTTCCTAGGAATATAACATATGATTTTTACTGGAAAAAACTCAAAACATCCATTGCAACCATTTTAAAGGTGCATATTTTTTGAGTTATGATAAAAAAATCACGTTTTGACAATTGGGATTATAACACGAGAGCAGAGGGTTTTTGGATGGTACAGAGGCTTGGAGTGACCATGAAAAAAACTAATGTTTGCATTTTGAAGAGCACTCCTTGATGTTTCATTTAACTATTCATTGGTATTCTGACTCCACTCTGAGCTCCCGTAATCATCTACTGAAGTTCACCTTCCTTCGAGGTCCAAAACACCTTATCTCACAAAAATCACCAAAAAGGTTTTCACTCCCTGAACCCATCCAATTTTCCCTTAATCGACTTTGAATATACCAAGGATAAGTAGACCCATATCCTTTTCCAATTAATATAATCAAGATTCCTACAACCACTTGGAACTCTCCCAACACTTCCCAGAAGTTAACACTTGTAAAAGGGAAAAATAGATAATTTTGACCAAAGTCCTAAAAGGAAAGACAAGATTTGTAGAAGATTTCAAGAAAAATGACCACTGAAATTTTGCATGCCAACAATAGGCTTCCATAGGTTGAATATTCACATTAAGGAAAACCTAAGAAGATGAAATGACACTCATAAGATATTCAAACTAGAAAAAGAGTTGTTTGATGGAAGGGTGCAAGAACATATAGTTCTCCCATGATTGTATTATATTATGGTCCTGAGTTGTACAATTTTACCCATGAAGACAGTGATGCAAAATCTAAAGTTTAGGAATGATGCCTATGATTTAATTACTTCTTTAGTAATTTATATTCTCTAGATGAATGATAGAGAAGTGTGCAAATGTGAGAAAGTCAAGAGAGAGGGGTATATACTTGTTAGGATTAAAATGTGAGCATTTATCATAGTATAGGAACAATGTTAGAATTTTCATTGGAAAAGGATAAGTTAGCAAATTTGGTTGTCTGCATTTTCCCCCTCTTTAATTGTATAATTCAAAATTTCATGTTTAAAGGAAAACCATATACGATTATGCACACACACTTTGTCTTAACTTGATAGTTGTTGTCCTTGGTGGTATTGGAACATTCTATGGTTGATTTAATGAAATTTAAATCTTAATCAAAATAATGAGATCAAATGAAGACAATAGTAATAAGTAATATTTATCATGCAAGAAGGAAGATAGTGTGTACATTACGGATATAAGAGTGACTTATCTTGTATTCTAAGATCTAGGTTAATTCTGGGCTAGAAACCGAGTGGAAAAATATAAATATAGACTAGATATTATTCATCTAGAAAATTGGAATATGAAAAATCCCTTGGATAGGATGAGGACAAGACCGCCTTGGATAGGACTGACAAGACCGCCCTGATGTTGGTGTCTGAACTAGGTGCTAGTGTCCTAACAAATGTTCTTATTATGATCTTTTCAGAGTTTGATCTTATCTTCTTCCTTTTTCTCTTTTTTTCATCCACTTGGATGAATGGTTTCACTTTTGCACCTGAACCCACAAAACAAACCATAGTTATCTGTATAAGGCTCAAGAAAACATTATATGAAATAAATAATGCATATGCTTGATTCAGACTAACCTTGTCGGTCACCCTAATGTGATTGTCATCAAGTGTTGCACTACATTTCATACTCTCTCTCAGCTAGGTTTCCCTTGTGATAGTGTCCCTTAAAGCTAGGTTTCCCTTGTGCCATTCACACCAATATAATGGGATACAACTACTTTTCCCCCAAGATGAATGTGTGAGTTGGAATTCAAAAATAGTCCCTCATATGGAGTGAATCATGCAACCCAAATGTAGTCTTTGAATATTGCTCTTTTTAGTGTAATCTATTATATATTGTCTTTGAATAATGCTTCATGCCCCCACCATGTATTGTACAGCTAAGTATGATTATGTATATGCATAGAAATGAAAATGTAATCTATTATATAAGGAACATGCCCCCAATGTATTGTACAGCAAGTGTACCTGAGAATAAGGAACATTATGTGTATGATTTGTACGAAATGAAGTACTCATGCCCCTTATATTCTACTCTAAACTGTTTCATATGTATTTAAATCTGTATTATAATTATGTAAATGTATGAAAGCATATGAAACTATTGGAATTTTCTAGAATTCACCCCTGGATCAGGAACGCCTAGTTGGAATCCAATTTGTAGGATGATTTGATTTGTATGGTTTTGACTTGTGTGAATTATCTCATTTTTGTATATGTAGTTGTTTGTAAGGATTTGTACCCTATAAAAAAATTGTATTTTTAGTGTAATATATTATATATTGGCTTTAAATGTAGAATATATTGTGATGAATGTCCCCTATTTTGAGGCACGCATGATAAATTATTTAAGAACGTGGCTCAAAAGAAATGATGCCAGAAATCTAATAATTTTCAGTGGATGCATGGCCACCATCATATTCATGTAAAATGGGTTGCACATGGTGGAGACTATGAACATAACAAAACACACAATAATGGAACAAGAGTGTGTCATCGGGTAATGAGTGTATTCATGTGACAATTAAGAGAAATAATTATGTAAAATGGAGTGTGAAGTGTAGAGATAAGATATGCATAGACAATAGAGACAACAAATAATGACAGAGGGGAAGGAGAAAGTATAATGCCCCCCAAGTGTGCAATATGTAGAAGATTCATATCATGACATATATCCACAAACATGGGACACCCATGGTGTTAGAAGATAAAAAAATTGAAGGCACATATGCTTTATACAAATAAGGAAGTCAGAACAAACAACAGATTAGAGCCACAAACATAGGACACTCATGGTGTCAAAAGATAATAAAGACACTTAAAATAAACATGATGAGTAAGCAAGTCAATGTGAAGCTATAATTGGAACATGTGATTGATGATTGATGGTATGTAAAGGCAAGTGTAATCCGTGAATTTCTCCACTACCATAAATGCGCCTATAGCCCAAATGTAGATACATTTGATTCTAGTTGCAATATTTTTCAATACCATCAAGGCATCCATATCCTTGCTAAACCATAGAGGCAAGAGTGGGCCGAGGTAAGGGAAAGACCCCTGAGAGAGAATTTATTTATTTGAATTTTTATAAATTTTCCTTTGTTTTTGTTTATTTGTTTTTTATTTTTTTGACAGGATAATAATATCTATCAATTTTCTAAGGGGTTTAAAACAAATAGTGGCTTGATGGAGGGAAAGAAAGTGATGGTGAAGATAACATTGGATAACATCAATAGATAATTCCCCAGTGCCCTCACAACAAGTTGTTAAGTATGTACTAGTGCATGGATATTGAGGATTGGAATTCATTCTTAAATATACTAGGTGGCAAGAAACCAAGGTGAAATAGTTATAGTAGATATAAATAACTTGAAAACAAGATAACATGATGATTAAGAGTTCACCAAAAGTTGTGAATCAAACCACGGTGCGGAATGTGGATGAATTTTATGTGAAGTATGCATTAGTGAATGAAAAATTAGAATGAAAAATGAATGAATTTGATTGAATAATAGGAAGAGTATCCACGTGAGAGTATGCATGTTTGTAGATGAATCATTACAAGTATTATATATATATATATATATATATATATATATATATATATATATATATGGATATTGAAATATTCTTAGATGTGTTTGGGATGTATGTTTTTTTGTTTGTGTTAAATATGATAGAGTGATATGTGCATAGAATCATGGCATGTCTCAAATCTAAGCCAGATGACTGATGAGGGTCGTCAATCCTTGCCATTAATAATGTCAATCCAGGGCTTGTGTCTGATGGTTGTATGCATTAAGAGAAGAAGATCTTGGAAAATAGCTCCCTTAAACACAATCCAAACTTGCATAAATTGAAAGCACACATATGGAAATTTAAATGCACTCTTGCAAAAATGTAAACACACTTGCAGAAATAAAATACACTTGCATAAATTGAAATTTTTGAATTGGAAATAAGAAAAATTAAATGAAACACCTACAGGTTTACAACATACTGAATGTTACAATACAAAGAGAAGAACAACACAACAAGAGGATAATTACAAAAAAGAAATAAACACAAATTATTAAAAAATAAAAACACAAATATACAGATCCATCTTCCTTAGAATGAGTGGCCAGTTCATTCCTTGGAAGAGAATTTAAACCATGCTTCGAGATCTTAACTTAGAACTATAGAATATTGGAGAGAAAAGAACAAATTCATTTCTTGGTAGTAAAAATTACATATCTGAGTGTGGAAGGTTGCATTTATAATTTATACATCCAACCAACTCCTTATTTTAGGAGATACAATCTGATCTTATCTTTATTCTAATCCTAACAACTAAGATCTTCATCTCCACAAAATATGGAGAGAGATATATTATTGGAGTCAAAGTCTTATCCCATTTTTTTAGGAAGATTTTCTCCCAAATCTTCTCCTTGCTTTTTGGTAACAAGAATCACAATAATTTTATTCTCCTACATTATTGGAAGGATGTTTTTCCTCAAAAGATGATTTTTCCCAAATACCTTTCCTGGATTTTCCATTTGACTTTGTTGTTTTTTATTGTGGAATTTTTTATGCTTGTCTAATACGCTTTTTCCTCGGAGTGCAGTTCACTAAAATTTATATTTCTCTTCATCAGTAAAACTTGTTGCAAATCTGAATGATTTTTCCGTTAAACACATTGTTATAAACAAAAACCTCTCTCAGAGTTTCTGTTTAACTTTTCTGTTTCTGTTTATGAAACTTTTAGTGCTCATCTCATACGCTTTTCCTCAGACTGCATCTCACTAAAAGTTATATTTCTCTTCATTGGTAAAACCTAAAGCAAATTCGAATGAGTTTTTCCTTAAACACATTGCTATGAACAAAAACCTCTCTCAGATGTTCCATTTGAATTTTTTGTTTCTGTTTATGGAATTTTTAGTGCTTGTATGATACACTTTTTCCTCAGACTATAGCTCACTACAAGTTAGATTTCTCTTCATTGGTAAAACCTGTAGCAAATCTGAATGAGGTTTTTTTAAACACATTTCTATGAACAAAAACCTATCTCAAATTTTCCATTAGATTCTCTGATTTTTCAAAATTCCTCAAAAACTGTCATTTCATTGATGAAGTTTCCGGAGCTAACATTGTCATTCCTTTTATGCAAGTTCCAGAACTAAAGCTGTCATTTATTTTATGCAAGTTCTGGAACTAAATCTGTAAGTTCTTGAACTAAATCTACGTTTTCCATGAATTGCAAGTTCTGTAACTAAATGGTATTTGATTGATGCAAGTTCCAGAACTAAATCTACAAGTTCCATAACTAAATCTGTGAGTTCCTGAACTAAACCTGCAAGTTCTAGAACTAAATCTGTGAGTTCCAAAACTAAATTTGTGAGTTTTGGAACTAAACCTGTGAGTTCCAGAGCTAACTTAAAATAGCTATAAATTTTTCATGCAATCTCAGATTGAGATGATTCTTTTTTTGAACTTGCATAATTTTTTGAAAGGAGTCTAAATATGAAATAATATTTGAGATTAAATTTATTTTTCATGATCAATTCCACTTTTCCCAATACTAGCATTATCTTTCCTTTATGGCCTGCATACACAAGACTTTGCATCTTTTCCCAAATAATCAATAGGATTAGTCAACAAAATAGATAACAAAATATTTCTAAAGAATGAACAAGATATATATCCTATATTATATCTTATGCAAACTATAATTTCCTATATTACATTTAAATACACTTTCAAATGTAACTTAGAAGGACAAAATAATGGTAATTTATGGCCAATTTATGGCCTCATCACTCATTGCATTGCTAATAATCATAGTTATGACCACATGGTCGAGAAAGGTATAGATTGAGTGGTGGAGGAAGATTAATCAGACTGCTTTCGATGAATTGTGGTAATAAGAACCGAGGTGCATAATGTAGCTTAGTAAAGGTGCATCGCACGGATTGCAATTAAAGCTTGGCTGTCGTAAAAACAACGTTGACAGTAACTTGAGTATTGGTAGTGTTAGGAAATAAGAGATAAAATATGCAGAATAATCCCTCACATAATCGTAACAGTAGAAACTAATATGCAGAAAATATTACAGATCTGAAATAAAAGTGCATAATAAAATAACACAACACAAAGAGACAATATTTAACGTGGTTCACCCAATTTGGGCTACGTCCACCAAGAATCACTTGCTCAAATTTTATTACAAGCCACCGCTCTCTCAATACAATACCCAGATCTGTTTGGAGCTATGCTCAACAAACTCTACAGAATTCACACCTGAATTCAAAACACATCTGCAATGTTACATTATCCTACCATATATATAAAACCATATAAGTACTTAACTAATTAAGTAGTTTTACAAAAGCATGGGTATCAAAACCATGGGCCAAAACCATCCCATAAACCTATGGGTCAAAATCTAGCCCATATGAGAAAAACATGTTTCCAGGTATAACGGGCACATTTTAAGGCCAAAAAAAAATTCGGGGGTTGTGCCCCCGGACCCCTGCTCGGAGCCCGGCCCGACCCTGAACCCCGACAAGACAACTGTGGAAAGTGTACAGCACTCTTAGTGTATAGTCTTCAACACTTTATCACATGAAAACAGGCTCCACAAACTAACAATCTCCCACTTGGAGACTAGTTTTCCTCTGAGCAAGCTTCTCAACCCTTCACTAGTTTTCGTGAAGACTAACCAAAGCTGAACACAACTTCAGTTTTTCCCTTATGACTACCTTGGTCATCATGTCTGCAAGATTCTGACTGGTATGAATGTTTTCCAACTTCAACTTCTCTTCCTCCAAAGTCGTCCTGATGAAATGGTACCTTAACTGTATATGCTTCGTCCTAGAGTGGAAAGCAGAGTTCTTATCTAGGTGTATAGCATTATAACTATCACTATGCAGCTTTCCTTCCTCCTGCTTATGCCCCAACTCCTCAAGTAATTTTTGTAACCAAATCATTTCTTTGCTTTCCTTTGTGGCAACAACATACTTAGCCTCTGTGGTTGACAAAGCCACCAGCTTCTGTAGTCGCGAAATTCAGCTCACTGTTGTCCCACCTACAGTGTAAACATAACCTATCATGCTCCTCCTACTGCCTACATCTCCAACCATATCTGAATCTACATAACCACACAAAGTGGTGTTTGATCCACTATAGCACAAAAATATCCCCATGGTTCCTCTCAAATACCGAAGGATCCACTTTACTGCCTGCTAGTGATCTCTACCTGGATCACTCATAAATCTACTCACCGCTCCCACTGCATGGGCAATATCAGGTCTGGTGCACACCATGGCATACATCAAACTGCCAACCACTGATGAGTAAGGTACCTTGGACATCTGGTTTCTCTCCTACTCTATCTTGGGACACTGCTCCTTTGATAACTTGAAATGACTTGCCAAAGGAGTCCCAACTGGTTTAGCATTCTACATATTAAACCTCTCCAAGACCTTCTTAATGTACTCTTCCTAAGATAAAGTCAGCTTTTGTTCCTTCCTATCCTGAGATATCTTCATACCAAGGATTTGTTTGGTTGCCCCCAAATCCTTCATAATCAAAGGATTCACTTAGTTGCTTCTTGAGTACTTTTATTTCCTGCATGTTTTTACCTGCAACCAACATGTCATCCACATACAGACAAAGGATAATATAACTGCCATCCTCAAATTTCTTTGTATACATGCAATGGTCAGAATGACATCTAATATAACCTTGCTCCATCATGAAGCTATTAAATTTCTTATACCATTGACGTGGAGCTTGTTTCAAGCCATATAAGCTCTTCTTCAGTTTGCACACCATCTCCTCTTTACCTTTGACCTCATACCCCTCTGGTTGCTGCATATATAGTTCCTCCTCCAAATCACCATGGAGAAATGCAGTCTTTACATCAAGCTGCTCTAAGTGCAAGTCTTCTGCTGCAACTATTCCAAGAACAATTCTAATAGAAGTCATTTTTACTACAGGAGAAAAAATCTCATCAAAATCTATACATTTTTTCTGTGCAAACCCCTTGACCACTAACCGGGCCTTGTATATTTTCTTTCCTCCTTCTTCCTCTTTGACTCTGAACACCCACTTGTTCTGTAATGCTCTTTTGCCTTTGGATAGCTTCACCAAATCCCATGTCTGGTTCTCCATGAGAGCCTGATGCTCCTCATCCATGGCTTGCTCCCACTTCTTCTTGGCATCTACCTACATTGCTTCATCAAAGCTCTCTGGCTCTCCACTATCAGTGAGTAATAAATAATAAAGAGAAGGAGAAAACCGTTCAGGTTCTCTTCTTACCCTAGAAAACCTCCTCAATATAGGAGTTTGGGGTTCCTGTTGAGGAGGTTCATAAACTGATTCATGTGTCACTTTCCCATCTGGAAGATCCTCTACCACTGCATATTCTTTCTTGGATTCTTCACTGCTTTCCTGCAAATGTTGCTTATACATGACTTTCTCATTAAAGACCACATCCCTAGATCGAATGATTTTCTTTTCCTTAATACTCTAACATTTATATCCAAAGTCATCACCACCATAACCAATGAAAGTACATTTTTTTGATTTAGCCTCTAGCTTGGTCCTATCATCCTTATCTATATGGACAAACACCTCACATCCAAAGACTCTAAGAAATGAATAATCAAATTTCTTACCATACCAAGCCTCCTTAGGTATGCCTCCATCCAAGGCACTTGAGGGTCCTCTGTTTATCAAGTACACAATTGTGCTCACCGCTTCTGCCCAAAAAGAAAGAGGTAGTCCTGCATGTAACCTCATGCTCCTAGCACGTTCCATTATTGTTCTATTCATCCTTTCTGACACCCCATTCTACTACGGAGTTCCTGGAACTGTCTTTTTCCTGTAGATTCCATTCTTAGAACATTAATCATCAAATTCATTGTTGTAATACTCCCCTCCATTATCTGACCTGAGACATTTTAGATTAAGACCTATGTTTCATTCTCTACCAAGGCTTTCCATTTAACAAAAGTGTTAAATACATCATATTTGTTTCTAATACAATAAACCCAAACTTTCCTTGTTGCATCATCAATAAAAGTAACATAATAACTTGAACCCCCAAGAGATGATACCTGAGTCGACCCCCATACATCAAAATGCACCAGCTCTAACTTACTCTCTTTCTTTGTAGGTCCAGCCTTGAGAAACCTTACTCGCTTTTGTTTCCCATATATGCAGTCCTCACAGAACTCCAAACATGTTTCTGTATATCTGGGAAAATCCTTCTTTATGATCTCCATGCCCTTATGGCTCATATGACCGAGCCTTTAGTGTCACAATGTTGTATCTACTTCTGAAGCCACAAGATTACAAACATTAGTGTTATAAGTGGTTAAATACAAGGTTCCAACCTTCTTACCTCTTGCCACCACAAGAGCACCCTTGGTAACCTTCCAAGAGTCCGTTGTAAATATCACAGTACAACCATCACTTCCCAACTACCCTGTCGATATCAAATTTCATCTTAATGTAGGCACATGTCTAACATCCTTCAATAGCCAAGTATTCCCATTCTGCATCTTAACCTGAAACAGAACCTTTTCCAACTATGCTGCAAGGCTCATCATCACCAAGAAAAACATGCCCAAAATCTCCTTGAACATAATCAACAAAATAATGCCTATGTGGAGTAGCATGGAAAGAAGCCCCCGAATCTAAAACCCAAGATTCAGTAATATTGTGCAAAGAAAGAATCAAAGCATCCTGACATACATTACCCGTTGCCACATTTGCCTCCTTGTTTTCTTCCTCTTGTTTCTTCTTGTCCTGAAGCTCCCAACAGTCCTTCTTTGCATGCCCAGACTTTCCACAATGCCAACATACTATCTTGCTTTTGGATTTTGACCTTTGCTCGATCCTTTGATTTTCCACGGCTTCCTCTATTCTTCTGTCTCCCTCTAGTTTCCACTGTCAAAGCATTCCCTGAAGTAGAAGATTCCCCAGATATTTTTCTTCACATTTACTCGCTTAGAATCACCCCTACAACATCCTCAAACTTCAACTTTGAGTTAGCTAGAACCGAGTTGCTTACCGCCATTACTAGGCTATTCCAACTCTCAGGTAAAGAGCACAGAACTAATAAAGCCCTAACTTCTTCATCAAATTCTATTGTAACCAAAGCTAGCATATTTACAACCATATTAAAATCATTTAAATGATCAGCTACTGAACCATTCTCAGACATCTTCATATTAAACAACTTTTTCATTAAAAATATATTATTAGAGGCAGAGGGTTTTTCATACAACTTCCCTAATGCATCCATCAGTTCTTTTGTAGTCTTTTCCTTTGAAACATTAAATAATACTGAAGATGCAAGACATAGCCGGATTGTCCCAAGTGCCTTCCTATCCAGCAAATACCATTCTGTATTTGTCATGCTCGAGGGTTTGTTCACCTTCTCAGACAACGGAATATAAAGATCCTTCTGATAAAGGTAATCTTCCATCTGCATCTTCCAAAGACTGAAATTCTACCCGTTGAATTTATCAACCCTAGATCTTCCATCATCTGCCATAGCTCCCACTCAAGATAAAGCTTTCCCTGTGATTCAACACTTCAGTAAACCAAACCAGTGTTTCTCTGATACCAATTGTTAGGAAATAAGGGATAAAATATGCGGAATAATCCCTCACAGAATCGCAACAGTAGAAACTAATATGCAGAAAATATTACAAATCTGAAATAAAAGTGTAGAATAAAATAACACAACACAAAGAGATAGTATTTAACGTGGTTCACCCAATTTGGGCTACGTCCACCAAGAATCACTTGCTCAAATTTTATTACAAGCCACTGCTCTCTCAATATAATACCCAGATCTATTTGGAGCTATGCTCAACAAACTCTACAGAATTCACGCCCAAATTCAAAACACATCTGCAATGTTACATTATCCTACCATATGCATAAAACCATATAAGTAGACAACTACTTAAGTAGTTTTACAAAACTGTGGGTATCAAAACCATGGGCCAAAATTGTCCCATAAACCTATGGGTCAAAAATCCCACCCATATGAGAAAAGCACGTTTCCCAGTATATCGGGCACGTTTTAAGGCCAAAAAAAAATTTTTGGGGGGCTGCGCCCCCAGAACCCCCGCTCAAGGCCTGTCCCGGCTCCGAACCCCAGCGAGACAACTCTTAGTGTATAGTCTTCAACACTTTCTCACATGAAAACAAGCTCCACAACCTAACAGGTAGGCTTAGTGGACGGTTTGAAGGTGGATTTAGCTTGAAAATTGTTAGAGGATGAAGAGGAAGGAGTACTTAAATTTTCCCATAGATAGTAGTATGTTTTCGCACAATTTGAGTGTGTGGCACAATTGATCAAAGGACAAAAGTCTAAAAAATAACGTTCTCTTGGAGTGGAGGCAAAAGACATTGAATGAATAGATATTTTAATTTTGAATCAGTTAGAACATTGGTCATTTTGGTAAGGTTGTTCTTATAACACAAGGCATAGTCCGCAAGATGTTCATTGGATCCTTATTTAATTTTAGATAGTTGTGAATAGGATATCTTAGTGCTGATGTTTATAGAAAAACGAACAAGGAATGCATTGACTAGAGTTGTAAAATATGTTACCAAATGGACATGTAGATCATATAACCAATGCACAACATAGTCATTTAAGCTTCAAGGAAACAATTTATGCAACAATGTAAGGTCATCGGCATTGTCAAGACATGTAACATGGAAGGAGAGAGTGTGTTTATGAGGCTCGCTATGGCCATTGAACATAGGAAACTTAGGTGTGATGAAGTCACGAGGAGGTGGATAAGAGGAGATGGTGGGTGTAAAAGGGATATGAAGGAGGAGTGAGGAATCTAGAGATGGGGAGAAGGATGAAGAGGCTTGTTGTAATTGGAAAATTTATATTTGTAGATCATGGTATAATGAGGCTAGGTCATAAGTGTCTAAAGAGGAGCTAGGTTGTGTATGGGAAGTATTGGGAGGGAGAAGAGGAGCAGTGGTTGTAGAAATAGAAATAGGAATGGTGGAAGGTGGGGTAGATTCCATGGTGACCGAGGAAGAACCCACAAGAGGGAAAGTGGTAACATCTCTAGATCTTTTAGTAGTGTGTAAAATATTGAGGACATGTGAAATATGTGTGGGGTGGTCACATAAAGCAGAGCGGAAGTTAGTGAGCTTGTCAAGTTGCTCTTAATCAAAATTAATGTGTTCATCGTATGGGTGTTCAGTGTCAAAAATTTCAAAATTTTCAAGAGGAATTTTGATTGAGTTAATCAGGGGATTATCAAAGGTAGTCATTGATTTAGAGAGTTTACGTGTAGTTGGAGGAAGCTCAGTGTGCTCAAGAGGACCGAAACGACCACTACTTGTAATGGGAATATAAAGAAGGCCTTGAACAAAGGTAGGGTTTGAGTGAATGGGTTCACCAAATGTTTTAATCTAATTTGAATTAAATTTTATTTTAGTGTAGCTTACTGTAACTAATGATATACATAAATTAAAGTACAATAGTGCACAAGTAATAAACATTCAATGATGTAAAGATATAAGAAAATGAGAAAGGGACATGACTTAGCTCATTATGTGTAACTTGTAAGTGGTCAGGACTCAGTATTTGCTGGAACAGTATGGAAAAATATCAAGTAGGCTCAATGAGGGTTCAAAACCCAAAGGATGTAAGGGATATAAGTGCCCACAAGAGGACAGAAGTACCCCATGTGCTAGTGGCTGATGTGGGTGCATGTGTCTACTTAAATTCTTGGAGTTTGATCTTTTCTGGGTCAGAAGGTCTTCGCTCCAATATTCACTTTATCACTCTAGTTTTTCTCTTAGATTGTCATTATTACATGTAATGGCAAAACAAATGTCTACCTACACATGTCCAGAAACCACATCAAATCTAATAAAAAAAATGTAGAATGTGGAGTCAGACTGACCTCGACAGTCACCAGAAGAGTGAACTTACGACTGAGCATTGAACTACATCTCAGATTCCATGTAGTTCTTTATTCTTGTGTGTGTAATAATTCCCTAAGTTTCCCTTCTTTAAGTTTCACGATGATAGCGGACTATATGTAGATTGTACTATTATCCAAAATAAGCCCCATGCTTTTTTTTGGCTAACGCCTCCTTCTTCTCCTTTACTGGCACTTAAATGAATTTTTGGCATGCTTCAGGTGCTCAAAATATTCTGGAAATGATCCCATCAAATAGGATTTTTCCTCACCTTTCCAGAAAGGTAAAATTTTCCTCCTAACTCCTTGTATTTTTCATTTTATGGCTCGACGGAGTTTTTGAGAGAAATTTTCCCTGGGAAGGCCCGCAACCAATAGGAATGCGCCACGTGGCAGGGTGGAATGGCAGGTCAGTGGAGGTAAGTTGGAAAATTTTCCAAAGAGTGGATGAGGCACAAAGGAAATTTTTTTCCCGTGGGCCCACGGAGGAAAAGAAATGGCTTGAGGCCCGCGCCTAATGAGAATACACCACGTGGTGGCAGAGGTCGGACCGGCGGGGGTAAGTTGAAATTTTTCCAAAAATGGTGCAAAGAATTTTTTTTGCCCAGAAGCCCTGAGTTGATGAGAGTGTGCCATGTGTCCATGAGGGTGGTAGGAGTTGGAGGGGCATAGTAAATTTTGGCTTTTTGCCATAGTGTTCAAAAAGGCGCAAAGAAAAATTTTTGGCCTGAAAGCCTGCAGAGGAAAATAAATTTTGCAAAGGCCCATGGACCAACCGGAGGATGACACATGTCCAGTCGTGTCGGGGGTCAAAGGCATGGAATGATTTAGCAAAATTTGCCAAAGTGTTCAAAAGGTGCAAAGGAAAATTTTTGCCCGCAGGCCCGCAAAGGAAAGAAAGTTGCTTAAGGCCTGCGCCAAATCAAAGTGTGCCACGTGGCAACGGAGCGATGGGGCATGAAGAAATTTTGGAATTTTTTCCAAAATTCAAAAAGGGTAAAATGGCCATTTGAACCCACTGATGAATAGGGAAGTGCCATGTGGCAACGGAGTTGTGGGGCGCAGAGCGTTTTGGGGAATTTTTCCCAAATTCAAAAAAGGGAAAAAAATTTAGGTTTCGGCCCGCCGACCCAATTTTTGCTCCAGTTTTGCCCTAAATCTTCAGAGGGGCATATCTTTCGATCTAGAGCTCATTTTTTCTCAATTTTGGTGTCATTGGAAAGCTATTGAATTCCTCTACACGATGGAATCTTCAATTTTTCTTTTTGGTGGAGGTTAGTGAGAGAAAAATGAAAAAACGCCTTTGGCATGGGAAAAAGAGCATAACCGAAATTCAACCACCATTTTTAATGTAGTATGGCTTCCATTCTTCTCCAGAATGGTTGAAAATCTTGGGGGATCAAATTTTAAGGGTACCCATCCTATTTTGATGGATCTGGTTGGTGGTTGAGTCATTCATTTCAATTTTCTCGCGTTTCTCCTTCATGAACTCAATTTTCCATTGTTAAAAGCCAGATTTGGCTCATTTGTAAAGGATTGGACGTTTTTATATTCTACAGGATCCCTCCTTCACCATGGCAAGTGAATTTGTGGAATATTAAAACTTTTTTAGGACTACAACCCTTTTTTTTTACCTCCTTGTTGTTGTAATGCACTGTATTTAAAAATGGAAATGACAATGCAAGCTCTGTGAATGAATTTTCAATCCTTTCTTGTGTTGTTTGCTCTATCCTGATCCTTCATTACAATTTTAGAAATTTGTGAATGGTTTGTGTTACATTTTTATAACCTGTGTCAATTTGTAGAAATATATGTTCACCACTCTTTTGGTGTATTACCTTGTCAGTTTAGTTTTATCTTCTTTTCTTTCTATCCTTGTCTCCTTGGCAGAATTAGAGTAGAATTTTAAGTTAAACCTCTACAAATTTAATGCATACCTCTGATCAGAGGAGTAGAGGAACTAGCCTTCAATCTGGAGAGTTTTTTCCATTTTTGCAAGTCCCACACTTGGGGAAAATATTCCATGTTATGCAATCACACTAAATGACCCAATTCTCACTTGCAGATCTGAAGGTCATTTAGGGGGTGCTGCTGATTTGCACTAACAATTTTGGTACACCTAGTGGGACCTTAGAGGTCTTCATCTTCATTACAACAAAGTTGATGTGCATTTGTTGTAAGTTTCTTGCTTAAAAAGAGCCCTGATTTGCACATCTGGCGACTCCAAAGGGATAAAATCAACTGGTTTCAGCAGTCCAAGTCTGAAGATTCATGAGAAGGATCCAAACAAGGTCAAGGGCTAGAGAAGAGGGATTGTTTGAGTATCTGCAATTATCCCTAGGAAGAAGAGAGAGTGGAAGAAGAATTCAAAGGTCTCCATCTCCACCAAACAAAAATCTATCAACTCCTCCACTTGGTAGACCTTTCACCCAATCAACAAGGGTTCTCAGGCCAATCAGAATGGCACAACCCAACCCTTATGTCAACTTCACTGGTAGCAACCCACTTGCTCTCAATGCACAAAACCCAGTTCCAGTTGCAGCATTGAAGAACATCCCATACTTTACTGGGGAAAATCAGACCACTCCTGGTGATCATGTCAAAGACATTGCTAATTTTTGTGCAATCCATGAGATTGTTGAGATGTAAATTGTTTTCAAATTGTTGGCATCTTCATTCAAAGGGATAGCCTTGCAATGGTTCAAGAGCCTTGGGGCAGGCTCTATCCAAAATTGGAACCAGTTGTACATAGGTCTCCATGATCAGTTTGGAGAAAAGGGAGATAATTTGTCTCTTTTGGAACAACTCACAACTATCAAGAGAGCTCCCAATGAGTAGCTAACAGACTTCAAATTCAGATTTCAAAGGACATGGGATAGAATCCCAGTGACAGTAAGGCCAATAGTTGAAGGTGCTTTCTTATACTATCTCAAAGCTTTAAATTCTGATATTTATATGTTAATCCAATCCATGGGAGGTGCAAATATACATGTAGCTTATAACATCGCCATTAGGGTTGAGAATTATTTGATCGAAGCTGGTAAACTGGTGCTTAGGCATCCTATGCCCTTATATCCAAACATGGAAAGCCCAAGCACTATTCAAGCACCTAGTTTAGCTCTTATTCCCACTCCTAGAAATTAGAGTTCAAATGAAACTTCTACTTCACCCTCTAGTGCCTCAAATAAACTTCAAGAAGTTATGAAACAATTACAAAATTTAGGGAATGAGCTGGTTACACTCAAGAGGCAGCAAGCCCAAAGTTTTAGACCTTCTTATTAGTCTTAAACTCAGCCTAATAGGCCACCCAATCTAGCTACAAATCAAAATCAAGTAAGGCCTCCTGCCAACAGACCGTTTCTACCCTATAACCCCAATGTTGTATCTACCTTTAAAGCCTTAGTGCCAGTGCAAAATAATATAGCTCAAGAGTGTGATTGGTGTTTCCCATGCAATGAACCTCACAACCAATCCATGTGTTTCAATGGTGCTTTGAACCAAGCTTTGATGGTGATAGCAATTGGCGTAAAGAGTGGGGTGAATCAAGAACAAACCAACAACAAGGAAAATCTCAGCAAAATACAACTCCAAATGAGACTACACTTGTGAATTGGCAGGCTGAAAATGTTTGTGGTATGAATCAAACAATTTCTCAGAATGTAGCAGCTAACACACGGTCAAAGAAGAGGAATATTGGCAAAGGGCAGTCATTAGCTCCAGGTGATCCATAACCTTCCATCACTCCACAAAGTGTTGGCAAGAAAAATGCAGTTCCAAATGTGCAAGGACAGCCCAAGCCACCTTCTAGACCAGCTCAAATGCCAGCTATTGTAGCCCATGTACAAGAAAAGAATGTGTTGGCTAATGGGTAGCAAAGAGATGTTTCATCCCCATTTAACATCATTGAACAAATGAAGAAGGCAAATGTGAATATATCTATGTGGGAAACACTATCCATCCTAGGCTAAAGGGATCTACTACAAGCTGCCCTGAAGAATTGGTCAAATTCAAATCAGTAAGCTCATATGCAAGAGAATGTACTCACAAATGTTGCTCAGCCTGAGGGGAAGCTTGGAGGACAGCAAGGTAAAGTTTTGAAGCCCCCTCCATTCTATGTTTCATTGATCATTGGGGATAAACTAGTACACAATTGTATGATTGATTCTGGGGAAAGTAGTTCTGTGATGCCCAAGAAAATAGCTAATCTGTTAGGCCTCCAATATGAAGTCATATCCAAAGGGGTGGTGCAACTAGATAGGACAACAACAACAACAGTGGGAGTAATTAAATATTTGAGCCTCACTTTGCATGCATGCCCCAATGTCATTGTTTTGCAAGATGTGTTAGTGATAGATTTACCACCACTTTTTCCCCTATGTTTGTCAAGGGATTTCACAGCTAGAATTAGAGGCTATTTATCTGCTGATTGGTCATACATGTTGTTTCGGACCAGATATGGAACTAAGGCCATAATCAGGTCCGAACCTATTGCAAAATTTCACATTGAGCCTCATACTCCAAGCCCAATCAATGTCAATTGTTCAACATTTGATCAAGAGGATTATCCAGGCACAGATGAAGCTGACACCAAAGTTGGAAGCATCCCAGATTTGACTCTTGATGAATGGGCAAGCAAGGTACATGTTTTTGATCCCTACAAGGAAATAGAAGAATCTGAACTAGGATTTTATTACATGCATGAAGAAAATCAGCCTATTCCTACCATCACTAAGCCAGACCATAAAGATGACAATGAGGTATGATAGTTGTTCTTTGATGGATCAAGAAGTAGACAAGGTGCAGGGGGAGCTATGCTTGTTTCACCTCAAGGCATTAAGTATTATTCAGCTTTTAGATTTCAGTTTGCATGTTCTAACAACACTGTTGAATATGAAGCTTTGATACACGGATTGCATTGGTCAAGAAAGAGAGGTATTAAAAAATTACAAGTCATTGGTGAGAATGAGCTGATTGTTAATCAAGTTAAATGGTAGCACGCTGCCAAGAATTATCTCCTCAAGAGTTATAAGAATAGGGTGTGGGACCTCATTGAGGATTTTGAAGGATTTGGCATCAACTCCATCCCTAGGAAAGAAAAACCAAGCTGCTGATAGGCTTGCAGAAGTTGGAGTAGCCTTTGATGTTGTGGAGAGTATCAAGGAAGATAAAGTGCAACCAAACATTCATGTGATTGCAAGGCCATCAGTGCCAGACAATAATGTCAGTTGGCAAGTGTTTGAAAGTGACCAAAAAATCATCAATTTCTTGCAAGAAGAAGCTGAGTTCTCAACCAAAAATCAAGAAAAGTTAGAACAACAGTATGGTGATCAAGTGGTATAGTTGAGAAGAAACAAACTGCCAAGAGGACTTGTCACTTTGGAGTCCATCTTTAATCCTAATGATCAATTTAGGAAGGAGAAAGCAAACATCCAAGTCAAGGGATAAGATTCAGTCCCCATCTCGGTGGGAGAAGGCAAATCACTTCAAATTGGTAAAGTGGAAACCAAGAAAGAAAGGTATGAGTTCATGAAACTTTGCCAAGAGTTCCAAGATATATTTTCTTAGAGCTATGAAGACTTGAGAGGTTTCAATCCCAAGCTAGCTCAACACAAAATTGAATTAGATCCCAGTGCTAAACCCATCAGGAAAAAACAAAGACCGGTCAATCCACACATGGAGCCTCTCATGAAGAAGGAATTCAATAAGTTAATAGAGGCAAGTATCATATTTCCCATCAAGGATTCAAGCTGGGTTGAAAACTTGATTCCGGTTAGAAAGAAGAGTGGAGAAATCAGATTGTGTGTAGACTTTAGAGATTTGAATAAAGCATCCCTCAAGGATCATTACCCACTTCCTTCTATGGAGCAGATTTTACAAGCTGTTGCTGGCTCTGAGAGGTTTTCATTGCTAGATGGTTATTTAGGGTATAATCAGATCATGGTAAAAGAGGAGGATCAGTTCAAAAAAGCCTTCACCACCAAATGAAGAACCTATGCATATAGGAAAATGACATTTGGGTTGTCTAAAGCCGGAGCTACCTTCCAAAGGGAAATGGATATGGCGTTCAAGGGATTGATCAACAAAATAGTGCTAATATACCTAGATGATATTACTGTATTTTCTAAAATTGCAGTTTGAGACAAGTCTTCCAAATATGTAGAAGATTTGGGGTATCCTTGAATCCCAAAAAATGTATTTTCCTAGCTCATGAAGGAAAGCTCCTAGGCCACATTGTTTTCAAAGAGGGATTAGCAATTGATCCAGAGAGGGTTGAAGCAATAAAAGCACTACCATTACCAAATCACAAGAAGGCCCTTCAAATTTTCTTGGGAAGAATCAATTTTGTTTGAAGGTTTGTTCCAGACTTTGCAGCCCTTGTCAAGCCAATAACTATGATGTTGAAGGAAAGTATGGCTTTCAAATGGATAGCTAAAGGTAAGGCAAGTTTTGAGGAAATCAAAGAGGCTATCTCACAAGCTCCAACCCTCATTAACCCATATTTCTCTAAAGATTTTATCCTTTATGCATTTGGCGGTGATGATACAATTTCTACAATTTTATTACAGCAGAACGAAGAAAATGCAGAGCAGCCAATTGCATTCTTTCGCAAAATCTTAGAGGACTATGAGGTGAGGTATTCCTTCATTGAGAAGCATGTTCTTGCAGTGTTTAGGAGCTTGAAGAAATTTAAGCATCTAGTTTCAAACAACAAGGTTCAGCTGTTGTTTTCTCATGTGGGAGTTAAGGACTTCCTCCTCAACAAATACCTAAATGAAAAACATGCAGGGTGGATTACTTGTGTCATGGAGTGTGACGTTGAGATCAAAGTCACCAAGCTGGTCCAAGGAAAGGGATTGTGTGAGCAAATGGTCTTGAGAAAATCAATGGAAGCAAGCAATGGGAAGGATGTTGTTTTGGCATTGCAAGACAACCAAGAACAAAGAGGTGTTCAAGAAGAGAATGGTGGTATGCTCACTCCTTGCTGGACCTAAGACATAATGCACTTCTTACAAACTGACCTATGCCCTCCAGAGATGAAGAAAACCAAGAGAAGACACTTTAGATTGCAGGCTATTCCATATGCACTTGTTGATGGTGTCTTCTTCAAAAAGGATATCAATGGAGTGTTGTTGAGATGCATTGAGACAAATCAAATTAAGAGAATGTTAGAAGAGTTCCATGGCGGATCAGTTGGGGGTCATTTTTCTCCAAGAATGACAGCCCTCAAGATTATGAAGGTTGGTTATTATTGGCCCAAGGTGTTTAGTGATTGTTATGCGTGGAGCAAGAGGTGCAAAAATTGTGCATTCTTCACAGGCAAGGAAATATTAGCAGCCCTTCCATTGCACCCAATTTTAGTTGACCAGCCATTCATGCAATGGGGTTTGGAATTCATTGAATTCATTAACCCAAAATCAATCCAAGGACACAAGTGGATTCTAACAGCAACAGACTACTTCACCAAATGGACTGAGGCGATGGCACTCAAAGAGGAAAATTAATCTAGCATTCTATACTTCTATGAGGGGATAGTAACCATATTTGGTATACCTGCCACTATAATATCATATAATGCATTGGCATTCAAAGGATCAAAGGTAACTGAATGGGATGTTAAGAATGGGATCTATCTGAGGACTTCATCAAATTATTACCCCTAAGGTAATGGCCAAGTTGAGTCTACCAACAAGAACCTATTAAAGATCATCAAGAGGACTCTTGATGAAAATTAGAGGACTTGGCACACTAAACTTAAATCAACCTTATGGGCTGATAGGATAACTCCCAAGAGATCCATCGGTAACTCTCTATTCAGACTTGTTTATGGAAGAGAGGCAATCTTGCCTATGTCACTTGAGTTGCCAATGTTAGAACTCATGAAGCAATTGGAATTGTTGGAGTTCAAACCCATGGAGGTTAGATATGCAGAATTGATGGAACTCCAAGAAATCAAATAGCATGCAACCCAAACAATGGAGAAAGACCAAGCCTTGATCAAGAGAACATTTGATAGGAAAGCTAAGGCTAGAACCTTTCAAGTTGGAGATTTAGTGTTGAAATGGGATACAGAGCGAGTAAAGCTAGGAAGGCATTCAAAGTTTGATGTCATTTGGAGTGGCCCCCACATGGTCACAAAATGTAAGAACAACAATGCCTTCCAATTGTCTACATTGGATGGTGAAGAAATACAGATTCATGTTAATGGAATCCATCTAAAGCATTGCTACTAGAAGGGAAACTCCTCACCTTGTACATATTAGCTTAGATTTTCATTCCTCCAAGTGTTTGTGCACATTGTTTTGTTGTAGCTTAGTTTTACATTTCCCTAAGTGCTTTCGCACAAGTTTTGTTGTCCCAAGGATGCATCTTTGCAGGCCATGTTCTAGATCAAGTAATGTTCTACTCTCACAATCTTATTTCTAGAAATTTTCTAATGAGTTGCGAGTACCAAACAGTTAAGTTGATGTCTCCATTGCCCAATGGATTGCTTCAAGCAGCTGGTAACTTCATCCAGCAGGCAGATGACCCCTCTGAGTCGCCAAAATTGTTATCCAAAATAAGCCCCATGCTTATTTTTGGCTAAGTCATCCTTCTTCTCCTTTGCTGGCACTTAAATGAATTTTTGGCATGCTTCAGGTACTCAAAAGATTCTGGTAATGATCCCATCAGATAGGATTTTTCCACACCTTTATAGAAAGGTAAAATTTTCCTCCTAACTCCTTGTATTTTTCAAGTTATGGCTCGGTGGAGTTTTTGAGGGAAATTTTCCATGGGAAGGCCTGCAACCAATAGGAATGCGCCATGTGGCAGGGCGGAATGGTGGGTCAGCGGAGGTAAGTTGGAAAAATCGCCAAAGAGGTGGGCGGGGTGCAAAGGAAATTTTTTTCCCACAGGCCCGCGGAGGAAAAGAAATGGCTTGAGGCCCGTGCCTAATGAGAATGTGCCACGTGGCGGCGGAGGTCGGACCAGCGGGGGTAAGTTGAAAAATTTCCAAAAATGGCGCAAAGGAAAAAAAAATTCCCAGAAGCCCCGTGTTGATGAGAGTGTGCCATGTGTCCATGAGGACGGCGAGAGTCGAAGGGGCGGAGTAAATTTTGGCTTTTTGTTAAAGTGTTCAAAAAGGCGCAAAGAAAATTTTTGGCTCGAAAGCCAGCGGAGGAAAAGAAATTTTGCAAAGGCCTGCGGACCAACCGGAGGATGACACATGTCCAGTCGTGGTGGGGGTCAGAGGCGTGGAAGGATTTTGTGAAATTTGCCAAAGTGTTCAAAAGCCGCAAAGGAAATTTTTTACCCGCGGGCCCGTGGAGGAAAGAAAGTTGCTTAAGGCTTGCGCCAAATGAAAGTGCGGCATGTGGCAGCAGAGTGGCGGGGCGCGGAGAAATTTTGGAATTTTTTCCAAAATTCACAAAGGGTAAAATGGCCATTTGAACCCACGGACGAATGGGGAAGTGCCACGTGGCAGCGGAGCGGCGGGGCTCGGAGCTTTTTGGGGAATTTTTCCCAAATTCAAAAAAGATAAATTAGTCAAGTAATGGCAAAGTTGTAAGATGTGTAATACCAGTAAAGTGTAAGAGATAAAGCAATCAAAGATCCAAAAGGAGTTTTCAACCACTAGTTTTCTTGCTTAGGAATCATGTATACATTATTATGCTTTAGGACCTAGAAATGTACCCAAGTGCATAGATTTTGTGTCTATATTTTCCTGTAAGACAAGATCACCAATATAAAATTATCTTGGCTGAATGTTTTTGTTGTAGTACATGCATATTCTATTTTTTATAATATTTGAGGTGATTGCGAGTGTTCAGTCACCTTTCATCTAAGTTTTTGAGTTTTGGAGTCTTACAACATGATATTATTCTTCATTAATGTGTCCTTGTAATGAGATTCAAAGAGAAGGTAATTTTATCTTAACCAACAAGATAACATTAGTGCCAAAGAATAGAGGGTATGGAGTATCTCCATTGGGTGTGGAGTTAATAGTGTGGAAATCCCATTAGGTAGGATAAAGATGCATATGTCAATCACGACCAAAGTCATTGATTAGATTCTTAAGGATCTTGGTGATGATTTTATTGTTGGATTTGGCTTAGCCATTACCCTGGGGTAATAAGGTGTGAAATATCTATAATGGATATGGAAATGTTGGCAAAGTGATTTGACATCTATATTTCTGAATGACATGTTGTTGTTAGTAATAAGGGTGGAGCGAATGCCTAGGTGCCAGATGATATGATTTAGAATGAATTTGGATATTTATTTACCAATGGCATAAGTGGATGGCTTCCACCCAGTTGGTGAAGTATTTGGTAGCTATGATTATGTGTTTATGGCCATTAGACAAAGAAGGATTGAGCTTGTCAATGAGATCAAATCCCCATATAGAGAAAGGCCAAGGCGGTGTAATGGTTTGTAAGGCTTGTGATGGCGTAATGTATGACATCTTCATGCTTTTGATAGGCTACACACTTCTTGACATATTGGAAGGCATCATTTTCCATAGTTAGCCAATAATAACCTCACGTTAGGGGTTAAATTTAATGGCCATTTAGACATTGTTTTCGTGATTTTAAACGTAAAATACTTTTAAATATTTTATAGAACTGTCAGATGTAACTTGTACATTTAAAATGTGACCATCAATTTTTATATACATTTATATGAAAATCATATCAGTATATATTAAGCATAGCTAAATAAATATGAAATAGTCATTTATAAATTTTATAAGTAGTGTATAAATAACATTATTTTTTATTTTTTACAGGTAATATTAAAAATTTATCGTCACCTAAAAATTGTTTAACAGGTATAGGGTGGTCGTCAAATTTAACCCCTACCCCACATGGAGTAGCTTCCTGGCTAAGGCCATTCCATTAGTATGTTCCCCAAAGGTGTCATCATGGACCTCTTTGATTGTTAAGTTGGTCTCATTTGAATTCAAGCACTTTAACAGGGTTCTATCATATCCTCTATGATATGTTGTCTCGCCTAATATGGTGAAATGAGAGGCCTTTTGGATGAAGAATTTACATTGGGAGAGGGTAATATTGGGTGTTAAAGTAGTATCATAAATGTAGTTATAGATATCTCGACACCAAGGGGAGTTGTAACCAATAATTTCACATAACATTTATGATTCTGGGACATCGTATGTAAGGAGCATGAATTATTTAACCAAGAATTGACACTATTGTGTTTTTGGAGACATCTCAACTAGAGATATAATTGAAGTTATGACATTTATTGATTTGATTATAGATTTTGGAACTTGTTCAAACTAGTTATCCTAAAAATATTGTTTAAACTATCAGCCATGCGCTTGTAGGGGACTAGTTTGTCATCCTTTTTTTTATATTCATCATTAATTTTCTTGATAAATAATTGTGAATCATCATAGACTATGAGATGTCAAAGTTCTATTGAATGGTAATTTTGTGACCAAATAGAAGAGCTTCATATTCAACAATGTTGTTAGTGCAATGAAATCCAATACGAAATTCCTTGGGGATAAATTCTCCATGTGGTGTGATAAAAGGATTCATGCTCCTAACCCATGATAATTAAAGGACCCATCAAAATAGAGCTTTCATGTAGATGATTCTTATATGGTCAAAATTTATTCATCGGGGAACCCAATAGTTAATGTTTGATGATTTTTAATAGGAGCCTCTGTTAATTAATCAATGATTACTTGTCCTTTGATTGCCTTCTAATTTATGTAATGGATATAAAACTCACTTAGTAACATAATACATTTGGACATCCTACCTGTAAGATTATATTTTGATAACAAATATTTTAACGAGTAACCCTTGTTAATGAGTTTAGTTTTATTGTTTAATGTGTAGTGCCACAACTTTTAAGAGGAAAACACCATAACCATGCATGCTTTTAGATTGGAGTATAATTGAATTCATAAGATGATAAGGTTTGACTGAGATAGTAGATGGTTTTTTTTCTTCTCGTGCTCATCATGATGTGCTAAAAGATATCCTAGTGCATATTGAGTGAGTGATATGTACAAAATCAATGCTTCCCCAGGTGTCAGTGGAAGAAGTACTTGTAGATGTAAAATATATTTCTCGAGAGACTCAAATACTTGTTGACAATCCTTATTCTAATGTAATGTTGTCCCTTTCTCAAGAAAATGGATGAATGCTTGATACTTTTTAGCTAGCTCAGATATAAATGTGGGGATAACCTAAATTTTGCTTTGTAGACTACATAGTTTTTTGATATTTTGGGGCAAAGGCATTTCAATGATGACTGAGACATTGGATAGCTCTTTATACCTCACCTAGAAAAAATGAAGCCAAATTTTTTTTTTAGTAGTAACGCTAAAAGCACAGTTTTTGGGGTTTAGTCAGACTTTATACTCTCTTGGTCATTCAAAACTCTGTCAGAGTACTGCATGGTTTTTTTCCCCTTATTCTATATTTTCCTAGGATATCATTTACTTAATCTTCAATAATATCATGCCTCACATCATATAATATAATTTTCATTCCTTATTGATAAGTTGTACTAACATTTTTGAGTCCAAATAACATCACTTGATAGCAAAACGTTCCCTATGGGGTGGTGAACATTTTTTTGTGTTGATCTTCAGGTACAAATATGGTTTTATTATATCCAGAAAATCCATCCATAAGTGATAACATCTCATTACCAATTGTGGAGTCTACGATCATATCAATGTTTGGAAGTGGAAAATCATCTTTTGGGCATGCTTTTTTTAGGTCTCTAAAATCGGTGTAGATACATATGATTCCATCAGGCTTTCTAATAAGGATGATTTTTTAGATAGATTTAGATTATTTGATCGGGTAGATGAAACTTGGATCTACTATATTTTTCAAGTCTTCTTTGACCAACAAAATCTATTTTTAGATACATGTTCTTGAGTTCTGATTTGGCTGGCTTAGCATTGAGATGTACTATAAAGTGATGTACTACCAATGATATATCTAAGCTTGACATATATGTGTATGATCATGTGAAGATGTCCACATATTCTTTGAGGAGTGATGTGAATTCCTCACACTCTTGAGAGGTTAAGCTAGACCCAAGTTTGAAGATTTTTTTTTTCTACTTCTGTGTCGATGTTGACATCAAGTACATCTTCAACTAATGATGATGATCATTCCATCATGTCCTCAAGAAATTCTTCAAGTATCTCATCAACTTCTATTTATAAGAGATTCATCATGTTATATACTATTAGAACATGGAGGTTCTTCGTTGTTTAATTTAGATGACAGACAAAATTCCCCATGCATTGGTGCCTTAGAGAGTTTTCACTAATAAACAGGTCTTTATTTTTTATTTTTTATTTTTGCTTGTTTTGACACCAATGACTCAAATAGGTTTTCACTAGAGGGCTCTATATTGTGATTTTTTCTTTATTTTTCATTTGTTTGATTATTTGTACTTTTGATTTTTTTTGAGTGGCTAGGGAACTCCACTCATTCCCCGAAGTACATGCATGTATCAAAGTTAATATTGAAGCATTTTTATGATCTCTTACAAGAATGTGATCCCAAAGTCCCATAAATTCTATGATTTTTTCATCATTTTGAAATTCATTAAACGTTGGAGGATCTCTTTGGTCCCAATTGATGAGGGAAGGATAACAAATGTCAAAGTCAATTATTAAGATAATAATATATGAAAAGGTCATAGTAAAGACTATGGAAAAACCCTATTTTGATGTTGTCCCTCGAGGAAGATTCTACAAAAACTGAAGAAATATGCATGGTGTCATCCTCCATGTCACCACGTGGTTTTTACCCTAAACCAACTTGTGGTAGGTTTTCTTCAAGACAAAGGCTTCATAATTCCTCGTTCTCGTGGACTAATACTTTTCCCTTTATATTACATGATTCTACACATTTGATTGGATTTTTTAATATTATGGATATTGATAAAAGGATATCACTTCATTTTTAGACAACTAGGATTCATCTGATCTTTCAATTTTTTTCATCATCTAACAACACAAAGTGGTCAAAGGTTGAGGTGTCTGATTGATATATTTTATTATCAAGCTTCCTCGTGGTGGGTCTCCCATAACTTCGTGATGATGTAGGGAGATAACTTACGTGAAAGACATATTGGAGCTTATATTCTCTGCACCCTTTTGGGATGACCTTATCATTGGAGTCAATGGTAATAGATTCAAAAGTGGATGGAAGGTCATCAGGAAGGATGTACGATACTGATGTTTTTTAGCTTTCAACAGTTGGAATGATCCATAACTTTTGGGCAATAGATGGTGTTATGATAATACCCTTATAATAGCTTGCAATATTGAAAGGGTTGGAGATCACTAGCAATTATAACCTCCATACAAAAATGAGAGAATTTAATGCGTTGATGGAGTGTGGACGATATAAATTACATCTCATGTATCCATGGTTGTCCTAAAAGGATGTTATAAAGGAGTTTAATTTCCACCACATGAATTAATGTTTGATGTGTGACAGGACCCAAAATGATATGAAGATGAATGATACTGATTGTCTCACGACATCATCATATGTTCTAATTATAATGATGTCAAGTTTAGTGCTATGTTAGAATAACCCAATATTCTTATTGGAGTTAGGGTGAAAATATTTGCACTTGAGCCATTATCTATAAGTAATCACTTGATTTTGTTTTTAGTAATGATTACTTCAATATACAAGGGCAAGTTGTGGGATGCACTACCTAATTACATATCATTTTGATCAAAAGCAAGTTGTTTCCTTGATGAGAGGTGTCTCACAAGAACTTGGAACTGGTTAGGATCAATATAAGTTGGGATGGTGGACTCTTGGAGGGTTTTATAGAGGATGTCTTTATGGATGAAGGAGGTCTTAAGCATATCCATGATGGATATTTGAGTCAGAGTTTTCTCAAGATTTTTGATAATATCATATTGGCCCTAAGACATGGGTTGAAGGACCCTTTTTTATGATTAACATGGGTAGTGCTCTTGGGATTGTACCTTTAGTACTCCTTGTGGCGATATTGTACTTAGGTGGTTTGGGTTTGATTGAGATGAAATGTTGAATTTAATGAGCATAATTTTGATATTTGCAATTTGGTGATCAATGCAACCTACAACCGAGTAATAATCATAGGGGATCCACTTATAGTTAATATGGTTGGCTTGGTATGCTTGACCTTGGCCTTGTCATTTTGAATTTTTCTTATGATCATGATTTGGGAATGGGTTTGGGAATGGGTTTTGATATATCCTAAGCTAATTATTTTTTAAAGTGGAAGCATCTCTTTTAATTTCAATGTCACCCTTATCAATGAGGTCCTAGACATAGTTTTTGAACATCATACAACAATTTTTGTTTTGACCCTTTGTGACTCCTCTTCTAAATACCATGATGGTTGTGGCACATCTTCATCAAAGGAATTTGTATCAAGAAATTTAATCATATTCGCAACTAAGAGTTTACATAAAATAGATTCTAATGGCTCAAAAAGAGGTGTATACATCCTATTTTTGAAAACATGCCTTCATTTGCCTCTTGGAATAATGATGTTTGATGTATTATAAGGCTAGGGAGATCTTTTTATTTATAGTTTAGAAATATTTTGAATGGTCCTTATGTGCTTGAATTCAGTCACCCCTCATTACCAACTACATTCATATTCTTGTTAGAGAACTTGGGATTTTTAGTTGTTGATGTTGATGTCTATTGGTCCTCTTTGGAGTAGATCTTTGATTAGATCCTTGACAATAAGAGTCTTCTCAATCTGTGTGATTTTCTAAATTGTCTCGTCAAAAGTATATAAATAGTGTACATGTAGATGAAAAATCCAACCCTTTATATAGGTTGGTGATGAAGATGTTAATTAACCATTTTTTCAAGATTTATGAAAGTGAATCTTCTAGTAAGACATTGTCAATCTATGCAAGAAGGATGGGAAAGCTTTCTCCATTTCACTATTTTGTATCACACAAATCTTTCATCGTGATCTCACTCTCAATGTTAAAATAGAAGTTTCTGACAAACTTCTCAGACAAATAGATGAAGGTGGTGATGGATCCCTTGGGAAGATGCCTGAACCAATCAAGTGTGTTATTGCCCAAGCTTTGAGGAAATGATCACAAAAAATAATTATCACTATAAGATACTTATTGATAAGCCATATAAAAATACCTTACATGTTATTTCCGGTTACCTTTTCCCCTATACTTCTTGAACGTAGCAAGTTTGAAGTAGGATCTAAAGGGAACCCAGAGGAGTTCTTTTCCAAATGGATAAGAGCACAAATATTCAAATATGTATTTATTGTATTACATACTTGATTGTAACCCTTGTATTGACTCTTTCACCACTTTCCACTCTTATGCAAATGAAAATTTTCTGATGGGAGTGGATGGTAAAATAAATTTGGATTCATGGGAGTTAGAGGCTGTTTAGATGGATTCCTTTGATAGGTTTTGCTCGTTTGTATCAAGGTTTATTTGAGAAGCAAGTATGACTACTTGAAAAGATAATTTATTGGATTTTATCATGAAAGGATTGTTTGTGATATCTTTATAACTTTTTGTTCTAGGTTTCTCTTTCCTTTACCATTTTTCGAATGGTTAATGTTCATATATTTAGTAAGATGGTCTTCTCTCTCGAAGTGATTTTGGATTATGGATGGTTGTTTTTTTTGGGTTCTCTTTGACTTATAATGTTTTGTAGGTTCTTAACGTCATATTTAGGTGGTAATTTAGCTCCAACGCTGATTAATTGTTGGATAATATCATCTCTATTATCATACAAGTATCGGTCAAGTTTGGCCCTTGTTTAGTCGAGAGCAAGTTTTTTTACATCTAAAAATTGTTCACCTTAAATTATGAAGACACTATTTTAACATTTTGGAGTTTCAAAGCATTTGATGGTTATTAACAAGCATTTTGGGTGCCTTTACAATTAAAACTCATGGGAAAACACTTTGTGCCCCTTTACTTTATGTGTAAACAGGCTTCTCGAAAGAAATTAGACAATTTTGAGGTGTTTTTTGGCCTCAAAATGGGAAGTTGAAGGTCAACTATTTAAATTCCTCTACAAAGAAGACCATCAAAATTAAGTTGAATGGTTAAATTTTTGGTTAGGGGTTACACAATGCCACCAATTAAATCCAAGTGTATTGGTAGACACGTGAACACTATCAACATTTGGAAAAGATTTGAGGCAAGCTCAAAAATCCTTAAGCCATACAGAGATTGGGAAACACTGATGGGAGACAAGTGTCACGTGTCGGTATGAGAGAGACAAGCCAAGCAAAGAGAATGAAATAATAAGGTACAAGCATTAAGGATTTGTGTCATAAGGAGACATACAGATTGAGCTGGGTAATGACTCATGGAGGATAATGATGGTTGTTAGGTCGAGAAGATTGGTGAAGCATATGTATGTGAGGAAAGGGATACAAAGGCTTACAAATGGTAGTGGCACTTGTGGCCGCCACATGTCAACCATCGATGGACCAAGCATATACCTGAGTCACAAGACCCTGCGGTGAATGGTTATGTCAAATGGCAGCACATGTTTGTAATCAGCAAGAACTAAGGTTTAAGAGGAAGTACGCGGTATGAAGCATTCAAGTACAAAGTTTGTTAAACTATCTTAAATTTCAAGTTGTTTTTTTATTTTCCTGCTAGCGACAACTAATTAGGTGGGAATTCATAGTAGCTAGGTTGTTTGTGGTGGGTTGGTTGCGTTATATTTGTTTAATCCATGTATTTTGACATCACTTGGGTTGTCGTAGGTTCTCTCCCCTAGGTTTCACAGAGCCTAAAGAGTAGGAGCTTAACCACCCCTCCCAGTTGTTGACCTCAAACCTGTCATTCTAAGTGAAGAATCAACTGACTACATCGACCTATCTTGCCATTTTCACATTGGTATAAATTTAAGAGCCAACAAATTGGTGCTTTTTTTTAGGGATATGCTTAAATTTGGATTCATTTCATTTCTATTTACATTTTTAGGAACTATTTTCAGTATTTGTGACACACACAATTCATTTTATCATCCAATTGATGAAAATTGTTGTCTGATTCAGTCCTATTTGTGAAAATTGTCATGTCATTTTTGATCTATGTCATTCTAGTCACTTTATTTTGAAATTTGAACAAAGAAATCATATTATATTATTAACATTTTCCCAAATACGTCAAATTATGAAGTTTGCATATATATTATGTATACCTTCAAGGTATTGGCCACTCTATTGTGTTTTGAGATCAATTAGCCCAATTATTTCTCAAAATATTTTTTTATTTATCACCCCTTGGCCTTATGTTGCTCTTTGTGACTTAAAATTTACAAATTTGGAAGGGCTATGTTCTACTTTCAAGGTAGCTTCATAAAAGAAGCATTTAAAAATCCCACTAGTAAAATCAACAATTAATGAGAAGAGGATTTGGAATCATGTGCAAGGGAAATATACTTCTCATAATCAAACTTTTGAGCATAATCCTATTTTATATCTTTTGAATTATGGAAATAAAATCTAAATTGTACACATTGATGGGAATTGTAATTCATCCTCTAAATTCTCTAAACCATTGAGTGAAAATACTAGTCTTGAAGTGTGTTCTCTTTTTAATTGTGTGAGAACTAGTAAATATCCCACCTCTAGAAAATTTCAAAATATTTTTACTTCACCTCTTCTCATTGGAAAATAAGTTTCTCAATCCCAACCCTCATTTAGATAGTTTGTTGCCTTATATTTACCAAATCCAGTTATCAGTCCTCTAAGAGAGTTGAATGAAGAATCAAAACATGATCTTGTTGTCCACAGCGGTGTTCCTTATACTCCATCTCTTAAACATCCTATATTAGTCCTCTAAGAGAGTTGAATGAAGAATAAAAACATGATCTTTTTTATCCAAAATGATGTTCCCTATACTCAATCTCTTAAACATCCTCTAGAGCTATATCAAACCATCATAAATCACAATATGACTGGAAATAATAGAGATCTTAATGCTTTTGAGTCATGTTGAAGTTCCTTGCTGATCAAGGGATAATTTTTGAAAGTTCTCTAAACATCCCTGAATGGTGTCAGTACAAAAATTTCATCTCGAGAGCTTTCCATTGACTGTGAGAATGCGACAAACGGACATCGGGAACTCTAGATATGTCTGGTCAAAGCTCAGTCAACAGGAAAGTCAACTCTGGTCAAAGGGTCAAAATTAGACCAATCGCACTGTGACACATGGCAAAAGGTGTTGGCAAAATTGAAGTGGTTTTAACCACCGGTCTTTGACAATTATGTAATGGAATAACACACCGGAGCAAGAGGCTCAACTTTTGTTACGGAGGGGGAGCCCGACCACCGTGTGGACTATGGTATTATCACTGACATGGTAGGTCCACAAGCCACCACATGGCTTACCACCACGAATCGAATTCATTCGATTTTCAAATTGCGGGTTAAACAGGTGTTCTTATTCGCCATATTTTCATGTGGGTCGAATTTCAAATTACCTTGTAATTATTTGCCACACATTATCTCCCAAATGCCACATACCACACATATAGATATCTATGCTTTTTATATTAATGTTTATACATTAGTATACCTACATAAGCTGCCAACATGTTAGGCTTCCACGTGTAGGATGAGTGAAGCGGTGGTAGGGGGCATTAAGCCATGCGTGGATGTTTCCGCGTGGAAGGGAGGAGTGAAGCGATTGTAGTGGAAGCTTCCACGTGAGGAGAAAGAGGTGGGGGCGGTTAAGCCCATGTGGTCCCATGACCACTTAAAACCAAAGTGTGGAAAGGCTTTAAAGCCTAAGCCTTTATCTCATTCGACCATATGTGGGACTTTATACCCACTTAACCAATGCCACGCCAAATTTGGATTTTAAACCCATTAAAAATGCAACCCGATTATTATCCCAATTGTTATGCTAAGATTTAATCCCATGTATATTGCTACGGGTTAGGTTAAAAATAGCCTAAGGATGATTTGTAATTGCATTTTTAAGGGCCCTATTTTTTTTATAAATAGGGAAACCATTTTATTGTAACACACACCCCAAGCTTATTATTTGTTAAGCTTATTGTGGGGACACACACACACAACAGAGACAATCTCATTCCTAGAGCTTAGGAGGCAAAGATCGAGCCAAAAGGAGGATGGGAAATTGTAATTGTGTGAAGACCTATTTATTTAAATAGTCATTATTGTGGCTAGGAGTTATTAATACTACCTAGTCGGCCCATAGTGCCACACAAATTGTTGTGAATCCTGGAATATCGACTGGAGAGCCATAGGGCATTACGAAGCATTTGGAAGATCGATCGAGAACCGAAGGATTCCAAAAAGTGGAGTTGGTGCCATCAAGCTTGCTGAATACACCAGGAAGGTGGAAGTCAGGTGCTATCTTGCACCCTTGTCATCCAAAGGTCTGGTTATTCTTCTAAGCAAGTTTAAATAGTTTCCATTAGGTTTTCTTGTGAAAGTACTATTGTAACTTACAAGTTTTGACTAGTGGAACGGTTCGACCACAAACCTGGAGATGTAGGCAATTGCCGAACTCCATAATCAATCTGTGTGCAATTTTCATTATTGTCTTGCATTTATTTTAAAATTGATTTCTTAAAAGGAGTAAATTATCGACAAAAAATTAAAGCCTACAAGGGTCCGAGATCAGGTAAAATAAAACTTGATTATTTTCGGATCACTTGCCCATTACTAGGAGCTAATAAGTTTAGACAAATTGATTCCTTAGAAATGCAGAGTTATCCTAATGAGGACCCTGCTAAAATAAGAAGGATGTTGCCTAAATTTTGAGGAAATTATTTCATCTTAGGTGATCAACATTTTAAAGTATTTAATAACTTTATGGTTGATTATGACATTATATATGAAGGTTGCTATTAAATTATTTATTCATACTTTAGAGGAAAATGTTACATATTGGTTTGAAAATTTTCATAATGGAAGCTTAGAATCTTAGCATGAGATGAAGAGAAATTTTGAGTTCTAATTTGGTAAAGTAATAGACCCTCTATTTCTCATGAGTGAGTTTGAGAATATAAAGAAACACCCTAATAAGTGTGTGCAATACTCTAATGCGAGATTTACAAAGTCACAATGAAATTACCTAAAAATGTTAAACCTCCTAAACAATCTTGCCTTAATAAATATTATGAGACATTTAATGCTAAGTTTGGTTTTTATCTCAAAGATAAAGGCCCAGTCGATCTAAGGCAAGCTTATACCATGACAATCGGTATTGAGAATAACATCATAGTTACATGTAAGCAATCTAAAAGGGGTGATGTGAAGTTCCTTCAACCAATAAAGAAAATTTCTCCAAGAACTTATTTGAGTTTAGATGAGAACTAAGGCAAGATGATGAGATCGTTCAAGGAGTTGTCTTATAGAGTGGCTAACAATGAAAAGGGTTTGCATCTTGTTCAGAATAAGAAATATTTAAATGATAGACCACATAATTAGGACAAAGGGTTTACAAATGATAAAAGCCTCTAACAAGAGGAAGAGACTTTTCCATAGAGATAAGAGGTTTTGAAAACAGAGGTAATGAGATAAATGACCCCCTTATTGTTTGTACCAATGAGATAAATTAGTTAGAAGAGTCTATTTGGTGTGATGAACTATTCTTGCCTTATCATCCTTGTATACTTGCTTCCATTAATGCTTGTATTGATTGTGTTGGTAATGAATTGGAAAATTTAGAATTTGTTTACATATTGGACTGTGATGAAGATTTAATAAATGTGGCTCAAACTTATAAACTTCGCGTCCATGATTTTTAATATTTGAGATCTTAGATGATAATGAAGTATAATGGTGGAAGGCCATTTGAAGAAGACATTTTAGCTCTAATAAATGTTGTAGAAGATTAAGTTAAAATAATTTATAGCTTGAGGATCCATAAGGATTCAAATTCCATAAATGATCCTAAGGAGGTTTCACATGAAGAGAATGACAACAAGGGTAATTATATTGTCAAGAAGGGTGTTGTTGTTCCAAAGAAAAAGATTACTCCACCTTAGCTAGCCAAACAAAGAAGTTATGTACAACAGATAAAAGGTAAGTCTCATTTGCTTACCAGTGTAACTAAGGGGCCTTCATGTGCTAAAATACTATTGAGAACTAGAGACAACAAGTAGATCATGAGCCTAAAAGTTTAATTAAAAATAGTTCCCTTCCATCCTTTTATTCAGGGCATTCATTTGCTCAAGCCTTTGTCTCATGTACACCTAACATTAATGTCATCACTTTGCCTCCTAACCAATACCTAAATACAACCCATGTGGTATGTCATATTTTCTTATCTAGTTCAAAATAATAGTCCCATAAGTTTAATTGCTACACATCCCAAAGCACAAGAATAAAGTGATTTTTTTACCTTGGCACCCAAGGCTACACTTCTCTGTCCACACTTGTTGTTGAAGCTAAAGAGATTAGTGAAGATATGGAAGAGGTGCCTAATATTTACTTGGGCACATCATTAGTAGAGATTCAAGTAGATGTGGATCCATTCTACACTACTTTGCTTATGAATGGGCGATTATTACACAACTACATGTTAGACTCAGGAGACTCTTGCAACATAATTCCTTTAGCTATGATGAATGAGTTAAGAATCAAAAGTGTAACTGCTTATGGGAGGTTTTATGTTATGGATTACAAATAAGTACCCATTTTGGGTTGTGTTAGGAGTCTTGTTATCCAAATTATAACTTATCTCGGTAGGTTTTTGGATATGGACACTGTTATGGTGGATTATCCTCCTATGTGGAGTATGCTATTATATAGAAAGTACGTTTCCTTGGTTAGATGCAATATTCAGATGGATATGTCTTATGCAACTATACCTCTAAAAGGAGAGAAATTAAAGTTTTATAGAGAAAAAATAATTTTACACTTGATTAAAGATCCACATAGGGCCTCAAATATCACCACTCCCTCCCTCCATTCATCTTGTAGTGACATACGATTTAGGCTAAATCGTCACCTATTCTATCATTTTGCAGTAGTATACACCTTAGGTTACATCACCATTTCCTTATTTCATCTTGTAGTGACATACACTTTAGGCTAAATCGCCACCTATTATATCATCTTGTAGTGGTATACACCTTAGGTTACATCACCACTCCTTACCATTCATCATATAGTGATAGATGCTTAGGGATAAATAATCACTCATGCTTTCATCTTATAGTGATATACGCTTAGGGCTAAATCATCACTTGTTCATTCATTATATAGTGATATACGCTTAGGATAAATCATCACTCATCCATTCATCAAAGTGATGAAATACGTTGTGGCTATAGGGTTCATGCACAACCTTTCTATATGTCACACCTCATCACCACTACATACACATTCATCGTAGTGCATTAGACAAACAATACACAATTCGACCATTTCCCGAAGATGCACTCTCATTTACGATTCATTCTTGACTACTAAGGGGGAAAACAAAATGAACCTCATTGCATGCACTTCCATCCACTCAAGGGGCATGCGGCTCCTATCATTCCATCTTGCATTCCTTTCCACCCATCCACATCATACTGCATATTATGGTTGCTTTTATTCTTGCTTATTTTTGCTTATTCATGATCATCTTATTACACATGCTAGTTTTAGTACTTATATGTCATTTATCTATATCATCCACACATGCATGTTCACATATTTTTCTAGTTGTGCTCACAGATACAGGTCTATCACACACAACATGGATGCTCGCCTTCTACCCTTGCTACACTGGTTGCTGGGGGCATCCACACATCCCTTTCTTCTAGGTGTTATTGTTTCATTTTGTACTTATCACTTTCCATTACTTGCTTATACACGCTTTTGACATACTAGTTATCTTTCTAACATGCTAATGGGCGCTTCATGTGTAGCATTTGTTATGCAAGGATATTTGTTTCCATAATTGTTTTTTACATTGTCTGCTCTTGTTTGCTATTGTATGTGGGCCTTTCCCTTTGTTTGGTGTGCACACTTGTTTGTTGTTTGTGGCCATGACGGACGTGCGTGTCTTGCGACATTGTGAGTGATGTCTCATGTTTGTAGCTCGCGTTTTGGGGCTTACTTGTCTTCTTGCATGTTTACATTATTTTGCTTGGTAGCTTACACTTTGTTTCCATAGCTTATACAATGTTTTCTACATGTATGTGTATTTAAACTTTTTTTTAGCTAGCCTTCTTGTTTGTGCATGCCTTGGTTTCTACCAAGCACCTTTCAGTGTTATAACGTAGATGCAGCTGGCCCTCTTTTGGGGTTGTATGTCTCCTATCAACAACGTCACATGTGCCCCCAAAGAGGGGGGGCATCATTTGGGGGTTTCTACATACTAACACATCATATTTACATCGGTCCAGTTCACTGTACTTTCCTCCTTTGGCATTGTGGGTTACATACATCGAGTGGGTTCAGACCAGTCTACAAACCCCATACACACTGGAATTTACAGGACATGGTGTCCTTCACATTTATGGGAAATATTTGTAGGCTTGGAGGTTACAGTGGGTGTGTTTATCTATACTACTTTGGTCAGTGGCGTCAAATAGCCCAAAAAAATGACGATATAGAGATCTCTTCACACATATTTCAGTAGAAGCGGTTAGATCTTGGAGGACATAGAACATTCCCTCCCTCCACATTTTTAGGCAAGGTAGCATGATATCACCCAAAAAATTCATATTACAAGATATTCTTCTACACTATTTCTCTCAACATGGATCAGGTGCACATGTTCCATTTACACTTTTTCATTTCGTGTATTTTACATTTACGTATTTTACATACTTTTATACAGATGCACATTTATTTTTACACTAACATATATACATATTTGACTACTTGAGCATTTTCTCCTTACAAGTCCGGCCACATGACAAACAAGTAGTGAAATTGGGGGCAACAAAAATGTCAATAACAATATTATGTGACAGTACATGCTTTACTAACCATGCAGGTACATTACACACCGCAGTAGCCACATGCGCGTTCCACCCTAGGTTCACTCTCATCACTTTCTTTGCACATTTTTCATCCTTAGTTTCCATGCTCCTCCATCTTTATTTTTCATTCTACACTTTTGTTTAGTCCTTTGACACATTTCTACTACACTCTTCATAGACATCAGGTACGCATCTCTATTTACTTTATGTTACCGAGCTTTCAGCTCACCAACATAGAGTGGGGGAAAAATGTAGTCACAAAATCATGCACATTAGACATTATTTATCCCGATCTCATATCACTATTTAGAAGGTTCTTGAGTGAAGAAATTGCTAATTAACCCCTATTTTTTGGCCATCTTATTTTATTTTATTTCATTATTTCCACACCTTGGCATCCACATGCCTAGTCAATTTCAACACTTTTCCGTTATTTTAACCTTGGCTGGGGTGCCCCGAATAGTACTAGGGTGCCTGTGAGCACCCTGGTCACATTTGGGGCACCCCAATCCTTCTAAAACTTTCCCACCACTTTTTGGGTTCTTTCTAGCTGTTTTACATCTTTATTTTTGTTGTGGTCAGTTTTTTCGGGGTTAATTACAAAATTAGAGAAAGAGAACCCTATAAATATAAAGTTATGAGACCATAATGAGGGACCTAGCATCATTTACTACTATCACTCCATCTAGATTTGCATCCATCTATTGCATTAACATCCACATAGATCCATCATCAAGTCACAAGCTAGGACATCAAGGCATAAGGTAGGACATCTGCATCACATTCCATAGGGGGAGGGATTATATTATATTCCATGCACACATTCTATTACATTTTCTATATTTAGTTATTGTTTGTTATTTCACAAAGTGAGACTAGCACAAGAGCACCTAGGGCACGACATGCACACACTCACCAGAACTACATTTGGGTCTGAAATGTAGTGTAACACTCAGTTTAGCAAGCCCGTAATTGTGGCAGCTGAGGTCAGTCTGACTCATTTATTTACATATTTTTTAGGATTTTGATGCTTCCTTTTGGGTTCTTTGTAGGTTATTCTTCCTCTTGGAACATTTGGAGCATTCGACACAGTATAGAGAAATTAATGCGACAAGTAGCAAAGGATAAGAGTCATCTTTCGAACCTATGAAGATCAATTCTGGACCTTTTTCCTAGACCAGGGTGCATGTATTGCTTACCAAAGTGCTTGTGGGCACCCCACTCCTCTGTCAAGCATACCAGTCCAACCACATCACCCAGATCTGTCCTCTATGGGACCCTGACATAGTCGTTCCTGCTTTCTAATTTCTTGTTCATCACTGCTACATAGTCTGAAAAACATCTGTTATCAGCTGAGTTCTTTCCTCTTACCTCTTGCACATTTGCTTAGGTTATTTGGTTTAGTATTTCATTTTATATTTTTTCTTGGATCATTAACATACTTCCTTACTACATTTATTTACTTTAGTACAACTATGCATAACTTAGATTAACTACCTTAGCACTACATAGTCCAATTTTAGTTAATCACCTTGTAAGAGCACAAGTTATGTGGTCAATTCTTCAGTTCTAGACATAAGGAACTGAATTCTTTGTTTTCTTTCCTATACATTATGTTGTAGTTGTTGAATGAATTCTTATTTTTGTTCCAACGGGTGTTGGAGGTGTTGAATTCTTTGTTCCTTTTCTACCTCCAACTGAGAGAAGTTTCCCTCTTATGTTTGTAATATAAGTTGTAATTGGGAAATTCTTTCTTGAGATTTTTGTAGCTCATACTGAACCTTTGAAATGGAAAACACTTAAGGAATAATGGTATCAAAATCAACATGTGAGCTAGGCTCACCTTCAAGCATGGGTTTTTTTTCCTTTGTCATGAATGGGTGAATCTTCAGCCATGATTGGTGTTTTATCAATCTCCAATTTAGAAAAAGGATTTGGATGGGATACAAAGTTAGGTGGAGAAGCAGGAGGTGTCTGGTGTAGGGATTGCATGATAGTTGATGCTTTTTTTTCCTCCTACGAAGGAACATTTTTTTATGCTCATCTAAGGTACGGGTAGGACCTAATGACCTAAGATGTTTCCTTGGTCTCTATGAGGTAGAGGGCCCTCTTTCTAGAACTAAAGCAATTTTATGGGCATATTCATTTTGGAATTTGACCCACTTTTAAGCCCGTGACGTTTCTTAATGAAATGATGCTTATAGATGAGGTGAACGAGACATTTGAATTTGAGATAAGAGGAACCCCATCAGAATTTCTCAACAGTAGAGGAAATAGAGTAAAGTAAAAATTGGGGAAGATTAACTTTTTTGTGGCCTTTGACTTGACCATGGCGTAGATCAATAAGGATTCTCAAGATAGGGCCTAAAATAACCTCATATTGATTGTCACATGTAAAATATTTGATCACCCATTTTGCTACATTTTCTAATGGCTCAAAGAAAGTAATCCTTTTGATGCCCTTGGCCTTTCCTTTATTATTAGTAACCAAGTCCAAATTTTCTTCTTTCAAAAAAAAATGTTCAAAAATTTCAAAGTATGGAGTCTTGAAATTAACCAATTGCCCTTCTTCTGGAATACACATTTTTTAATTAAATGATTTCTTTGTTTATGTGTGAGGAAAGATGGAAAATTCCTTGTAGTTAAGTAGTTAGCCATGTCTCCAAACCAAAGAGAGATAGTTGAGATTCTAAATAAATGTTCATCTGGAAAATCATCACTGACCTGCTCCTCTGTACCTGAAATGGGTAGCCTTGAGAGATAGTAAGTCACCACATTTTATTTCCCTTGTTTATATTTAATTTTTATGTTAAATTCTTGCAATAACAAAAACCACCTTACAATTCTGCCATGCACCAAAGGTTTATTCATTAGATATTTGATAATAGAATGATCAGTATGAACAATTACTTCATATCCTGTAATGTAATGGTGAAACTTATTAATGGCCTTAACCACTGCAGGAAACTCTTTCTCTATGGTAGTGTAATTCCTTTTAGCATGGGAGAGGTTTTTGCAAATATAGTAGATGACATACATTGTATCTTCTTCCTCTTGTTTTCCAAGTACAACTCCCACCACTTCATTGGAGTTATATGTTTTTATGTGAAAGGGAAACTTACAATTTGAACCTCTTAAGACTAGGATATTTGTCAATTTTTCCTTGATGATGTCAAAATATTTTTGACATGCTTCTGTCCATTCAAATTTAGAGTCTTTTCTTAGAAGGGAAGATGCCAAAGAAGATAGCTTATTGAAATCTTAAATGAATCTTCTATAATGACAAACATGTCCCATAAAGTTTCTTACTTTTGTTTGATTTAGGGGGGATGGAATTTTACAATGATATTGACCTTATCAGGATCTACCTTGATTCCTTCAACTGAAACATGGTGCCCTAAGACTATACCTTGCTCCATCATGAATAGACATTTCTCATGGTTTAAATATAATTGATGTTTCTCACACCTAGAGAGTAATTTTTCTAAATTATCAATTACCTCTTGGAATGTTTCCCCATAAAATTTGAATTCATCCATGTAAATCTCCACAGAATCATGAGTGAGATCAGAAAATATTGCTAACACAAATCATTGGAAAGTAGCAGGAGAATTACATCACCCAAAAGGTATGACCTCGTAGGTAAATATCCCCCATGGGCAGGTTAATTTAGTCTTATATTGGTCTTCATGTGCCACCATGATTTGATTATATCCACTGAACCCATCAAGGAATGAGAAATACCTTTTTCCAGATATATTATCCAAGACTTGGTCGATAAAAGGTAGGGGAAAATAATCTCGATATGTTTCCTTATTTAACTCCCTATAATGCACACAAACCCTCCATTTACCATTATTTTTAGGCATTATAACTAATGGAGAAATCCACTGGATATCTAAAATTGGATAGATGAATCCTACCCTAAGAAGTTTCTCAATCTTAGTTTTTACAATATCTCTCAAGGTAGGGTTTATCCTTCTTTGTGGCTTCCTGATCAGTTTGGAATCACTTGTGTAAATGCGTTGTGTACAAATAGTGGGATGAATACCCTTCATGTCATTATATTCCCAAGTAAAATCTTGAGGATGAGAGCATAGAATCTTGGACAAGGTATTCTCCTCTTGACTAGTCAACCAATTATTGACTATCAATGTTTTTCTTAGGAAAATTGGTAGTTACTTTGTGTTTGGGTGGAGAGAATTTACCATGGGGTATTCTCTCAGTAATGCATTCAAGGGAACCTAATGGGAAACAATATGTGGATCTCAGTAATGTTATGGAAGATGCTCCCAGTCAGATCTATGTTTTTTGAGAAAGGATAGATTATAAGTTGATGGTTTTCATCAACCATTTCATCCTTTATTTCAATTTGTTGTATCCTTAACTTACATGAGATAAAAATGATAAATATTAAGAGATTTCCATGACATATCCATAATCGGTCACCTAGGTTTTCAAAAGACTCACTTTACAATCAAGAAACATTATTTTGGCCTAAGAAGAAATGTGATATTTGTAAATACGCTCAACAATGCCTAAATTTTTAAAAGGTTAACGTAGAACAATACAAACACTAGTAAACTTCATCCATCATCCATACCCAATCGGAAATGTGAATATTTAAGTATGGACTTTATTACATGATTACCATCAACACGTAAAGGCCATGACACTATCCTAATTGTAATCAATAGATTGAAAAATAACTCATTTATTACCTGTAAAAATCAAATCCTTTGCACTTGATATAGCTCACGTGTTTGTAAAATAGATCTTTCGTGTACATGGTGTTCCCAATAATTTGGTATCTGATTGCGACCCTAGAATCACTTCATTTTTTGGAGATCTCTCTTTGGTAAATTATGTATTAGTTTAAGTTATAGTACTACCTATCATCCCGAGTCGGATGGTCAAACTAAGAGAATACATATAATAATTAAGGATATGCTAAGAATGTATATTGCTGAAAGACCTGGGGCATGGGAAAATTATTTACACTTGGTTGAATTCGCTTATAACCATGGGTGCCACTCTACCACTAAAATGTCACCTTTCGAAGCAGTCTATGGTAGAAATTGTAATACACCTATGTTTTGGTTTGACCATGTTCAAAGAGCCTAGTACGAAACCAAATTTTTAAAGAAAAGGAAAAAAAAACTTAAAAGAGAAAAACAAAATATGAAAGTTGTACAAGATCGATACAAAATATGGGTTGATCTAGAATAGTTCTATTTGAATATTCAAAATTGGTAACCAAGATTTTCTTCGAGTAAAACCTAAAGCTTGGAATGTACACCAAATTATCCCCTCAAATTTGTGGACCTTTTGAAATCCTATAAAAAGTTCAAGAATTAGCTTACAAACTTTCTTTACCTCCCGAAGTATCCATAATTCATAATGTTTTCCATGTTAGTTTGCTTAAAAAATATGTTTATAATTTTGAACATGTAATTGATTGGAAAAATATAAATATTGAACCTAGTTGTGAATTTAAAATTGAACCAGAAGAAATTATTGAAGAATGAACTAGGAAATTAAGAGACAGAGAAATTAAGGAAGTGAAAGTTAAAGTTAAAATGATTTATTGTGATGTTAATAGTGCAACATGGGAAAAAATTGAGTATAGTCAAAATCAATACCCACATTTGCTTAACAAATCATCTATTGTACTGTATGTTGCAAATCCACCCCACGTTGTTGAGGGAAACAACTAAAAAATGTGAGGGGAGAATGTTATGTGACTAAATCCCGTAAAAAGGATGTTAGGAATATTAGAAGTTATTAAACATGAAAAAGAAATTAAAAGGAAAGATGTTAGTTAAAAAATAAAAAGAAGATAAAGAATTATTAAAGGTTATGTATTATTCAAAGCATAAAGGTATATTAAACTTTGTATTACAAGTACATTGAATAAATGTAATGAGAGGTTGCACATATTGGTAACTACCTCTTCCTCCATAGAACAAAAATGGGCAAAAGATTTTAAAAGTATGTATGTGAATTTTATGAAAAAGAAGGATACAATAAATAGAGAAAGAAGGTAAAATCACAGGAGATCTGAAGCACTTTGAAGAGTAATGAGATGGGGTCCATAATGTGGGTCCAAGAGGAGGCACAAAGTGCACTCCTTAATATCTTGGTTAGGGCTAGTTTGTAACATGACTCCGCGTGGTACCCTTCTTGTTGAGTGTGGTCCCGGTGCAAACTCACTTGGAAACCTTGCTATTGAAGAATCTTATTTTTAGATATGTATTCTAAATAAATTATTAATGAAATTTTGTAGTATTGATCTATAACTATTTGTTTTACATTTTTTTTTCAAATAAAACACTTATTTATGTTTTTTTAATATGTATTTTCAATTTGAATCCATATATGTTTTTTCATAAGAAAACAAGGTTATGAAGAGCATTTCCCTACACATCTTAGATCTCAAAGATAGGCAACCAACTTACTAATAACCTCAGCTTGACAAAGATTTCAAAGAATAAATAATATACTTAGCCATGCCAAGATATACTCAACTAATAATGATAATATTGTAACTAAAATTGCTAAATTAAAAATGAAAGGAAATAAACACTTATCAAATTCCTTCTAACACAACCATGCCATATGTTTTCAATTATATTCATTTTTCGCACTTTCTTCTCAAGCTTAAAAAGAGTATAGGCTATAAAAATGTCATCAGATTAATGTTTTTTAGAATATAGAGTTGAAACAACACATGACATCCATCAAAGGCAATATTTTTCCATTTTTATATAATAATAAGTGTTAGTGCAAAATCACAGCACCCCCAAATGAGTCTTTAAATCCACTTTTCTAAGGCAGAGTCATTTGGTGTGATTTGCATAACATGGAGCTTTCCCTCAAGGTGTGGGACCTTGCAAATGGGAAAGACTCTCCAGAGAAGGCCAGTTCCTGTTCCTAAACTACCTGCCACAAGCTATTCTAGTGCAGACAAGCTAATCTAATCCTAATCTAACTATCCAAGGAGATACAGGGAGAGAGAGATAACAAGAAAAAACAGAGCCTACACTAAAACAGTGATACACCAACAAAGGAAGCGAGATATTCTGTTGAGGGAGAAAGAAACATAGAAAATGGAGATGAGGGAGGTTAGAAAGAAGTGACACGGCCCAGATCTTCAAATCCACCATTAAACTCCATGAAACACAACATCCTACACCTGCAAATGTGAAATACATGCATAGAAAAAAAAATCTAGAAGGGAGAGGCACAAAGAAACAACAAAATGATGCAAAGGGTTGAAGAACACCACAAAAACATGTTTTATTGCTCTGGAAGGTGCACAAACCATTACATTTTTGGAATAGAGGCACAAATGCATTTTCTAGGTGTAGGAGAAGGTTCGATGCTCAAAAATGGTGTTGAGAAACAAATTTGACAGAGTTTCTCTATGCCCAGAATGTCTCTCTTTCTACTAAATGAGAAGTGTTACAATATATAGAAAGAATAAGAGAGAGAGAAGAGGGAAAAGTTTGAATCCTGCTCCAACCACCATGAGATATGCATTGAATCCCATTTTAAGAAGCTCAACCAATGAATATCAATGCCTTCTGTAAATCTTCCCCACAATATGTCACTTCTTGTTCCCCAGCGGATCGAATCGAATTTGATCTGGTAGTTGAAGAGATTGGATTCTGCGTTAATGGCCTGGAAGAATTTTCTTCATTTTTACCTACCTAAGGCCTTGTAAAAAATGGTTTTCTATGTTCCCAAGGCATACAAGGGCATTCAAGACATTTATCAAAATGTCAGATCTTTCACCCAAATTTGATCCTCCAGTCAAAAGATATGACCATTTGAAATATTAGGGTCAGGTTCGTACAAAATAGGCAGGAAAACCAGTTTGAAAATGGGTTCCCTTTTTAAATTACGGGTCATGTGGAGGGCTGGCGCACAACTAAGATTTGGCCTCTATATTTTGCTTCTTAGAATGGCACGGGGCTGACACATGTTTCTTCCACGGCTTTGCTCACGATTTCCTTATGTTTTTTTTTGCCTAAGTCCTTTTGCTTGGCGGGGTCATTCTATCTTGACCGGGACACGACAGTGGCTTGGCGCTTGTTTGGAAACCTTCCCCAAATATTTTCTCTTGAACTAGCATGCCATTTGGACACTTGGCACTCTTCTGCTCGGCTAGTCTATCACTGTATTTGACTATTCAACCTGACCCTATCCCCTTTTTGAAACGGGACGCGTGGAGGCTCCACGCTCACTTAAAAGCCCGATCAAGATTTTGCCTCTAGAGGAGCGTCGGGTTGACACTTGGAAGCCTCCGCAGATCCTTAGACTTTTCAATGACCCCTCTTACCTTTTTGGACCTTGGGCTACGTGGCGAGCTAGTGGCACTCATTTGGGTCTCCACTTTTGGATTGAATTTTGGAGATGCGCCAAGTTGTCACGTGGCAACTTCCACTCGCTACTTTTATACTTAGCCCTTTTTTAAGGCCCACTTTATCCGCCTTTTGAACTTTGATGCTTTGACTCTGACTCCACTTCTGGCCTGGGACACGTGGAGACCTGGCACTTGTCTCGAGCCTTCCTTTTTGGTTTCAACTTTGGAGAAGCGTCATGCTGACACGTGGCTCTCTCTACTATCTCCTCCATACTTAGTCGATTTTTGGACTCTTTCTGAACTGTTTTGAGCCCAAAGACTTTGAATCTTCATTGTTTCTTCTCTTTCTTTCTCCTGGCTTCTCTGTGACACTGCTCCTTCTTCTCTGACCTTGTCTATTCTATTTCCGAGCCCACCTGTAACCTATAGAATGGATTTAAGGCACGGATTCGCTCGACAGAGCTGTTTCTTCTCTTTCTTTCTTGCATAGGGTTAGATTTAGTCTTTCACAAGGCCTGGTGTCATTCCATTGTTGAGTCCTTATGTGAGCTCATTTTTGCAAGATTTAAACGTGATTTCTCTGGCTCCTTTTGTGTGGGAATCGTGGCTGATCCAATATTTTTTAGGGGCAAAATATGGATAACAATTTGGCGACTCACGGGGACATATGCCTACTAGATGAAGAGACCAGTGGCCTTGAAGCATCCATTGGGCATGGAGTCTGCGTGATAACCATGAAACTGATCTGAACTTTGAAACTTCTGACCCCTAAGCCGCTGCGAGCCTAACTGTTTGCATTTTCCTATGTTTTGTCTGACCCTGAGCCTGTCCTGCATCTACACTCTCAATTTTCATAAGAAAATCTTAGAAATGGAGTTTCTGAGAGTAGAAATTTGTATTGACTCTGGGGATTTCATCTGTCCCTCAAGTGGACTGTTTTGAAGATGACTTTTAGCTTGCTCTACATTTGTTTTCTCTTTTGAATAACTACCAATTGTTACATAGCAGCTTATGAGTCTTTTTGCCATGAATATTGAAGAGCTTGGCTTTATGCACCTCTTGAAGCAATATAAACAAAACTTATATACAAAGACCAAAATCATACATGTCTCAAATGATACATGCATAGTGTGCATAAGCACTTCTTTTACTGAAAACAAAGCCTGCTCCTACTCTTAAACTAACTAGAGAGAAAGAATGCTAAACAAAGCCTGTAACTTCAGGAAGGGAGAAGTAGCTTCCTTCTTCTCAAGAGATGGTAGCCATGTAAATGATTTAAAACTAAATATAGCTTTACCTGTATGAGTGAAAATCTGACTACAAGCCTATGTCCTCCACCCAAATCATCAAGGTATCAATAGTAATGGAAAATACCTCCTCAAGATGACTTGTATTGAACTCCTGGAGGTATTGATGGTGACCCTTGGTACTTTGATACTCATTCCTCATCCCCTAAAGTAGGCATGATTGGTTTTGGCTTCTCAATTGGCTCCAATGAAGCAAAGTACCTAATTGGGCAAGGTCTGATACTTTGAATTTTCTGATTTCTCTGAAATTTAACTCCAAAAATGGAGTCTTCTTGTTGACCCTCTTGGATGGATGGTGTGAGAGAGATGATGACATCCTCTGCCTACCTTTTCTCTTCCTCTACAGCAGGTGTGACTTTTGGAAGATCGAAATCTTCCAACTTGGGTTCAGGAGGCATGCTGCAAAATGTAGGTTGGGCTTGCACGTTCTCTTCTATGGCAATAGGTTATTGTGGTGGAAGACATTCTTTTGAGTCTGATAGGAAATAAAACTCTTTATTGTCCTACTATAGCAAAGTCTTTCCCTTTTGCATGGTGATCTTAAAATCTTCATTATTTTCACCATATGAAACCTCATCTTCAAATATGAAGCTAGTGAGTTCAGGCTCCTCCAAAAGGTCAGATTTTTGGAGAGGTTTAATGGGAGAGGGGTCTGTATTTTCTTGTGTAACCAAATCATGATTCAATGCCTCTTAATTTGTCTTGGTCACCTCCATATGCTCCTTTTTAACTAGACTTGGAGTTGGTTGTTCCTCTTCTTTCTCTTGTGGAGAACATGGAGGATTCATACCTCCCAATATTGGTTTCAAAGAGGTGTATTAGAGTGCAGGTTGTTGTTCTTTAATGTCCTTTTTCATAGAAATAGGCTCATATGCTTGGAAGGTGGTTAATGGAGGAAAAACTAGTTGTTCCCCAACTCTTCAGATTGTCTGTCATTTCTTCTCTGTCGGGCTCCTCCTCTTGTTGTTCCCCTTGACTGGTTTCTTGGGTCTCTTCCCAACATGGACTTGGGAAAGTAAGAGGAGTGGTAGGTTGGGGTTCAATCAATTTTGCAATTCTTTGTGGTGGGGAGGGAAGTGGAACTTCTTGTTTTTTTAAGGAATGACTGCTTGGGAAAGAAAAGGGGAGAGGAATTGAAATGGGGTGGAAGACTAGGAGATGGAGAAATGAAATCAACACTTGGAGCAGCAAGTGAGGGGCTTGACTCTTGCCTCTGCTGAAATGATAAAGATTGAGGAATTGAAAATGAAAGATAGGCAGCTGGTAATTGACTTACCCATTGACAAGGTTGTCTCACACTTTACTCATAAGCCTCAATGTCCTCAACCAACTGTGTAAGCTGAGGCAAACACTTTAACCATGAAATCAAGATTCTCCTGAGGGCTGTAATGTCTTGGAAAAGGGCCTTCCCATGGACAAGGTGCCATGTAACCAATCTTGATTGCCCTCATTTGTGTCATGGCCCTTGACTGAACCATGCCAACCTCCATTTTTTGGATCTTCTCTAGCAAACCAACATCTTGTATTTGATTGTCTTCATTATCTGCATACCCATGCTCTTGGAAAGCTCCATAGACAAACTGATTTTGGCACTGCTGCTCATATGGGTAAGCATAATGGTCCTAAGTCTGATTATAATGTTGATTTGGAGGAAATGGGAAATGCATTGGAGGTGGATTGCATTGTTGTAAGTGTGAGTTCCATGAAGGGAATGAAGTCATGATTGCACAACCTCATGGAATGGGAGAAAATGAAAGAGATGGAAGAAGAAAATGGATAAAAATGAGTGGAAGTGGATGGAAAAGGCCTGCAACTCAAAGAATGGGTTTTTGACCAGATGGAGTTGCCAGATGTGCTTGCATGTGCCTCAAAAGGTTGAATCCCAACATGAACACATCAACTTGATGAAATAAAGTGAAGACCTCTTGTCCCACCGGGTGTGCCAAAATAGTTAGTGTAAAATCACAGCACCCCCCAAATGAGTCATCAAATCCACTTTTCTAAGGCAGAGTCATTTGGTGTGATTTGCATAACATTGAGCTTTCCCCGAGGTGTGGGACCTTGCAAATGGGAAAACTCTCCAGAGAAGGATGGTTCCTCTTCCTAAACTACCTGCCACAAGCTATTCTAGTGCAAACAAGCTAATCTAATCCTAATCTAACTATCCAAGGAGATAGGGAGAGAGAGAAAACAAGAAAAAACATAGCCTACACTAAAACGGTGATACACCAGCAAAGGAAACGAGCTGTTGAGGGAGAAAGAAACAACAAAAATGGAGATGAGGGAGGTCAAACAGAAGTGACATGGCCCAGATCTTCAAATCTGCCATTAAACTCCATGAAACACAACATCTTGCACCTACAAATGTGAAATACATGCACATAAAAACAAATCTAGAAGGGAGAGGCACAAAGAAACAACAAAACGATGCAAAGGGTTGAAGAACACCACAAAAACACGTTTTATTGCTCTGGAAGGTGCAAAGACCATTACATTTATGGAATAGAGGCACAAATGCATTTTCTAGGCGTAGTAGAAGGTTCGATACTCAAAAAATGGCGTCGAGAAAAAAATTGACAAAGTTTCTCTATGCCCAAAATGTCTCTTTGTTTTCAAAAACGAGAAGTGTTACAATAAATAGAAAGAATAAGAGAGAGAGAAGAGGGAAAAGTCGAATCCTAGTCCCACCACCATGAGATACGCATTGAATCCCATTTTAAAATCTCCACCACTAAATATCAACGACTTCTGCAAATCCACCCACAATATGTCGTTTCTTGTTCCCCAGCGGATCAAATCGAATCAAATCTGGTAGTTGAAAAGATTAGAATTCTACGTTAATGACCTGGAAGACTTTTCTTCATTTTTACCTACTAGGGCCTACAAAAAATGGTTTTTTATGTTCCCAAGGTGTAGAGGGTGTCGAGAAGTTTCCAGAAAGTCTTCTCTAGCCCAAATCTGATCGTCCAGTCAAAAGATATGGCCATTTGAATATTAGGGTTGCGGGGGCAATATTTAAAGAGCCTGCCCCTTTAGGGTCCACGTGGTGGTCTTGCACACATTAGAGATTTGGCCTCTGCCCTCACTCTTGAAACAACACTTGATCAACATGTGGAAGCCTCCACGAGCTTCTTGAATTTTCAACGACTGATTACACTTCTTCAGACTCTGGGACACGTGGCGGATTCGCGCTCATTTGAGGCCTTGCCGCAAAATTTGCTCTTAAATTAGCATCGTGCCGACACTTGGCATTCTCCACTACCTGTCTCAATATTTGACTATTCAACCCGACCCTGTTCCCCTTTTGAGATGGGACGCGTGGAGGCTCCGCGCTCACTTTAAAGCCCGATCTAGATTTTTCCTCTAGAGGAGCGTTGGGTTGACACTTGGAAGCCTTCGCAGATCCTTAGACTTTTCAACAACCCCTCCTACCTTTCTAGACCTTGAGCTACGTGGAGAGCTCACGCTCACTTGGGTCTCCACCTTTGGACTAACTTTTGGAGATGTGCCAAGCTGACGCGTGGCGTCTTCCGCTAACATTTCTATACTCAGCCTTTTTTGAGGCTCGCTTTCTCTTCCTTTTGACTTTGATGCTTTGATTTTGCCTCCGCTTCGGGCATGGGACACATGGAGCCCTGTCGCTTGTCTGAGCCTTCCTTTTTGGTATCAAATTTAGAGAAGCGTCATGCTGACACGTGGCTCTCTCCGCTGTCTCCTCCATACTTAATCGGTTTTTGGACTCTTTCTAGACTGTTTTGAGCCCGAAGACTTCAAATCTTCATCGTTTCTTCTCTTTCTTGCTCCTGGCTTCTCTGTGACACTGCTCCTTCTTTGACCCTACTATTCTATTTTCGAGCCCACCTGTAACCTGTAGAATGGATTTAAGGCACGGATTCACTTGACAGAGCCGTCTTTTCTCTTTCTTTCTTGCATAGGGTTGTTTAGTCTTTCGTAGGCCCTGCCATTCCATTGTTGAGTCCTTATGCGACCCGTTTGCAAGATTTAAACGTGATTTCTCTGGATCCTTTTGTGCTGGGTCATGGCTGATCCAATATTTTTTCGGGGGAAAAATATGGATAACAATAAGTTCTTGATAGTCGAAATCTTTCAATTTACAATGTGATGCATTTAATAACATGAATAATTAAGTAACATGTTGTTATTTAAATTTCAAAGATATACAAGCATCCCTGTATGTAATCAATAGTAAAAGAGAATGTAAATGCATCCATTTGATCCCTTCTTGTGAGAGGCTCCCCTCTTTACCCCATTCACCGATAGAATTGTATCAAGACAATTAGCATCATCCGTGGTCTTATACACAGAATTATCACATGCACTTTGTGAATGCTGACACAACAATTTGGTAGTGAGATTAACAACTGCTCACATGCTTCTCAATGATCTAGACACCTCACCCAATATATGTTCATGCTCTTGATCATGCCATCAAGATTTTTTAGTATATTTGTGTTTGTATTCCCTAAATCAAACATCGAATTCTCACATTAACTTTTTTGAAGTTCACCTTGTTAGTATTTTATGTTTCCTTCTTTAAAGAAGAGCTAAATTTTTACATGATGAATAATAGAGGATGAATTCCTCAACTACCTATAATTTTGGCGATGAATAAGAGAGGAAGATGATTATACTAAAATTGCCTAACCCAACCAAGATTGGGGAGCCACATAGGTACTCAATAATACTTGGTTGCCATCAAAACAATAGCCATGGCCAAGTGACTTAAGCTTTGTTGGCTAGATTTTCTGCACAACTGAAAACCTAGGCAGCCATGGGATAAATCTCCCTCATTTACCGGTGAGGCTCCCGTGTAAGATTTTGTCAAGTATATATCCTAATATCTATTTGTTGGTATTACTTTAACTATATAGCTCATGAACCATAGCTAGACAGTTTTACAGCAAGCAAGTAGCTGTAAGAGAAAAAAAAAAATCTTGTAGAAGAGGAAAACAATAAAAATCAGGAAGAAAGGAAGGGAGATGTGCAACCCAATCAATAGTTCACAAATTTGATCACATGAACATAGATAAAACAAATAGATATTTAAATACATAATTTAAAGCAAAGGATAGTTTCATATCAGATCTATAATAACACAAAGTTTATGAATATATCTAGAAAGAAATAAGAATCAAAATGCATCGTTGACACAAAGTTCTCCAGAAATCTCTTCTCTATTCCTCTACTTGCAGAAATTAGGGGTTTTAGCTCAAAGTCTTGAACACAAGAATGTTGATTACAAATTATGATCCTTTAACCCATAGGTTCTTCCTCTACTTATAGTGTGTAGATGAGAAATTACAAATATGAAACTACAACTGAACTAGAACATAAAGAAGTAGTAAAGGGAACATTTGGTAGTCTTCTTCCTAAAATTCCTCTCTTAGTGACATGCATTAGGAGTCTACATCAAAATTGTGTACACCTGTCACCTATCTTAAAGAATATTCCCAAATAATTTAAAGTAATGGGTTTTCAACCAATAACTTTAATTTTACATTTTCATCTAGGGACATAAGAAATAATTAAAGGAAGAAGATCTGCCAGTTGTAACACTTATACTTTCATTTTGTTCTGATATTTAATATATTTGTCAAACATGTAATTCAACATCTTCCCATTTGTTTTAAAAATAACATCTCTCTCGGTTCTGAACTATAACAACTCTCTGGACAAAGTAGTGGTGTTAGTCTTCACTTTCTCTAAACCTGGCCCATATCCTTCAACATCTGTCTGAAGCTTTATGAATCTACCAATTGAATCCATCGTGAAAGGTAAGGTGGATTCATCAACTTCTTTCCGCACAACCAACATAAATTCCTCGTGGGAAGCAATTAATTCATCTGGGATGCTCACAGACACTTCTACCATCTTACTCTCCAGCAACTCCATCCTCTTCAACACGAGCTTGAGGATCTCTATGCGAAAGGAAACTAAAATTTCTAACTGCTTCCCCTTTTCTACCAATTCGCCAGGCCCAATCTGCTCTGCAATCAACACATCCTTTGGCAACGAGTGTATCTTATCCAAAGTATCCAGATGACTTTCAAAAACTATGTTCTCATCTTCTATATGTGTCATGAGTTCCTTTAGCTGAGATATTGCCATGTGTGTGTTCTCCAATTCAGTCGGCATTGGTTTGAATTGCTCTGAAGCTTGGTGAATGATTTGTTCCTTCAAGTGGGCAATAACTTTGACCTGGTCCCCTGCATCTTCTACCTCCTAATCCAGATGATCACTCACCTGCTCATGTGCTAGAATGGGCTGAGAGGAAGGTTTTTACAACCTTAGCAATGATCTCACATAGCTGTAACACCTACTTTTGAAGCTTGGATCTCTCATCCTTCTCTTTGTCAAGCTTAAGGAATAAAGCGTTCATTAGTGTCTGTGTATCTTGCTTTAATCCTTCTGTGGTAGTTTGACCTATTGGCACTTTGTTCACTGCTATATCAGCTGTCGTGAGCTCTCCTTTGTGTTTTCCTTCTGCTCGAACATATAACTCAGTGAACTTCTGTCCTGATTCCTCAATAACCAACCTAGAAGTCATTTTGACAACTTTAGGTCTTTTATCTCTTCCACCCAAACTCAAGAACAATTGAAAGTCATGTTCTTCCAGGTTGATCTACTCTCTGGATTTTGGGATTGTCTGCAAAGCTAACCACGATGAAAATTTGATTCTTGGGGAATGAGAAATCATTGAGTGCGCCACCATCTCATGCTCTGATTCTGCTCTATCCGAATTTGCCACCGTGTTGTGACTGCCACCCTCTGAAATGTCCAAAGACAATGCTTTTTCAAACTCTGCCATCTGTACTTGCAACTTCTCTGCATGGATAGGTGAAGACATGAGTGGTCGAGGAGAAAATATAAATGATGTTAGATTCAAAGTAGGAACAACAAGATCTTTCTGGAGTTCCAGGGATGCTAAAGTGCTATTAGTTGATGTTGGAGAAGTTGGAACTAGCACCATAACTGTAGATTTGACCTTCTCCTGTATGTGATACTTCTTGTGAACTTTAAGATTTTCCAGCCTTCTGCTGCTTTCACCTTGGTGCTTTCTTTTGTTGGAATCTCCTGTGGTAAAGTTACCAGTAATCTAATTCATCAAAGCCTCTTCCAGGCAATACCCATTTGTTAGCAACCAGTTAGAAGTGTTAACTAGAACTGTGGAAGACCTTTCTTTAATCGTTTGGGAGCCACCAATGTTTTCCTGAAGACCAACTCTATCTCCTCCCATCTGATGATACGAGTCAAGTATCACATGCCTATCATCTGCAAGATCTACAGGTATTAATGCCAAACCATAATCAGACACTTGTTGCGCCGATAACCTGCTGAAGTCTTTCTTTCTGACTTCATACTTGTTCCTGCACTTCATCCAAAAGTCTTCCAATGAAGGTACATGTGAGTATTCTTGGAATATTATCTTTCTCACTACTCCATAGGGGTCAAAGTTCAATCATGCTGGGAAGAAATCAGGCTCATACTTAGAAAACATTTCAGCTTCGACTCCTCTAGCTTTGTGGATGCTCTGGCAATTGTAGTAACCCACTGTGACTGGAAAGAAACCTGCAGACTTGTGCTGCTTTGATTGTAAATCATGCATCTCCACGAGTTGTTTACACAACTCTATGATGACCTACTTTTCATTTGGATACCTCGACAACTTTACTGATTCTCCCGAAAAGCCAGTTACCCTAAGATAGTGAAGTCTGCAAACTGGATGAAAATGCAGCCATGCTGAGACACAACTTCCCAAGCTTCTTTGCTTACCTTGTTGGTCTTTAGATCACTATTTAGTTTGCACATGAATTCATAAAAGAACCCATCGTTGACTGCTTTGTAATCTTTGTGGCATTCAGGAACTGTCAACTATGAATAACACTCAAAGATAGGATCTTTCACAAGTACACCCCGTTTAGCCAGCTTGGAAAATATACCCTGCGAGGCTGCTGCATATACTAGGTATGAAGTCATTTTGAAGTTATATGTCCACCGTTACTCACTGATGCTGTCACTGATGATCTCTACCTAATTGATTATCAAATCAACTCTATTGATCTCGATAGTCCTCACGAAAGCATACATCCATGAGCAAAAGTTGTGAGTATTGGCTTCTCCACTTATCTTGTAAAGCAATTTAGTGATATCATCCACCTCCTACACCAAGTTAGATCGCGGAAGAGTCATCAGGAACTTTGATGGGGACCTGGGCTTCTTCATATATCTGTTGTTCATTATGCCCACGTAATATGCTTCGTGTTTCTCCCATCTGTTGCCTGCATCCAGTATGTTAATTGCAATCACCACTGTTCGTGTCGAAATCTTCAGACAATAATTAATAAAGTGTGCATCCAGCCTAATAATTGTCTTTCCCACAGCATCCCAGATTGTTCTGGAAAGAGGATGATATGATCTTGCGCACTCTATGACAAATTCAGGCAACTGAGTTGTGACTGAGAATGCTAAAACTTGAATAATTCCACTGCTTTTCATTACCCCCATGAGAAATGTCTTTCCAACCCTGGATATGTCAATTATTTCAGAGATGGGTTCTGGGCCTATGTTTGTGTCATTGATATCAACAAATCTGGAAGCTAGTATGATTATGTTGACCCTTATCTTTCATCTCGCTTCATCATGGTTGGAGCAATCTTTGTCTATGTTCTTTTTCTTTTAATCCTCTGGAATTCTTTGTAACTGGATCAATTCATGCAGATCTAGCAATTTATTCAGATTCAGAAGATATATTCAATGCACCTGACATTGATTTGAACTCCCTTTCACCTGTATGAACACCAGTAATGAATACCTATAATTATTTCAGACAAAAATGAAGTCTAGAGCATGAATACTTGATTTCTGTCACCAAAAATTTGCATATGAAGCCTGCTGCCCTAAAATTTGAGGTTTTGCTTGAATGCAAAGCAAGCATAAATATTTTTAAATTCACCTGGGCACTTATAACAACATGTAGATAATTATCAGAGCATAAATCAAGCTATTCCAACCCTAGTTGCTAAACCTTGAAGCTTCCCGGCAATGAAAAACACCTCTAGATGCACAAATCCTCCTTTCCTTGGCGCCAAAACTGTCTGGGCTGCAATCCTTAGCAAAAAGAATTAATTGTTTCTTCATTATGGCAACCCATACTTATATAACCCTCAACATTCTATTTCTAATAATTGTCCATCTTATTCCTGGCAATTAATTAATAAACAAACATGTTTATTTACCCAAATTGGGCGCCCAATTGTGTATGCTGCTGGTTGCCATTAAATAAATTATCTCGAGATCTAGGGCATTAACTATCATTTGGAAAAATAAAATATATAAATTTATAATCAATGCCATTGTAGCCTAAATTTTCATGAAAACACAAAAACAAAACTATGAGAAAAATAAAATTACCCAAGGGTAAGAAGGGTGGCTCGAAGAGACTGACTTTTTTGCCTCTCTTGTTTTCTTCTCTTTTACCATTGGCGTAATGAAAATCCCACCTCATATAGACGCCATTTTTAACCCAATTTACTATAGCCTAAATCTTCACAAAAACAACGCCACGAGAAAAATAAGATTACTTAGGGGTAAGGAGGGTGGTTTGGAGAGAGTGACCTTTTCACCTCTTTTGGTTTCTTCTCTTACAACGGAAATCCCACCTCATATAGAGGCCATTTTTAACCCAATTCACCGAATTAATATGTCATTTGTGTAGTTATCTAGGCCAGTTGAGGAAAATTGAGAATGAAGGTGCATTTAAATCCAAAGAGCAAAATGTATAAGCATCAAGTGGTGGTTTTCAGTTCCTATAAAAAACTTGGATGGCCTGCACAGACAAAAAAAATTGTTAAGAAGAATCCTCTCAATCAAATTGTAAATCTACATATGCGGTTGATGAAGAAAATTGTGAACTAGTTCTCATTTGCTATGTCTATATGACAACTCATTAGTGAGGAATAACTTTGCCAATTTAGGGTTTCAAGTATGACAATACAAACTTGTCGTTTAATTTGAATGATGTATGGCAAATGACAAGACACAGACAGATAAGGCTACAATATCAATGACCTATATCAAATACACTCTCATTATAATTTTCAAAAACAAATTTCAACCATTGATTTCTAATATACACCAGTATAGCAGTCAAGCCTCTCCTATTTGAAATGAAATGAAGTGATTTTAATTACGTCTACAAAATCAAAGAATATGTAGGACCATTGATTATTATGATTATTCACCTCTTTAAAGACTCTCAAGCCGAAGAATATATTTTTGGAAGGAACACATATCAACATAATAATTCAAAGAGGTTTTCTCCCTATTCAAAGAAAACTTCTCTAACGTTTTCCTTGTACTAGAACAATCTAGAGATTTGCACATTTCTTAGAAATTAAGGAAAAGTTTCTTATTAACAACAATTATAGTTTTATTAAGAAAGAATGACGACGAAGGGAAAAAATGCGAGGACTGAAACAATGAGCAGATCTAGCGAAGAGGAGCGTAGATCTCATGGGGAACATGCTCGGTAAGAAGATGAAGCTAATGGAGGGATTCAGGTTCCCGTTGAATGCATAGTAGCACATGGGGAAAGGAGAAATTTGTGCCCTAACTCGCAACTTGAAAATGAAAAATTCAGGTTGGTGACTAGGCTTGCTTTGGGGGGTTTCAGTGAAACGACCACAAGAAATTCAGGGGGCGAAGCTTAGGGAAGTGGGAATTTTAAGCATAGGGTTTCATTCATAGATGGCCTAGGTAAAACCAATGGGAATAATCCAGGAAATCAGGCGTATTTGGTTGATTTAGCTGAGGAAATTCCATCGCTGACCATTGAAGTTCAAGAAGTGGAGGAATACTATCAAAATCTATCTCGAGATGCCATAATAGACCGATTCAATGGTTTATGGCCTTCCTCTATAGATCTGTATCAGTGGATTTTTCAAAGTTGGACAGATAAATGTGGAATTTTCCTTTGCTCCAGAGGTTTTTTTGTGGTTCACTTTAGAGAAGCGAAGGATTACCAGTGGTGCATGGTTGATGGGCCGTGGTTTTGGGGTAATGTGGGCCTATTTTTGACTCCTTAGTTCCCAGAATTTGATCCCAATACTCTTTCGATTTCCAAAACTCTTGTTTGGGTGAGACTTTCCAATCTTCCTCTGCACCTTTGGTATGCACTGGAAGATATCGGTAATGTTTTGGGTAGGTTTTAAAAAGAAGACTTGGATTGAACTCATGCAGGCTTGTGCTCTTTCACTCGTATATGTGTGGAAGTCGACTTGAATAAAGGGTTGCCGAATCGAATTAATTTAAAATTCGGAAAGTTTCAGCATTCACAACCTTTAGATTACGAAAATACAACATATCGGTGTAGAAATTGCAAAAACCCTGGTCATCTGCAAGCATCATGTCATGTGAATAAGAAACCAACAAAAAAGGGTGGCTTTGCCCGACCAGAGGTTGGGGATATTTGGACCCAAAATTGGTGGATATGGCGACATTTAAGGAAGAGCCTTGCAATTCTAGTTCTGAAAACAAGGCAGAGGAAAAAGCAGAAAAAGAAAAATCGGATACAGTTCATGATCCTCAGGGGACTATGGTGGTTAGTGGAACGAAAAGGGGGCATTCTCCTGCCAAATCGGATTCGGAACAGGAATCCCTGTCAGAGAATCAGATGGCTTTAACAAACCTTGGTGATCTTTCGCTAGCAATCACAACAGGGAATGGTAAGTGGCAAGAAGTAAAGAACAAGAAAAATAAAAAAGGCCGAACGGGTAATATTGAGGACTTTTTCTGTCCCTGGTTGGGAAATAGTCCGTTTTTAGTCGTTTGGTTAACTTAAGTGTTATAGGTTTGTATCCCGGAGTTTAAGCCCTATAGTGTTTGAAATTTTTAGAGGGTATTTCTCCTCTATTTTTAATGGAACGAGTCCCATCAACCCGCCTTATCAATAAAAAATAATAATTCAAACAAACATCACAAACTGAACTTTCGACCAGCCACCAATCCAATGTGAATACATTAAAAGCTTGATTCTCTTACGCCCTCTTTTGGAAAGGTTTGTTTTTAATCAAATAACAAATTTGATGTCCTTGCCTTTGAGTCGGGCACACTTCAACCTTAATGACAGGTTAATAAAAGCATTTCATTCTCTTTTGAAGTTCATCGAATCACTAAAAACCAATCAATATTTAGTTTAGCATTATCAGCCTTTCCACAACCTTTTCAATTCAATGGTTACATGTCTGTCGTGGCAAAGGTGGAGACTTTACCTGCAAACACAAAATATCCTCATGACTTTGCAATCATCCATGCTCACTCACATTTCCTGTTTTTCTCACTATAAAATCCTTCAAATCTTCTCAGGCATTTATTTGGAGCCCTTTTCAAAGAGAACTGGGTGTGAGATTTGTGGGCAAATGTAGAAGTGGTTTTAGTAGGGAGTTGGAAACGGTTAAAAAGATATCAGAGCCATAATGGAGGTCAAGTTTTGGGTGATGGTTGTTTACATTTTAGTGGGTATGTTACAGTCAGCCGCTTTGGAGTTGCCAAATCTAGCAGGAGAATTAGCAGCAGTTCCTCTCTCCAGAATTGCCTTTGGGTCCTGTGCTAACCAGAGCGCACCTCAGGTATTTTCTTTTTGGTTGTCAATGTTTACGAATGTCTGCAAGTATTCAAAAATAAATTCAATGAATATTGTGTTTAAATGGCGCCTCTACAAAATCACCCACGTCCTCAGTAGAGTAATCTTCTCTTGGTCTTAAGAAGCTTGAAGATGGCGTAAAATTTGAGACACCCCCAATAATACTGTCCGAATGTTTGGTAGATGCATTTATTGGACTATCTGGTGACGGGAAATTTTATGGGTTGTTTTTGTACCAAGTTTTAAACATCAAGTAGTAGCCAATTAACAATTTTTTAACAATATTAGCCAAATTAACAAATTAAATCCTGTAGCTAAGCACGCCCGATTGGGGGGAAAACTCTATGTTTCAGTGTGCCAAAGCCATTGTATTACTACTATTGAGAAGGGTGATTGCCTGGGAAGTCCTGGTGCTTCACTAGTGTGAGCATTGCATAGATGCATTGAGTACGTACTGTACCATTTGTGCTCATGAGAGATGGGCTCTCATGAACCACTACTCATAAAATGTGGGCTGTAAAGATTGACCCGATATTAAGACAATTTATCATGGAAAAATGATATTACATAATTGACTCACTGCAGAAACACCAAATTTATAAACGCTAGCATTGTTAAAAATTGGTCTAAGTTTTTTAGAGAATACACATACAGTTACTGAGTTTAGATTGACCAACTTGTCGAATTTTTGGCAAATCTTGGGTGAGGTTATGAGCCACCATTGATGCTACTATTTGTATATGCAGTTCATTTGTAATATATTTTGTAAACATCACACCACAGCCTTCCCATATGTTCTCTAAAGTTGTATGTTCTTTAAAATTATGGGTTGCCTTATTGGGGCGAGGGGATTTGAACATTAGGGCCTTATTATTGAATGTATCTTGTAACTATTATTCGACAACTTTGCCACGTCCTCTAAGGTTATACGATGCCTCATTGAGGTAATTTGATCTGGGTTCAGGCTCAAACGCTTGACTGTACCTGGTAATCATACAACTTGAACTTGGCATGTAGGGTTATGGTCGCTTTAGTTAAGTTTAGTTCATATTCACGGCGTGACAAACTTGCCAGTCTCCACAGAGGGTTATGGGCTGTCCTGGCGGAATATACTCTATAATCATTACAGGACAACCTGACCATGTGTGCTCTAGGGTTATTGGTTGCCTTATTGCTGCCAGGTCATTTGTACTGAGGCAGTGCTCCTAGAGTGACTCAATTACCATCACACCACAATCCCTTGAACTCAAAATCAACCCATCATAGATATCTTTATTGTTATTAAAATGAAAATATTAGCCTAAATTTTATACTTCAAAATAATTCTCCATCCCAATCAATGAAACCTGGTAGTTACATACTTAACAATTAATGCGGAGTTTAGAATCTGAAGATGTGTCTGAATTTTGAGGGTTTTGTGGCTGAGCCGTGTTCTTCATCTAAGTACAATTTTGAAGTTGAAATTTTCAAAAGTTTTTTGTAACGACTCCCTTTTGGGTGTCACACAAGCATTCCTGTCTTTTAAGAATTTTGGCAAGTGTAATTTTGCAGATGTTTTGGTTGTTTGTAGCTTTTTACTGCTGACATTGTAAGGATACTTTGGCTATCATGTTATATTATCTTGAATTAACTGAGAACGTATGTCGCATTATATAAATGTTTCCGCTATTTCCATGAGACCATATACATCTTTTTTGATTGGAAATAATAATCTTTTGTTTTAGATTTTATTCAGTTGGTTTAATGCTTGAGAAATTAATTTAGGGTTACCAACATTCAATAATTTAATATTAATGAAAGTCAAGTCTGGGCACAGGTCACCCATTACATTGTTACAATATGGCTATTACACAATTTATTAACTATTGGATACATTTAAAGTGCTTTTCTGCTTTTGTTTTCCAGCAACACTTTAGATATTGTTGAAGTATCCATGTGCTGGTTATTATGACCTAAGAAAAGGTAGGTCTAATAGATTGCAAAAGATGCAAATGAGAGGAGCTCACAGAAAGCAAAGATGAGAATTTTCTGGTTGTATGAGGAAATAACTTATATGGGTTATCAAATTCATTGCTTTATAAAACTAGGGTGGCAAATTGGCAATAGTAGTACACTCATTTAACAGTATTTGTTGCTATGGTAGGACTTATTTTTCTTAATTCTTAGTCATCTCATGTATTGCGTTAAAAAGGAATATCTCATATGACATGCTCATGGTATATAAGAAGAAATATGACCTGGTTTGTTGGCTTTTGGCTAGTCAAGAAGTAAAATTTGTAGTTCTTGTAGTTTTCAATATGGATGCATTGCACAGATCATACTTATCTAAGTATAATCTGGTATACTGTAGCATTCTGATTTTTCTCCTCTGTCATTCATGTTAGGTATTTTACCTACCAGATCTTCTACCTAAGAGTGATCTTGGGGGACAACACATCAATCGCAGGATTGATATGTTATACAATTATAATGTTGCAACATTGTAACAATAAATAACAATTGAAGTCCAAAGATAATTCTGGAGTTCATCTTTGAATGATAGAGAGAAAAATAGTGTTGATCGAGGAAAAAATAGCTTCTTGTGGTTAGATAGCTAAGCCACACGAGTGAGATGCGTGTGTTCACCTGACTTAATAGTAAGACAAGCAAGCTCCACTAACCACAGAAGAATATGCGAGCAATCTTCCATGCTTGGGAAGTGAATGGGCTACTTGAGGAAGGACACGAGGCACACAAGAAATGAGCCCAAACATGGATGATCTGGGGTCGCACAACCTACCTATAAACAAAGGGAAGTTTCTGGAAGTTCAAAGATGCGGGCCAACTCAACAACAGCCACGCAGCCTAGGAGGATCTAGAAAGGGAATCAAAGAAACATTCACATGACAATCAATTGGGCCAAGTTGTCATGTGAATTCTATAAATAGCCCCTTTAATCTTTCATGCATAGTATTTGGTTAACTTTTGTTACTTGCAAGCTGGAAGAAACTCTGGTGTAATCTTTTATAACTTGTAAACCGCAAGGGTTTGGAGAGAACCTATAATTTTTAGGGTTTCATGGACGGTTGAGTGTAGATAGCACACAATAGGTGTATAATTGTTGTGATTCATGGTCATATTCATGTTCTATGTTGGAGTGCATACAAATTGATGTAAATTGTAACATTCTTTGTGAAAATTAATGGAAGATGCATGTTTCTATGAGGACCAGGTTAATCTTTGTATGTTTTAAGCGCGGATAATGTTAGATCTTATGTCTAGTAGGGTTATTGTTCATATATTGCATTTGGATGTTGTGGTTGGGGTTTGATCCATTCAATTTTCGGAAAATGTCACGTTTGTCTAGTTTCTTGTGTCACTCTCCTATAGTGAGGGATCTTGGACTACTTTACTGCACTTTAGGCAAGATGCTCATGTGCAAGTGTGAGTGAAAGTGGCTGTGCAAATAAAGTTATATGCGGTTCAAACTAAGTCACAAAATTCGCCGAATTTTATGGAAGAAATTCAATATTTGGTGAATTTAATGAAAACACATAAAATTTGACCTTTTTTTGTAGCATTTGATTATTTTTTCAGATTTTTCAAAAACCCTTAAAAACGTCAAAATTTGTGGATAAAAATTGCGTTAAGGGTTTTGAGAGGTCTTATAGGTAGTAAAACGTAGTCGAGCATTTTGACTTATAGGTGCCATAAAAAGTTTGCAGGGTCCACTATCATGATTTACGAATTTGCTGTAAGTTTTGACTTGCATTCTTCATCCCATCTTGTATTTGTGCTTTAGGAACACTTCCTTTGCATAAGGACTGCAGTCGCTATTGATGGAACAAGAACAAGGGCACTTTCTCAACAGAAAAACTGCTACATGATACCGAAAATTGGTGCTGTGCTGATCTGGTATAGGCATATCCCCAAGTAATTTCCATTGAGATAATTTGCGGGTGTTTCTTGTCAAACTTGACATTCTAGTCAAGATCTGCATGTTAATTATTACATTTTGCTAGTTTATTTTAGTTGATGATGCAAATTCATATAGCCTTAAATTGTTCTGGTGTTTTCCAAAATTATACAAAAACCTAACGCAGCCTTAGGTATTTAAAGTGATTACATGTTTCAATGCCAAGGTTAGGGTTACAATTATAGGTTTGGGAAGGGACGAAAAATAATTTCAAATGTTTAAAATTGGATTAAGATTGAATGCCAATGGAGTTATAATTTTTTAACATCGAGTAATTTGTTGAGCATTTTAAATAGACTTTTAATATTTGTGAGATTTTTAACGCATGTTCATTAGTAGTTTTCTTTTTAATTGTTAATTATTAATATATTGTTATGTTTATATACAAAATTAGTAAATAATTTATTTTTCAAAATTTTAATTATTGATGTTATATTATTTGAGCTTAATCACGATTTTTTTCCGCTTGCAAATTTGTTTTGAATTTTATCTTTGCCGGATACAAATATGAACGTGAACCTTGTGACTTAGCTTCAAAGTGTGTCAGGGTTTGTCGTATGCAAATATTCTAAGAGAGTGCACAAAAATTAGAAAACTAGGCTAAAAAATTGGTTTCCTTGCCGGATCTCATTCCATTGTGTCTTGGGGAGTGGAAGAGCGCTCTGTGTTAAAATCTGCAGGTACCCATTTGAATTCTGTGAAATGAGTAATTGTCAGACTTACTGCAATACGGGTCCATCCCTGTTATTTTGGTGAGTGACTAACAATGGTTACTTGCCAAAACCCGTGGTAAGCTGGGATCGACTTGACAAGCTAAACATATAAATATTACCATCAACAAAAGTCTTCATTTTGTCTTTTTTAGGTCGCGATTTTATGCTCTTGTATTTGAAGTTTACTCTAATTGATATGTGACTATTGCTGTCCGAACTTGATGTCTATAACTGTTAACGTGAAGTTTTTAATTTTTACTATTGCCGTCTCAGCGTTAAGTTGAAGTCTGCATGCGATGCAGGGACTTTGCTCGCTATTTAGATTTGTGGCTATAGTTTGTGACTGTCAGTGCCGGTGGTGCCCACAAATTCACCATTCACCATTTCATCATTCAATATTACCAGCAGCCAGGGCCCAACTTACAACATCTTCATTTTTGTTCAGTTGCCCAAGGGAAACCATAAATGGTTAATGTCTACGTGAAAGACCGATAAAATTTGAAAACAAGGCTTGCTAGAAAATCTAAAAAATAACATATTTCTTTTCTTGATTACTCATTTTCCATTGAATCTTACTGCTAAGTTACTAACTGCTCAGATTGGCTGCATTGAACGGTTTGAAGTGTGGATTTGAGAGGTATTCAAGAAGATTGGATGCATCTAGGGTTTTTTTTCCCATTTTCTTTCTTCTTCTAGGCTTCAAGTTGCCAGGGTTTTAATTTTTTTTATGCTTGTTTTATAAAGTTTCAGCTTTCAAGTTTTTATTTTCTAGAATGGCATATGGTTCAAGGGCCCATAGGCCTAGGAAGTCTACTGACCTTCCATGGAAGCATTGCAAAGAAGGCCCAAATAACAACTCAGTCATATGTAATTATTGTGGGTTTAAAATGAGTGCAGGTGTCAATCATCTCAAATACCACATAGCACAAATTCTAGGTAATGAAATGTGACTGTGTAATAACCTGCCTCCTAAGGCTCAAAGAGAGAAGGTTGTTGTTCTAGCTGTGTATGAGGAGGAAAAAAAGAAGCAAAAGAGAGGATGGTTGAAGCACTTGCAACCGTGATGAATTGGGGCAGATAGAGCTGATTCTAATGAGTTAGGAGCCTTCGCACATCTATTGCCCCAAAGTTGTTTCGAGGATAGGGTTCATTTATGGGAGACAGTTCAGATTCACTTGGACATGTTTTCTAGGTTCTCCAAAATGCTCTTGGGGCAAAACCTTCACTCAAAGGTACTTGGAACCAGGAATCCCAGATTGAATCAAGGGTAGCTGCAGCAAACTTTTGGTACTACGACAACATTCCATTTAATGTGGTGAAAAGCTCATACTAGTTGAATTTGGTAATTTCTTTGACTGTTGTTGGGAAGAGATTCAAGGCCCCGTATCCTCATGATTTGAGAGACCCATTGTTGGAGGACGCCTAAAAAATACACAAATTATTGTGGATGAGTAAAAAATAATCTGGCGTAGAAAGGGGTGCACCATTTTGTCTAATGAGTGGACAGATGGAACCACACCTTGATTGAATTTTTGGCGGCTTCAAGTGGGTAGTTTACGTTCTTAAAGTCAATTGATGCCTCCCACCACATGAAAAATGCAAACACTTAATGTGATATGTTGGATGAGGTGCTCATGGACATGGGTGTGGACAATGTCGTCTGTTTAGGTTGTGACTGACAATGAAACATCATATGTAGTTGTGGAAAGACTTCTTAAAGAGAGATACCCTTCACTTTTTTGAAGCCCTTGTGCAACCCATTGCATTGATCTCCTACTTTAGGACATAAGAAAATTGACATGGGTGAAAAATGTGGTTTGAGAGGCAAGAAATCCCACAAAATATATCTACAATTATCCTTGGATGTTATGCTTGATGAAAGAGCACACTAGTAGAAAAGAGCTTGTGTACGCGGGAGTCACACGATTTTCCACAAACTTCATCACATTGTAGAGCATTGTAGCCTCACTACCATCTCTTAAGAAAATGTTTGTGTGTACACAATGGGAGGAGTCTCCTTATAGTAGGAAGGCCGAAGGGAAAAGGGTCGTGAAGACCGTTTTTGATGATGAGATCACCAAGGTAACTTTCATTTAACTATTTATATTTATCACTTAAAAAAATGAATTTAGCTCTTTTCTCTTAATTTTAATTTTAAAATTGCATGTTATTTTATTTTAGGTGTTAGAGCCTTTGGTTAGAGTTCTACGGTTGGTGGATGGGGAAAAAATTCAATGGGTTATTTGTATGATGCCATGGACAAGGCCAAAAGAGGCCGTAGCAAATTATTATGGCAAAAAAAAATGAGTCCATTTGGTGCCTAATTGTTTGAAGGTAGAAGAAGCAACCCCATTGACATTTATATGCATCGGCCTACTACTTGAACTCTTAAGTTTTTGTTCTCTGGTTCATTTCGGGCCGATGAGGAGGTCATGGATGGCTTAAACAAATGCATAGAGAGGATGATCTCCTACAAAGCCACTAGAGACGTAATTGTTGATGAGTTGCAAATGTACAAGATTGCAATGGGGAGGCTCTTATCTTCATCTCTATGCATTCGAAGGAGAATGCGGCCTATTACATGAACTCCAATTTTTTCTTCTTTGATTCATTTAGGGCTGATGAGGAGGTCAGGATGGCTTAAACAAATGCATAGAGAGGATGATCTCCAACGAAGCTAGAGACAATTGTCGATGAACTATACATTTACAAGGCTGTAGAGGGGAGATTCTTATCTTTGTCTCTATGCATCCAAAGGAGAATGAACTATCAACCAGGTGAAAACAAAATTCAAATTTAGTCTTTTGATTTTAGTCATGTTACTTCTTTAATAAATGCAAGCCTAGTTGACTTCTGAAGTTATAATTGTCCTATTTGCAATTTTGTGGTAGGAAAATTATGGTCCAAAAACACCAATTTTTCAGATGTTATCTGTTTGCATTTTGTGCCAGCCATGTAGTGCTTCTAGGTGTGAAGGTAATTGGAGCACGTTTAAAGCCATTCACACGAAAAGCGCCACAAAATGACAACAAAATGCCTCAAAGACCTTGTTTTTCTATGATACATTTTTTGTCTTCGCATGAGACAAGTGGAGGAGCAAGATAGTCATGAAGCAATTGACTTGAATGATATCAATCCACATGTAGACTATATTGTTGAGCCCGAGGATGTGGATGGGAAACAACCCATGTTTATCGAGGAGGAGGTTGCGAATTTCGAGAGGGATGGATATGAAGTGAAAGTTGCAGGGAAAACAAATGCATCAGGACGGGTTGGTGATGCTCTAGACAATGTCTTCAAATAATTTTCCAGAGGAGGAATCTTTACCTTCCACTTCAGGGCGCAATAGAGGAGTTGGAGGTGATTTATGGCACATTGATGACTAGTCTATGAGCATTATACTCTTTTTCGTTTAAAACCGAGCATTGTACTTTTGTTTGGTCAAAAACTAATAGAAAATATACTTTATGTGCTCTAGATTCATTTCTTGTGCTTTTTAACAGTGTTTTACATGTTATTTCAATTTATTTTATGAATTTATATATTAAAAGTAGCGACAAAGTTGTCGACTCTTGTATACGTGTCAAAATTTTGGGCTATTGAGTACGAGTTTGTAAACTATATTTGAGCATATGACATGTGGATTTGCAAACGAATTCTGTAAGAAGGAATTGAGGCCTGATTTAGAGGAAAGACGTTAGAATTTGTTGTAAAAGTGAAAGGACATGACAATAATTGACCTAGAGCTTGGCTAGAAGATTAGTTGTCGAATGATTTGTATGAAGTGTTCTTTGTAGAGTTCCCTAAACATTTGCATGCGTGGATTGCCACATATATTGAAGGGAAGAGACATAATCTTGCAAGATTGAAAGGATGGATAGATAGAAGATTGGAAAAGTTAATGCAAATGGACGGCGTTTGGACTTGAGACGTTGATGTGTGGTGGAGAGATATGCTGAATGGCTCTGTTGGATTTTGTTGTGACAAGTTATTCTTGTTTTGAGCAAGCAAAATTCGAGTTTTTGTGGGAGCCTAGGGGGTCATTTATAAGATTCCTCTTTAGACAATGATGCTCATTGTTGACTTAGGGTTTGAAAAAGTGAACATGGAGAACTAAGTCTCCGTTGTGTGGTGGCTAAGCAGTTGAAGGTGAATGTTGGGGTTTGACTTGTGAAAGTTGGAGTTAAGAAGTAATGGAGAATTTAATAGCGAGAGTTGAGGTTGTTAAGGCATACGATGAGCCGATAGAAGGAAGTCAAGTTGAAGGACCCTAGAAGTGTGGGAAGTGAATCTAGGGAGATGTCGTTGGAACTTGTGTTGGACAAGTAGGGCATACAGACGGCTTGCGTAAGGAGGACCACTCCATGGCGGAAGGGATTTCGTGCAATTGAAGCCTACGAGTCTAAAGTTGTTAAAGACTGAGCAAATTCTAGTGAATTGAAAGTAATTATGAAGAGCCGGAAGTGCCCTTCCTTCATGGACATACGCTTCCATAATGTCATCCTCATATACTTAATGCAAATCTGATTTTTCTTCTCCATTTTTCTGCAACATGTCATCATTAGAAATCAATGAATCATCATTAAATATCAAAGGATTTTTACCATCCAACTCGTACTTCATGGCTTCCTTCTCTTCCCTAGGCTCGTGCTTCGAGATTTCATCAAACCCTTGGCCCTCCATATTGTTGTTTTGAAAATTAATCAAGGGCTCATCCTTAGGGAAAATGATAGGTACTTTTGCCTCTTTCTTTGGAGATACTACTGCATCAAATGCCCTTTTTGGTTCTTCATTTAGCAACATCTCTCCATGTCCTTCAACATGGTCTTCTTGGGACTCCACCCCAAAGCCCTCTTGCAGATCTGATTTTTCCTTTTCTTCTTGTGTAGCTCGTGACCTAGGCTTGGGCCATAATTTTCTTTTGCTTACTCCCTTGCTTACTCGCTTGCCTTGATCTTCAGGCTGGGAAGACCAAAATTCTGATACCACTATAATGTCCCCTTTTTGGGTTGAAACTGAAAAACAAGGACGTAACACAAACCCCAATTGATAGTAAACTGAATTTTATACAAAAACTAGGGGAGCGACCTATTTTAGGTCCACAAAACCCTAAGCGACCTAGGTAGAATTCAGATTTTAGCCTCTTGCACACACAAATCTTCAAAAATACATCAACACCATGAAACACTTGATGAATTCATGCAAAATAAATGTTTCAACAATAAATTATAGACTGTTGGAATTAGTTATTGCTCAAAAACAACTGAAACTTCAAAATTCCACATATTCATAAATACTTGGAGATAAATGCAAATGATAGCTCAAATTGACCACAAAAATATCAGCTATCCAATAAAATTAGAATCAGATTTTTCCAACCATGAAAACCCACTGAAAAGTGATCCTGAAATCTCCAAATGGGTAGATTAAGCTGGAAATGAATGTGGCAGCCCCAAAAAAGCGTGTCCTAGCTGGAATGTGTGCCCTAACACTGATAGAAACCCTTGCATTCTGAATTTTTGAATTTTGAAGCTCCAATGTGACTCTTGGATGAAGTCACCAATGCAACAAATGAGGATTTCTGTCCCCAAGTGTCGTGACTATTGAGGGTTTTCATCCCCAATAGGATCCAATGAGGGTTTTCGTCCTCAAAGGGTGAAAATGAGAGCTCAATGCTCCAATTTCCAAAAGAGAAGTATATAATTCACAAGATGATGATTATAATGAGCCCCAACATTTGCTTTTATAGCATTTTCTTTCCTTTCTTTGTGGAGTGCTCTATGTAGGCATCTTTATTTCTTTTTTAAACGTTTGTTTTTCCCTCTTAAAGAGGGATGACCTCTCCCTTTTAGCCAACTGAAAATAGGCTAAGGGTCTTTTTTCTACTTTAGTATTTAAAAATATCTTTTAATTTTAATAATAATATTATTATACCGTCCAAAATGAATTGACTGGGCCCAACTTAAAATATTATTAATTATATTTGATTTAAAAAAGGGGACATTACAGAAGGAGAGGACAATGAAGAGGAAGAAGTGGCAGCCAATTCTGAACCAATACAAGAGATGCACCAAAATCTGATCTGGAAGAGAACAACACCCTTGCTACACTTTCCGATGCTCCTAGTTACCACCTATTCAAGGTAAAATCTCTTCTCCATGGGCAAAAGGTAATGGTCTTAATTGATAGTGGGGCTGCCCATAATTTCATTGATGAAGGTTTTGTGTCCAAGATGAAGCTAAAGGTAGAAGAATTCAAAGGTTTTAATGTCATAGTTGCTGATGGGTTTTCTATTCCTTGCACTAAGAAAGTATCTCAACTCAACATCACACTAGGAGGGCATAAGATCCAAGATGATTTTTATGTGATCGGAATTGGAGAAACCGATTTGGTGCTTGGGGTACTATGGCTCCACTCATTGGGAGAATTCTCCCAAAATTACCAAAGCATGTAACTAAAATTCAAGGCCAATGATAGAGAGATTGTTTTGCAAGGGCTGAGAGGGGGATATCCTCAAGTTGTAACAGCGAAGAGTATGTGGCGAGCTATCAAAAGAGGGCAGGTTCTCTTGGGCTGTACATTGTTTAATAAGGTCCACTTCATCCAGGGAAGATAAGCAAAACATACACGATGACCTTCAACTCATATTGGATATGCATGCTCGGGTATTTGATGATTTGCCACATGGGTTGCCGCCACATAGAGGGTTCCAACATGTGATAGAGTTGGAAGAAGGTGCCAATCTAATAATTTTTACTCATTATTGACACCCACGAGCATATAAGGAGGAGATTGACAAAACCATCCGGGAGTGTTGGATATGGGATTTATTAGACCAAGTTCTAGCCCCTTTGCTTCTTCCGTGGTTCTTGTTAAGAAGGATGGGACTCTAAGAATGTGTATTGATTACAGGATGCTAAATAAGAAAACCATCAAAAACCGGTACCCCCATTCCACGGATAGATGAATTGATTGATGAGCTACATAGAGTGGTCTTCTTTTCAAAAATATATTTGAGATCTGGTTATCACTAAATCCGGATAAGAGAAGAAGATGTGTGCAAGCCAGCCTTTAGATGCCATTATGGACACTTTGAGTTCCTTGTCATGCTATTTGGCATGACCAATGCACCGGCCACTTTCCAGTCATGTATGAACCACATATTCGGTGAGTACTTAAGGAAATTTGTACTTGTTTTCTTCAATAATATTTTGGTCTATAGAAAAACATGGGAGGGGCATCTACAACATCTTGACATGGTGTTGGGAGTTTTAGAACAACAGTCCTTATTTTGCAAAGAGATCCAAATGTGAATTTGGTTTGAATGAAATTTTGTACCTTGGGTATATCATCAACTCTCAAGGAGTGCATGTGGATTAGCAAAAGATACAAGCCATACTTGATTGGCCCTCCTCCCAATCTCCATTTCACAACTTAGAGGGTTCCTTGGGTTATGCAACTATTATAGAAGGGTTTGTGAAGGGTTTTTCTCATCTTGCAACCGCTCTAACTAATTTAACTAAAAAGGGTGCATTCAGCTGGTCACCTTTAGCTCAAAGAAGATTTGATGAACTCAAGGAAGTCATGTGTTCATGCCAAGTGCTTGTTGTACCTGATTTTTCTCTTCCATTTGTGGTGGAATGTGATGCTTCCGGTGAAGGAATAAGGGCTGTTCTAATGCAAAACCAACGTCCTATTGCATTTGAAAGCAGGAAACTCAAGAAACATGAGCTGAATCTTCACATTTATGGTAAGGAAATGCTGGCTATTATGCATGCCTTGGGGTCAAATTTCGGCAATATCTTGTTTGTAGAATGTTTGGAGTGAAGACCGATCATAATAGTTTAAGGTTCTTCCTTCAACAAAAAGATCTAAACGAAAGGCAACAAAAGTGGGTCACCAACATATGTCGATGTCCCTTTTTGGAGACTAGCGGAATTGAAGACCTTAACCCATTCTTCCTCCCCCGCAGGTTTAAGGAAAGAAGCAAGGGGAAGACTTGATGACATTTTGTAAATAAATATTTTCATTATTATCATGTATTCCTATTGGGAAGCCCAACACTCCAATAGAAGAACTCATTTGATTAGAATATAAAGTATTTTGAGCATGTAGGCTCCAAATACAAATTAGATAACTAAAAGGTACCTATTATAAGGTCGACCATAAGTTATGATGTAACACTCCTTATGTTATAAAAGGAGGATGTTTGGCCATTATGTGATATGTTGAATCTTATTATTTCTTTTGGGTAAATGTTGTACCTTTACTCTCTCTCATCAAAGGCGAAAACCCTTGTTTGATACCACTTCAAGGACGAAAATCCTTGATAGTGGAACTTGTCTTGGGGATGAAAACCTTCAAGCAAGGATATTGAAATATCCCCTTCTTCGGGATCAATAAAAATTAGGCAAACAACCAACTTTTCAATGCATCAATCAACTGAATACAACAAACTACTTATACCGGTCGAGTAAATGACTCAATAAACCCAAAGGTAAGGGTTTAATGGCCTTAACTCATGCACTAAAATTCCACAATGAATGTATACTGCTGCAATAGAAATCTGATCACTGTATTCTCCTAAATGCAAACAAGACAAACCACTGCATCCATGGAAGCCACTGAACCGCTTATAGAATCTGATCATATGTTTTATGCAAGATAAGTGATAAAGAATGCATGCATCCTCTTTAAATGAACTCTCAATTATTATTTAATATGCAATAATTCTGATTGTTGCATCCAGGCCATTAGGAACATGCATATAGATGAATGTTAAAGCACAAAATCAGTGCTTGCACATCTTATTAAGTCGCTGTAGCTGAGACCAACCAATTTGCTAGGCTTAGCATATAAAAGAATGCATCAAACATTTAGTATCCTCTCCCAAATGGAGTCGCTGTTTCAAGGAGGAAGATAGATCTAATAATTAATAACTATGGACCTCTAGACGAACTCGCTGGTCAAGGAGAGAACAACAAACTCTATTGATAGAAGTCAGATTATTAAGCATGTAAACCCACTACCAACTTGTCCACATATATGGCTGTAATAAAGGAGATAAAAAAACAATGCATTAACTCAGTTGACCCACTCCAGTAATTTTCCAAATCAGTCCACATGCATAATTGTAGAAGTCTCTGTAAATAAGCCAGTGAATATCAATCGGATTTCTTCTAAAAATGCTCCCAAACAGTTACCAAACATGCCCAGGCTGGTCGCTTGGCAATTAGCACACTCAGCAGTCATAAAAATATTCAAATAACTATCCCAGGCATACGCAACAGCTAAGGAATAAGATCCCACAAACCCATTAATTGGCCATTGTATTCAAATCGATCCCCAAACACATCATTAAGCAAGTCGCTTCAATAAAGTTGCTACAACAAGGGCACAATAAAGTGCAAAAAGGTTGATTGATCCACACTACTAAATGCATGCAAACAATCCACAATGAAACCAAGGGAAATCACTAGGGTTTGGAGGAATGATTCACCCAAAATCAATTTACAAAACACCCACAAAACCAGCTGCTACAGTGACGACGCTATAGTTCGCTACAGTAAAAAAAACAGATTTTCAATGGCAAACTTCGTCTAAAAATTATCTAAAGCCAAAGACATGGATCTCACTTGAGATTGCACAAATACGTCTTCAAATAGATTCTCAATAACCAGCTACAAAGATCTCCCAAGCATGAGAGAGAGAAAAAACATTAATGGGCATGCATCCCAACTCCAAGCATGGAGTATCAAAATAATTTCATCATAACATAATAATAATGATCCTAGCAGTCCTTTTATAAGCAAGGAGGCACAAAATTCGAAATCCCTAGGAGAGGGAAATTATTAAATAAAAGCAGTTTATTTCCCCTAGGTGTGGCGTCCCCTTTTCAAAGGGTATTTTATCAATAAAAGCCACCTAAATATTTATTTAATTAATTCCCCATTTAATTTTTATATTTTGAGAATTAAATTAAATAATCTTCATAATTAAATAATTAAATAATTATTGCTTTAGGCATTAATATTGAATTATTTAATAAAATTGTTCCCCTTGCACATTCTAAAGCCCGCGGGGAAAATTAAGCTAAGGGTCTTCAAAAATGGGGACATTACATATATTTGGAATTAGTGAATATCCCAAGGAATTTGGAGATGATATCTTTCTATCTAGCCCTAGGCGACTTGTATCATGAGCATGTTGGATATGTTTTGATGGATGTATGGTATAATTTCTTGCATGGACGGATTGATACTAATTATTAAAGGTGAAAACAATCATTTCCTTGCATGTTTGAACCACTAATTCATTATTTCCAAGGGGCGAATTGCTTGTAGGTCAGATTTGGCATGTTAGAGTGGATGTTTGGGCAAGTTGACTTAATATTTGCATACTTAATATTTTTAAACCCCAAGATCCCAAGTTTCATGAATTTTTGAGCTTCTAAGATAAAGTTATGAATTTTTAAAGTAACTCTGTAGACAAGGGTTTATAAAAATTCATATCTTCACTTCTAGGGCACTAAAAATTAGTTTTCCTTCATATTTTGATTGCTGGTAATTAATCAGAATTTTTGAGCTTGATTGGGCATATTTTCAGCGAGTTTAGGGCATCCAAAAGTGAATGGGAGTTCCCAAAATAGGTCCGCTGCCCTAGGAAGGGAAAAATTGCAGGATTCCATGTGCATTTTCAGTCATATCCAGCCCTCAGAAGTCTGATTACAGCCATCCAAAAATTAATTTCAGTCGTCACTCATTCAGCCCTAGCTATTTTTTGGGAAGTCCCCCAAAAAGGGACATTACAAGATACAAGCCTATGATTTTGGCATCGAATATGTTAAAGGGAAGAACAATGTAGCGGCGGATGCCTTGTCACGAAAACCAACTTTGTATAGGAATTATGAGGGAGCACAAGAGGGAAACACACAAGTCAAGATTTTGGAGCAGTTGAGTTCCCAAGATTACTTGAGGACAAGCAATCTTGGAAAGGGGGGATGTCATGTCCCTTTTTGAAGACCTTAACCCATTCTTCTCCCCGTGGGTCTAAGGAAGAAAGCAAGGGAAAGATCTGAATTACATTTTTATTGTTATTTTTTTTATTATTATGTATCCTATTGGGAAGCCTAGCGCTTCGATAAAAGAACTTAATTAGTTAGGAAATAAAAGTATTTGAACATGTCGGCTCCAAATACTAATTAGATATTTAAAGTACTATTTATTAAACGGCCGGCCATCACTTTTGCATTGTAAAAAACACTCCTTATGGTTATAAAAGGAGGTTGCTTGTCCATTAGCGAAGCATGCTTTTGGTGAACTTTCATATTTTGATGAAGGATTGCTTGTTAAGCACCTTTTCCATCTCTCTCAAGGTCGAAAACCCTTGATTGAGACCCTCCTAAGGATGAGAACCCTTATGGAGAAGTTGGTGTGGACGAAACCCCACACTACAATTGGTTTTCTACACTTCATTGCTGATTATAACTGATTTATGCCCTAAACAACTTGTTTGAGAGAGTTTTTCGGGTGATGTTGCTGGTTTTTATGTGATCAATTTGCATGATTGGATTCTCTTTAATTTATAAAGGTGAAATCTTCCATTTCTATTAATTGTTTGATTGTATGAGTGTTATTTCAATTCTGGATATTATTATTTAAATTTGCAGTGGAGGGGTTTCATGATAAATTTAAAATAGCACTTGTGGGCTTCCAAAAATCTGTTTTCTTGCATCTAATAATTGCTGGTTATTTCTCATAAATTCTGAGCATATTTCCTAAAGGTTTGAGTGAGATTTGTGCCTAGAAAAGTATGTTTGATTTTTCCTAAGAGGTTGCCACCCTAGGAGCAAAGTGCTGACAGTGTGTTGAGGGTTTCAGATTGATTTTCAGTCATCGACAGTCTGCCTTAGTTCTGATTTCAGACCTTGATAACCAGCTTTGGGTCATTTTCGGAAATCCCTTAAAAAGAGACATTACAGTAGCATTGGCCTTTGCCAACAACCCTCAAGAGCCTTCGTGGTTTCCTAGGCCTTACAGGGTACTATCACAAGTTCATTAGGGATTATGGAAAGATTGCGGCTCCCTTGACTTCCTTATTGAAGAAGGATGCATTCACATGGGATGCAGTAGTTGACCAAGCATTCGTGGCACTCAAACAGGCTATGTGTAGCACACCAGTTTTGGCCATGCCGGACTTCACCAAAACTTTCACCATCGAAAGTGATGCCTATGGCAACGGCTTGGGTGCTGTTCTTCTCCAAGCGGGTCATCTAATTGCCTTCACTAGCAAAGCCCTTTTTGGCCGAAATTTGGCTTTGTTTACATACGGGTCAAAACTGAATGAAGCGACAGGCTAACCAACACCGCTACGAGCACACCTTTCAACTAGGCAATATGGTTTTTCTTTGTTTGCACCCATTCAAGAAATCATCCCTAAAACTAACAAGGTGTCATAAACTTGCTCCGAAGTTTTATGGGCCATATAAGGTTCTCCACAAGATTGGGTTTATTGCTTATAAGTTGGAGCTTCCACCCTCCTCTTGAGTTCACCCAGTCTTTCATGTCTCATGCCTGACGAAAGTTTTTGGAAGCAAAACATCAGAGTGCAAACAATTTTACCAGAACTTGATAATGAAGGCTCCATCCTTCTCAAACCGGAAGCAATCCTGGACAGGCACACCCTCCAACTTCGCTCCTGCTCAATCATGGAAGTTTTAATCCAATGACATGACATGCAACCAGAAGATGTAACATGGGAACCACCCTTTCAAATTCAACAACAATTCCCACATCTAAAGCTTTGAGGGCAACTTTTTCTAAGGGGGAGGGAATGTTAGGAACCCGTGTCATACCCTTCTCTTTGCATCATTAGTGTATTAGTTGCTATGGACGCATATGCTTTGTACATCATCCCTTGAGCATATTTGAATTATCCCACATACATGGGAAGTAGTAGTTAGAAAAAACTTATTATATAAGTAAGTGTTGAGCCTCAATGAAGGCATCCACAAATATTATTGTATTGAGCTTGCTCAAAGGAGGTTGCCCCCTCAAAGTCGCCTAGGATCTAAAGGTTATTTGAGTTATTTCCCAAAGTTCATTTCATTGTTCATTTATTTTCTGTAGTTTGTAAAACTATGCAGAAGGATCCTCACAGGCAGAGTCAAGAAGAGATTCAACATTCACTGAAAGGTGATAGGGAGAGGGAGATGCATCCTCATCAATACTCATGTCATCAGAACTAGAAGAACAATCCTCATCATCAGGAATATGAACAGGTGAATATATATCATCAAAACAACCATCACATGAAGTGGCGGTGGAAACAACAGTCTTAGGAGTAGGAACGACAATCTCTGAAGGGTCTCCAAATAAAGTCTAAAGAATACTCCAAACAATGCGAGGACACTCAGTGTGCGCCACATGATGGTGGAGAGGCATGTAAATATACATCAATAGGTGACCAAGAACCATGTCACATGAGTTGAGCCAGTTTTTGAGTTGATCTGGGTCACTTATGGCAGGTACTTGTCCATATAAAAATGGATAAAGGACTTGTTGAGTAAGAAAACGTTCCATGCTCAAATGCCACGATGCATAATCAACCCTACCAAGTAAAAGTGGCGGAGGCTGTGATGCAGATTGGGTCCTACGAAGCATAAGTCTTTAAAGCACATCTTTCATCATGTATCCACAAATAAGAGAAATTAGTGCAATAGAGTGACAAGTGACAAATGCCCACTCAGATGGACGTCGGACTCAGCCGAAAATGTGTCTGTGGAATGCAAAAAGAGATGAGTGGTATGAGTGCGATAAGTGGCACAAAAACACACTCAAAACAACGAGATATCGAACTCAGCCGAAAATGCGTTTGCATGTGATTACACCCCTCTGAAATTGTGTTTTAACCCACAATTTGACACTATAATTTTAGTGCGATTATATAATAAATAGGACCAATAGTATGAACACGAAAAAACATGCACTTTTGAAAAAAAACGACACTTAATTCTGAGTTACCAATCAAAGGATCTTGGTGTTTTTGTTTTCTGCTATTTAACCTATATAATGCATTTGTAGTTACAATTTTTTTAAATGCTCTGACAAAAGTGGTTATAGCAAAAAGAAGGTTTGTAGATAGGGAGGTTGTCATGTCCCTTTTTGGTGACTAGCCTCACTTGAAGAACTTGACCCATTGTTCTCCCCGTGGGTCCACGGAAGGGAGCAAGGGGAAGATTATGATCATGTTTTGATGATAATTTAGTTGTTTTTATTATTATGTAATGTCCCCATCTCGTTATTAATCCTATGAAGACCCTTAGTCCAATTCTCTTGCCGGGGGCTTAAGGGGTGAATGAAATATCCCCTTTTCGGGATAAATCTTAAAAATAGTTGCAGACTGCAATTCTGATTTTTATGACAACAGTGAACAAAGTTTGAAAACATCCAAACCCCAATGCCTAGGGAAAAATTGAGATCTATCATTTCCAACTACTCAAATTTGATGAAATTAATATCCAAGATGGCTAAAAATATATGTAAAAAGAATATCCAATCATATTTCTGAAATTTTGATAATTGAATTTTTAATGATGAAAATATAGCTGAAACTTACAAAATTAAAAACTTTGGAAATACTTGGAAACTGATTACAAATGATAGCTCAATAGATAGATAAATCCAATATCTATCCAATGCATATTCAAGCACAATTTTTCAATTGGTGGAAGGCACCCGAATCTACTCCTCAAATTTGGAATTGAGTAGACAAAACCCTAGAAAATAGCTGTTCCAAATCTGAATTGAAAATCTGAATGTAGAAGGTTGAAAATATGAAATATCCCCAAATACGGACAACAAGCTAGGGATATGGATCTGAAACCTTCACTGAAGAATGCTCTACTAGCTAGGAATGGATCTCTCACCACCGAAGCTAGAGATCTTGCAGAATCTGACCTCCACAAGCAAGAGAACTCCCAAAACCTGCAACTCTAGGGTTTGCATAAGAAAAATCTGAAAATAAAAGTAGATGATTCCCCCTCAAGCAACCTCAAAGGGAAATATATAATCATCTTCCATTATAATCTCCACCGTAGATCTGATCCAAATTAGGGAAAATCCAATGCTCACCATAAAAGAAGCCTTTATTAACTCCAAAAGGCCAAAGAAGTCCTAGTGCCCCCTTTTGGAAATTTCCCATGTGCAAAAATTAGAACTTAAGTGACTTTAATGTGCAAAAGTTAAAAAAAATGACTTAAGTTATCCCAACGATGAAATATAACATAAAGTACCACATATTCACCCATCACCTAAGTCAATGACGAAATATAACATAAGGTGAAGATGGCGATGACAACCCATACCCAATAACCTCCAACGTCTCTAGGCTTTTGGGTATGACCAAGGCTAAGACTGTGTTAAGCCTCCTAAATCTCCTATGTAGGAATGGTGACATTACAGTGAAAAAGGGGAAGAAGGTGGTGACTTTTATTTTAAGTTGCTAAAGTCATTTCTTATGTTTATTGTATAAAGCAACTTATAATAATGTCACTTAAAATTATTAAAGAGGAAAAAATGTAGAAGTCAATGAAGAAATAGAGTTGGCAAGTCATAAAGATTAAACATAAAGTGCTGTCATAATGGGGCGAACTCCTCTTAGAGATTAACGTACAAACAAAAGACCCAAAGGGAGGGGCGAACCATATGGGTGCCTTTCTTTGGGTTTGTGACAGAAAAATAAATAAATAGAGGTGTGGGGAGCCATGGTGATCATCTTTTGCCAATTTATTTTCTCTCATTGCATGTTAAACTATTTTTCTTGCATCAATTCTTCCAAGGACGAAAACCCTTTAGGAGAAGAAGCTTTGGGGATGAAAACCTCCAAGGTTTGAAGGCTGGGGAACGAAAACTCGTCAACTTTGTGAGGTGGATCCACTTGGGCTTCACTATTTTGTTACACTTCAGGTTTTCAGTTATTGGAAGACTATGTTTCAGATATAGGACACGTTTAGGGGCTGTTTTCATTCCATATCAGGTGGGCTTCAATTCAGATCTGAATTTGCGAATTTTGTGGGGTTTGGATCAGCCAAACCATTTTAATCTACAAGCTATTTTACAGATGGGAAATTCTGGGCACTTTTTGGCTAAAAGTGACCACCTAGGAGAGTGGTGCGTGGAAGGGTATTTCGCTGCCGTACGGACTGTAGGTGATTGGAGATCTTTTTGCATTATTGAAGGCAATTTAGACATCATTTTCTAGCCCTCTATTGGTACTTTTTCAATAATAATCATTGCTGTTATTTTCTACACTGTTCAAGCCCTTAAATTATTTTTGTAAATTCATATAAGTGTAGAAAAATTCAGATTTTAGTTGTGGGTTGTTCGTAGACCCAAGTTGCCATTTTGAGCCTTGTGGGTATCTTGGAAAGTGATTATTTGAATAAATAAAAGCTATTTACAGTCTGCTGTTCATTATTGCTTTTATTGGCAGTTTGATACCATTTCAGATTTTTTTTGTGGAGTTTCCAGTTTTATGTAACTTAGATTAAAAAAGGGATATTATATGTTATCATATATTGCTATTGGAAAGCCTAGCGCTCCAATAAAAGAACTTATTTAGTTAGCATATAAAAGTATTTTGAGCATGTAGGCTCCAAATACCAATTAGAAAATTACTTTCTTAAGGGGTTGGCCATCATTTGCATTGTAAGCACCCCTTATGGTTATAAAAGGAGGTTGCTTGGCCATTAGAGAGTTATGTTTTTGATGAATTTTAATATCTTGGTGAAGGATTTTGCTTGTTAAGCACCTTTCCATGTCTCTCAAGGACAAAAACCCTTGATTGAGACGCTCCCAAGGACGGAAACCCTTATGGAGAAGTTGGTGTGGACGAAACGCCACACTACACTTGGTTTTCTACACTTTATCGCTGTTTATAACTGATTTATGCCCTAAGCGACTTGCTTGGAAGAGTGTTTCGGGTGATGTTGCTGGTTTTTATGTGATCAATTTGCATGATGGGATTCTCAAAAATTTCTAGAAATCTTCCATTTTTCTCAATTGTTTGAGTGTATATGAAATGTCCCTCTTTCTAGAATAACATCTTGGAAGACCCTTGGCCTATTTTGTCTACTCGACGGCTAAGGGGGATTTATAAGGGTGACTTAAGTCATTTTTAAATTATTATAAAGTGCCATTAGTAAAGAAAAAAAATTATCTAGCACTTATAATTATTTATGACTTAATAAAATATTTAAAAGATGCCAATGTAATTTTTGATCCTTCTAGGAGATATGACAACATGCCTTAGATGGTAAAAGGGGAAATTAGAAGACAAAATAATATTATATTTTTTGTATTCCCTCTTAGGGAAATTGCGACTTGGGTTGGGATGGATTTAGGTACATATTGCATAGAAATCACCCCGTTTACTGATTGGGTGTGTTGGAGGTAATTTGTGGGCCACTTCTTTCTTTTATGGGAAGGGGTCGACTTGTTTTGGCATCATACTACCATTCCATATTTTGCTATTTTGGCTTTGAGCTGAAGTATCATTGCTGTAATTTTTTGAGGAGGAAAACCCTCAAGGAAATCAAAGGAAGGACGAAAACTCTTCCTCTTTTGGTGTGTTGAAGGTCCAACATTAATTCTGATTTTTAGATCATATTTATTGCAGCTGGAGCAACCTAGTTTTGGGTAATTTCTTAGGGTTTCAAGGGTTGAAAACATCTGTTTTTGTATCAGCTGTTGCAAGGGCATTTCCCAAAAAATTATTCCAATATTTTTGCAAGTGTTTTGTTGGGGTTTCAAGCCCATTTTTCACTGCTGCAAGTACAGGTCAGATCTGCAGCTGTTCATCATTTAAAATCTGATTTTGGACTCAGTTGTTGATGCTTTTCGTTTACATTATATTTATAAAAACTAGTTCTTCCATAAAAATCAGAAAAGAGCAAATTTTTGGTGTGTTTAGTGGTATTTTGCTTCTCCTTCCAAATCACATTTTCCAGTAAAAATCAGATCTGCAGTGTTTGCCTCTAGATTTTGTGTTGTTTCAACTAGGGTTTCATTCTTTTCCATTAAGCTTTTGGTGTCCCCAAATTTCATCCTGAAATCTGTGACTACCTTATCCGAAATTTTTTCGTACTTTTAAAATAATGGGTCTTTTTGTGTTTTTATTGCTAGAAAGTTCTTGTATTGTGTCAAGATACTCCTAAAGAGCCATATTAACCATTTTCGCCAAATACCCAGATGCCCAAAATTGTTATATTCTGTCGTTGGGATTTGTTTGCGGGAAATTTGTATTTAATTATTTTGAGCCCCGTTTGAGGCAATTAGCGCTCCGTTTTAACCCTGTTGTGATCGAATATATCATTATTCCTATATACCAGAAGGGTTTTAACTAGGAATGAGTTCTGCACTTTATTTGTGACTTTTGGCAACTTTTTGTGTTTTTGTGTTTTCTCGTTTTGTTTTTTGTGAAATTTCTCTGGATCAATTCCTTTGCCGGTTTGGTTGGATTCTTGGCCTGGAGTAGCTGGAGATCACATATGCACGTTATGCCAAAAGGAAGTCGCCATCGGAGGTCTGGTTCATTGGGAAAAGATGAAGTCACGCACCAAAAAGCATCTTCTGGGCTGGCCGCATTTTTGGAAAACAAAGAATTAGAGTGGATAATGGGAAAATTAGAGGCAACAGGCAAACGGGAATTTATTGCCTACCTTGCAGGGTGAAAATTCCCATGGTGGAATAAAAGAAAAGTGACTTAAGTGAAATCATGAGATTTTATTGCCTGCCTTGCAGGGTAAATAATCCCATTGTCAAAGTCAAATCACTTCAGTGGATCATGGGATTTCCGGGGCTACCTTGCAGGGTAAAGAATCCCATTGTCATAAATTCTTAAAAATAGAAATCTATTATGCAAAAAAGTGTGCCCCTTTTGGGAAGGATATAATGCTTTTTAAAGCATTAAATGATTAAATTAAATTCTATTTTCAGTGGCCATGGTCAATGCACACTGTGAAGCTTCAGTTGATTGGAGGGAGGTTGATTAAATTGAATTAATTTAATTTATTGGATAGCTGTCCTTAAACATGCTATTTTAGCACATTAGTTAAAGAGAAATGCATGATTTTTAATTAATTAATTGCCAGGAATAGGAAGGGCAATTATTAATTATAGAATTATGAGGGTTATATAAGCATGGGCTGCCATAAGGGTGAATTAATTAATTCACAAGTAAAGAATTGCAGTCAGGAGGAAAAGTGTGCCCCATTTGAAGAGGAATTTTGCTCAAAAGAAGATCAAAACAAGGCTAAAAGCTTCCAATTTCGGCGCATGCTTTGAAGAAGGTTGATCTTTGTCTACATAGTTGTTTGCATAAGTGATACAGGTGCTCAGGTGAAGTTGGAAAAATTCATGCTTGCTTTGCATACAAATAAAACATCAAATTTTGGGGCAGCAGACTTGAATTATGCAGATTTTTATGATTAAAATCCACTGTTCATGTTCCAGTTGCCATCTTTGTCTGAATTAATCACAGGAATTCATCACAGGTGCTTTTATAAAAAAAAGGAGCTTTAATCAATGTCCAATACATTGAATATATCCTCCGAATCTAAAGAATTATCCAGATTTGCACCAATTTTGAAGAATTCCGGCCAGATAAGAAGAAAAAGAATTGTTCAGACAAAGATAGACAAAGCCATGGCGAAGAAGGATGAAAAATAAAGCACAACGAAGTCATGCATCACTTCTAAATTTGTAGATATTGGAGACACGGATCTAGGCTCGGAACCTCTTACTGAATTGATAGACAGATCCAGAGTAGGAAAGACTTCACTCATGCGTGCAAGAAAGACTTCACTCATGCGTGTAGATTAAAAGCAGTGGAATTATTCGAGTTGCATCTTTTCATCCACAGCCCAGTTGCCAGAGTTTGTTATGTAGGTGCAGATCCATATCCAGATGTAGATGCAAATGCAGATGCAAATCCATATGCAGATCCAGATCTAGATCCAGATCTCATAGTTGCAAAAGCTTTCGGCACAAAGGCTTCATCCTCTTGTTTCGAATGCAGCCCGTGAAGAAGTCAATGCGTGGAAAATTCCTTCCAAAATCTTGTGCATGTGCTCTCATCTTCTAGTTGAAGCCTTCATTGAATTTGCATTCACCCGGAGTGCTTTCCAGAATTTTTAATCGTTCATATGCAATTAAAAATAAAGATGATGAGTTATTTATGGCCAAACTTGCACTGATGCATGTACAGGAGAAGAACTGCAAAAGCTTCAAGGATAAAAGAGAAGACAATGCGAAGGAAAAATTCCAGCTTGTTTGCAGATCCAACTGCTCCTAGGTCCAGTTTGGTGAGAATCAAAGGCAAAAGAATCAGCTGCATGCGGACATGAAAAAGGACAAGATTGCAGCTTTCCCTCTTCTTTCTTCTTTCCGCCGACAAAGTAATTGAGCGATCAATTAAATTATACAACTTAAGTGATTGGTTCAAAAGCCATTACTTGAAGAAGTCAACTACTTGGAGATAGGTGGCAGGCGTGCAAAATAGAAGGTTCTATCTTCAGTTGCAAACCACACATGTCATGCAAAGAGGAATTCCAGGAGGGAGATTGCCAGTTGTTTCTTTTCCGATTTCCACATGTCTCAGTTCAACTAAAAGCTTCCGATTTGTATTTTCCCTTCTACATTCTATAAGTAGATGAAGGACCTTCGGGTTAATGATCAAAATTTGTAAGCAACATTCTTGCGTTCCAGAGTTTGTGTTGAAACTCTTGATAGCCACTTGAAGCAAATGAATATACAGGAGCAGATTTCCGGAGAACTTTGTGTCACAATGTATTTTGTTTCTAACTTTCTTTCTATCTTAGATCTTTGAATAAACTGTGTTATTTTAGATCTAGATCTAGAGCTGCCTTTACTTATAATTCTGTGTTGATATCTATTGGTTTCTTCTATGTGCATGCAATCAACTCTGTTATCTATTGATTGGGATGCACATCTTCCCCATTTCTTCTCTGTGTTTATATAATTCCCTTCTTCTATAAATATTTCCTTTCTTTAAACAGTTGCTTACTTGCTGCAGAACTGTACAACTATGGTTCATGAGCTGAACAGTTAAAGTAAAACCGCATATAGATACTAACATACTTTAATTGACAAATCTGACACAGGAGCCTCACCGGTAAATGAGGGAGATTTATCTCATGACTGCCTAGGTTTTGTGCTATGCAGAAAATCTAGCCAACAACTTTCAATCAGATCTTGGTGGGGACATTACAGTATAAGAGTGTTATTTTTGTTTTGGAAATTATTATTTAAATCTGTAGTGGAAGGGTTTCATGATAAATTTAAAATAACACTTGTGGGCTTCCAAAAATCAGTTTTCTTATATCTAATGATAGGTGGTTATTTCTTATAAATTTTGAGCCTATTTCATAAAGGTTTGAGTGAAGTTTGTGCCTAGAAAAGTGTCATGTCCCTTTTTTGAGATAATTCCAATTGAAGACCTTGATCCATTTTTCTTCCTCACGGGTCCAAGTGAACAAATTAGAGGAAGCCAACAATGTCATCATATGCTTAATTTCGTGTTTATTTCTTTAAATGGCATTGTATTTGTTGATGAGCTTAGTGCCCAACATTAAATTAGAAATAAAAAGATAATGGTAAGCATGTAGGCTCCAAAAAGTAAAAAGAAAATAATAAAACAAGTCTAATTGTGGTCGGCCTCATTTGAGAGCTCCAAGACTTGGCACCATCCTCTTATTATAAATAGAGGTTGTCGGCGTTAGTTTAGGACACGTTTTGGAGATTATTCTTATTTTGGTGAAAGTTGGCTAGTGTAGCCCTTTTACTCTCTCTTTCAAGTACGAAACCCGTTTGGTTGAGGATCTCTTCCAAGGATGAAAACCCTTGGTTGGGGAACTTGTGAAGGACAAAAACCCTTAATGAGATTTGGTTTTTGCAAGCGGATTTGGAAAGCAATAAAGTATTTTTTTTTTGCATGTTTTGGTCTCTTTGGTGCAAATCATATTTTATTTAGAGTGGAGCGACCCACTTGGAGGTAGATATTTGGTATGTGTGATGTGCATTTGGAAATTTTGAAATTACTAGCTTATTCCCCATAATTTATAAGGCCAATATCTTGAGTTTCATTATTTTTGGTGCTTCCTAATTTGAGTTGTGAATTTTTAAAATAATGCTGCAAACAAGGGTTTGTGGAAATTCACATCTCCATATCGAGGGCATTAAAAATCAGATTTCTTGCACGATATGATTGTTGGTGATATATACTAATTTTAGAAACTTAAGGGAAGTTGATTTGAAAGGTTTTGAAGTCACAAAGGTGGGTTTGAAACCTCAAAATAGGTTGCGGCTCTAGAAAAGGGGTTTAATTTGCAGGTTTATAGGTTTATAATAACAGCTCTATAATCTGATTTGTGAGTTTTTAGTCATTCCCTGAGCCCCCCAAAAAGGGACATTACAAAAAGTGTGTTTGAATTCTCTATAATATCCCTTTGAAGGGCTGAAACTGAAAAACAAGGAATTAGCACAAACCCCAATCTGATTTAAGTATGATTTTTGGACTAGCAAAATGAATTCTATGACAGCTGGAAATCAGCAGTCTGAAATTTATAACAATAGTTTGGAAATAAATGGAAAACACAGCTGAAAAATTAATTGAAAGCAATAGAAGTACAACTTGAAGAAAATTATGAAATGAGGGTTTCCAAGCTCCAAACTTCACAAAATATAAAATTTTTCGGCCTTATGAATTATGGCGAATCTGAATATGAAAGAAAATATGAGTTATGTGCCCTAGAAGGCACCAAATCACACTCTAACTCAAGTCACTCCAAGTAGGAGAGGCTTATAAATGCATGCAAATATTTGTAGATGACTTCCTTTATCCTTCAATGCCCAAATCTGCAAATATGACTTCACTTCAACCAAGGATGGAGGGTTTCCGTCCTCCAACCAGCCACAAGAAGGGTTTTTTGTCCCTCTGGGAAAGAACCACACAATTGGATTTTCGCCCAAAAGTGGAAAGAACTAAGAGCAATCAGCTCAAAAGATCAATTTAGAATAAATTCGCCAAAAGTAGATGTGTGCAAATGAAGTCATTTATCTCCTTATATGTCTCATGCTTGGCGCCAAAGGCCCAAAAAGACAAGATCGACCCCATAAAGCATCCTTTATCTTCTAAGTTGCCTTTATGAACTCTCCAAGCCCAACCGACCTCCTTAGTAGCTTATTTCTTCATTTTGAGCTTACTAAAAGCTCTTCCAACCCAACTGACCCACTTAGGAAGGGAAATAGAAAAATAAAAATTATAAATATGAATGAAGAAAACCCAAGGTCTTCCCTTGTTCATCCTTTTCTAGCCTACAGAAAGAAGAAAGGCAAGAAGTCTCCTATTTTGGATTAATTAAAAAAAAAAGGGGACATTACATTCTCCTAAGAGGTCGCCATCCTAGGAGCAAAGTGTTGGCAGCGTGTTGAGGGTTTCAAAGTGAATTTTCAGTCATCTAGAGTCTGCCCTAGTTTTGATTTCAGTCCTTCATAACCAGCTCTGGGTTATATTCACAGAGTTCTCAAAAAGGGACATTATAGAGGTTTGAACTCTAGATCCCCTACATGCAACTCAAGGCATTAAGCCAACTCACCTATAAGCTCACCTTTGCACCATAAAACAATGAATCCCATTTTAAGTCTTATACAAAAAATAGGCTTCTCAAACAATAAAATTGAACTTACCTTTGTGAAGTTAGTCAAGAATTCATTTTGAGAAGTGGTTAAGGTTAAATGTATGACTAAGCGAGTTGGTGTGAAGACCAAGTCACCCGGGCGAGTTGGAGGACCATCGAGTTGGCAGGGTAAGTTGCATCCGAGTTGTGTTGGAGTTGGCCGGGCTTGGGCTAGGGTTGAGGTGGATGGTCGGATCGAGTGAGCCGGGTCCGAGTTTCATCGCGTTGAAGCAAGCCGAGGTCAAAACATTGTGCAGGACGAACTAGGGTTTGCATGAGCTCCGAGTTGGGCGACGAGTTAGCGTGCACTGATCCAAAGCTATTGGAGTTGAGTCAAGTTGAAGTTGTGAGCCGAGTTTTGCCAAACTGAAGCGAGGCAGAGTAGTCCAAGTTGTGCTGTGTTAAGGGCAAGGATGAGTTGAGCTGAGGACAGTGAGAGATGAGTTGAGTTGGAGATGGCAGATTAGAACGAGCTCAGGAAACAGTGTCGAGCGAGACATACTTAGGGCTGATCTTGGGTGAGTCGAGTTGAATGCATTCGCACCGAGATGGCTGAGCTGCTAGGTGAGTTGATTAAGAGGTGGTTTGAGTTGAGAGACACGGGTCGTGCCGATACAGATACGAGCTGGGTGAGTGGCTGAGTTGGTTCCTAGGCAAGGTGAGTTGCATGAGTGCAGTCTGAGCGAGTTGGGGGCCAAGTTGGCTCAATGCGAGTTGAGGTGAGTCCAAAGTGAGCCGAGTTGGGGCTGAGTTGGCCAAGGATCTATAAGACCATAACAAGACACTCCACACAAAGCAAACTCCCCTCAAAACCCCAAATAATGAAACTGACAAACTTTGCACATAACCTTAGTAATGTTTAATGAAAACGAGGATTTCAAATAGAACGTGCAATATGTAAATTAGACAAACAAATTCCAGATCTATCTCTGATACCATATTGGAGTGCGCGAGGATTCTGGCTCAACCAATGCAATGTAGCTGCAAGAATTGAGAAATCACAAAGGGGAAGATGCAAATGAATGAATTCCAATACTCAACACATGAAATTAATCAATAACTGAATCAACTGTATTCCCCACTAACCTTGAAAATTTCGCAAAAGAGGTGCACATATAGGAGAATGAATGTGTAACTCCTAGAATAGTGGATAACAATCCCGAAATAGCTAATCAAATGATCAACCCACCTAGTGTAACTCCTATGACACACTAATCTAATAATGAAAGCTAAGTAACTCCTATGACATAGGACACCTAGATATGACACATGCCACACAAGTATGACATATGACACCTAAGCAAACTTACACATGAGAGTAGGGATATTCCATGTGTGTAGGAAAGATTCCAAGTATATAAACAAATACAAGGAAAATAATATCCTACACCAACAAGACATGCCCATAAAAAGAAAGTTGTACTTCGAGAAAAGTCTGGACATCGTAGATGTTGAAAGTAGTTCAGATGAAGGGTAAACTACGAGGATAGTGGAAGAAAACCAAGGATATGGGCGACAACTTTGTGTTTCACGAAGGCCTTGTGGTGAAATGGCAAGACTAGCAGAAGAATCATGTGAAAAAAGCAAAGAGAGAAGGAAAGGTCCAAGCAAGAGAAAGAAATGGCCATGAAAAGCCACCACCTTGAAGCTCAGAGACGTCGGGAAGAAGAAATGACGATAAGGCAGAGGGAGGAGGAGAATAGAATACCCCTCGTGACATACCCAGAAACAACTCCAACAAGAGAGCCATTATAAACCCAGATGGGGTGGTGTATGACAACAAAGTGTAACCATAGGTTTTATAAGCTGCAGAAGAAGATTGTTGAAGAGTTGAACAACACATTACAGTAGGGGAATACAACATAAGCATAATTGGAGGATACGGGTATTGAGAGTTTAAAAAATCTACCCTGTTTTGGAAACCTTGTGGATTTGAAAGTCTTATGTCTATCAAGAGCACATAAAGGGTGAATATATATAGGCAGAAGGCAATACCTTTGATTGCAAATAGACTAGAAAATTTTGCGGATTTGCCAAATGAAGGTGAGGATTTAGCAAAGGCATTCGCCAATGAAAATATGTGCAATGTAGCACTCAATTTATGAAGTTGAACACGAAGAACAAAACCACCAAGGCATGATTGATTAACTGGAAGCTTGCAAGAGTCACTGCAAGATTGTTGGCAGCAATGATTTCTGCAAAGGGAGACTTCAACTTTATCCCTCACATAGTCTTGTATCGAACGCTCTGGATAGGGTACAAAAAGCAGAAGTTTAATATTGCTAAATATATAGCCGTTGAACTCAATAGCACAGTAGAAGAAACACATAAGAATGGGGAGAGTTCAGGTTGGGCAACTTCTTAGTTTTGGTTTTGTTCGACGAAATAGGATTTCCAAGGAAGGGCGAGTTTGTGAAGATTGGAACAATGGGAAAAGGAACTTGCATAGATTGGTTTAAAGAGTGCAGCTTGGAGGGAAATATGATTCCATCAGATCACACAAAGAAAATGAGAATGCGGTACAAGAAGATCAAGAACATCAAGGCTATGGTTGAAGATGAAGAACAGATACCTTAGCAATTGTTAGTTGCATAATTCGACTACATAGAATTCAAATTAATGGCTCACATGACTTTGTTGAGGCTGATGGGAGAGATTGGTGAGTTGAAGGAGTGGGTGATGTTGTCATATCATATATGTAGTGAGTGTGCAATTTTCAGAGTGGTAACTCCAACGGTTGAAACATGTGCAAAAAGCGCCAGTGGATATTACACTTGTTAATAAGTGGAGGAACGAGTTGTTGGCGATAATTAAAAGAAGTTGATCACCAACTAAGAAGATGACGAGTCGGATGAGGACTCATTAATGAGCCACATGAAGTTGTCCAAGATATCGGGAAGATTCAAGTGATGTATGTGTTAAGGCCAAGGAAAAGAAAAACAAGAAAAGGACTGGTGAGAACTCCAATGACTATAACACGTGGAGAAGGGCCTATTGTAGACAAGGGAAGATCGAAAGGTTGTTGAAGCAACAGGAAAAGGGAAGAAAGTTGTGGAGAAACCTCTAGTGAGTGGAAAATCCTCCTAGAAAAGAGATAGGATCGTCAGATTTGAACAAGCCATTGCTAGTAGTCAATGAAGGGAAGGTAGCATGGACGAATGGCTACTATGGAAGATGCAAATATAGTGAAGGAAATGAGGGAAGCAACTACATCGAAGGCTTAAGAGTAGCTGAGGCAAGGTGAGGCCACATCAAGCCAAGGGGAGCAACATGAGAGATCTCAAGATCCTTGTGTGACAAACCCCTTAAATTAGGAGCCTAATGACAAAGAAACTAGGGAAGAAGCCACGCAAGAAGAGGCGATAGAATAAGAAAATGTGAATTAACCAAGCAGTGCAAAGAACCTGACACCAAACTGTTAGAGGATGAAGAAGTGAAAAGATCTACAAAGTTGAAGAGCATGGAAAATGAGTGCCTTGGATTGATGAGAAGGCAATATCAAGCAGATCCTGCATTTGAGATGGATAATATTACGCTAAGAACAGCAAGAGAAAAGGAGGTAGATAGTGACTCTACAGGAAGTTTGGGAAGAGGTTCGCAAATTTGCAGCCCAAAGAGGCTAAGTATTGAACAGCCTCAGCTAATGACGATAAGAGCAATGAATGATCTAGTCACTCGGTTTGAACTACGGGATTATAAGGTCCATGAATACCTCATAGATTTGCAGATAGAAAGATGGAGACAAACACAGGCGAAGGCAAAAATTCTGGAGATGGACAATGTATTGAAGACTACTACATAAGGATTGTGCAAAAAAGGACGAAAATATTTTAGGGAGAGAACCTCGATTGGCTAGGACTAGTGGATAAGTTACAGCTAGTCATTGATCAGTTGTTAGTGGAACTCCCACCTGAATCTCTTTCTGAATAAGGACTAAGTTGGATAAAGTAAAGAGAGAAGCTCTAGAGCAAATGACAACATATTTTTGCACATGTGGGATGCAAAGTTGATAGTTTTCCAGATTCAAATTCAAAGATAAATTCATAAGCGCAAGATTGGCAAGTGAGTTGTTTGCTTTAGAAGAAGCAAGGGTGAGAATAAGGAGCAAAAAGGATAATGAGAAGCGCAAAATGTTGAGAGAGGAAGCACGCAAAAACAATAAAGAGCTAAATGACAAAATGAAAGAGTTGGAGGCACTATTTGTTGATTTTGCAGTCAGGGATAAATAAGGAGCGCATAAATATGAATTGCAATAATGGAGAGAATGGAGAATTCGGGACTGGAAAATTAAGAGGTTAAACGGAGCAGATGCAGTTCTCCAAGTAGTTGAAGAATTGAAGACAATGATCGAAGATGCTCATCAGGCTCACAAGCAATGGAAAGATTGTGCGGAAGAGGCAAAAAGAATGTCCCGTGAATTTTGGTAGCAAAGGAAGGAGAGCAACCAATCGAATGGGAAGTATAGAAAACTCCCTTATAAGAGGACGGACAAAATATTAAGTATGGGGAGATATTGATTAGGGAAAAGACAACTTCTTGCGATTAGATAACTAAGCCGCAAGAGTGGGGCGCATTATTCATATGACTTAGTTGCAAGACATATGAACAATGCGCCCAATTAACAACGCAAGAATATGTGGATAATACTTAAAAGTGTGTGAAAGAAACGAGCTACTTGAGGAAGGACACGTGGTGCACAAGAAATGACCTGAGACACAAATGATTCAAGATGCATGACCTATGGACAAAAAGAACCTTTTGGAAGTCCAAAGATGTGTGCCACCTCAACAATAGCCAAGAAGCCTAGAAGGATCCAGAAAAGGAATCAAATGAATATTCACATGACAACTAATTGGGCTAGGTTGTCACGAGAATTCTATAATAGCTCCTTTATTCTTAGACTTCTTAGACTTTTATTTTTAGAATCTTGAGGACTTTAGCTTGTACATGATAATTTGTAAGGGTTTGGAGAGAACCTGTAATTCTAAGGGTTTCATGGATGTTTGAATGTAAAAAGCACACAATTGGTGCATAGGTATTGTGATTCATAATTATGTTCTTGTTTTATGTTGTAATGCACACAAATTAATATAAATTGTAACATTCTTTATGAAGATTAATGGAGGATTCATGTTTCTATTAGGATCGATTTGTCTGTGTGTTTTGAGCATGAATTATGTTAGATCTTGTGTCTGGAAGGATATTTGTGCACATATTGCACATGGAAGTTATAGTTGGGGTTTTATCTGTTCAATTCTTGTGAAAATACCATACACTTGTCTAGTTCTTGTGTCATTCTCCTATAACGAGGGATTAGGTTGCTTTATTGCACTTCGGGTGAGACATCGTGTGCAAGTGTGAGTGAAAGTGCAAGTGCACATACAACTCTTTGGACTTCAATATGCATCATGGTTTGTCTTATGCAAGTATCTTAAGAGAATGCACAAAAGGTCTAAAACTAGGTCAACAGATTGTTACATAGTTTACAAGGACAAAAGTCTGATAATGGAATTGTAGGTTGTGTGGTTATTTATAATGTCCCCTTTTTTGAACTCATTCATTTCAAAGGCTTCTAGCCCATTCCACTTGCTGAGGGCTGGAAGAAGGTAAACAAGAGAAGTATTTGTTTATATTCAGTCCTTTTCCGTGAGCATTTACATTTTCTTTTAGGACAAAAGTCCGATAATGGAATTGTAGGTTGTGTGGTTATTTATAATGTCCCCTTTTTCGAACTCATTCATTTCAAAGGCTTCTAGCCCATTCCACTTGCTGAGGGCCGGAAGAAGGTAAACAAGAGAAGTATTTGTTTATATTCAGTCCTTTTCCGTGAGCATTTACATTTTCTTTTAGTGTTTTCCTTTATGAAGCGGGTCGGATGGGTTGGAGGAGTTAAAAAACAAATTAGAAGATAAAGCAAGCTCCTTAAGAGGTTGGTTGGATTGGAGAGCTCCCAACATGAAAATAGAAGATAAAGCAAGCTCTTAAGAGGTCGGTCTAGGGGCAATTCACCTCTTAGACCTTTGGTGCCACCAAAAGGGTATAAGAGGAGTCACATAGGCTCATCTGGATCATCAATTTTTGGCATATACACTTTAATACTTGGTTCTAGGGCCGATTGCTCTAATTCCATTCCACTAAGGGGCGACAATTCATTAGTGCGGCATCCAAGGAGGACGAAATCCTTCTTTGTGGCATATTGGAGAACAAAAAATCTCCAAGTTGGTGATGGTGAAGGCATTATTGAAGACCATCTTACTGTTAACAACTAGGGCATCAAGGAGTGATTTCAATGGTTTTTATATTATTTGGAGCCCCTCTCCTAGGGAGTGACTAGGGTTAGAGAGCAATTGAGTGCCTTTTAGGGCACAAAATTTCATTATTATTTGATATTCAGATTTATCATAATTTATAAGGCTGATATCTTCTATAGTTTGCCATTGTTGGGGTTTGGAGACCTCGTTTTTGGTCATTTATATTGGCCGCACTTTTGCTGTTCATAATTAATTATCTAGCTAAGTAATTGGATGAATTTCATGGTGAAAAGTGCCTTAAAATATTCTTAAAGTGTTTATGTAGTGTTCCCTTTTTCAAATTAATGCCAAACGGAAACTTCTTGCCATTCTCTTCCCATGCCCAAGAAGGATAAGTGAACAGGGGAAGTAATTGAGCTTCGTTTCAGTTTTATTTTATTATTTTTAATGTTTTTCTTTGTTGTTTTACTCCCCAAGGTAGGTCAGATGGGATTATGAGATTCCCACTAGGAATTAAAAGATAAAGTGAAGGTTGGAGGTCAGTTTTCACCTATTTGGCTTTTGACGCCAATCTAGGGATATAAAAGGATGTCGCTTGGCCTCATTTGGATCATCTTTGGCGCATATACACTTTTATACTTGGTTTTTGGGCTAATTGCTCAATACTCTTCCACTCGATGACAAAAACCCTCTTGTGTGGCATCCAAGGAGGACAAAACCCTTCCTTGTGGCATAGTGGAGAACGAAAACTCTCCATATTGGTTAATTGAAGACATTTATCGAAGACTCTTGCTGATTTGGATCTAGGGCATGAAGAAGACCTACAAGAGCTTTGGCATATTTTTGGAGCCCCTCTCCTAGGGAACAACTAGGGTTTGAGTGTGATTTGGTGTCTTCGAGGGCACATAACTCATTTATTCTTTGAAATTCAGATTTGGCATAATTTATAAGGCTGGAATCTATCATCTTTTGTAATTATTGGGGTTTGGAGACCTTCGTTTTGATCATTTCTATTGGCTGTACCTCTGCCGTTCTAAATTAATTTTCCAGTTGAGTATTTTATCAAGTTTCATGGTGAAAAGTGACTTAAAATCTTCTTAAAGTGTTTTCCTATGTTGTTGATGAGTTCTTTGATGATGTTTGGGTGATTTCTCACTAATTACAAGCTGCTGTTATAGAAATCAGACTGCTGATTTACAGCTGTCATAAAAATCCAGTTGGCCGATACAAAATCTGAGTTTAATCATTTGGGGTTTGTGTGATTTCCTCCTTTTTCAGTTTCAGCCCTAGAAAGGGACATTACAATTTATATATGTTGTGGATGGTTTCTACGATGATATTTGGTTGAATTTTCACTCTTAGCAAGCTGCTTTCCTAAAAATCAGACTGCTGTTCCTATTTTCAGTTGGCTGATATAAAAATTTGAGTTTACTTCATTTGGGGCTTTTGTGAATTCCTTGTTTGTGTAGTTCAGTCGTGGAAAGGGACATTACATTATTACAAACTTTGCACCTAAGGAGAGTACATAATAGTACAACTTGGTGTAGCGGATTGTATATTGCCTTTGGATGAAATTGAGACAAAGCAAATGTAATGCAAAGTGGCGTCAAAGGATGCTTGTAGAATCCCTATAGGGCTATGTGTGTACAATTGTGCTCATCAAGAGATGCATGCAAAATTCTGGGACACAAGTGCGGGGTGCAAGGGATGTGTGTGGAGTCCTTGCATTTAATATTCTTAATGCATGTGCATAGAATCCTTGTATGCAAGTGCAGGATTGTGAACTTGTAGTGACAAGACGTGTGTTGACATCTTTACCCAGGGGGTTGGCTGGCTGATTATTATGGGATCCCGTGATTGTAGAATCCCATCTCAACTCTGCTCTACTCTGCATTGCTCCCCTTCTATTAGGGGAGACGTAAGTATAGGTGTGTAATATGCAATGGAAACATCATGTTGGAGAAGAAGAATCTTTTCGTCTCAAGAATTGTAATGTCCCCTTTTCCAACTTGAGAGCCCGATTTTGGACTTCTTGCCATTCTGTTTCCATGGCAACGAAGTAGAATGAGTTGGGGAAGGAATTGAACTCTCATTGCATTTTTCTTTTCTAATTTTTCATGTTTTTCTTTAGTGTTTCCTTCATTATGGTAGGTCGGTTGGCTTGGAGATTTTTAAAGGCCAAATAAAAGATTAATTAAGCCCAAAGGAGGTTGGTCATGCATGTTTGGACTTTGGTGCCAAGATTGGGGTATGTAAGGAATGTTGTGACTTCATTTGTGGACATCTATTTTGGTGAATTTACTCTAAATTGATCTTTGGGCAGATTGCTCTTGGTTCTCTCGACTTGTGGGGGAAAAATCCAATTGTGTGGCTCTTTCCAAAAGGGACGAAAAACCCTTCTTGTGGCTGGTTGGTGGACGAAAACCTTCCATCCTTGGTTGAAGTGAAGTGATATTTGCAGATTTGGGCATTGAAGGATAAAGGAAGTCGTTTACAAACATTTGCATGCATTTATAAGCCTCTCCTAGGTGGAGCCACTTGTGTTAGAGTGTGGTTGGGTGCCTTCTAGGGCACTTAACTCATATTTTTTTCATATTCAAATTTGTTATAATTTCTAAGGCTGGAATCTATTATATTTTGTGGAGTTTGGGGTTTGGAAAACCTTATTTCATAATTTTCTTTGAGCTGTGCTTCTGCTGTTTTCATTTAATTTTCCAGCTGTGTTTTCCACCAAATTTCATATTAGAAAGTCGCATAAATATTTCCTAAAATATATATCTCCATTTTGATTGAGTTATTTGAAGAGTTTCAAGTGTTTTTCATTCATTTCCGGAATGCTGTTATAAACATCAGGCTGCTGATTTTCAGCTGTCATAAATTTCAGTTTGCTGGTCTTAAAATCAGAATTAATATTATTGGGGTTTGTGTGATTTCCTTATTTTTCAGTTGAAGTCCTGAAAAGGGACATTGCAAGAATCTAGAGAGCCACTAAACGAGTCTCATTTGAAAGGTGTTGGGTTTCTCTATGACGCAACATGTAATGCGAAACTGTTGTGTATGGTCATCGATGTTGGGGTGGTAGTGGGTAATCCCACCGCCTCTCGAGGGGTTTCCACCCTAGAAATTGCTAGGGAAAAGGAAAAGGAAGAACAATGATAACTTTGTTGAGCTAGCCATGCCTATACATGAATTAGTAACCCCTACTCAGGTAGCAGTATCACCCATTTAGCTTTGGTGTTAAGGGTAGAATCTGATCTATTCTTAAAATGCAGAGTGTAGAGAAAGCACATGATGCACGCGTGTCTCTTTTCAAGCTGTATAAAAAACCTATAGCAAAGGATGACTCTTGAAAAAATACAGAGATTAAATTAGACCCTTCAAGAAATTGTAGTTATGAGGAAAGAAAATGCTTTATCAGTTGAAAACCTCGCGGAGATTGAAGAAATTCAAAATCAGGACATGATCACTTGCCAAGAATCAGTAAAGAAGGATGATACAATATAAAAATTACAAGTTGATATTGAGAAATTGCGAAAAATATATGAGATAAAACTTGAAGAACTAGATTCCAATGTTGATGAATAAGAGTGTGCTGTCATTGGAAGCTTTGAGAAGCATATTAAAAGAACCAGTATGAAAGTTGTAGAAAATGGATTACAAAGGAAGAGGACTGAGAAAGAACTAGGAAGGGATTGTGATTTCCTTGGGGGCTACTCTACAACATTGACGGCCATCTAGACCCCCTCACCCATGTTCCATGTTATGGGAACAGGTGAACAAAGACCGATTTTTGCTTTACCTTCAGAGGATTGTTAACTGTGGATGTTAGAAGAGGTTTGAAAGAGAAGTACTTTGCTTCCTCCTCGGATTTTTCAGTCAAGTCCTCTTACCAAGGTCATTCTCCTATGGATACCATAAGATCCTGTATTGACCCTTTCATGACGATAGATGATGAAGTTGTGGGTCCTTCTGCTCTATTCATGTTTTTTCATTGTTCAGTGTTAGTTTGCTTTTTCATTTCTCTTGAAGTTCTCTATCAGACTCCTACCTGCTGTTGTTACTGGTACTCTTGAGCCCCATTCAGCTACTTTTGTCATTCATGGACATTACATTACATGATATTCCCCTTTTTGATCTCTTCAGTATTAAGTGTCCCACTGTATAAGATTTCCCATAAGGCAGGTTAGAGTTTGTTTTCACTGGATTAAATTTGAGGTAAAGCAATATACTTCTCTTCAGATGCCTTGTGTATTATAAAGCTAGAGAATATTATTATCGTCTATTCCGGAGTGTGGGAGTTTCAGTCAGTGCTACTTTCAATTGCGAGGATTTGCGTTTTGTGGCTTAACCTTTTCCAAAACACTTGGATTGCTATGGGAGGAGTCAGAGGACATGGCAACTACTAATATTTTGATTAATATTGCCTAGTATTGACTCATCCTTAGATCATGCTTATATTTAAGAGGTACAAGCACGCTCATAGGTTCTGAATTAGGACTAACTATATTCTTAGCTTCTTAAGAAGAGCTTTCCAAGAACATGAGTTAAATGTCCTAAAATGCCTGATAAATTCCTTGTCACTGGGGTATTATAACTATAGTAGTGGCATCTGTTTATAACATTAAGAGAGATATTTTATTGCTCTAGGTCCCTTTTTCAGTCCCACATTAGAGTATACCTGGTACCATGTTACTGCCCAAGGCTGTGCAGAACAACCCTATGATCTCAAGATCTGTAGATAACATCGTATGGTAAACTTTGGCAGACCGATAACATTTGGGCGATATGAGTAGACTCTTTATTGGTCTACATTGAAATGTTAAGAAATATCTTTTTCACGGGGGTTGATTTTCTCTCATTTTTTAGATCACAAGCTTTTCTAAGAAATGCCTCATGCACCCACTTATTGCATTACGTGTGGCATAAATTCCTGTTCTGCTGATTGTTTTTATTTATCTGTGGATACTAATGCTAATTTTCTTAAGTATGCATCTTATGCTACATCATAACTCCATAAGAGTACAAAAGGTTGAAAGTTAGCAGCTACTCATGTATCCTCTCCCAGCACAGGCAAGAAGAATATTGTCTTCTTTCCTAGTGGATGCTCTTTTCCCTCCCTCCACAACAAAAATGAGAAGGAGAGACAGCACTTTTCGACCCAAATTCCTGTGGAAGGACATTAATACAGTCGATACTTATTGGCCAATGCCCATTTTTTATTGAGGAGAGACATAATGGTTATACGTGGTTAAAGAGAGCTGCACTGAATTATGAATGCAAGGTTCCAAAGGGTGCTTAAATGGAGTACAGCTAATCACTGAATGGTTACATTATTTTCCCTACATTTTCTTACTTTGGCTGCTGGTATGGCAAAAAATAATGCAGGAACTTTGTTACCCCCAGTGGGCAAGCGTGGCTGCTATGTACTTATTGGTGCCTGGCTATGAGCCGTAAGGTTACAGTACCGATATAATATAGTTCTCTGTTTTGATGATAGTTTTTTATTCACCCAGTTTGTCTTCTTAATACCAGTACAATGTATGCTACATGGTTGTCTCTGCATTGTACACTTTGATGATAGGCTTTAAAGTGCAGTGTTACATTTCTTTTCTCATTATTAGTTATTCTAATATAGCTTTTTATTCGATTTGGAGTAAACATATGTATATATTGTAATGGTCACTCATTTTGACTATAAAGCAGCTGTTGGAATGGCATTGCCTCAAATTTCTCACTTCTTGTGTTTTCTCTATGAATGTTCTTGCATGTATATAGCCAATTTGGGATGCGATATTAAGATTCAATCCACAGCTCTTCATTTGGCTGGGAGACAATATCTATGCAGACAACAAACTACCACTAAAAGTTTTTGGAAAAGAGAGGACAATTGGTCCCTGGAAAAACACGGAAAGGTTTTTCCCAGTCTCTGAGAAAGAAATGAACCTCAAGTACAATCAGGCCAAGACTAATCCTGGTTATGCACAGTTACGTAGGAAAATGCAGGTGAGCAAAAAACTTGTAAACCGGCACATTTATTTTTAAGTAAAGTTATGGAGATAAATAACTTTGTACTAACTTTATAGCTAATCACTTTGTCTATGTCTGGGATAATTGTGTAGTTTTTCCTCTAGTTCTTAAAATTTTCCACAATTTTGTTTTCGTAAGCCACCCCACTTTGGAGTGAGATATTTCCTTTTGGAAAAAAAGAATTCATTCAGTATGGATAACTATCAATCACAACTAATTGGTAGTTGTGGAATACATAATAGAATATGAGCAAAAGCCGTAAGTGTTCCTATGCCATATCTGAATGGGCACTAAAAAAGTAAAATCAGACTGCAGTCAATAAGATGCATGAAACACTGAAGAAAAATCAGAGCAATAATTTGCAGTGATTTGGAGATAGGATCTCAATAAAAATCTAAGAAAGTTGAAGCATCAGATATTGCAATTTAAGGCTCAAGTATTTCCAGCTAGCCAAACATCATTATCACATAATCAATATTGAACTATAGTATGAATAAAAGAAGTAAACTATGTATATGGTAGCTGTTAATACATGAAAAAAAATGTATTTCAGGAGCATGTGTGGCATTTTGTAATTGAACATAGCCTTATATTGATAAAGGAAATTGGTTCCATTAACACCCTTTGAAGAGGGTGAGAATGCATGGCCCTATAAAGATCAGTTATCCAAACTTGAAAATTTAGCTGCCATATATACAACAGAAATTGGTATAATATAAGAATCCTTCAGGCCTCGGCAATTGCCTACTAATTGTACCATTGAACCTTGAGTTAAAAATAAAACTTCCTTGCATCTTGGAAATAAATGAATGAATTGTTTCACTGGCCAGGAATGCCCTCTTTCAGACTTTAATCCTTGAGTTTAGAATAAAAATAAAACTACCTTGCATCTTTGGGAAAAAATGAATGAACTGTTATGTTGGCCAGGAATGTCCACTTTCAGACTTTAATCATTGTATTGTAAGACTGGTGCTATCATCAATTCTAAATCACCAATTTACTAACAGAATCAATGCATAGTGGATGTTAATTCTTCTTGCAACATGTCTTCCTTTTCTTTTTTATATATTTACGACTTCTGCTTTTGTATATTTTTGCCTTTCCCAAAATGAGGAGGTTCCCTTGAGACTATCTAATGCTTTAAGCATTATATATCTAGATTGAACTATGTTGTATCCTTTTTTGTGCTGACATTTCGGGTCTAGCTTCTAGACCCTTCTTCAAGAATTGATGGATCTTCGATGATAAAATGGATTGCTATTAATGTGAATAAATAAATAAAAACATTTATGTAATTAGATGTGGAGTCAGCTTTCACAAATAACAATTAGTTAATTCACACAATCCAGTTGTTTTGTTACTATTATTTCAAATATTTATAAGTCCAGGGAATTAAAGTGAAACCTATATTTGCATTAAGTAATTAGTTATTATTAGTATTGGCTTTACCGATTGTTGATAAATTAACTAACAATTATTAAGTTTATAAGTCCAGGGAATTAAAGTGAAATCTATATTTGCATTTACTAATTTGTTATTATTAGTATTGGTTTTAGAGATTTTTAATAAATTAACTAACAATTATTAAGTTGCAATTTCTTAATCTTAATTTATTAATTTTCCATTTTATTATTAAGACTTAATTTTAAGGCTTCCAGTCCCATTAATTTTCCACCCACTATCTAATGCATCCTAAACTTTTTCTTTCTATGGCGATTTTCTATTAGCGAGTCCTTATGGATGAATTTTCGTAAATAACGTTTTTTATTTTGTTGAAAGAAGAAAATAACTCTTTTTGTGCTATATTCTTTTGCATTGAATTTGAATCGCAAATGTTTGTTACCTCACAGCGTGCCGGATTTAATCATAGGACTTGTTTCAGGTTTGTTATCCACCTTGGTTTGTTACATATATATGAATTTGGATCCAGAGGTCATCTATAGTGTTTTCGACTAAAATAATTGCATGTTACACCTTTTGCTTCTATTGCAAATTTCTATCAAGGAGTCTTTATCCATATATTTCTTAAATAACATTTTGTATCTTGTTGAGAGAAGAAAATAATACTTTTAATTGCTATATAAATTTATCATCTTATTGGAATCACAAATGTTTGTTACCTCGTAGTGTGACAAAGTTCAACTGTAACACCTGTTCCACTTTTGTTGTATAACTTAGTTTGTTACATATACATTAATTTTGATCTAAAGGCCATCTATAGAGTTTTCAACTAAAATAGACTCGGATCTGTACCCTAGAGTGCATACCCACTTCAGTAAGCAACTAAAACGACAACATCTAAATTAAAATTTATTCGGGCGGCTGAAAAATTTGGATCCTGCCAGATTTTGTGCAGATCTGCTGTGTTTGGTAACTAGGGTTTCGGGTACTACTGATAATGCCCCCAGGTATAAAGATGAGTCTTTTAGGTTCAGGGATGATTTTTGATGGACCACTTTACATAAAAACAATTATATTTTACAGTTCATAATAGTTCAAGAGAAATCCTTTTGCTAGGTAGTTTATACTATGATTTGTCATACACTAGCAAAGTTCCATCATAAACCATCTCTTGGTTAAAATGTTTTGAATTTAATCCAAGTTTCTGGGTAAGTTTTTAATGCAAAACCATTGTAGAGGAACACTAAAAAAATTATTTCTCAAAAACTAAAGGAATTGGAGCAAAATCGTTTTGGGAAAAGGCTGACTACATCAGAAGACACAACATGGCATTTTTTTGCTGACTAACTCATAGTTTAGGAGTTACTGAATTAAAACAGGTCCCAGGTAGACTTAATGAAAATAATTTAATTTTTCCACAGTTTAATTGTAATTAAAACTTAGAAAAATTATATCGAGAGCCCTAATTTATATGTCTTTTTCTTTTAAAATAGCTGTAAGTCCCTTTTTAGAGGCTGAACTTAGGAAATTACCCAGGGTTTAACAAAAAATCTAAACTAAAGATATTCTTTTTTTTATATCCTGCCTACTTGAAAATTAAAACAAGGAACAAGTGCAGTCTGATTTTAGAACAAGAAGGAGTTAAACAATAATTCATCAAAGATGGGTCAAACCATTGCAAGAATCATCCAAATCGTATGCCAGAGGCACTTAGTACAGAATACCCACCCTCCTTAGCAACACATTATCGACCAAGTTAAATCAACCTCTAGAACCTGAGTGTGGAAATTAAATAAATTATAACAGAGTATGCCCTTACCAGTGAACATCATCAAGCTTGGAAATGAACGATTCTAGAGCACCTACAAATGAAGTCACTAAACTCAAGATCTCCGACTTACCAAAATATGGAGAATGCAAGATGGCTGAATTTCAGATGACGCCGATGCCCATAGAACATGACCAATTTACAACTTCTACAGAGTGGGTCGCTCCACTCCAGATAGGGCTGAATTATCACTATTAGGACCAAAGAGAACAATCATGCAAGTAAATATGACACTTTATCCACCTCTTGAAATCAGCTTGGATACACATTAACCTTATGAGAAGTTTTCGTTCTTTACATTGACCTCAAGGAAGAGTTTTCATTTCCTTAGTGAAGGTCCACAACTCAAGGGATTTTGCCCCTTGAGAGAGATAGGCAAAGAGCTACCCTAACCAACTTCCACCAATAATATGTATAATTTTATGCCAAAGATGATGCCTCTATAATGATCCAGGTGACCCCCTTTAATAGCCACTTTTGGTGGTGCACTTAACGACATAGGAAAATGTAAATGGCTCACAAAAAGACCAAAAAACTTGACAAATACTTCCCTTGTTCACTTCTTCTCACCCACGGGAATTGGAATGGGCTAGAAGTCTTCATAATACGAACTAGTTCGAAAAAGGGACATTACAAACTATCAGTTCTTCTCTATTGCACACGCCTAACCCATTCTCATTAGGATACATGATAATCAATCTCAACAATTCAACTAATCAATACATTGTTTGCAACTCAGATCTTCCTCTTGCTGTAATAATTAAAAAACGACAATATAGCCATACATGGGTTAAATTTTTAGAACATTTGCACCCTGGAAATTAAAAAAAATGACAACACCCCCCTTTCCAAGTTTTCTAATGTTCTCAACCATTGCTGCATTTAGATGCTAAAAGATATCAGCTCCTGCACAATGCAATGCCCTGTTTAACCCATTTTGCATGTTGAAAAAAATAAAACAGCAATGGCCTCCCTTGTTAATGCATCTTGATGTCCTTACATTCCCCGAAATAGAAAAAAACAACAATGTAGCACTTTGAACTTCTAGAACATACCCACAATGCCCTTCCTTTGTTAACCTCATTTGATGCTTGGCATTTGAAAATAGAAAAAACAAAATGCTTCACCAATGCCTATCGATTTGAAATTAAAAGAGACATCTCTGGAGGTAGCTCAATTCGATATGCAACTTGTCCTAGCCGATTTTGCTGCTTGCACTTTGGAAATAGAAAAAAAAACAAAGAAAGAACAACGATGTATCACTTAGAAATTAAAAAAACAGCAATGCCCTTCACTTTGTTTAACCCACTTTTGAGGACTGTCTGATGTTTGCATTTGGAACCTTAGGAAAATAAAGTCAGCAAATGGTCAAAAGTACCTACCTCTATCCTCTCGCTCCTTGCTCTTGCATCGTTGTTCTTTGTGTGATTACAATGAGTGCGGGTTGGCCCTTCTCTTATAAGTTTTTGGGAGTCTTTTAGGGTTAGATGTTGAGCATCGGGAAGCTTTTAGCTATCCCCAATAAGAATCAAGTTTAACTTTTTTTAAAGAGCATTCTTTTTAGCATATTAAACTTGGTTAGTGCTCTGTAAGGGGATGTTGGAATGCAGGATGCGGGGAGGGGACGTCCTGTCCCCTGTCCCCAAACTCAGCTCAAGTGACGTCTATTTTATGGCTTGGGGATGGGGTGCGCGTCCTGTGTAACATATGGTAATTACTCAAATATCCCTTCCCTATGCAATTTTAAAATGGGAAACAATTTCAGGTGAGCCCATCCGTTTGAACATGGTAACTAGTGCTTGCGAGTGAGTTCGGTACTTGTTAGGCCTGAATTTAGCTCTTGCCTTAATCACCTATTGTTACAAGCGGTGGTCTCTAAGGAGCTATACACTGTATTGTGGGAGCTCCTTGAAGTCTAGAATCATCCTCATCGTAGAGCCAACACATCAACATATCATATGTTGCATCATTGTTTTTCTAGAAGATGACACCTCAATAGATGATGGCCTGGTATGCTTAGCAAGTCTTTTGTGTCCATTACAACATGTTTCCCATTCCTTCCACTGTGTTATGATCCAGGCTTGATTGAGGATTAGATCCATGTGACATGCATCTTCTCCATTAAATATCATGAGATCAGTGCCTCGAGAGCCAAGTAGGTTGGGGGAGGAATCAACCTCTTCAGTTAGAGTACTGCTTTGTCATTTTGGCTGCTTCCTGATGGATTCTCACATCCATTGACGGGTCTTCTTAGTCAATGAGCCAGCTCCTTTTACAAGAAGGCTCATTCTAGGACTTGGTGTCACTCAGATTTCACCCTGAAATCTGCAACTACCCTATCCAAAAAAATTTCGTACTTTTAAAATAATGGATCGTTTTGTGTTTTTATTGCCTGAAAGTTCCTGTATTGTGTCAAGATAATCCCAAAGAGCCGTATTAGCCTTTTTCGCCAAATACCCAAATGCCCAAAATTGTTTTATTCTGTCGTTGGGAATTTATCTGCGGAAAATTTGTATTAATTATTTTGAGCCCATGTATGAGGCTATTTGCGCTCTGTTTTAACTCTATTATGAGCGAATATGTTATTATTCCTATGTGCCAGAAGGGTTTTAACTTATTTTGAGTTTTGGGCTTTATTTGTAACTTTTGGCAATTTTTCGTGTTTTTGTGGTGTCCCATTTCGTTTTCTGTGAAATTTCTTTGGAGCAATTCCTTTGCCGGTTAAGCCCGATTTTTGGCCTGGAGCAGCTGGAAAACATATATGCACATTATGCCCGGAGGAAGTCGTCATCGGAGGTCTGGATCACTTTGAAAAAGACGAAGTCGTGCGCTAGAAAAGCCCCTGCTGGGATGGGCGCATTTTTGGAAAACAAAGGATTTAAGCTGCGATGGGAAAAATATAAGCCACAGGCAGGTTGGGAATTTTATACCTGCCTAGCAGGGTACTTTTTCCCATGTTATAAAAGTCACTTAAGCTCACAGTGGGAAAAATAGAGGCTGCAGGCAGGTGGGAATTTATTGCCTACCTTGCAGGGTAAAAATTCCCATGATAAAATAAAAGGAAAGTGACTTAAGTGAAATCATGGGATTTTAGTGCCTGCCTTGCAGGGTAAATAATCCCATTGTCAAAGTCAAATCACTTAAGTGGATCACGGGATTTTGGTGCCTGCCTTGCAGGATAAAGAATCCCATTATGAAAAAATTCTTAAAAATAGAATTACATATGCAAAAAAGTGCGCCCCCTTTTGGTGAGAGAATAAAAGCCTTAAATTGATTATTTTAATTAATCTATTCTCTCAAAAAGTGGTGCCCAAGCTTGGAGGAAGTCAACAAGTCAAAGTTGAAATAAAAGAAATTAGATTTAAAAGCATTAAAATTAATTTATTTAATGGTTGCCCTCTTCCTCTCAAAAAGTGCGCCCCATTTGGGTATTATTTAACGTTTTTTAAGGCATTAAAACATTAAATTAATTTCTATTTTCAATGGCTGTGGTCAAAGCACATTGTGAAGCTTAAGTGAAGTGATGTGTGAAGGATTAAATTGGATTAATTTAATTTATTGGATGGCTGTCCTTAAACATGCTATTTTTAAAAGAGAAAAGTATGATTTTTAATTAATTAATTGCCTTTAATTGTTAGGGCAATTATTAATTATAGAATTGTGAAGGTTATATAAGCATGGGCAACCATATGGGTGAATTATTCAAATCATAGGTAAAGAATTGCAGCCAAGTGGAAAAGTGCGCCCCCATTAGAGGAAGGATTTTGCTCAGACAAGGTGACAACAAGGTTAAAAGCTTCCAGATTTGGCGCATGCGTTAGAGGAGGTTGATCTTTATCTGCATAATTGTTTCCACAGGTGTTACAGGAGCTCAGGTGTTGATTGAGAGGATTTATGCTCTCTTTATGTACAAATTAAACACCATTTGTTGGGGCAACAGGGTTGAAAAGTGCAGATTTTTACAATTTAAATTCACTGTTCATGCTCCGGTGGGCATTTTTGTCTGAATAAATTGCAAGAATTCATTACAGGTGCTTTACAAAAGAAAAGGAGTTTTTATCAATGTCCAATACATTGCAAATATCCTCCGAATCTGAAGAATTGTCCAGATCTGCACCAGTATTGAAGAAATCCGGCCAAGTAAGGAGAAAAAGAATTATTCAGACGAAGATAGACAGCCATGGCGAAGGGAGATGAAAAAGAAAGCACGATGGAGTCATGCATTGCTTCCAAACTTGCAGACATAGGAGACACAGATCTAGGCCCGGAACCTCTTGCCGATTTGATTGATAGATCCAGAGCGGGAAAGACTTCACTCATGCGTGCGGTCAAAAGTAGTGGAATTATCTGAGCTGCAGCTTTTCCATGTACAACCCAATTGCCAGAGTTCGTGATGGAGTGTGCTAGATCTTATCATCCTTCATCCAGATCAGTATGTGATGCTTCGGGAAAGACAATAATTCGTTTGGACGCAGAGTTCATCAATTATTGTTTGAAGATTCCAGTACGAAAGGTGGTGACTTCTATTAGCATTCAGGATGCTGACAGTAGATGGGAGAAGCATAGAGCTGATTGTGTGAGCATTATGAATAGCCGGTACATGAAGAAGCCTAGATCTCCTTCAAAGTTCCCGAGAACTCTTCCACGGTCCAATTTGGTGCAAGAGGTAGATGATGTCGTCAAATTGCTATGCAGGATGAATGGCGAAGCGAATGCCTAAACTTTCCGTACATGGATGTATGCTTTCATCAGGACCATTGAAATCAACAAGGTTGATTCTATAATCAATTGGTCGGAAATTATTAGCAGCAACATCGGTGAGCAACTTCGGAACGTGAAGCGTACTTTCAGCTTCAAGATGACTTCATACTTGGTGTATGCTGCAGCTTCACAAGGTGTCTTTTCCAAGCTGGATAGATGTGGTGTTCTTTCCAAGGACCCCATTTTCAAGTGCTACCTGCAACTTACTGCACCTACAGGAAAGAAAGACTTCAAAGTGATCAACGATGACTTCTTCTACGATTTCATCTGCAGGCTAGACAAAGACTTGAAGGCCAACAGGGTAAGCAAGGAAGCGTGGGAAGCCGTGTCCAAGATTGGAAGTCTATTCATTCAATTTGCAGATTTCACATACCTCAGGGTTACGGGCTTTTCTGGAGAACCAATAAAGATGCCCAGGTATTCGAATGATAGATTGATCGCCATGGAGCTGAGCAGACAACTTGTGGAGTTACACGACCTTCAGTCAAAGCGGCACAAGTCTACGGGCTTCTTCCCAATCACTGTGGGATATTACAGCTGCATTAGCATTCACAGAGCTCGAGGGATAGAAGGGCAAATGTTATCCGAGTATGAGCAAGAGTTCTTCCCTGCACGGCTGAACTTCGATCCATTTGGAGTAGCCAGGAAGACAATCTCCCAGCAGTACGCACATGTGCCTTCATTAGAAGATTTCTGGATGAAGTGCGGAAGTGAGTACGAGGTTAGAAAGAGAGATTTCAGCAGGCTGTCAGCAAAGCAAGTGTTCGACTTTGGACTAGCGCGGATACCTGCGGATCTTAAAGATGATGGGAATGTGGTACTTGACACTTACCATCAAATGGGAGGAGATAAAGCCATACTGCAGAATAACATAGGAGGCTGCAACACAATTGAAGAAAGGTCGAGAGCTGTGTTGGTGAATACTTCAAACTAGTTGCTGACAAAGGGATATTGCCTTGATGAAGCATTGATGAATCAAATCACGGGCAACTTCGGCGCAGGAGATTCCCTCAAGCGAAAGCATGAAGGAGAAAGCAGCAGAAGGTCTGAGAAGTTGAAAGTACACAGAAGATCTCAAGAGAAAGAGAAGATCACTTCTACGACCATAGCTTTGACTCCGGCTTCTCCAGTACCCAGTACTTCACCAACTATTGCACCGCAGCAGCAGGACGTTTCCATGGCTTCATTGAATCCGGCGACATTCGTCTTCTCTCCTCAGCCACTTTGTTCATCACCCGTTCCAAAGGAGATGTTGAAGCTGCAGATGACAGAGTTCGAAAGAGCTTTGTCCTTGGATGATTCAGAGGATGGCAGCCATAACACTGTGGCACTTTCTGACGGAGAGGATGCAGAGCGGGAGATGGTATTTGCACTCAGCGACTTCTCACTCTCTGAGAAGTAATTTCTCGGAATGGTTGGCTTTGCAGTTGGTTCCAGAAGCGAGAATGGAGATGAACTTAGAGGAGCACGACTTGCAGCTACTCCAGGATCTGAGCAGAAGAGACAGAAGGCCTAAAGTTGCTAAAGCAACTTCTAGGTTGATCATTGAGAATTCGGGAGAGAAGTTTGTTGAGATATCAATTCCGACAGAAGGAAAGATAGAGGAGCTCACGGCGGAAGATGTGACAGTGACCAAAGTACCACTTGGTCAAGCCACCACTGAAGGATTGAAGCAGGACACGCAGACATTGATAGACGCTTTATTCCTTAGGCTTGACAGTGAAAAGGCGGAGAAAGAAGAGCTGCAGAAGCAAGTATCTCAATTATGTGAGATCATAGCCAAGGTTGCTGAAACCTTCCATTCAGCCCATTTCAGAGCAGGTGAGTGATCATCTTATGCAGGAAATGGAGGACGCAAGCAATCAAGTAAAGGCTATCGACGAATGGAAGGATCTGATTATTCGTCAAGCTTCTGTACAACTTGGGGAAGTGCCAGCCCGCCTAAAGGTTATGAACGATGCAACAAATCAACTAAAGCAACTGATGGAAAACATAGAAGGCATGAATACAGTTGCAGAGAGTAACCTGAGTATTTTGGCCGAGATCAATAAGCTGCCGAGAGATGTATTGATTGCAGAACAGATTGTACCAGACGGATCAGTCGAGAAGGGGAAGCAGCTAGAGTTTGCAGTATCTTTCCGCTTGGAAATCTGCAGAGTTTTGCTGAAGAGGATGCAGGCACTTGAGAGTAGAACATCAAATTTACCAGGACAGTATCATTTCTTTCACTGAGGAAAGAGTGGACGGAGGTGTTACTTCATACGTGCGGATCGTTTCGACTAAGGTGCCTAATTCCCTGGAAGATTCTCTTCTGATGGTACAAAAGAGAATTGATAAAGCTACCAAGCCTTTCACGATGAATTCTATCAGTAGACTGGTGGCGCTGTAGGCATACATTGCGAGGTTTGGGCCGAGTTTGGAAGACGTGGAAGCGTGCATCAAAGTGTTGAATGAAGGGTTGCTGCAATTCAGGACAAAGAAGGAAGCAGTGGCTAAAATAGATGGAAAGATGCTGAATTACATGTTCGATAAGTATATCCGATATCAGAACAAGAAGACATAAATGTTACAGCTGGTATGACTTCTTCTATTCTTTTTTATTCTATTTTCTATGTTCCCGAATGAAATTGTAAAACTTCTAAGTTATTGGTTTTGCAACCATTACTTGAAGTCATGTGGAACCATTCTGTTAGTTAAGTGATACATGTGTCACTTAAGGAGAAGATAGTTGAGGATGATTGCCAAATGTCATCGTTACTTGTTGTTTATGTTTCAGTTCAGTTTAAGTTTTCCATTTGTACTTTCCCTCCTACATTCTATAAGTAGGAGAAGAACCTTCGGGTTAAGGATCGATCAGAATTTGTAAGCAGCAATCCTGAGTTCTAGACTTTGTGTTGAACTCCTGAGAGCAACTTGGAGCAGAGGAATACAAAGGAGCAGGTTTCCGGAGAACTTTGTGTCATGGTGTACTGTGTTTCTTGCTTTGAATCTTAGATATTTTGATAAACTTTGTGTTATTTTAGATCTAGATCTAGAGCTCCCTTTGTTTTATAATTTTGTGTGTTCATATCTATTAAGTTTCTTCTATGTGCATGTAATTAGCTCTGCTATCTACTAATTGGGATGCACATCTTCTCCATTTCTTCTCTGTATTTCCTTTACTTCTTTCTTCAATAACTTTCCTTTCTTAAACAGATGCTTACTTGCTGCAGAACTTCTTAGTTATGGTTCATGAACTAAGTAGTTAAAGTAAAACCCCTGATAGATAATAACACATTTTTATTGACAAATCTGACACGAGAGCCTCACCAGTTAAATGAGGGAGATTTATCTCATGACTGCCTAGGTTTGATGCTATGTAGAAAATCTAGCCAACAGTTTTTTGCGACTCTGCTGGGGAAACAACTATCTTTGCAGATCAAAGCTTTTCCATTGAAGATCAGAGTGTTTTCCATAAAAATATCAACCTGGCTGAATGTCCATTCACCCGATCTGTGAAGGCACAAGGAAGGACTGATCATTTCTTTCGACTGCAGGAGCAATTCAATTTCAATCATCCTCCTCAAGTTAGAAGCCACAGATCTAGTCTCTCACCAGGAAGGAGAGTACACACCCATCTAGATCCGGATCGTATTCAACATAATCCGGCGGCTGGAATTATCCATCAAGTCTATCGAGTCTACACAAGGAGGAGACGTGCTCAAGTTAACATGGCGCACCAGATTGTGCTTGTTCCGTGGGGAGCAGCTTTTGGACCTTTGAACTTGGCTCCACCTATGCATGAACTACCAAAGGGATCCAGAAAGAATTTTCCGAAATTCTTTGGAGATGGAAAGCAAAATCCGGATGATTATTTGGCGGCCTTCTTCATATCTTGTGGTGTGCTTGCAGTAGAACATGAAGATGTCTCAGTCAGGCTCTTTATTGAGACTCTACACGACTTGGCGGGAGAATGGTTTTATCGGCTAGCTCCTAGCACCATAACCAACTGGGCGACTATGCGTGAGCAATTTTTGAAAAGATTCAAGCCTGCAGAGGATGCTAGCACGTTGATCACCCAACTGACGCAGTTGAAGAAAGAGCCAAGCGAGAACATGCGGGACTTTATTGCAAGGTTCCAAAGGATTTTGTATAAAATCTCCACTTCTGCCGCATTGAGCGATGAAAATCAAAAGACGTTTTTTATAAACGCTCTATTGCCTGAAGTTGGATATCAGCTAAGAAGGGCAAAACTGGTAAATCTGCTGGAAGCACAAAATGCTGCCGTGGAGGTTGATGACGACTTGATCATGGCTGGAAAACTCAAACAACCATCTCATAAAGGTGATGGCGCTTCTTCTAGTACTTCAGATCCTTTGTTGCAGAAATTGGCAAATGACATGCTGCAGATCAAGAAGCAGATCTCTCAAGCATGGAATGTAACCCCCTCAAGAATAGCTCCTACTCGGACCTTTAATGGTCAAAATAAAAATCAAAATCGAAACAGACTTGCTGCTGCACCACAACGGTTGGCAATAGAAGCTGCTCCAAGGAATAACTTGGAAACTAATGAAGAGGATCTCGGCATTGATGAATCATTCGATGATGAAGACTTTATAGATCCAGCTGGCGACTCCAATATTGGTTACCCGGACTACGAATCTGATGATGGCTATTATGAATTTTTTGAAGATTCTGATGGTCACACTTTTGCGGTGTTTACAAGGTCTCAGACGCGCCAAAATGCTGAAGCATCCACAAGTGGCCGGAAAGAGAGAAGATCCTGGCCCGGATGTTACTATCTTGAAAAGAGGTAGCACTCTTCCTTCTTCTTTAGCACCTAAGGATAAATATTCAAATTCTTTCAATTCGCAGCAAAGATCCAACACACATCCTGCTGAAGCAAGTCAAGCTTTCGACATAATTGATCACATCAAGAGGAACAAGGTCCAAATGTCAGAAGCTGAGTATTTGAGGGCATTTCCTAATCAGCTGAATAGATTGGTCAAATATGTGCAAAGTAATGGTCCCAGCCCAACAAACAATACTTCATGGGGTATCTTGTCAAATCCAAAGAATACTCCTACAAATAATGCGGCGGCAAGTTCTTCTCCTTCTACCCCTTCTCTTGCTACATCAGAAAGGATCGAGCCATTCTATGTATCTTTGCTTATCAACGGATACAAACTGAGCAATTGCATTTTGGATTTTGGAGCTTCTGATAATGTAATGCCTGCCAAAGTTGCTGATGCCTTGGGTCTCACGTTGACAAAAACCATCGGAAGATGTTATTCAATGGAAAGGCAAGTCCCTCTTGTGGGGCAAATCAAAGATGCGCAGGCAGTACTTGCTTCTTTTCCAGATAAAAGACTGAAAATGACTATCCTTGTAGCAGACATTCCAGTCTCTTATGGCATGCTGTTGAGTAGAAATTTCTGCAAAGAGCTGGGTGGAGAAGTCAAGATGGATTGGTCTTGTGCGCACATACCAATCAAAGGAGTAAATCAGAAGCTGGAACCTGAGAAGAAATCTAAGTACACAGTATCAAAATCTGAGGATCCTAGATCTCAGATCTTGTTTCAGGAATCGGATCACGGAGTCCATTATCTAGAAATGGATAAAGAAGAAATTCAACCGGTGATTCAAGAATCACATCAAATTGATAACAAGATTTGGACTCTGGAATAAATCTGAAATAAAACATTCCTTAGCAAACATTGGTTGAACCATGGAAGATCATGGATTATATTTCAGTTTTCATCATTCATATTCATGTTTTATTTTTGTATTTGTATTTCCCCTCTTAATGAGGTCGACAGGGTTTAGTGCCTTTAATGAGGCTTAATAAAAGATTATAATGACTTATTAGGGGGTTGGCCTTACCTTTATGAGCTTTGGCGCCAAAAGGAGGTTATAAAAGAAGATTAGAGAGCTCATTTGAGGGATTGAGTTTGTAATGTCCCCTTTCTTATGCCTAAGGCCTAAGGGCCAGTTCGAGTTCAAGCCTTGGTCATACCTAAGGGGCTATGGACGCTGGGAGCTATTGGACATGAATCATAGTAGAAATACTCGCCAAATCCAAATATTTGTCCGGCCCCCCAAAAAAACTCGGCAAAAACTCGCCAATATTCGGTCAATACTCGGGAATACTCGGCAACTTAAAAAATACACAAATTTCTTTAAAAAAACACAAATTTTAAGTAACACATAGCTACAAAATGTATCAAATGAGCCCATAAAATGTTGGAGAAGTGTTTTCTATTAGATTTGAATACAAATACAATACAAAGTCAACATCATCACGCGAATACAACAACTGGCTGATAAGTAATATGAATTTATGATGATTGACATTGAAAAATATCATCACTAAATTTCATATCTATGCAAGTTACAATATACAATATGTTACATTTTCCTCTTCCCCAATCTAGAGAAATATTGGGGAGAGGGTCTAGTGCCTCTACTAATCCCCACACTTGGCTGTGTATCCTTGCTCCTCCTAAGAAGGTTGTGACTCTGGCTCGAACTTTGAAGTAGATGGTGGTGCTGGTGGCTCCTCTGCTGCATGTTGGAGATCACCTCCAAAGATGTCATCCAATCCAATATCTCCTCGCAGTCTTGCTAGTGCTTCTCCCTCCATAACTTCCCTCTCAAAAGAAGCCATCTCGTCCGCTCGTGAACGCAGAGATTTCCTCTTCTTTCCCAGTCCACTTGCTGTATGGATCTATTTCATCCAAATCAATAAGATCCTCTGATGTGGCCTCCACTTTTCTTGTGCGAAGCCGGAGATCTTGTATTGCACAAAAACCAAGTCGTTGAGCCTATTTTTGACTCAACCTATTGCACTTCTTCATGTGAATGGCCTAAAAAAAAAGTCTCAGTTGCGTTCACATCCAGAAGTGCTACAAGGTTGAGACAAAATTCTGAGGGCTAGCTTTTGAAGATGCGGGGAATTCCCTCCTCAATCCTCCCACCAAGAACCTACAAACAAGATAATCATTTTTTTATAAGTAATTAATAAAATCAAATCTGTAACTAATAAGTAACTTGGTAAACATTCTAATTTTTATTACCTGGTGACTACGTGCGCTTCTCCCTCGAATAGCTAGCACCGAAGAAAAGAGTCTCCCCTTAGCATATTTGTACCTCTACAGCTCTAAAATGACAAGGTCCCTCGTCTCAACATTTGGTATCATCCTCTCAATACATGTTGAAAGGCCCTCCATAACCTCTCCGTTCACCTCTGTGAAGCTGTCAGAGAAGAAATACTTGGGGTTGAGGTAGTACCCCCGCTGCATGAAGAGGTTGGTGGAGTTGATTGTTCCAGCTTCCGATCAATAATCTCCCAAAAGGGACCATATCTAACGATATCCCCCCTGTAATAGTTTTGGATAGACTCTTTGGCCCTATCCATGGCCTCATATAAATCCCATGGGGTTTTTTATCCCCATCAACCAAACGCAAAACTCTCACTAACGGCTCTGACACCTACACACAAATTAAAATCTAAGATTGCAAACTTACAATACATATTAGAAATGAAATAAAAAAGTGAAAAGTAGAACAATATATTTATAATTTAACAAATTAAAATAAAAGAATGAAATATAAATCAAAGTTTGAAATTACTTTGATGATCTCTATAGCTCTCTTTGCAAAGATATCATCAAAGACTATCTTTGCAACCCTCTCTTCGTCAGCTTTCTTGGAATATTGTGAGTCTAGCCATGCGTGACTCAGAAACATTTGTTTCAAAGGTGTCAACAAACTAGAAATACTTTGCAACGTCAAGAAGTTAGTTGCAAACCTTTTGACACTTAGTTCGAACAAGTTCTTTCCCCTTTGTGTGTACTCTCATCAAGCTCAGAACCCAAGGGTGATTGTATATGTACTTCGTTATAGATCTTGCATCTTCTACAACCGGCCTCACCCAATCAATTTTGCCTATGTCCTCCAAAAGAAGGTCAATGCAATGAGCTGCACAAGGAGTCCAAAAGAGTGATGGATGTCTCTCCTGCAGTAGTCTCCCAGCCGCCACATATGTTGCTGCATTGTCTATGACAACTTGCACAACATTCTGTACACCAACCTCTAATACAACTGTCTCTAACATAACACTCAAATTCTCTGCATTTTTTAATTATATTAGAGGCATCAATAGACTTTAAAAACACCATCTCACCGTTTGAAGCTGCTAAAAAATTAACAAGGGTGCGGTTTCTTCCATCCATCCACCCATCCACCCATCTGAAAGAATGGTGCATCCGAATTTTTTCTATTATTTCTTGTGCTCTTTCAGCATGGTCGTGGCATCTGCAATTGCACCCTCAAGTAATTTCCCAATCAAATCTTTTGGAGAGGGTTCCTTGTACCCTTTATCTTGCAACTGTCAACGTTGTCACCAAGTACTCTCAGTATGGGCTCTTTGCCACATTGAACCAGCAGGTTGTTGTAGTACCAAAAATTTGCACAAGCTTTATCCACTTCCTCATGCATATCTTTGTTCCAGACTAATACCTTTCAATGAAGGTTGTGCTCTAGGTGTGTTCCTTGCCACAAAAAAAACTCGGTATGCCTTTGGTCGAACTTGATGAAGATGCGCCTCTTCTGGCTCTTCCTCTTCGTATGTGTGGGACCATGAGTAGAGCCCACAATTGTTGCCGAGCATCATCGTCTAAATCCTCTTCCATTGCAGCCCCAAGTCTAATAGCTTGTGCATATGGCTGCCTTCAGCCTTGCCTTCTCTAGTTTCTTCTCCTCTAACTCTGCCAGCTTTGCTCTAATCTCTCGCTTTGCCTCTTCCGACATGTTGGGGCAAAATCGTAACATCTCGACAAACAATAGTTGAAAGACGATATTTCAAACGATTGATGCCTCCATTCATTTTTTTGTTACAAAAAAGTGCAAAAAATCATTTCGCACCTCACTAGCTCCACGTACAAACATACTTCCATGCTATGGAACCGGCATTCGGAGGAACGGTCTCTGCTAGTGATTCAAATGCCGAACCTGATGCCATCGTTAAGCTCTAATCTGCAATATGATGCACATTTAAAAAATTAGAAAATGTAAACTTAATTTAATTTTAAAAACAAAAACGTGGCTTAATAACAAATTTGCGTAAATAAAAAAAATACATTACAAGCATTCAATTTTAGATTACATGTATTTATAATTACAAAACGAATCGATTACAATACACATACATAAATTTTAACTAGTTACAATGAATTTGCGTTATCATATATATATATCACACACATAAATATATAGTATACTAGTATATAGATATGATATATATGCATATATATAGACACACACATACATACCTCTGGTTGCAAATGGGCATAAAAAAATTTACATGCATTCGATTTTAAATTACATGTATTTAGAATTACACATATGAATCTATTACAATACATATACATAAAGTATACACAAAATTTGAAAATGAACTTGGAAGAATTTAAAAAAAAAATTCATACCTCTGGCTGCAAATGTAATTCTCTCCAAATAAGCATTCGATTTTCAAATTACGCGCTATTTAGAATCCACTCAACAGGAAGCAATGCAAGCTCAAATGGATATGCGTGAGTGAAAATTTGGAGGGAGTTCGAGGTCCTTAAAAAGAGCAAAAAAACGGTACCTCCATTTGCAGCGTTTCCAAATTTGAGTGTAAAATTCCCTTGTGGGATATTACGCGATATATATAATGTTTGGGCGAGTTGCATATTCATGGAACTTAGCCGATAAACCCTGTGCAGAGTTTACTCGCCACTAACCTTAGTGTCGAGCCATAATACAACCCAGTTTTAATGGCGAGTATTTGAGTGAGCATAAGGTGACGGTTTAGATGGGCGAGTACTCAGCCGAGTTTTTCATACTTCTGGTACAAAGCATTCTTTGGCATCCTTAAAATAATCAATAAAACCTGCTGATCCGTGCAATTGTAACTTTGGAAATCTTCTTTGTACTATAGACAAAGATATGTTACTGCTTTCGATATGAAACCAATTCCAACGGTTAGGGAAAATTGTGAGCTTTTAATCCATAAAGGATAATCAGATCTTTCCACACACTGGAGCAAGACCTCTTACTAGTGAAGGACACCTAACAACTTGTGATACTTAATCGCTAGGGTTAGGGGTAAAATCTGACGAATCGCTAGAGCGCTATCACGCTTGTTTCACTTTAATGTGTCAATTATTATGTAGAAACTATTGAGCTTAGTATTATTAAGAAATCTATTGAACTCAATAATATGTATAACTACTTGCTAGATTACTTTAAAATCCCATATTTTTAGAACATGCTCTTTCTTTTAAGCACAGATGACTTCATGGAGATGAATGATTAGCATTAGCGTTGTGATATATGATATTTATTAGTATGATCACACTTCTAGACCCTCAAGGGAAACTGATGATCTTCTTCCAAAAATGGCGCCTATGAATATTATCATCACCAAATGATTGCAAAACTTATTACTGCAAGCTTTCATGTGCACACACACTGTCACCATTTGTGCTGCATTTCCATTGAACATTTGATGTTATTTGTGTGGTCATGAGTGGCCAAAAAATGATAATTCTTCAAGCATTGGAATTCGGCAAGTATTGATGCAAACCGTTGACACATGCTAAGCAGTGTTTTAGTAGTTGCATCGAATTTTATAGCGTTTGCTTTTACATCTACAAAAAGTTCTACACAAAATTTGGTGCCATCATCTATTCGGAAATATCACGTTGAACAAATGTGCCTGAAAGTCACCAACAATCAAATATGCTAATTTCATAGGGATATTAAAAAGCATCACTTTTATGGGTCGACTCAAAGCAATAACAATAATAGAAAATATCTCAATATTAATTATGTACATGCTCCCAAGAAATTATGCGATCTTATATAGGTCAGTGTGTGTTTACCTATATATAATTATATCGTACGATTCAACATCTCATAGGTTAGATGTCGAGAGAATAAACTTTTTAATACGATTTGCACAATTTGGAAAAGCTCATATATGAAATTACATGTTGTAGTTGAGAAACTAAGTATCTTTCTCATCTATAATACACTGTTGAAGGAAGTAAAATTATGTAGTATCCCTTACTAAATTCTCTCCTCAAAACTACAACTCCCTACATACCAGTCATTGTCCTAATCATCAAGCTATGTAATGCTCCCCTGGTTCCATGCTGAGTCACTATGAAGGCCTTGAAGGCTCATTCCACCTTCCGTGGGCTTCAAGGAACCGTGTAAAACAAAAGTGGTTTTTGTGTGTGAAAACCGTGAAAAGCGTATGAAAACCGAACTTGGGCTATTTTCAACCCTCATTAAGTCGCCGAGTCTTCTTGAAAACTACAAGGGAGATAAAGAAATACTCTTTTATGAGGTCGAGTCTTCTTAAGTGAACATTAAAAAGTTTGCAAGTTAAAGAAAGGGCACTTAAGTGAGGTTTGAATGGAGGAGGAGCATCATCATCATTCATCATTTGGACATCTACTTGGATTTTGGTAGCCTAAGTTTTCATTGGTTCGAGTTTTTGGCGAAGATAAAATTCAGATTAAATCTCTGGCAATGAATATCTATTCGCGAAAAAATTGTGTGATTAAATCTTCGTTGACATGAGCGTAAACGTGTTTTGGAGGGACTAGATATTATGTTTTGTCATTAGGAAGGGACCACATGACACTTAATATTTAATTTTGCATTGGGGTAATCACTTTTAAATTGTATAATTTAAAAGAACTAACTTAAGTTACTTTTATTTTATTGGCCCTTCCTAAGGAAAAATGCAACTTCAGCTATTTGGGGCTTTTTTTGCCTTGGGGGAAAATATATAAAGAGTTGGGAGGAAAAAGTGAAACGTCATTCTTGCATACATAATTATTTTCCTTCATGTGCAACTGCTTCTTGCAAATTTATAGCTTGTGGAGGGAAATCCCACATGGACCCTAGCTTCGGTGGTGAGAGATCCATCCTTAGCTAGCAGGGCATTCTTCGGTAGTGAGAGATCTACCCTAGCTTGTCATTTTGGAGCTGTTTTAGGGATGTTTTATAGAGATAGTTTTAGAGGTTTCAGAGGAAGAGTTTTGAGGGTTTTAGATGACATTTTGTGGAGAAAATCAAAGGGTTTTCAGATCAGATTTACGGCAGCGATAAGAGCAGGGTTTGGGCATCATTTTTAGAGACTTTTCAAAGGATTTTGATCATTTTCCAAAGGGGTGACTTGTTTTGAAGATTGCAGCCCTTATTTGGAGGGTTTCTGGGTTGCCATTTTCAGATCTGAAGGTTGGAGGTTTCATTCTCTATATTAGTATATGTAATTTCCAGAATTTCATAATTTTATCTTGCTTATTGGAGAAGTTACGAATTTTCGAAGTTTTACCAATGTTTAGGGCTTTCTGTAATTTTCTTGGCAGCAATTTATTATCTTAGAAAAATTCCAAAAATAAGTTTTTACTACTTTCTTGTATTAGCAAGCTCACTATAAATTTTCAAGTGATTTGAGTGAGTATTTTGAGAGAGATCAATTTTCTTTAGTTCGCTGCCCTAGCTGTTAAAATCTGTAAAAATCAATATTTCCTTTGCTGCAATTTTTTCTATATTTGTGTATCTTTTTGTGGTATCCCACAAGGGATATTTCAGATGTCTATCTGGCACATTTTTTAATTTGGGCATTGTGAGCTTGTTGCTTACATGTTCTTCCATATGAGGACTTGAAATCTACTTGTTGTGTGGCATCCTAGAAGGACGAAAACCCTTCAACATTGTTTGAGCTTGAGGATTATTGCAGATTTGAAGAAAAGAGAACATGTTCAAATTTTTTAACTCGGCATTGGGTAGACTTCCAATAGGTGGAGCGACCTACTTTGGAGATGTTATGGTTTGATGCTCTAGAAGACATAATTATATAATAATTCACTTTATAATCTGATTTTGTCATATTTTGTAAGGGCGGAATTTCCGTTTTGGTGATTTTTGGAGACTTCAGTTTAGCTAGGTTTTCTTAGCCCTCGGATTCGGCTAGTCTGCTGCTGATTTGAATGATTAATTCCAGCTATATAATTTGATATTCTGTCCATCTTTTGATATAAAACGTGATTCATAAATGTATTACCAAATGGTTAGAGTCATTGTTTTGTGGCATTAACTCATTGATTTGTATGGTGAAAAGTGGACTTGAATTCCATAATTAGTTCGCTGCGTAGTTCTAAAAATCGCGATTACTCGGGCGATAATCGCAATAAATCGTTTTTCACATGCAAAACGATTTATCTTTCCACTAAATCGCGATTTATTTATTGCCCATAAAATCGAACGGTTTCCGGTGCTAAATAACTTGAAAAATCGTGGAAAATCGCTCCCTTTCCTCCTGCTGAGTATCATCGTTTTTAGCTTATGCGTTTTTTTTTCGCCTGTTTTCTTTTTGCGCAAATCATTTTTTTCCTTTTTTTTGGCATTTATTTCCTTTTTTTGATTTTTGGTGAAAAAAACACAAGTATAGATGTAGCAGCAAAAACTTGCATGTGCCATAACTTTCATTCTGTGGCTCCGTTTCAGGTGCAGTTTTCTCTAAAAGTGTATATTTTCTCGAGCTCTATTTATTGATGGCAATATTTTTCTTATTTTCATAAAATCCATTTTTGCACCTTTTTGGACCAAACAACTTCTTGCAATCTTCTGAAAGAATCATGAGCTTTGATCGCTTGTAGATAGATTAGTAATTAAAAATACAACCATGCGAGTATTCCAACCATGGTATATACAACTTATACAGTATACAATATATTGTACACTGTATACATTTATATAAAATACATTATTTAATTTTATACAATCTATAACATACACTATAAATTTAATTTTATTCGTTTTGTATATACTGTACATTATTATAAATCTATAGTTAATTGTACAGTATACACTATAAAATTATAATAGTATACTATATAACGATTTAACATTTAACATCATTTAACATTATAATAGTATACAGTATACAATATACAATATACAGTATACAGTATACTGACTGTATACTGTATACTGTATACTGTACAAACTACAGAGTCACTTCTCGCATTATTTAACATTAATTTTTACATTTAATTTAAGGTATATTTATGAATTTAAATGTTTTTGAAAGTACTGATAAAGTTGTCGATTAATGCTGATAAATTGCTGATAAATTGCCGATTCCCGATTTCCGAGTCAAAACTTGGCCTACCGATTAATCGCCGATAATGATTTTTTGAAGTATGGTTCGCTGCCCTTGAATATTGCTAAATTCAGATTATTGTTAGTTGGCTGGTTTTGAAAATCAGATTTGGAAATCTTGGGTTTTGAGCTAATTTCCTATTTTTTTTCAGTTTTTTCTCCAAAAGGAATATTACACCCTTTCCAAGGCACCTATGTCCAGGTCCCACGGATCTCTACATGTGAAGCAAAGCTTCTTCCTTCTCAGCTCACTTCTAGACTCTTGGTTCTTTTCTTCTTGCTTCCGTCCCTCTTGGAAAGGCTTCATAGGCTGCCCCAAAATAGGTACTCTAGGCTGAGATAGAAGACCCTTTGGCTGCCCTCCCATTGCTGGTATGATCTGTTCCTTTTCGCCCATTACTTTTGATAAAAAACCAGTCCTAGGGATTGCACTTTCGAGGTCCAAGGACTTCCTTATGGTTTCTTGCAAGGAAGATCTATCAAAAAGCCCTTACTAAACTCTTTAGGGGTTCAATCAGCCCTTCTATACACAATACCACGAGTCTCCCTTTGGAAATATAATCTACCATGACTGAAATATTTTGAAAATCAGCAACATAATCTTCAACCGTACCTTTTTGTTTAGTTTGGCAAGATCATGGAAGTATGCTTCCGGATCCATATGTTCGAACCTCTCCACGAACCTTTTGCAAATCTCTTCATAGGAATGAATGCGGTGATGCCCTTGTGTCAACATGCCATGATGCCACCAATCATGGGCAACTCCTTCGAGATGAAGGGTTACAAATTTTATTGCCTCTTCTTCCGCCATAGGTCTCAAGGATAAGTATGTGTCAAGTTTTTGGATCCATGCCCTAAATGATCCTTTTGTGGATCCTTCAAAAGTAGGAAGACTCATCTTACCCAAAACTTACACTGCATTTCTCCCTTTGGACGCTAGGGTTCTTTGCTGGTAATGTTTATCTTCCATCCTTAATATGATGAAATCCGTGAGAGACATTGCCTCCCTAAACTCGTCTGTCATTGCCTGGTATTCTTCAAGCCATATGGTGTAATCACGAGGTTGTCTAGGGCTCCCATGTGGAGCGACTGCCTCCTTGGCCACAAACTGGGGTTTGTAGGGCCTTGCAAAAGAAATTTTCTCCCTCTTTGATTCACAGGGATTGTAGGAATCTTCTTCCCCCTTGGCCAAACCACAACATTGCATGTTTTGGATGGCTAGAGAAATCCTATCCAATGACATCCACTATTCCTTCTTGTGTCTTCATAATCATCTCCAACTTCTCTTCCCCGGTCTCTGCCATCTTCTTTTCTCTTCTCTGGTAGTACTGCATACCGCTGTGTAATTCACGAGGTTGTCTAGGGCTCCCATGTGGAGCGACTGCCTCCTTGGCCATAAACTCTGGGGTTTGTAGGGCCTTGCAAAAGAAATTTTCTCCCTCTTTGATTCACAGGGATTGTAGGAATCTTCTTCCCCCTTGGCCAAACCACAAACATTGCATGTTTTGGATGGCTAGAGAAATCCTATCCAATACATCCACTATTCCTTCTTGTGTCTTCATAATCATCTCCAACTTCTCTTCCTCGGTCTCTGCCATCTTCTTTTCTCTTCTCTGGTAGTACTTGCATACCGCTGTTTTCAACCATACTTCACAGGCTGGGAGGATGGAGCTCTGATACCACTGTAATGTCCCTTTTTAGGGGACTTAGGAAATGACCCAAGCTCACAAATTAGATTATAGAACTGTTGTTATAACCCTGTAAAACTGTAATTTAAATCTTTCCTAGGGTAGTGACTTCCTTAGAGGAGTTAAACCCCTCAAAGATGGGTCAAACCTTGCAAAAATTCTTCAAATCTTATGCCAAAATTAGTAGAAAACCAACAAACATCAATCAGAATTAAGTGTGAAAATAATTAATTACGGAACCCTAACCAGCGAACATCAAGCTTGGAAAAAAATAGTAGAATACCTCCATAATTCACCAAACTCAAAATCTTGGCCTTAAAAAATACATAGAATAAGATATCAGTTTCAGATTTGCCAGATTTACATCTCACGTACCAGTCTACCACTCTCAAGTGGGTCACTCCACTCCAAACAATTATAACATTGAATCAAAGAAACCAATCATGCAATAAAATTGCACTTTATTGCCTTTCAAATCAACTTGCATACACAAAACTGTAATGTCCCCAAAATGTGACAATTTTTTACCCCCAAATGGATTATCTGCAAATCCCAACCAAAAATGCTAGTAGAAATTATATGAAAATAACCAAGTGCAGATCTGAATTTTACTAGTAAATGATGAATTCCATGAAGGAAATTATTCAAAACTGAAGTAATTCAACTAAATTTCTTTCCCAAATTGATCAACAATTTTTATAAGAGAAAGAACATGAGAAAAATGCTAGATTGGATCGAAATAGAAGGCTGAATTATTTTATAAAAATCTGCAGATAGTACTAAAAAAACAGTTGAAAATACAATTTCCTTGGCCCAAAAATTATACAAACCAGCTGATCTTGGCTTATAAAAATTATGCAAAGCTGTTGGTGATGAGATCTGGGATAGCCGCGTCCTAGAATGTACCTAACTCCACTCACAAGGGGTGTTGGTAATCGTAGATATGTGGTGTCCCCAGATTTCATCTTGAAATCTGTGACTACCCTATCCGAATTTTTTTTCGTACTTTTAAAATAATGGGTCGTTTTGTGTTTTTATTGCCAGAAAGTTCTTGTATTGCGTCAAGATATTCCCAAAGAGCCATATTAGTCATTTTCGCCAAATACCCAGATGCCCAAAATTGTTATATTCTGTCGTTGGGATTTGTCTGCGAGAAATTTGTATTCAATTATTTTGAGCCCCGTTTGAGGCAATTTGCGCTCCGATTTTAACTCTGTTGTGATCGTACATATGGTTATTCCCATATACCAGTAGGGTTTTAACCAGGAATGCATTCTGGACTTTATTTGTGACTTTTGGCAACGTTTTGTGTTTTTGTGTTTTTCCGTTTTGTTTTCTGTGAAATTTGTTTAGATCAATTGCTTTGCCGGTTTGGCCTAATTCTTGGCTTGGAGTAACTAGGAATCATAGACGCACGTTATGCCAGAAGGAAGTCGCCATCAGAGGTCTGGTTCACTGGGAAAAGACGAAGTCGCGCACTAAAAAGCCTCTTCTGGGCTGGCCGCATTTTTGGAAAACAAGGAATTAGAGTGGATAATGGGAAAATTAGAGGCAGCAGGGAGGTGAGAATTTTGTAACTGCCTAGCAGGGTACTTTTTCCCATGGAGGAAAAGTCACTTAAGTTGCAGTGGGAAAATTAGAGGCAGTAGACAGGCAGAAATTTTGTACCTGCCTAGCAGGGTAAAAATTCCCACTGTGGAATAAAAGAAAAGTCACTTAAGTGAAACATGAGATTTTATTACCTGCCTTGCAGGGTGAATAATCCCATTATGAAAGACAAGTGACTTAAGTGAATCATGGGATTTTCAGGGCTGCCTTGCAGGGTAAATAATCCCATTGCCATGTGATTATTAAAAATAGAATTCTTTGTCAAAAAGTGCGCCCCGTTTGGAGAAGTAAAGACAACCTTTAAATTGATTAAATTAATTAATTATTTACCCAAAATAGGCGCCCAGGCTTGTGGAAAAGTCAACAAAGGCAAATGACAAAAGGTGGTTGAAAATAGATTGTTTTAAAATTAAATAAATTAATTTATTTAATGGCAGCTCTTTCATGTCAAAAAGTGCGCCCCTTTTGGGAAGGAAATAATACTTTTTAAAGTATTAAATGATTAAATTAATTCCTATTTTCAGTGGCTAAGGTTAAAGCATATTGTGAAGCTTAAGTGGAGTGAAGAGTGGATGATTAAATTGAATAAATTTAATTTATTTGATGGCTGTCTTTAAACATGCAATTTTAGCACATCAGTTAAAGAGAAAAACACGATTTTTAATTAATTAATTGCCAGGAATAGTAGGGGCAATTATTAATTATAGAATTATGAGGGTTATATAAGCATGGGCTGCCCTAAGGATGAATTAATTAATTCACAGGTAAAGAAGTGTAGCCCAGAGGAAAAGTGCGTCTCATTTGACGAGGATATTTGCTCAAAAGGTGGATTTAATGCTGAAAGCTTCCAATTTTGGCACATGCATTGAAGGAGGTTGATTTATGTTTGCATAATTGTTTGGATAAGTGATACAGATGCTCAGGTGAAGTTGGAAAAATTCATGTTCACTTTGCATGCAAATAAAACATCAATTTTTGGGGCAGCAGGCTTGAATAGTGCAGATTTTTATGATTAAAATTCACTGTTCATGCTCCGGTTGCCATCTTTGCCTGAATTAATTGTAGGAATTCGTTATAGGTGCTTTACAAAAGAAAATGAGCTTTAATCAATGTCCAATACATTGAATATATCCTCCGAATTTGAAGAATTATCCAGATCTGCACCAGTTTTGAAAAATTTCGGCCGAATAAGGAGAAAAAAAATTGTTTAGACAAAAGATAGACAAAGCCATGACAAAGAAGGATGAAAAAGAGAGCACAACGGAGTCATGCATCACTTCTAAATTTACAGACATTGGAGACATAGATCTAGGTACAGAACCTCTTTCTGAATTGATTGACAGATCCAGAGTTGGAAAGACTTCCCTCATGCGTGCAGTCGAAAGCAGTGGAATCATTCGAGCTGCAGCATTTCCATTCATAGCCCAGTTGCCATAATTCGTCATAGAGTGTGCTAGATCCAGATCCAGATTCAAATCCATAATTGCAAAGGCTTCATCCTCTTGTTTCAAATGCAGCCCGTGAAGAAGTCGGTGCATGGAAAATTCCTTCCAGGATCTTGTGCATGTGCTCCCAATCTTCTAGTTGAAGCCTTCATTGAAGTTGCATTCACCCAGAGTGCTTTCCAGAATTTTTAATTGCTCATATGCAATTAAAAATAAAAATGACGAGTTATTTACGGCAAACATTGCACTGATGCATGTACAGGAGAACTGCAAAAGCTTCAAGGATAAAAGAGAAGACAAGGCGAAGGCAGAATTTCAGCCGCTTCCAGATCCAGCTTGTTTCTAGATCCAGCCATTTCCAATTCCAGCTTGCTTCCAGATCCAATTTGCTTCCAGATCCAGCTACTCCCAGATCCAGTTTGGTGATAATCAAAGGCAAAAGAATCAGCTGCATGCAGACATGAAAAAGGACAAGACTGTAGCTTTCCTCTTCCTTTTTCTTTCCTCCGACAAAAGTAATTGAGCGATCAATTAAATTAGACAACTTAAGTGATTAGTTTAAAACCCATTACTTGAAGAAGTCAACTACTTGGAGATAGGTGGCAGACGTGCAAAATAGAAGGTTCTATTTTCAGTTGCAAATCATGCATGTCATGCAAAGAGGAATTCCAGGAAGGAGATTGCGAATTGTTTCCTTTCCCGACTTCCACATGTGCTAGTTCAACTAAAAGCTTCCGACTTGTAATTGCCCCTCTACATTCTCTAATTAGAGGAAGAACCTTCGGGTTAAACATGATAATTTGTAAGCAACATCCTTGTGTTCTAGACTTTGTGCTGAAACCCTTGAGAGCCACTTGAAGCAAAGGAATATACAGGAGCAGATTTCCAAAGAACTTTGTGTCACAGTGTATTGTGTTTCTTGCTTTTTATCTTAGATCTTTGAATAGACTGTGTTATTTCAGATCTAGATCTAGAGCTACCTTTGCTTAGAATTTTGTGTTTATATCTATTGGTTTTTTCTATGTGCATGCAATCAACTCTGCTATCTATTGATTGGGATGCACATCTTCCCCATTTCTTCTCTGTGTTTATATAATTCCCTTTCCCTTCTATAAATATTTCCTTTCTTAAACAGTTGCTTACTTGCTGCAGAACTCTTCAGTTATGGTTCATGAACTGAGTAGTTAAAGTAAAACCCCATTTAGATATTAACATACTTTAATTGACAAATCTGACACGGGAGCCTCACCGGTAAATGAAAGAGATTTATCTCATGATTGCCTAGGTTTTATGCTATGCAGAAAATCTAGCCAACAATATGGCTGAAAATGAAGGTAAAAAACTCGCAACAAGCTTCCACCTTCAAACCCTTGTTGGAAGTAACACAAATCTTCCAATTTGACGTTCAACAACTATTGGAAAACACAAATAAATCCTTGATCTTCAATGGAAACCCTTGAATAGAGAATCCTCTCAAGAGAAATAAGAGTTTTCATTCCTCTCTCTAATCCTCAAGAGCTAACTTTAGAGGGTTTTCGTCTTTTGAAGTTTTATGGAAAGCAAGCAAGCTTGCACCACAAATTTGAAAAATTATCATAAACAAAAGAGATGCCTTCTCATTGCAATTCGGCTTGTTTTTATAACCTCATTTGGCCTTTTAGCCACCGACAACCACCAATCATATTTATTTCCCCGCATTTATATTTTTCTTTACCTTTTTTCTCCTCCACATGGTTTGCATTTTCCTTAGGGAAATAAAATAAAATAAAGTGACTTTATCATTTTATTTCTTTTTATTTATCACTTTATGTTTTTTCTTTTCTTTTCTTTTTTATTTTAACTTTATCATTAATAAATTAATATAAAGTGCTTATAATAATATTATATATTGCACTTTATAATTAATTCATTATGACTAAATTTCCCTTTTTTTCCTTCCTTAGCCGTTGGGAAACACTGAATGGGCTGAGTGTATTCAACTGAGAAGGAGATATTACAAAAACCTTATGAAGGATTTCTGTTCTCTAGAAAGCCCTCAACCAAGGGTTTTCGTCCTTGGACAAGGTCATCAACTCAAGGGGTTTCATCCTTAAGAAAGATAGTAAAAGGGCTACACTAGCCAACTTCCACCAAAATATGAATAATCACCAAAAGGCATGCCTCTATGATGCAAATGTGACCTCCTTAAATAGCCACAAGGAGCACTTAATGACAAAAAATGATGGCCCACCCCTTAAGATAAGTGCTTTTAAATATTCAAATGGTATTTGGAGTCTACATGCTCATAATACCTTTATTACCTAACTACTTAAGTACCTCTATTGGAGCGCTAGGCTTCTCAATAGGATACATGATGATAAATGAAAACAATTGCCTAAACAACAATAGAATGTAATTCAGATCTTCCCCTTGCTTTGCTCCTTAGGCCCACAAGGAGAGAATAGGTTACGGTCTTCGAAAATCAGCCTCCAAAAAGGGACATGACAAAAACTTTATGTTTTAAGCTTATATAACTTTACTTTTCCTTTTGTAAAATCTTTCACAGGATGTGCCCTTGCTGTACGACTTGCAACTTGATGGTATGTTGCAGTTAAATACTGCGCCCAAGCACTGCTTCTTCTCAGAGGCCTCTCCTTGCCCAAACACGTGCCCAAAACAACCAGGCTTCACTCTGCAATTGTATTTCTTGTGCATCCTAGGTTGTGCTTCTTTGTTTATCATGCCATTTTTGACACGCCTTGCTGTAACTACCTCTTGCTGCTGCTGATATGATCCCTTTATAAAATTTGTAATGCCTTCCCCATCCTGATTAGTCATGCAGATTACTCAAGGCCATTTTCTATTACTTGGTGTGCAACAAATTAAAAAATAGAGTATCTTCTATCATCCAGCTTCAATGCAAATCTGATGCACAATTTATCTGAAATGGTTCCTTTCTCCTTGCTGTTTGGACGCTCCTGATTCTTTGGGTGGCCCTTTTATAGTTTGTTGTTCACATTGGGTTTTTTCCCCTTACATCAAACAACATAGGCACTTCTTTTCAACTTCCTTCCAACAAAAAAACTTGAACAATGATTTCTTAAGTTCTTCATCTCTCACATGCATGCTCAATATTGATCTCAGTAAAAATAAGAAAACATGAAAAAGCTTCTTGTAATGCCCCCTTTTGGGGACTCACAAGAAACCATGCAAAGCTGAAGATAAACAACACTTTTCAGATCTTTAAAAGGCTGTTAGTGACTGAAATAAATAGATAGAAACCCTTAACTGTTTCCGGCAAACACCCTTCTAGGGAAGCGACTCTTTTTGGGGTTTCAAACCCAATTTTGTGCCCTCAAAACCCTTGAAATCTGCTACTTCGAAGTCTCTAAAATCATTGTATATTGCCAACAATCATATCATGTAAGAAAATTGTTTTTTATAAACTTGGAAGTGAGAGATATGATTTTTATGATAAAACCCTCAACCGCAAAAATTAATTAAATAGTCCAGAACTGCAACTAACTTCCACAAGCTTGGAAAAATAACGAATCACCACAAAAATTCATGAAACTTAATAATTTGGCTCTTAAAAATATAGAGAATATTATTCCAATCTCAAAACCATGAAATTGTTGCAAGCTAGTATTGAAATGCTCCCCTAGGTGGGTCGCTCCACTTAGAACAATCAATAAACACGCCAAAACACACCATAAAGCAGGTCGCTCCACCTCAAAAAGGCCAAATATGCATTAACAACAAGAAGTAATACAAAGATTTTCAATTATTGATCGAATGACACCTTATGGTAATTCGCATAGGGCTGAAATGAAAGATAATAGTAGCAAAAGATCCCTCAAGGGGGCGCAGACTTGCATGTAGAAGTTTTCCCTAGACTTGGTGAAGGGTTTCGTCCTCACACAAGACTCTCCAAGGGTTTTTGTCTTTAGGAGAGGGAGAGAGATGCTTCAGAAACAATCTTTCCAAGAGGAGATAATAGAATTCACATTATGATCAAATGGCCAAACAAACTTCTTTTATAGCATACGGGGTGCTATAATTCAATAATTACTGACCTCATAAAATACTTTTAATTATCTAATTTGTTTTTAGAGCCTAGATGCTCTAAATTACTTTATATTCTAATTAAATAAGCTCTTTTATTGGAGCACTTGGCTTCCCAATAGGAATATATGATAATAATGAAAATATCTACTTAGAAAATGTCATCCAAGTTTTCCCCTTGCTTCCTTTCTTGAACCCACGGGGAGGAATATAGGTTAAGGTCTTTAATTTCGCTAGTCTCCAAAAAGGGACATGATAATTCCCCCTTCTCAAGATTGTTGTTCCCAAGCAATTTACAAGTACTCGGATCCCAAATAAATCTTAGCTGCTCCTTCTTTGATGTGCCTGCACACGAAACAAACTCATTAAATAAAAAATGTGTCCCCTTCTTTCTCCACTCTTGCTTTATGTATATGATAACCAATTTTTCTTTGCTTGCCAAGGCCTCATAATTAGCATCCAAAGATTGGTTGTTCCCAATTTCCCTCATGCTGTCCCAAATATATAAGACTATGTAGTTAATAAACTCTTCATAACTAATTCTTCGTTGGGGATTACAAGTAAATTTCACATGCATTACAATTTAGTTAAACAACATAGAAATAGTCTCAGGAGCATCCATTTTGACACAATCAAGCCATTAAGAGATGACAATGCATAAGAAAAAAACATGGAACATGCTCATTTCTTATTTCCCCCTCAAGGGCAGCTTTGAAAGGCCAAAACTCATATGATTCAGAGGTGAAGATTAATGTCATTCACATGGTCATAAGAGCTAAACAACACATGCTCAGCGGATTCAGAGGTGGAGATCAATGCCATTCACATGATCATAATAACTAATATCTAAAATGCCCAACATAGCACGGACTTTACAGAACTTTGTATCACTCAAGGGCTTAGTAAAAATGTCTGCAACTTGCTCTTCACTGGAACAAAACTTAAGATCTATATCACCATTGAGATTTTTTTCCCGGATGAAGTGCATATGGATTTCAATATGTTTGGTTCTTAGATGCTGAACTAGAATGTTTGCAAGAATAATACAACTTTGACTATCACATAGAAGTAGAGTGCTTCTTTTGACACCCATATGAAGTTCTTCCAATAGTCTTTTGAGCCACATGGCTTCTTTTGCTACTTCGATGACACTTTTAAACTATGCTTCATTAGAAGATATAGATACTGTTGGCTGCTTCTTGCTGCTCCAAGTTAATGCACCTGCACCCAACTTGAAAAACATATCCAGAAGTAGATTTTTTATCCACAATATCACCAACATGGTCAGAATCACAATAACCAAATATAATTGCATTATCACAAGAAGAATAACGCAAACCATAATTGATTGTACCTTTGATATACCTTATTGTCCTTTTTACCATTTTCCAATGGTTCTCATAAGCATCCTGCATGAATTTAGAAACTATTCCAACCGCATAGGAAATATCAGGGCTAGTGATAGTTAAATAAATCGAACTACCAACTGATTGTCTATATAAAGTAGGATTAAATTTATCACAAGAAGGTTTTGGATCTAATTTAACAGCAACTTCCATAGGAGTAGAGACAAACTTACAATCAATCATATTAAACTTTTTAAGGTTAGAAGCATACTGTGCTTGTGATGTAACAATAGATTTGTGATTTTGGACAAATAAACATGCCTAGAAAATGACTTAACAATCCTAAATCAGTCATTTCAAAACATTGACTTAACTTCTTTTTGATTCTAAGAATTAGATTCTTATCACTACTAGTAATCAAGATAGCATCAACATATAAGACAATAATGATAACATGACTGTTTTCATACTTGACAAATAAATAATTATCAACAAAACAGTTAAAGAAACCAAGCTCATGAAAGAAACTATTTATCTGATTATACCAAGCTCTATGAGCTTGTTTTAAGACCATACGAAGATTTTTTAAGTTTGCACACAATTCTTTGCTAGATTCTTCAAATTTTTTTAGGTTGATGCATATAAATTTCTTCTTTCAAGTTACCATTTAAAAATGCATTTTTAACATCCATTTGGTGAATCTCCCAACCATATTGAGCAACTAAAGAAGAATTCTAACCGTGCTCATTTTGTCAATAGGAGCTAAGGTTTTAACATAATCCAAACCAGGTTTTTGAGTAAATCCTCTAACAACTAATCTAGCCTTGAATTTATCAATCTTACAAGTAGACTTATATTTGATTTTATACAACCATTTAGAGCCTACAATGATTCTTTTAGGAGGAAGAGGGACTAATTCCCAAGTTTGATTTTTGATTAGAGCATTGTATTCAATTTCCATAGTTGTAATCCATCTTTCATCTAGGCTATCTTCTTCAAAAGATTAAGGTTCGATCTCATAAACAGTTGATAAGGCATGATAAGAATGTTGACTACTGGTCATTTTTCTTAAATTATTAGGTTGAGAGTTTGAAACCAAATTTTTAGCCCATTTAGAAATCCTAGGTTGAGACAAGGGTTGACAGACTCCCCGTTAATGTGTACATCTATTATATCAATAGAAGGATGATTAGTGTCTTGTAAATCAGTTTCCATATTGTCTAAGCAAGGATTATCCTTTAAAATATCAATTTCAGATTTAGGAAACTCAGAATAGGGAAGGGAGACAAATTTACAAAAAGGTTTCTCAAGAAAATACACATTCTTGTTTTCTACAATCACATGCTTAACTGGATCATAGACTCTTAACCCTTTTGATTGGCCACCATACCCAACAAAAATGCAAGAGAAAGAGGTAGGATCAAACTTTTGTCTTTTAACTTTAGGAATAAAAAGAGAAGCATGGCTGCCAAATATCTTTAAATAAAAGATATCAGGTTTTTTCTTAGTCAATACTTCATGAGGTGTTGTTTGATGCAACTCTTTAATAGGAATTCTATTTAGAATATGAACAGTGTTCATGCTTAAAAGCATGAAGTATGGTCTTAGTCATTTTTATGACTGTTCTAATCTTTCTTTCAGCTATGCCAATTTGTTGAGGAGAATAGGGAGTTGTTAACTCCTTTTGAATTCCATTAGATACACAAAACTCATCAAACTTCTTATTAACATGCTCACCTCCATTATCAATTCTTATTCTTTTAAATTTTAGATTAACCATGTTTTCAACAAGGGCTTTAAACTCTTGAAACTCAGATAAACATCATAGTTTTTCCTAATGTAATAAGACCAAGTCATTCTTGAGAAATCATCAATAAAACTAACAACATATAAAGTACCACCAAGAGAAGGTACTTCCAAAGGGCCTCTAACATCACTATGAATTAACTCAAATAAACAAGAGGAATTAAACTCATGGTGTTTGTGAAATGGTTGTACATGTTGCTTACCACGCAAACAACTTTCACAAGATTCATTATCTGATTTTAACTTAGGAAGATTTACAACAAGGTTAAGGCGAGACATCTCATACAACAATCACTTTCATGCCATAATTGAACAATATTACTAGAAGTGGAAATACAAGATTCAACAACAAATCCATCAAAGAAGTACAATCCATTCTTTTGTAAACCAACAACAATTATTTTACCAAACTCATTCTTAACATACCATTTATCTTGTAATAACACAACTTTACAGTCATCTTTGGTTAATTGTGAACAAGATGAAAGATTCTTCTTTAAGTTAGGAAAAAATAACACATTTCTAATGATTCCATTTCCTAACTTAACTTTGCCACAACATTTAGACTTGATGACAAAGTTATCTTGTAGATAAATATTTTCATGACATTCAACTACATGAAAAATATTATGCATATATGTCATGTGTAGATGCACCACTATCTAGGATCCATTCATTGTCATTAGAGGCTGAAAGGGCAGTATCAAGAGCAACAGATGACTCAACATTATTGACTTTGTTGTTAGTATGACTCTGATTTTTATTGTTCTTTTTGTTGTTCTTATTTTTAGGATTGTTATGACAATCTGTTGCTTTATGACCAAATTTACCACAAGTGTTACAAGTGCCATCAAACTTTACTTTAAAATTTGATTATTCCTATTGTGCTTAGGTTTAAACTTAGATCTAAAGTTTGATTGTTGATTTGTATTACTGATATACTGATTTTTAGAAGACTTCTAACTTTGAGAGAACAATGCCTGAGAGGCATTCTCTTTTGTGTCAAAGTTCTTCATGACACTCTCTTCTTGAATAAGGAGAGAAGATAATTTGTCTAAATAAGGGAAATCATTTTCATTTCGATATTTAGAATTCATAAGAGAGATGAAGTTTCTAAATTTGTCATGAATGTTAATTTGAATAATGAAGTAAAACAACTTATCATGAACCAATTCACAATTACATCCATCTAATTGAACTTTAATGTCCTTAATTTTAGCTAGGTAATTAACCCTTTCATCAACTTTCATAAGTGTTGTAAACAATTCCATGATTGACTTAATTATCCTAGAGAGGCGGCTACCCTCATGCATAGTTTGTAATTGATCCCATTCATCAGCTGGGGATTCAATATGATCCCATGCAACAAAAAACTCATCTTTATTACTTTGCAATAAGATGGACATAGCCTCTTGGGATTTTTGATAGAAAACACTTTAAGTTCTTAGGAGTAGCTTGTCTCCCAATGAGTTTCTTATCAACACCACTAACTAAATCCCATAACTTTCTAGCCATAAGGATAGCATTAATCTTAATTCTACAAATACTATAATTAGTTCCATTTAAAAGTTGTGATTTATCCATGGGAAAACTAGAAGAACTAGCCATTGTTAAGGAAAACTTAGCAAAATTTGAAAAATGAAGTGTAAGGCGGTTTTTCAGAAGTTATAGGGATCCGTAGTACAAAAGAGCAGTGTTGTTGGCTAGATTTTCTACATAGCTGAAAACTTAGGCAGTCATGAGATAATCTCCCTCATTTACCGGTGAGGCTCTCGTGTCAGATTTGTCAATAAGAATATGCTAGTATCTATATGGGATTTTACTTTAACTATTCAGCTCATGAACCATAGCTGTACAATTTTGCAGCAAGTAAGTAGGTGTTTAAGAAAGGAAATATTTATAGAAGAAGGGAATAATAAAACACAGGGAAGAAATAGAGAAGATGTGCACCAATCAATTGATAACAGAGTTGATTGCATGCACATAGAAGAAACCAATAGATATCAACACAGAATTATAAGCAAAGACAAATCCAGATAATACAGTTTATAGAAGATCTGAGATAAAAAGCTAGAAACACAATACACCGTGACACAAAGTTCTCCGGAAATCTGCTCCTTTATATTCCTTTGCTTCAAGTGGCTATCCGGGGTTTCAGCACAAAGTCTGGAATACAAGAGTACTGCTTACAAATTCTGATCATTAACCCGAAGGTTCTTCTTCTACTTATAGAATGTAGAAGGGAAAGTACAAATGAGAAATTCAACTGAATTGAAACATAAACAAGAAGTAAAACTGACATTTGGCAATCATCTTCAACTAACTTCTCTTTAAGTGACACATCTATCACCTAACTAATGGAATTGTTCCACATAACGTAATGGTTTCAAAACCAATAACTTCGAAGTTTTACAATTTCATTCGAGAACGTGGAAAATAGAAGAAGAAAGAATAGAAGAAGTCAAGCTAGCTGTAACATTTATATCTTCTTTTTGTTCTGATACTGAATATATTTGTCGAACATATAATTCAGCATCTTCCAATCTGTCTTAGCCACAACTTCCTTTTCTGTCTTGAACTGCAGCAATCCTTCGTTTAGCATCTTAATGCACGCTTCCACCTCTTCCAAACTAGGCTTGAACTTCGCAATATCCGATTGCAATGCTACCAGTCTGCTGATGGAATTCATCGTGAAAGATTTAGTAGCTCCATCAATTCTCCCTTGTACCATTAGAAGAGACCCTTTCAGGGAATTAGGCACTCTGCTAGGAATGATCCGTACGCATGAAGTAACATTTCCGACTACTTCCTCCTTAGTGAAAGTAATGATATTGTCTGGTAAAGACGATGTCATACTCTCAAGTGCCTGCATCCTCTTCATCATAATTCTGCATATCTCCAAACAGAAAGATACTGCAAACTCCAGCTGCTTCCCCTTCTCAACTGATCCGTCGGGTACAATCTGTTCTGCAACCAACACCTCTCTCTCGCAACTTATTGATTTCGGCCAAAGTACTCGGGTTACTCTCAACAATTGTGTTCATATCTATTATGCTCGTCACCAATTGCTTCAGCTGATCTGCTGCATCTTTCATTACCTTCAGGCAGGCTGGCACCTCTCCGAATTGTACAGAAGCTTGACGAATAATCAGGTTCTTCCATTCGTCGATAACTTTCACTTGATTGCTTGCATCTTCCATCTCCCGCATCAGATGATCACTCACCTGCTTTTGAGCTGAAATGGGCTGAGTGGAAGATTTAGCAACCTTGGCAATGATCTCGCACAACTGAGATACCTGCTTTTGAAGTTCCTAAGGAATAGAGCATCTATCAATGTCTTCGTGTCCTATTTCAATCTTTCTGTGGTGGCTTGACTGATGGGTACTTTGGTTACTGTTATGTATTCTGCCGTGAGCTCATCCTTTTTCTTTCCTTCTGTCGGAACTGACATCTCAGCAAACTTCTGCCTCGACTCATCGATGATCAACCTTGGAAGTTACCTTAGCAACTTTAGGTTTTCTGTCTTTTCCGCCTAGACTCTGGAGTAGCTGTAAGTCGTGTTCCTCTAAGCTCATTTCCACTCTAGCTTCTGGAACCAACTACGAAGTCAACCATTTTGAGAAATTACTTCTCAGAGAATGAGAAGTTGTTGAGTGTACTACTATCTCCTGCTCTGATTCCAATCCAACTGAAACTGCTACAGTGTTGTGGCTGCCATCTTCTGAATCATCCAAGGACAAAGCTCTTTCAAACTCTGCCATCTGCAACCTCAACGTTTCTTCAGGAACAGGCGCCGAACGGGAGTGGCTGAAGAGAGAAAATGAATGTTGTCGGATTCATCGAAGGAATGGCAGTGTCCTGCTGAGGGTGCAACAGTCGGTGAAGTACTGGATACTGGAGAAGCCGAAACTAATGTCATAGCCGTGGAAGCGTTCTTCTTCTTTGATTGAGACCTTCTGTGCACTTTCATATTTTCAGGTCTGTTACTGCTCTCTCCTTCATGCTTTCTCTGAAGGGAATCTCCTGTGCCGAAGTTGCCCATGATTTTATTCATCAATGCATCATCAAGGGCAATATCTCTTCGTCAACAACCAATTTGAAGGTACTGACCAAAACGGCAGCAGACCTTTCCCTCAATTGTATGGCAGCCCCCTACGATCTCCTGAAGTATAACTCTTATCTCCTCCCATTTGATGGTATGTGTCAAGTAACACATTCCCATCATCTTTAAGATCCGCAGGTATCCGTGCTAGTACAAAGTCAAATACTTGTCATGATGACAACCTGCTGAAATCTCTCTTTCTAACCTCGTACTCACTTTTGCACTTCATCCAGAAAGTCTTCCGATGAAGGCACATGTGCGTACTCCTGGGAGATAGTCTTCTTAGCCACTCCAAATGGGTCTAAGTTCAGTCGTGCTGGGAAGAACTCTTGCTCGTACTCAGATAACATTTCCGCTTCCAATCCCTCGGGCTTTATGAATGCTCTGGCAGCTATAATGTTTCCACAGTGATCGGGAAGAATCCCGTAGACTTGTGCCGTTTTGACTGAAGGTCGTGTATCTCCACAAGTTGTCTGCTCAGCTCCATGGTGATCAATCTATCATTCGGATATTTGGGCAACTGAACCGGTTCTCCAGAAAAGCCGGTGATCCTAAGGTATGTGAAATCCGCAAATTGAATGAATAGATTGCCAATTCTGGACACAGCTTCCCATGCTTCCTTGCTCATCCCTGTTGGCCTTTAGGTCCATGTCAAGCCTGTAAATGAATTCGTAGAAGAATCCATCATTGACCACTTTGAAATCTTTTTTGCACGTAGGTGCAGTAAGATGTGGGGTAGCACTTAAAAATGGGGGGTCCTTAAAAAGAACGCCACATCTAACCAGCTTGGAAAAGATGCCTTGTGAAGCTACTGCATATACCAAATAAGAAGTCCTTTTGAAGCTGAAAGTACGCCTCACGTTCCAGAGTTGCTCACCAATATTGCTGCTAATGATTTCTGACAAGTTGATTATTGAATCAACCTTGTTGATTTCAATGGTCCCGATGAAAGCATACATCCATTTACGGAAAGTGTGAGCGTTCGTTTCGCCATTTATCCTGCACAACAATTTGGCAATATCATCTACCTCCTGTACCAGATTGGACCGCGGAAGAGTTCTTGAGAACGTTGAAGGAGACCTGGGCTTCTTCATGTATCTGCTGTTCATTATGTTCACGTAGTCAACTCTATGCTTCTCCCACCTGCTTGCCGGCATCCTGTATGCTAATAGAAGTCACCACCCTTACGTGCCGGAATCTTCAAACAATAATTGACGAACTGTGCATCCAACCGAATTATTGTTTTCCCCGTAGCATCTCGGACTGATTTGGATGATGGATGGTAAGACTTGGCACAGTCCATCACGAACTCTGGCAACTGGGCTGTGTATGGAAATGCTGCAGCTTGAATAATTCCATTGCTTTTAACTGCACGCATGAGGGAAGTCTTCCCTGCTCTGGATCTATCAATCAATTCCGAAAGAGGTTCCGGACCTAAGTCTGTGTCTCCGATGTCTGCAAGTTTAGAAGTGATGCATGACTCCGTTGTGCTTTCTTTTTCATCCTTCTTTACCATGGCTGTGTCTATCTTTGTTCTGAACAATTATTTTTCTTCTTATTCTGCCAGAATTCTTCAAAACTGGTGCAGATCTGGATAATTTTTTTAGATTCGCAAGATATGTTCAATGTATTGGACATTGATTTAAGTTCCCTTTCTCTTATAAAGCACCTGTAATGAATTCCTGCTATTAATTCAGACAAAGATGACAATCGGAATATGAACAATGTATTTTAATCATAAAATCTGCGTAATTCAAGCCTGCTGCCCCCAAAATTTTGATGTTTTATTTGCATGCAAAGCAAACATGAATTTTTCCAACTTCCATTGAGCACCTGTATAACTTATGCAAACAATTATTCAGACATAAATCAACTTCCTTCAACCTGTGCGCCAAAATTGGAAGCTTTCACCATTAATTTCACCTTCTTTTGAGCAAAAATCCTTTCCAAATGGGGGGGCACTTTTCCTCTGGGGCTGCACTTATCTGCTCTTGAATTAATTAAATCATCCTTATGGCAGCCCCTGCTTATATAACCCTCACAATTCTATAATTAATTAATGCCTTTCCTATTCCTGGCAATTAATTAATTAATTAACAAGCTTTACTCTTCAAATGGGGCGCCTATTTTGTGCATGCTCATGGCTGCCATTAAATAAATAATATTTATTTAATTTTAGAACTGTCTATTTCCAACTTCCTTTTGTGCACTTACCTCTGTTGACTTTTCCACAACCTTGGGCGCCAAAATTGGGTGTGAATAAATATTAACAAATATTTATTTATTTAATGCATTATTATTCACCCAAGGTGGGTCACACTTTTTGGCATAAGAGATTTCTATTTTTAAAAGTCACATGACAATGGAATTATTTATCTTGCAAGGCAGCCCTGAAAATCCCATGATTCACTTAAGTGATTTGACTTTCACAATGGGATTAATTACCCTGCAAGGCAGGTAAGAAAATCCCATTAATGCCTTAAGTGATTTTTCTTTTATTTCACAATGGGAATTTTTACCCCTGCAAGGCAGGTAAGAAATTCCCGCCTGCCTGTTTCTTCCAATTTTCCCCATTGTGACTTAAGTGGTGATGCGTCGATGGGAAAAAAGTACCTTGCTAGGCAGGTACAAAATTCCCACCTGCCCGCTGCTATCAAAAATCCCATTGTAGCTTAAAACCTCCTTTTCCCAAAAATGTGACCTTCCCAGAAAAAGTTTTTTTGTGCACGACCTAGTCTTTTCCGAGAGAACCAGACCTCTGATGGCGAATTCCTTCTGGCATAACGTGCATAGGTGATCTCCAAATACTCCAGGAAAAGAATCAGGCCAAAACCGGGAAAGGAATTGATTCAGAGAAATTTCACAGAAAACGAAACGAGAAAACACCAAAATGCAAAACGTTGCCAGAAGTCACAAATAAGGCCCATAATGCATTCCTGGTTAAAACCCTACTGGTATATGGGAATAATGATATGTACGATTACAACAGGGTTAAACCAAAACACAAATTGCCTCAAACAGGGCTCAAAATAATTAAATACAAATTTCCAGCAGGCAAATCCCGACGACAGAATATAACAATTTTGGGCATCTGGGTATTTGGCGAAAGTGACTAATATGGCTCCTTGGGAATATCTTGACACAATACAGGGACTTTCTTGCAATAAAAACACAAAATGACCCATTATTTTAAAAGTTATGAAAATTTTTTGAAGAGGGTAGTCTTAGATTTAAGGATGAAGTCTGGGGACACCAAGTATGTAGCGTCTTAAAACTCAAATAAAATATTTTGAACTTGACTAAAATACCCAAACAAGGTTCTAACACAAAGATGGAGGTCTGCAGAACACAAAGAAACAACCGCGAGAGGGCCGCAAGGCACTGAGAAAAAAGATATGGCCATTTGAAAAAATTCGACATACCGCGGGTACACTGAAAAAGTGTTCTGTGGGACAAAGGAAAATTTCAAAACAGAGGCAGACCTTCAAAAGAAATCGCGAAGCAAGGAAAAACATGCCACGAAATTCTAGAATGCAACACAAGGAGAAATTGCACGAAGAAGATTTGAGACCCGTGGAACAAGGAATCTGCACAACACAAAAGAGAGCCGCGGAATACTAAAAGTCCGTGTAATACCACAAAAAGCCGCTGAAAACTACTAGTCCACATAACAAACAAAATGAAGGTGCGAGGAAAAGAACCTGTGCAATAAGTAGGTGAAAGGATGCGGAACACGAAAATATGTGCAAAAAAGCAGATGAAAGGCTGCAGAACAAGGAAATTTGTGCAACAAGCAGGTGAAGGTCGTGGAAAAAGGAAATAATGCAATGCAAGTCGAAAAGGCCGTGAAAGACTTGGAAGAAGCACATGACTAAAAGGGCATAAACTATTCAATATAAGTCGCACAACAGCTCTAAAAGGTGCAAAGCATTCAAATAAGGTGCGAAAACCTAATTCAAGTGAAAAAACGACTGGGGGATCATAAAAAAACAAAGATCTAAGTATGCATAATCAATGACAACTTAGATTATGATCAATCACACTGATCTAGAGAATCAAAACACCGCTGCATTTTATCTTAAAATATACAAATTGGATCTGTCCACCAGATGAACTTGAAAACCGCCGAAGCAAGCTAGGGTTTCACAGATTTGAAAAACCTTCAAGTTTCTTTGCACCTGCAATTTACAAACAACCAGATCTATCCTGCACAAGCATAAACGCAAGGCTCTGATACCATGTTAGGGAATTTAAGGGATATAAAAATGTTACAAATTATAAATCCACAATATAAATTGCCGAAGATTATAGTTTATGAAGTGCAGTAATTAAAAATATAGAATACGATGTTTATAATGTAGATTACATAATCTAAACACCATGAAGAGAAAGTAAATGAACACAATGACACAAGATATAAGTTGGGAAACTTTTGAAGGTAAAAAAATCCACTGAAAACACACTCATCTTTGTTGAGAATAAACTTTCACCTGACACTCCCACTATTTCCACAGACCCACTTACAATTACACCTTCAAGAAGGGATTATAAATAGACTTATACATTCGCTCATGAGTTTTACATCATTTGCTTCTTGTATCTATGATCATCTCGCACATATTGTTCGCATTCATATGTTACACTTCTTATTTTTCATATCTCTATGTTGTAACCTATCTCTAATGAGATAACCTTGTTTTATACAAGTTGGGTGACCTATTTTGGGTCACTCTTATATTTTAAACACTATTGACAACAGTAGTAGATCCGCCATGCTTCAATTTTAAATATAAACTATAAGCCAAAAACATATAGTATTTGGCGAGTTTCTAAATAAGCAGTTTCTTGCTTGATATTATAAACCTAACAAGGTGAGTTGTCATTTTCCCTTGGTTTGCAAATTTATCAATCTAACAAAGGAATATTTATCTCCCAACTCAAGTATATAAAGGAGATGTTGAAGAAGTTCAGAATGGAAGACTGCACACCTGTTAGCACACCCATGGTTACAGGATGCAAGTTAAGTAAAGATGATGAATCTCCTGAAGCAAATCAGACACTTTATAGATCTTTGATTGGTAGCTTGTTATACACCACGACATCGAGGACAAACATCATGGAAGCTATAAGCTTAGTAACATGTTTTCAAGCAGCCCCAAAAGAAATACATGTGCAAGCGGTAGAAAGGATATTCAAATATCTAAAAGGTACTTTGGACTATGGCTTGTGGTATCCAAGAGGTGAAGATTTCATACTAACATCATACACAGATGCAGATTGGGTAGGAAATGTTGATGACAGAAAGAGTACAAGTGGAGGAGCATTCTTTCTTGGCAAAAATCTTGTGTCATGTCCAAGCAAAAAACAACCTTAAGTTTCTTTATCTATGGCTGAAGCAAAGTACATAGCAACAGTGTCTTGTTGTACACAAGTCCTTTGGATGAAACAAACGTTGAAAGATTTTAAGATAGAATATGAACATCCAATCTCAATACTCTATGATAACACTAGTGTAGTAAACATTTTGAAGAATCCAGTTATGCACTCTAGAACAAAACATATTCCAATCAAGTATCACTTCTTGAGAGAACAAGTTGTAGATCAACAAGTAAAGATGGTGTACATTGTCACAAAAGAACAAATAGCAGATATCTTCATGAAACCCCTCCCAAAAGAAACTTTTGGGTTTCTAACGCAAAAATTGGGAGCGATCCATTCTTCATCTAGTCATTAAAACCGTCAAAAGAAGCATGGATTAAGGGGGAGCTAATCATTGCATTATTCAACTCCATGGACATTTTGGTGATATACATTGATTGTGCGATATATCCCTTTGCCATTGTGTAATGTCCCATTTTCTAACTTGCGAAACATGATTTGGACTTCTTGCTATTCCCTTTTCCATGGAAACGAAGCGGAAAGCGCTGGGAAAAGGAATTGAACTTTTTTTGCATTTTTTTTTCTAATTTTTAATGTTTCTTTTTAGCATGTGTTTGCTTTTAGCAGGTCGGCTGGGTTTTTAGGCATTTAAGGAGGCATAATGAAATGAAATGAAAGATTTTAATGACGTCCACGTGACTGAAGAGTCAAAGGGACCAAGAAAAGCAGAAACATTAAGCTGAAACCAAGTTCTTTTCCAAATCCTCTCGCGTACTGTGAATCTTGAGCACAAAGCTAGCAATCTTTTGAAGCTTTGCTTCCTCAAATAACTCATCTAGGTTGTCCACTTGTAAGTCATTTTCGTACTGGAAGCGGATGTCATCATATGCTGAGCATTCCATGATGAAGTGCCATTATGTTTCAACAACCCCTGTACTGCAGAAAAGACAAGTTCTCCTTTCCCACTCTACTTTGGGAATAGTCCATCTGCCCGTTTCACAGCGAAGATGATGTGACCCGGTCCTCAACTGAGCCAAAATAATCCTAGCCTTACCTTTGATATCCACCCTTAAATAAGCTTTGTGATCATGGGCCCAAGTGGGGTTGAAATATTTGATATAGTGCGCTTTCTTACGACCAATATTTTCTGTCCACATGATGTTCCTAAACTTCTCCGCCACATAATTTTTTATTTCCCTATTGCTGTTAGGGTACTCTTGGAAGTGGATGCCCCACTTCTCCATCCATTTGGTGTTTTGCTCCATCCAAGTTTTCTTTCTGCGCTCTAGGTGATCCTCTATAACCATTATAATAAAAGAATATAATGACTTATAGGGGTCAGCATTGCTCTTCCAGGATTTGGCACCAAAAGGAGGCTTAGGGAGCTCATTTGTAGACACATCTTTGGTTGCATTTACTTTGCTTGAACCTTTGGGTTGGTGGCTTATTGTTCTTCCACTCTTGGACGAAAACCCAAGCGTGTGGCATCTTCCTAGAAGGATGAAAACCCTTTTAGTGGTTTATAGGGGGACGGAAACCCTCCTACCTTGTGTGAGCTTGAAGGATTGTTGCAGATTTGAGGGAAAAAATCATAATCAGATTTGTATTTGAATTGAGTGGCCTCTCCTAGGCGAAGGGACCTACCTTGGAGTAAAGTTTGGTGCCTTAAAGGGCATATATTTGATATTTCACTTCAATTTCAGATTTTCCTCTATTTATAAAGCCGGAATTTACTTTGTGGTGAATTTTTGGGGTTTATAAACCCTCATTGCATAATTATTTTGAGTTGTACTGCTTTTTAAATTTTTTTTTCAGCTGAACATATGCATGTTTTTTTGGGTTGAAAACAATTGTAGAATATCCCTAAAAGGTTTATAAAATTGTGGATGCATTGTTAGGTGGTATTTTGGGTGAAGTTGTGAATTTTCATATTGTTGTTCCTAAATTCAGTTCGATGCCCTAATGTGAGTTTAAGTTTCAATTTGCTGGTTTTAATAATCAGATTGGCAAGAAAGATTGGCGAACACAATGGCCCGGCTGATCCATACCATGCATGGCTCTAATGGTGGAAGAATCTCTTCAAGGGAAATCATTCCTTCGCCGTCACCCAAAAGAAGCAACATCGATTCTTGGTATGAAGAGTATTGATCTCTTCCGGAGGAGATTCATGATGCCCTACCCTTTTTAGAGTTTGTAAAATTGGAAACAGAAAGAGTGGGCATTGGAACTTGGCCCAAGCCTCGTGGCATGCACAAGGATCATGGGAAGGATATCTCAACCCTTGAGGAAAGGAGACCCATCTTGTGGGTAGAGCAAGGAACTACAAAGCTGTTTGAAGAGGGGATCAAATCCCCAAGTTCGCTAGGGGAGGAGGGTCATGTCTATTCCCATAAGGATGAGAAAGAGGATGCTATATTGCAATAATTGGTTATGGAGAGGGAACAACCCTTGGGAGGATTAAAAACCTTCGATCCTCTTGCCATGATTGATCTCTTGGCTGGTTTTCCTAACAACACCTTGGTGACACAAGGGTTTGATGACATAGTGAATCACGATCCAAGGAAGGAGGAGCACAGTGAGCATGCAACTCAAGATTTTCACCTTGGAAGAATGGGAGCCATAAATGATGAAGATGCAACCCTTACTCCCATTCTTATTCTGAATATTCACGAGTATGAGGTAATTGTGGATCATGGTTTGGTTAATACTAATTTTCTTTTAGCACATGATGAATTCAGGCTTGAGCAAGTGGGAAAAGAGGAAGGAAACCTTTGTCCAAATAGATATAAGGACAACAATCTTGCTGGTTTGATTATGACAACAGACAATAAAAAGCCAAAGGATGAAGAACTAAACTTCGGTAAGAGCCACCAAGATATCCAAAGTACATGTGAACAAGGTACGGTGGTTGTGCTAAGGGAGAAAACTCCAAGTATCGAAGAGGCAAAGGAAAAAGAGGATGAAAGTCTTGTTGCAAGTCCAAGGAATGAATACATTTCAGATTTATTGCTCCCTAGTTCACCATCCCGTGGAGTTGATCATCATAATCAATATGATACAAATATATGGGCAAAACGAGGAGCACATTGAAGAGTAAGAGGTACTTACATCCTTTTTGGAAGCCCCCAAGTTATGCATGTATTAAGACAAATGTCGCTTTAGGCACAAGGACTGAGATTGAAGTGACAAAAGGTAACCCTCTTTCCAAGGCCCATGGTATGCATTATAAGGTAACTATTTCCTCTTTTAGTTTGGTTGGCCATCCGCTTGATATATTTATGTTTGGAAAAGTAATTTGGGTTGTGTTGAGGATTACCTCAACAAACCTTTTATGGCCACGGAGATGGAAGGAAACTCCCCAAAAAGGACAAGATGAACTGGCTGGCCTGCTCCTAACAACAGTCCAAGTGAATGAGTTCGTTTGATGGATATCATAGCCCAAACAAGAAGCCAAAAGTTACCCAAGACAACCACCAACAGCTTGGGAGCGAATGCAAGGAAGAAAATACCCCATCTGGCAAGAAAATCATGTCAAGAAGGAATGCTGATTTAAACCGAGAAGTTTTTTAGTCCCAAGAATGTCACGGGCAACCCACTGTATGAAGGTATTTCAGTTTTTGCATATGTATCATTTCAGATTTTCTACCATGGACGGATGGTTAGGAGTACTCATGTTTCATGTATGTTGTATCCTCTTTGGTCACTGCTTATTGAACACCTTTGTGCACATCATACTTCATGGGGTGACGAGGTAAGAAGTGTTTTTTTAGCAAAGAATATATAGACACTTGGGCTCAATTTCTATGGTGTTTTCGCAAGTGGCATATAGGTGCTATGACGAGTCCTACAAAAGGAGGAATATCTGATTTTAAAATCAGTATGAAAGAGAACTCTATCATGAAGTGTTGGGGTCACAATGATGGTCCTAACTTTTCGTTTCTTATTTGGCCAACCCTTGGACTCATAAAAACGGAAGAATGGGCAGCTGTATGCATTAAATTGTGAAAGAAGAATTGGAAAGAAGGTTGGGGCCAAGCAATGATGGTTTCAAAGGCTTTAAGATCACCAATAACATCTTCATGTCGTCAAATTTCATGGGAAGGTGCAAGGTATGTAATGCTTTTCTTGAAATGAAGTCAACTGAAGTTAATGTTGTTTAGGGAATGCAATGGTTCCAGTTTTTGGGAAAATTTCATTATGATACTTTTCTTCATATATCAACCCTTTGGAAAAACTTATTTATGGTTGGGCATGTGCAAATTCAACCACCCAATAAATTTAGAAGAAAAAATAAGTAGTTGGTTTGGGTTCAGTCAGATTATGAGTTATTTCCAATTCTGAATAGCTAGAAGAATGTTCCTTTTAAAGCTACTAAATCATGGGGAAATGATCTTGAGGTTGTTGGTTTGGAGGAAGGTAGTAAGACCACCATATTTTTGGATTCAAAGTACGCTGCCATATGCTTTTATGTAAGCATTTCCAGCCCTTTCTCCAAGTTTTTATCAGCTGTAACCTTGTGGCCAACCCCCATAACATGGATAAAATGGGGAACTTTGAAGGTATGTCATGATTCCATCTGTTGTACTCTCGTTTCTACTGTTCACAAATTTCCCAGCTATTTGTTTACTTCTAAGATACCGATAAAGGAGTTTCTAATCACATGGTTGAAGAAGTATCAAACACATCATGGCTGTTGTTGCCACTATACAACCCTCATTCAGTCAACTTGGCGCTATTTCTCTCAAGGAATCAATAGTCTAAACATGGGAGAAAGATGGGATGGCAAATACCTTGACCCATGGGTCAAATTGAAGATATATATGGCATTTCTGTTATGCTCTCTGTGTTCCACTAGTGTGGCCCACGAAGGTTTGGTCCTATTGGGGCATACCATTGTGGGATCTTCGACTGGGGTGAAGTCACGGTTCCATCAAAGAGGTCTCTAGTTTTATTCATTTTCAGTTTGTTCTTCTTGAAGTCTTGGTGCATAGAGAGACATTTTTATAGCCGGGGATTGTATTCTCTACACAATGACAGACTTGCACTACTTTGTGCAAGTAAAGGTGGGATTCTAGTTACCCTTATTCTGATTGTTGAAGAAGAAGAGCAAGATTACATTGGTAATTGGGACAATAGGAAAGAGATGGTGGGTCATCAATGCTTGGACAATGATTATACAAAGAAGGAACAATTGAGGCTTATTTGGGATTTAGGTACTTGCAATTGCTTGAGGACAAACAATTTTGGGAAGCGAGGACAATAATGTCCCATTTTCCAACTTGAGAAGTATGATTTGGACTTCTTTCCATTCCCTTTTCAATGGCAACAGAGTGGAAAGAGTTGGAAAAAGGAATTGAGCTTCTTTTGCATTTGTTTTTCTAATTTTTTAGTGTTTCTTTTTAGCATGTGTTGGCCTTTAGTAGGCTAGCTGGGTTTTAAGGCATTTAAGGAGGCACAATAAAAGAATATAATGACTTATAGGGGTTAGACTTGCTCTTCCAAGCTTTGGTGCCAAAAGGAGGTTATAAAAGGAGACTTAGGAGCTCATTTGCAGATACATCTTTGGCGCATTTATTCTACTTGAACCTTTGGTCTGGTGGCTCATTGTATTTCCACTTATTGGCGAAAAACCCAAGTTTGTGGCATTTTTCTAGAAGGGCGAAAACCCTTGTAGTGCTTTATAGGGGGACGAAAACCCTCCTACCTTGTGTGAGCTTGATGGATTGTTGTAGATCTAAGGGAAAGCAGTCATAATCAGATTTGTATTTGCATTGAGTGGCCTCTCCTAGGTGGAGTGACGTACCTTGGAGTGAAATTTGGTGCCTTAAAGGGCATATATTTGATATTTCACTTTATTTTAGATTTGCCTCTATTTAAAAATCCGGAATCTACTTTGTGGTGAATTTTTGGGGTTTATAAACTCTCATTGCATAATTATTTTGGAGTTGTACTTCTGCTGGTTTTATTTTATTTTCAGTTGAGCATATGCATGTCTTTTTGGGTTGAAAATAGTTCTAGAATATCCCTAAATGGTTTATAAAATTGTGGATGCATTGTTAGATGGTATTTTGGGTAAAATTGTGAGTTTTCATACTCTTGTTCCTAAATTCAGTTCGCTGCCCTAATCTGAGTTTAATTTTCATTTTTCTGTTTTTAATAATCAGATTTTACACCTTGAGATTTGTGCTAATTTCATAATTTTCAGTTTTAGCCCTTGAAAGCGATATTGCACATTGATTTCAAGGGGGGGGGGAGTTAAAGAAAGGGGGAGTAGTACAATAAGAGGAAGAAGTCCAGAAAGAGGGATTATTTTGGTTGGAGATGATTGTTTTCTTATAGGGTTGCCATCAATGACAAAGGGGGAGATTGTTGGAGATATTGTCATTGATGTCAAAGGAGTTATTGATTTCAAAAGAGAATGCATGACGATCAAAGAGAAATAGTGTCCTTGATGTATTACAGTGGTGTGATTTAATATAATAACAGTGGATGTAATGAACAACAATCACATTGTATACCAACGCTTTAATTATGAAAGGGCCAACGATTTCATCTAAGGAAATTAAAGAAATAAACAAATATTGAATACAAGCCCAGCCGACCCATTTGGAAAGACACTTGGTTAGTTAAAGAAGTTAATTAATATTAATTTAAGAGACATATCTTTTGATAGTCGCCCCTCTTGAAAAGGTTAAGAGTAAAAGCAAAAAGATGAAATAGATACATCATTTGAGAGAAGAAGTGAAAGAGAGAAGAGTAGAAGTAAAATGAGTATATCATTTGAATAAAAAGTAAGAAAGAAGAGCAAAAATATAAAGCGATATGATTTAATCAATTGGACTGACGTCCATGTTGGATGTATGATCTAATTTATGTGTATGAAGAGAAGCGAAATTTCCATCATCCGGTTTAAGAAGCAACTACAGAAGGTGGAAGTTTATATTGTTGAGGTAGGTGCCTCACAAAATTGGGGATTAGTGTCTCCAGTGGGTTGGTGCTCACAAATTGGCTGAGTTGGTACTTGACATTTGGGATTGGTGTCTCCAGTAGGTTGGTGCCTATGAACATTTGGAAAACATTTAATTTTGGGCTGGATTTGGACAGTAGATCTAAACAGTTTTCTTTTGTGGTTTTTCCCGAGAGAGGGTTTTCCACGTAAATCTGGTGTTGCTCTATATCATGTTATTTGAATGCTTTTAAATGCTTAAATTGTGGATATAAGTTATAATAAGAATTTTTTTATCTTATACTGATTCAACCCCCCTCAGTATAAGTGTGTGCTTAACATTAGAAACTTGAAAAAGGTCATAAGTGAAAGAAAAATGAACATGCTTTGCCGAATCAACAACCTTCTTTCCTGACCCCCGAATGTGTGCATCTGATTGAGGAATTTCATCCTCCCGCATCTTGTATAGTGGAGTAAAACTACTTAGGCTGCCATTATATCTAAGAACCCTGTGTTGATTGAATCTCACCAAATTGGTGATCACCTCAACTTGGCATCGTTGATAGACCAATGTATTAGAAATATTAGCCATGGGTTGTTGGATTGGAATCTGTTAAGGAGTACTATTTGAATTGGATTCCTCATCTTTTAATGGAATCCCAACTCCAGATTCACGTACTTGAGATATTGCTTGCTAGTTACAAACAAAAAAGGATTTTGACTCCTCCACATCAACATTTTGACTAACAATTGTCTTGTTAAAGGAAATTTTAATAAGTCTATGGGCGTTAGGTTGGTCACTATAGCCTTCATAGAAATATCTTGTACTCTTAAAATCTAGTTTGTTCCTTTTTCCATTAGGATTTAGAGTATATGCAACATAACAAAAAATGTAGAAAGTTGTTACCTTAGGTTTGATTTCGGACCAAGCTTACTCAAATGTGACATCCTGCAAAGCTTTGTAACTTCTATTCAGGATATACACTTCTGAGTTTACTACTTGCACTAGGAAGCCAACGTGATGTCCCTTTTTGGGACAAATAGAAATTTGCAGCACCTTCAACACAAATCGAGCCAAGAAGGATTAGATCCTTTTGATTCAACCTCAAATAACCCAATGTCGGCTAATTACAACCCAAAATGGGGTTGAAAGTAGCCAAGGTGATGGGTGAGATGGGAGAATCAATTAGAATTCACACCTTTTCCAGATTTGATTTTTATAGCAGCATTATTAATTTAAAATCGCTTGCAGACAGCTGAAAACTTCTAAAATTCATAACTCTTTTGATACAAAGTTTTTTTTCCATGAAACAAAGTGCATAATAAATTTGGGATTTTTCCCTTTCCAATGAACTAGAGATCAGATTTTTTTGAGCGCTAAATCCCTTCAAAATAGCACTTAAAATTCTAGATCTGGGCGCTAGGGTTAGAAGAAATTAATAAAATTACTTTCAACACTTTTCCCGGCCTCCAAACACACCACAAAGTACTACCCTTGCTCAAAAATAAAAGATAAACAAATCAGATTTGCATATCTTGTTTTATGCCAAATAATTCTAGAAATTATTTTAAAAAACCTATCTGCAACATAACTTCAAAAATTCATATCTTTTGCTAGAGAAGTCCAAATGAGCTAAAATTTTGGATCTCGGGTCACAAAAATATGAAGAATAATATTCCAAAATTAGTTTTGCACAACAAACATGAAACCCTAATTTTGCCCTAAAAAGTAGGTCGCCTAACACATTTAGGGCATCAAATCATCTCCAAAAATTATGAAATTAATTGTAAAACACAATAGATCTGAAAACCAAAAAATATGCTCCCAAATCATGCAACAATAATCATATTTGCACCATAAATAAATGCGCTAGAGCAAGGAATACTTCCCCAAACAATTCGCCACACAAAAGATGCAACAAAACACTAAAAGATCCTTGTAAAAATCAGATTTACTTCACTTCCAAATCGAATGAGAGAGAGAGAACAAAATGAAGAGCTAGGGCATACATCCCATTTCTCCAAGCATGGAGAGGCATTAACGATCAAATCAACATAAGGTGAAATGACCCCGCTCACATCCCTTAAATAGACTTCCCAAAATGGATCGAACCACTTGGAGGGAAAATACACTTTTTAAATTTGTAATTATGAGTTGGATAGCCAAGTGGCCCATTTTACCTTAGTTTCCCTCCCATTACATTAAAACATAATTAAAACATTAAATATGCTAAGACTACGTGCACTTTATTATTTTCTAATTAAATAATAAAGAGTAACTAACCTATGTGCACATTTTTAATTAACTAGAGACTCCCACTTGTAGCGCTAGGCATGCCAAGGGGTACAATGTAGGCAACAAAGATCTTATGACCATCTTTAAGTTCCCTCCTCGAACCCATGAAGAGAGAAAATAGGTTCAGGGTCTTCAGTTTTTTCATTTTAAAAATGTCCCAAGAAGGGGACATTACACCAACAAGACACAGTAAATATGAGAAGCCTTAATAATAAGACTCACCACTGTTAATTTGCTAGAAAATGATAAGTCCTTATGGTTCCAAACACGAAGCTTACTCTGGAGCTTCTGAAGGTACTCGTCCCACATGGAGACAGGTGACAAATTGACATCAAAGGGGATACCTAGATAACACACAATAACTTTGGGGCAAATATAAGACCAAGCAGTAGGGATCCATTGAGGGGGGTATCTAATCCAACTAACCAAAAAAGCAGAGTAAAAGGTGTTTAGACATGAGAGAGCTCCGTCGACAAAGAACTGCTCTTCCCTTACTGAGAGAAGGGAATCATTTACAAAATGATTATTAATCATCTTTGAGTTATTTGGAAGTTGAATTCCTTGAAACTACCCAACAACATGGGCAACCTCAAGCAAATAACCCAATGTATCAGTCATCATGACATACAAATAAGGAGCTAACAAACACCCCTGATGGATGGATTGGTGAAAGAGGATCAATAGAGTCAAAGCTTTGTTGACGGAAACAAAGGTTGACACATTAGTGAAAAGAGTGGACACCATAGCAACATAATGAGGGCAAGACCAAGCAAATCAGCATCTCTAAAATGAAGGATCAATCAATCCAATCATAAGCCTTGTCAAAATCAGGGATTGTTGCCTAGTTTCCCTAGCCTAATCCAAAGCTTCAATAGTAAAAACTACAGTTTCAACAATGAACTTTCCTTGCACAAAGTCCACCTACTCTTGACGCACAATATATTTAACTTTTATTTAAAAAACGCAAGGATGGTTTAATATATTATTATCCTTTTCCATGCCAAGTTATGTTAAGAATTGTGATGTCCACTTTTTGGGCAAATAGAAAATTACAACTTCAACCCAAATCGAATTAAGAAGGATTAGATCCTTTTGAATCAACCTAAAATAGCCCAATGTCAACCAATTGCAACCCAAACGTAGGTTGGAAGTGGTCAAGGTGGTGAAACTAGGTTGGTGGAGACAATCAAATTTTTATTATTTTCAATTCTGATTTTTATTACAACATTGAATTAATTTGAAAGGAGTTGCCAATATCTGAAAACTTCAAAAATTTATAACTCAATCATTGCTCCATATTTTTGCATGAAACCAAGTGCACAGATAAACTAGAATTTTAGAACGCCAATTTCCAATGAACTAAAGATCCGATTTTTCTGAGTACTTAAGCCCCTTCAAAATATCATTTAAACTTCCAGATCTGGGCATTAGGGTTAGCAAAAATTATTAAATTAATAACCAACACTCCCCTCAACTGTTTTCACCCTCCAAAAGCTTGTTTTGATGTACAAAAATTCCAAGAACAGATCTAAACTGAAACCACAATTTCTAAACATCAAAATGTGTCACAAACAATTAATAATCCAACCCCAAACTGCTGCAACTTCTAAAATTATTTTCCGCTTAACCAATTAAACAAAAACCTTTAAACTTTGGATTTTGGGCCACAAAAATATGAAGAATAATATTCCAAAATTAGTTTTCGCACAACAGACACGGAACCCTAATTTTGATCTAAAAAGTAGGTCGCCCATCACATTTAAGGCATCAAATCATTTCCAAACATTATGAAATTAATTGCAAAACATAGCAGATTTGAAAACCAACAAATATGCTCCAAATCATGCAATAATAATCACACTTGCATCATAAATAAATTCGCTAGGGCAAGAATTTTTTTTCCAAGCAGTTCGCCACACACTAGAATGCAACACGCACACAAATGGATCCTTATCAAAATTAGACTTGCTTCAATTCCAAGTCGAATTAGAGAGAGAGAGAGAGCACAATGAGAGTTAGGGCATACAGCCCTTGGGCATACATCCCATTTCTCCAAGCATGGAGAGACATAAACTATCAAATCAACATGCCCAAAAATGGTCTTGCAACTTCCTGTTATAACATAAGGGGTGCAACATTCAAATGGCCGACCTTTTCCCTTTTGGAGGGAAAACAAATAAAACTTAATTAAAATATTAAAAGACTCACTCAATGTGCACTTTATTATTTTGTAATTAAATAATAAAGAGTAACTAGCCTATGTGCACATTTAAAGACTAAATAAGACTCCCACTTGTAGCGCTAGGCATGCCAACGGGTTATAATGCAAATGAAAGAGATGAACTAATATATTAATAATGCCCTGGTAAAGGGGACATTATAGTCCTCCCCTCTCGTGAGATTGGTTGCCCTCAAGTAATAGCAAGCTCATAGATCCACGTATTATGCACCCAAGAGAAGAGATGAAGTGATGCTTCTAAAGTCTTGCTCCTGGTGCCAGTCAAGTGATGAAACACTTGGAAGGACATGTTTCCTTCTCCCATGTCAACCCAAAAAAGTGGGTCCTTAGCTTGGTAATTGGTGCTCCAAGTAATGGTGTCCTCAACATGGCATGGGGAGTCATCAAAGGGATGAGCTTTGCTAAGCTTCAAGGTTGCCCACTCAATAATGTCCTCATGAAGTTAGTAGGACAATGATCTTTTTTCACATGTCTTCAATCTTGCACATGAAGCAAATTTGTTAGAAAAATAAGTGTTTAAAAACATTTTTCTAATGTGTCTCCATGGTGTGAATGGCTCACAAGTCTCTTTCATGTATGGGCTGCCCGCAAATGTCACAATTTTGCCTCATACTTCCTTGAACTCCCAAAAACCAGCTGCTGTCATAAAATAAAAATCTGATAAATAATCAGCAGCTTGACAACTCCAAATTTGTCCCCATGTGAGCCCTACTTCATCCTTCGATCCATGTGTGAGTGTACCAATGGAAAAATATCCCTTATCCTCATGCCTTATGGCTCTAAAAGCCACAAGAAGACTGCTGAAATAAATTACAGCAGTGTAAATAAAAATATTTGACCTCAAGGTATCCCAACTCACCTTAGCTAAGGCCAACACTACACTCTCACAACCCACAATTCATTGTTCCCATGAAAACAAGTTCTGAAACACATTCACACACATGATGTAGAGCTGATCCAAAGTGAATTTTATGACAAACTTTGCACCTCTTCCTTCCATAGCTGAATATTCATCATATTTGCCTTTATTTTCCAAAACATAGCATGAAAATTTAACACCATACCTTCCTCTTTGCTGATCCCAACGCAACAACAGTGCTAAGTGGCCTGGAAATGGTCTTGTAACATGTACCAATGATGCTCCAAACTGAAAATTAGCATACCATGTGATTGAATCCTTTTGTGGGCATGTTAACATGTCTCCAAACAAACTTAAAATGTGCATGACAACAGTGTGAATATCAATGGAAATATTAGGCATACACATACTCTTTTTGGTTGCAAATTCACACATGAATAGACAATGTTTATACTTTCCTTTTATGATCCCAACAACCTTCCTTATGACCCAAAACTGAAATTCACCATGATATAAGAACAATAGATTATTCAACTTGATCATCTCACAAGTACATGGAAGTGTCAATACACGTAATTCGAAGTGGTTGCTCACTTCTGCATACCATGAGGTAGCATGTGCATGATGATACCTCATTGTTTTTACTCCATCATTCACATAAGAAAAAGGAAAATCAGAAATATAACTCATGCAAGGAATCTCATACCATTCATTGTGTCAATGGATTTCCCTTATGAAAGGAAGCAATACATCTGAAACAACATGATTGGGGCTGCCCATCATACCTTTGTGCCATGGAACACCTTCACACTCCTTAGATTTTTCAACCCAAACATCACCTTCTATCTTGGAATCACGCAACCTTATTTGTGATGGGTGTGGGGCTTTCTTAGAATTCATTTTTGAGTGAATGGACTCAATTATTTGCACTAATGACTGCTGTTATGCGCAGACCAGCGAGCTGAGAATGGTCTAAAGTACTTAGAAATGCCTCTTCTTGCATGGCACACATCTCCACATCCTTGCATTCATTACAACCCAAGTAGCATTAGTAACCAAAAAATGATCATTGATTACCTCTTGGTTGCCCTCGTTTTGTTTGTCCATGCAAACTTGTAAATCAAGCTTCTCTTTTCTCTTTGACTCATCTCCTATGATCACTTTGTCATCATGCATGCAATCATCAAAGGGCAAAGAAACCTCTTCAATCAATAATGAATCTTTCCATTGCTTATTTTCATCCGGCGGCTCTTCTTCCTTCACTTCCTCTTGAATCAAATTTGATTTTTCTGTGCATTCACCAAGTCCCATGCAAACATTAGATATCAAAAAATTTATCATCAAACATCAAAGGAATCATACCTTGGAGAGTTGATCCTTCTTACTTCATAGGAGACCTTGCCAACATATATGCCTTCACGTTGCTTGAACATTGATCCAAAACACCTTTGGCTAAAGTATGAGCAATACATGACTCCTCTTGTCTCAAACCTTCCTCAAGCATTGATAACAATGGTTGTGGGGGACCCTCATATTCATTCAACACCCAAAGACATGATAGTTTGCATTTCAACCCTTATATTTTCTGAATGATTATTATGTAGGACAACAAAGAATACTTTGAAGCGTATAAAGAATAAGATCATCACAATCAAAATCTAACATTGGTATACAAGATCTCACCTTCGCCATATTCTCCAAGATCTTAACCCTCTTACTAAAGTAAGGGTTTGTGATGTCTGAAAGCCTTTGAAAACTCCCTATCATGAGCTTGAACACTTCTTCCATGGTGGTGTCACTGTATGGAAAACTCAGGGCTGCAATCCTTGTAACTTCACTAATGCAAGTGACGAGCATGAGCCTCACATTCACCTCATCATGCCTCAACAGTTCAGGTCTAGCCAAATGAGTCACCAAAGAGCCCATCGTTGAAAACATGGAGCCATAATTGTTGATTGTTCAATCATAGACAAACAATTTGCAGCTTCCTCCAAAATGCAAAGCAACACATCTCTCAAAAGGTGTTGAGGATCAAGCCATCTCACTTATCTGTAAAACTGTATTTTCATTTTTCCTTCACTTGTTAACCCCATGATTTATACACTATGGATCTAGATTGTGCAAATACAAACCCCACAAGAGTAGAGGAAAGTTGCTTTGATACCACTGTGATGTCCCCTTTTTGGGCAAATAGAAAATTACAACTTCAATCCAAATTGAACCAAGAATGATTAGATCCTTTTGAATCAACCTAAAATAGCCCAATGTTAACCAATTACAACCCAAATGGGGTTGGAAGTGGTCAAGGTGGTGAGCTAGATTGGTGGAGACAATCATAATTTTTATTCTTCTCAATTCTGATTTTTATTACAGCAGTGAATTAATTTGAAATAGTTGCCAACAACTGAAAACTTAAAAAATTCATAACTCAATCACTACTCCATATTTTTTCATGAAACCAAGTGCATAATAAACTAGAATTTTAGAGCTTTCCAATGAACTAAAGATCAAATTTTTTTGAGCACTTAAACCCTTTCAAAATAGCATCTAAACTTTCAGATCTGGGTACTAGGGTTAGCGGAAATTAATAAATTAATAACCAACACCTCCCTCAACTGTTTTCACCCTCCAAAAGCTTGTTTTGATGCACAAAAATGCCAAGAACAGATCTGAACTGAAACCACAATTTCTAAGCATCAAAATGTGTCAAACAATAATAATCCAATCCCAGATTACTGCAACTTTTAAAATTATTTCCTGCTTAACCAATCAAGCAAAAACCTTCAAACTTTTGGATTTTGGGCCACAAAAATATGAAGAATAATATTCCAAAATTTGTTTCCACACAATAGACGCAAAACCTTAATTTTGCCCTAAAAAGTAGGTCGCCTAGCACATTTAGGGCATCAAATCATCTCCAAACATTATGAAATTAATTGCAAAACATAGCAGATCTGAAAACCAACAAATATGCTCCAAATCATGCAATAATAATCACACTTGCATCATAAATAAATTCGTTAGGGCAAGAATTTTTTTTCCAAGCAGTTCGCCACACACTAGATGCAACACACACACAAATGGATCCTTATCAAAATCAGATTTGCTTCAATTCCAAGTCGAATTAGAGAGAGAGAGAGCACAATGAGAGCTAGGGCGTACATCCCTTGGGCGTACATCCCATTTCTCCAAGCATGGAGAGACATAAACTATCAAATCAACATGCCTAAAAATGGTCTTGCAACTTCCTGTTATAACATAAGGGGTGCAACATTCAAATGGCCGACTTTTTCCCTTTTGGAGGGAAAACAAATAAAACTTAATTAAAATATTAAAAGGCTCACTTAATGTGTATTTTATTATTTTGTAATTAAATAATAAAGAGTAACTAGTCTATGTGCACATTTAAAGACTAAATAAGACTCCCACTTGTAGTGCTAGGCATGCCAAAGGTTTATAACATAAATGAAAGAGATGAATTGATACATTAGCAATGCCCCGGAAAAGGGGACATGACAAGAATGCATCCGCATGAATTAGGAATTCCTTGTTTCAAATAAGGTATACTAGTTTATTGTAGGCTTCACTCCCAATCTCCTTTGCATAAATGTTATGTGTTTTATTTGTTTTTTCCAAATTGTTGGATAGTTTAGAAAATTTTCTTGGGTCATATTGATTGTCAACAAAAAAAGTTCTTTAACATATCACTATCCTATCAAGGGAATGCTTCATCTTCAATATTCAATGAGTTGTTCAAGATCAATAATGCTCTATTGTAGCTTTCGGGATATGAGTGAGAAAGACAATTCTTGCAGAATGCAATGCAAAAATTTCTTTCTAGATTATATCCATTTTATCCTACATTTTTACAATGAGAATTACATTGGTCTTGTTAGAATATGGGAGAGAGAGAATAAAGAAAGATTAGAATGTACAAAGAACAAATGAAGAGAAACTGGATTGCACGCGTTATTGATTGTGCACGTCAATTTATTATGTGCGAGATAGTTACAAAATGGTTGAAGTGCTTACAATCATTTATTAATTAACACTTGATTAATATTAACAATTTAACATAACACTAATTTATAAGCCTTAAATTCTATTACCCCCTCATAAGGCTTATAGTATAGAACATACTGACAGAAGATTAAAGTATCATAACAAAACAAGACCACACATTCTTCAGATGTTTTTCCCTTTCAAAACAGTGCCTTGATGAGGTAGAAACCCATCAAGCTGCCTCCTTGACCCTCGTAAATGTGTAATTCTCGAGCTGAATGCCCCGATTTCCTGGCTTCCACCGCTTGAACTCTTGAATTACAAAATATCCCGAGTTGTTGGAGAACCATTCATACTTGAGATACTCCCACACTGCTCCATCAAGTTGTCTTATGACCTTCGTAAGGGTAAATTCCTAAGGTCCATAGATTCCCTAACCATCTTGGAAGCCATCCACGTGGAGTTTTATGTACATTGGGTTTTTTACTATCTTTAAAGTGTGGGGCTTTTTAAAAAAAACATATTCTCTATTAGCGAATTTTCCCTTGTTGTATTTAGAAGGCAGACTGCTATAAACATAGTTACCTAAGTCTCGGGGACGGGGGGGACGAGGGTACGGAGGGATGGGGTTTTTGGGATGCAAAAAAATTCCTAATTTTTGGGGATGACAAGGGGACGACTATTAAAATTATACATAAAAATTAATATTTCAATATTTTTAGCTTTTTTAAATGACATTTAGCGATTTAAATTGTATTTAATATATTTTAGGTACTTTCAAGATTATAATTGAATGCACTTGGTAAAAATAACAACTTTTTAATAGTAAAAACATCTAGAAAACTTTTGAAACATATTAAAAAAATTGGGGACGTCCCCTCCAAGTACCTAAGTCCTCAAAACGTTCGGGACATCACCAAAATCTAGGGGACGCGTCCCCGCGTAACACTAGCTATAATAGCTTTGGCATCTTCGTCATCTATTGTAGTATTGACTTATGCTGGTTGTCAGATGAGAGACCTCATATTGTATATGAGGCTAGAAATGGTGACTTCGTCATCCATTTTTCATTCCAATTTAATTTTAGAACTGTAAAATAATGCAAAAAATAAAAGTGATAGTCTATAAAATCTATACAATTTTCAACTTCTGGCACAAACATAAACTTAATAGAAAAATATAATTTTGTATTCTGATTTTGTCTCGGAAATTAATGCAAAGAATAAATACCAGAGAATTTTGTATTCTTTTCTGGACTAAAACAAACAAATTTTGTTTCTCGTCCCCTAGACCTCCCTCGAAAATTGTGACTAGTTTTGTGTCTGAAATTTGTGCAATTGTAGATTGGTTTTGTGTCTGAAATTAGTGATCGGTGAATGGTTTTCATGCCCTTTTGCGATCCTCTAGAGATTGTATCTTTTGTTCTTTTGAATCTCAATTTCAACAATGGAAGCGAGAACATGACAAGTTTTTGTTTTTCGTGCATCTTTTGTGACTATAAATTCTTTATTTTTCCCTTAGAAACTTTGTTTGGTTTTTTGTGATTTTCTTTTGTCTTCTAAACTCCCTCATGATTTTCTTTAGTCTTTCCTGTGCATGTAATGTCCCCTTTTCCAACTTGAGAGCATGAATTCGGACTTCTTGCCATCCCTTTTTCCTTGGCAATGAAGTAGAAGAGTTGGGGAAAGGAATTGAACTTCCTTTGCATTTGTTTTCTAATTTTAATATTTCTTTGTTTGTGTGTTTTTCCCAAGTGTCCACCTGAAGGCGTCGGTGAAGAACACACCACAAAAAATGTGCGATTTTGGGTTCCACACATGCGGACCAGACAATATCGAATATCCTTCTCCAACTGGAAGGAGAAGAATGTAGCACCCACCGATTGTTAAGTTTTCCAACCATAGGCAAGTGGGGGAAGAGCCAAGCATAACCCTTACCAACAAAATAATTCCGGAAAGGGGTGCCCACATACCACTTCTAGTGTGTCCACCAAGGACGAGAGGGAAGCACAAAGATTTTGTGGCTCATATGATCAGGAATAAACGAGATGATATCTTTGATACTAGCGTGATCCTAATTAGCTAAATTGAATTGAGCCTTAAGCTCGTTCCAAGGACACCAAGTCTGAATACATTTACAGAAAAGGTCCTGGATAGTGCGAATTCCGTGTTTGAAAAGCCTTAAGCGTAGGAATCCCAGGAACCTTAGCAAGGCAATGATCCCGGCATTAGATAATGGGAGACCACTACAGGGAGTGGTGATTAACTGAAAGGCCATTACAGAATCCATTGTCATTCCATTGAAGCCATGGCTTGATTTGCTCCCAAGCTTTCCAAATGCTTTTGAGCACGAAAGTGCCGACCACTTTGATTGGGACGAGAGCAATGAGGAGATTGGCAAAGCCAATTACCTTCTAGGCCGAGCGGTTAGAAGGGGCGCCCTCAGCGATGCCATGGCGCAAAAGCACTTTCCAAGCTTCTGGCCCTTCTATATTGCGAATTATCCATTTGGCATAGAGTGCTTGTTTTTGTTGTAGAATATCGATGAGGCCTAACCTTCCGGATTCTTTGGGAAGACAGTAGGTCCCCCATGCAACCTTGTGAAATCCTTTACCTGAGGAATCACTGGTCCAAAGAAAATATTTAAGCAGTGTTTCCAGCTTAGGCATAGATTTTTTGGAGGGGACCCAGCAAGAAGAATAATAGATGTGTGCGGCTTCGAGCACGTTGGAGCAAATATGGAATTTGCCTGCTAAGGACAACGATTTGGTTATCCAGTATTCCAGTTTTCGAGCCACCCGCTGCACAACATACTGCCAGAGATCTACAGGTGAAGCCGGAAACACAAGGAATACCAAGAAATTTAAACATCTCACCATGGCCGATCATCCTCCACTCATACAAAGCCATCGAAGGGGGAGAGGGGAGGAAGGATTGTTTGTAACATTGCGTTTTTCGCCATTGAATGGAGGAGCCGAAGGCTGACCACAATTAGACTTGCTTTATTATTATTTTCTTTTTACTTTTTGGAGCCTACATGCTCACCAATAACTTTTTATTTCTAATTTATTGCTGGGCGCTAGACTCACCAACAATTACAATGCCAATTAAGGAAATGAATCATAAAATTGAAGCACATGATGACATTGCCAACTTCCTCTATCTTTTTTGCTCGGACCCATGAGGAAGGGAAATGGGCCAAGGTCTTCAATTGGAATTAGCTTGAAAAAAGGGACATGACAGTCATCCCCTCTTGAAATTGCTTGTCCCCAAGCTGGGTACAAGTACCCAAATCCTTAAGAAATCTCATGTAATGTCCCCTTTTACAACATCAGAGTTTGATTTTGGACTAAGTACATCGCTACATTCAAAAGTCTTTTCCATTATTGAAACGTTAGTGGAATAAGTTCGGACCAGAGGGGCTGAACTTCTCATTGCATTTATGAGATGCTGTGCTAATTTTGTAATGTAACATTTATTTGTAAGGGCCAGCTTCAAAAACTTGCAGGCCCTCTATTTTGGAGTCCAAAATCTGAAAATTGATAATAAATGGAAAATCTACAGCAGAAGCCTAAGGAGGTCGGTCATGCATGTTTTGGATTTGTCGCCAAGTTTGGGCTATAAAAGAAGATTAAGGACTTCATTTGCCCCCATCCACTTCTGGTGAATTTACTTTAAAGTGAACTTTGGGCTGTGAGCTCTCAGTTCTCTCCACTCTTGGGCGGAAATCCAAGTGCGTGGCTCTTTCCAAGAAGGGCGAAAACTCTTTTTGTGGCTGGTTGGAGGATGGAAACCCTTCAGGTACCATAGTTGAAAAAATCGATATCGGTAGGCCAAATTTTGAATTGGAAATTGGGAATCCGCAATTTATCGGCAACTTTATCGCTACTTTTAAAAACATTTAAATTCATAAAATATACTTAAATTAAATGTAAAACCAATGTTAAATGCTGCGAGAAGTGACTCTATAGAATGCCATAGGCCCATATGCATATTTTCGATTAAGTTTTGACCAAAAAAAAGAGTACAAAGTTATCAAACAAAAATTCTCATATAGTCATGTCGCATTTGACTTTTGAAGTATCATTATCAAATATCAATAATATTCTATTTCATCAAGCATATTCGCCTAAAATAAGTCTGTTGCACTTGTGGCTGCCTTGTGGAAGTGGAAGGTAAATATTCCTCCTCTGTAACACTAACATTGTCATCTACAAACATATCATCTGGATCATCACCAACTTCTAGTGTCCCTGATGGTATTGATTCTTCTGTCTCCCTCTCCAAAGTTGCTATCTCCTTTGTGGTAAACATAGGCTCTGCATCATCAGGCTCAACAATCAATTCATCATATGGATCAATGTCAGCCAAGTCAATTGCATCATAACTCTGTTTCCCCTCCACTTGTCTCACACGAAGATGAAGATTGTATCGCATGAAGACAAGGTCATTGAGGCATTGTGTTGTCAACTTGTTGCGTTTCTTTGTGTGAACAACTGCGAACATGCTCCAATTACGTTCGCATCCAGAAGCACTGCATGGCTGACACAAAATGTGGATGGCTAGCTTTTGAAGATTTGGTGTTTTTGCACCATAATTTTCCCACCACAAATCTGCAAATAAAACATTTATAAAATTGTAATTTAACTAGGCTTGAATCAATAAAAGAATTCTAAACTTATAGTATCTAGTTCTATGTGTAAAAAGACAAAATACAAATGACTCAATTTGGTTTTACCTGGCTGAGAAGTGTTTCTTCTTTTCACACATAGAGCCGAAGAAAAGAGCCTCCCCTCAGCAGTCTTGTAAATCTGCAGCTCGTCAACAATTGCATCTCTAATATCTTCGTCAGGTACCATCCTCTCTATGCATGTATTAATGCCATCCATAACCTCCTCATCAGCCTTAAATGATGGGAAAAAGAAAAACTTTGGGTTTAGGTAGTATACCGCTGCATGTATATGTCGATGGAGTGTCTTGTTCCATCTCCGATCGATTATGCGCCAAATGGGTTCATATTTAAATTGATTATGTCCATTATTTTTAGCTATGGGAAGTTTTTGGCCACATCGCTTTTGCATTATTTTAATAACCCATTGTGTGTTTTCTCCCGACAAAAACCATTCGTAGGACTCGAACCAAAGGCTCTGATCACACTATGCCCCCCTGACATCTATGCAGTTAAAATCAAAATTAATAAAAAAATATATGACAAACAAATGATAAATGAGAACAAAAATTCAAGTTTAGTTGGAACTTAATGATGTCTTCCATTTGCTTCTGCGAACTTTATTCATTGGCAAAATTGAATTCACGACCCTTTATCCTTCGGTCTGAACACGGCACTTGGGAGACTTGAACCTTGTGACTTAGCATGTAACCAACGACCGTAAGCAATAAGGGATGGTTCAACAAGTTTGCAATGATCTGGAGAGGGTGCATATGAAGTTTGTGGCACTTCGTTTTTTCTTTGGATCGCACAAGGCAAGTGTTCCATTGGTGTGCTTTGCTCATCAAGTCTTACCTTCCAAATTGTGATGGTAGAAAGAACGTGGTAACAGTTACACATTGGTGAATTGTGTCAAACACGTGATGTAATGGACCCACGAGAGTTTTCTAATCTCATCCTAGTAAGAGATGCAAAGCGATGGGCTGCACAATTTCTATCCTCGTGATACTTCCCTCAACCCAAGAGTGTCTTGTGCCTCTCCTGTTGGTCGAGTCTCCTCTTCATCCTTCATCTGCCTTCTTCGTCAATGGTGTCTTTCATAACATTCAATGACATTGGCCATGCATAATAATCCTCACAGCCACCTGAATTCTTCGTCACTTTTTTGCACACAATCAGTGGCTTACAATCATTCCCTTGGTGGGAGGCATCAATTGATTTCAAGTAGATGCCGTTTGCCTCATTTAATTTCACTAGGAACTGTTGTAATCAATGTGCGGTTTTTCCCAGGGGTCCACCCATTTAGACTAAATGGTGTCATCTTTCTATACTAGCCAGTTCGCTTAATCTCGTTGATCTTGCTTCAAAAAATCGAATGGGTACCATGTGTAACTCTGAATTACTCCACCAAATGATCAACTGAAGTCATGGGGAGTAGGAGACTTGAACCCCTTCATAGTCAACAGTCAATCCAGTCACCAAATTCATCCTAATATGGTAATGTCTTGCTACCATTCAATGTCATTATTGTCGTAGTTCCTATTGACAAAGGCTTCAAGCAAGCCATTCCCCTGAGCATGATCATTTGCATCGTTGTGCAATCTGTTAATCCCAAGCTCTCAATCCTTTGATTGCAGGTTGAGAACCAGGATTAAGGGGCAGTAACATGAGATTAACAGTGATTTGAACTAGGTTTTAGTGGATAAGCCTCGTCCCAATGTTTGACCTCATGGAGTTTGGGCAATAGAAGATGCCCCACTTTCAAAATCTTCCTTCGCTACCCTCCTATTTGCAAGGGCTGCAAGTGCATCAACTTTCCTCTTCTTTTCTTTTTTTTTCTCTACATAAGCCGCAAGGAAAGCAGACAACTCTCGTTGAGCCTCAGGTGGTGCTTGATTGTACACTGCCACTCTCATTTCCTGGTATCCGTGCAATGTGGAACTTAAGGCGATAAACACCTCCACTCATCTTCATGCCACAATAATTGCATACAACAGAATTGCCTTCTGCTCGTTCACAATGCTTCTAAGAGGGGTCATTTGAGTTAGGCTTACTACGAGCAACTGAACCGGATCTCGATGCCATTTTACAAAACAAAAAAAAACAATTGTCTTAGATTTTCAAGCCTTTGAGAAATAAAATTGTATGATGAAATTAAGAATAATATTGCTATTGCGTGAACAAAAAATTAGAACAAAGCTATATTGAAAATGTGTGATTATACAAAACGAATTAAATTATAACAGTAATATACAATAATATAAATAGTATACATTCGTAAAATGAATTAAAAATACAAAGTTTAACATAATTAATATATAACTAAATATATTAATATTACAATGTAACACGTTTAATATATAACTAAATATATTAATATTACTGTTATAATTAAATATATTAATTCGTTTTACTGTTATATTACTATTATAATTATAACATTATTATAATTATAAAGGTCATATATACTATATAGTAATTAATTATAAAGTAATTAATTCATTTACAGTTTTACTATTATAAGTTATAACTAAATATAATAAATTATTAACATATTAGGAATTTACTTTATTTTATATTTGTTGTATACATTTAATATATTCCTGGTATAACAGTAATATATTAAATGTATACAAAACAAAATTGAATTAATTTGTAAATACATTTAATTAAATTCATTTAAAACTTAATATATTAAATATAAACTATATTATTCAAAACGAATTAATGTGTAAATTTGTTTTATTAAATCTATACTATTAATATTTAAAATCTTAAAAAAAATGAAAAAGAAACAGACTCTTACCTGGAGTAGGGTTAGGGCCTCGAACCACCATGAAATGCACCAAAACCGCCACGAAATGCACCAAAATTGCCATGAAATGCTTTGAAACTGCCACGAAATGCTAGGAAACCATCTCGGAATGGCACGAAATGGGACGAAATGAGTTGCAGAAGGAGAAACAAGCCATGCAGGAGAAAGGAGGAAAAACGAGCCACGCAAAAGAAAAAATGAGTTAGATTTGGGCGTTTTTTGTATATATACCTAAGTAAGCAATTTTCCACGATTTTTTAGGTTATTTAGCGCCGGAAATCGCTGATTTATCGACAATAAATAAATCGCGATTTATGGAAAGATAAATCGTTTTGCATGTGAAAAACGATTTATCGCGATTATTGTCCGAGTAATCGCGATTTTTAAAACTATGATTCATACCTTTGATTGAATTGAACTCATAGTGTAGATTTGGGCATTAAAAGAGAAAACAAGTCATTTTCATATATTTGCATGGATTGACAAGTCTCTTTTAGTTGGAGCGCCTTGCAGTAGTGTGTCATTTGGTGCCTTCTAGGGCACATATCTACTATTTTCTTTCATAATAAGATTTGCTATAATTTATAAATCTGGAATCAATAATTCTTTGTGGAGTTTGGGGTTTGAAAACCGTCATTTCATAATTTTCTTGGAGCTGTACTTCTTCTGATTGTAATTAATTTTCCAGCAGTGTTTTCTATCAAATTTCATATTGGAAAGTGGCTTGAATAACTCCTTAAATATCTATATATATTCTGGTTGAGTTATTTGTGGAGTTTCAAGTGTTTTTCATTCATTTCCGGACTGCTGTTATAAAAATCTGATCTCTGTTCTGAACTGCTTTTAATTTTCAGTTTGCTGGTCTGAAAATCAAAATTAATATTATTGGGGTTTGTGCTAATTCCTCGTTCTTCTGTTGAAGTCCCAAAAATGGACATTACAGTGGTATCAGAGCACTGATCTTCCCCGCCCAGGGTTTTCATGGAAGAGGGCAACAAGGGTTTCCTATACTATCAAAGAAGAAGGAAAGTAGATCAGCCAAGAGAAGAGGATAACATGGCCAATGAAGATCCTCAAGAAGCCATGTTCGATAAGCTGATTGCAGGTCAGGAGAGAGTGGTGGACACAATGGACTTCCTTGCCCTATCTTTTCACAGGATGATCTAACCAAGCGTTCATAATGGTGATGGTAGCTCATCTGGAGCTAATAATGCACGGCGACCTATGGGATCAGCCCCAAGACCTAGCTTTTTTACAAGGGAAGAAGCTATTTCGGATATGGGAGCAAGGCCCTCTATGGGGCAAAACATTGCCACAAGCTATGAAGAACATATGACTCTTCCAAAAGAGGTTCGTGAAGCCATTTCACTTGCCGAATTCATTGGAATAACTAGAGGAAGGTCTAGGCCTGAGCCAAGACAACATATGCCACAGAAGGAGGTGCAGAATGTGTTGGGAAAGATGACCTTCTCCACATTTGATGGATCAACCAAGGGAACAACTGGGGCATGGATTCAGAAGCTTGATACATACTTGTCTTTGAAGCCCATGATGGAGGATGATGCCATCAAGTTTACAACCCTTCACCTTAAGGGGATTGCTCATGAATGGTGGTTCCATGGTTTAGTGATGCACGGATCCATGGACACCATGGCATCGCTGTTTGGGCAAAGGTAAAGTGCATTACATTGAAGTATTTTCTGATTGTGATGATGATGAAAATGATGTTGATGAAGTTAAGCAGGATATATGCAGGAAGAGGATCCAGAAAGGGTTGATAGCACTCTTACTACCTTGAAGGGAGCACTGAGTTACAATTCATTTCATATGAAGGGAAATCTACAAGGACATGAAGTCACCATTTTGATTGATGGGGGAGCCACTCACAACTTCATAGATGCTTGCTTGGTGGCCAACTTAAAATTGAAGGTTGAAAACTTCAAAGGGTTCACTGTGAAGATAGCGGATGGTCATTCTATGCCATGTACCAAGAGGTGTTCTCAACTCCATGTTTCATTAGAGCAATATGAGGTATATGCTGATTTCTATTTAATTAATATGACTGATATGGGCATCGTGCTTGGAGGCCAATGGTTGCATTCATTGGGAGAGCTCACCGTCAATTATCAAAGCATGGAGATTAGTTTCATGGACCAAGGTAAAAAGATTTATTTGCAAGGTATGCTTCCGGAAACACCCCAAGTTAATTATTTGATAGAAGATACTTTGTTGTGGGAGTCACATTTTTGCTCCTTATCGAAAATTACAGCTGATTGGAAGTTATTAATCACAACTGAGTATTGCCAAAAACAAGTTTGCTAACACTGTTTTTGAAGGGGGAATAAGTGATGAAAGGTACAAAGTAAGGGACGAGGTTATTCTCTACAAAAAACAAGTCTATTTGGTGCCCAAATCGAAGGTGAAAAGTAAAATGTTGAGAACTGCTCATGATGATCCATTAGCTGGTCGCCTAGGTTATTTTAGGACATAAATAAGTGAGAGAAAGATTCTACTGGAAAGGTCTTAAGGGGTAAGTGCTCTAATACATTCGGGAATGCCTTACATGCCAACAAAACAAGGCATAACACACATTTCCAACAGGTCTCCTACAACCGCTTCCCATTCCCACTCAAAAATGGGAGAGCATCTCTGTGGACTTCATCACAAGGCTGCCTATGGTTCAAGGTAAGAGTTGCTTATATGTAGCGGTTGATAGACTCACTAAGTATGCTCATTTTTTTCCACTTCCGGCTAAGTATAATACTCCCATAGTGGCTGATGTGTTTTTCAAAGAGATATTTAGACTTCATGGGCTGCCCAAGGATATTGTGAGTGATAGGGACAATAGGTTCATGAGCATGTTTTGGCAAGAGTTGTTTCGATTTTTAGGCGCACTCAACTCACTCCTAGCATTAGCTACCATCCCCAAACAGATGGGCAAACAAAAATAGTCAATAAGTGGGTGGAAGGTTATCTACATAACTACATTGATAGGCAACAATTAGCATGGATTAAGTGGCTATACATGGTTGAGTTTTGCTACAATACCACCTTCCACACATCTATTGATATAATGCTCCCTCTTTCATTGATTTAGTTATGACAGATAGTAGAATACCCAAGGATCGAGAGTTGATTCAGTAGTGTCATGATATTCTTAAAGCACTCCAGGAAATCCTCTTGCGTGCTCAAAATGAGGAGAAAGTATATGCAGATCAGTATAGGAAAGAAAGGACCTTTGATGTGGGAGACTTAGTATTTCTAAGATTGTAGCTCTAAAGGAAATCTTCTATCAAACAAAAGGGTGCAAAAAAGTTAAAACCTCGCTTTTATGGTCCTTGCAAGGTAAAGAGGAAGGTGGGAAAGGTGGCATATGAAGTCGAGCTTCCGGAAAAAAGTAAAATACATAATGTTTTTCATGTGTCGTGCTTAAAAAAGGCACTAGGACAACACCTTCCTCCTTCACATGAGTTGCCCGCATTGGATGAGGAGGGCAAGTTGGTTTTAATTTTGGAAGATATCCTAGAGGTTTGTGAGAAGAAATTGAGGAATAAAAGTATCAAGGAATACTTGGTTCGTTGGAGGGGATTACCCGTTGAGGATGCTACATGGGACAGTGCAAAGATATCGGAACACCCACAATAGCAATTGCTTGGGTACAAACAATTTTAGGGAGGACTGTAATGTCCCTTTTTCCCACTTAAGGGTCAAATTTTGGACTTCTTACTATTCCCTTTTCCATGGCAAAGAAGTTGAGGAGTTGGAAAAGAAAATTGAGCTCCCTTTTGCATTTGTTTTTCTAATATTAATGTTTTATTTTTTGTGTGGTTCTTCTTGTAGTAGGTTGGCTGGGCTTAAGGCATTTGAAGAGGGGCTTAATAAAAGAATGCAATGGCTTTTTATGGGTCGGCCATGATCTTTCCAAGCTTTGGCACCAAAGGGGAGGCATAAAAGGAAGTGAAGGCTTCATTTGTGCATCATCTATTTTGGCGGATTGATTCTACTTGGACTTATGAGCTGGTTGCTTTTGGTTCTTCCACTCTTGGGTGAAAATCCAAGTGTGGCATCTCCCTAAAAGGATTGTTGCAGATTTGAGGAAAATGAATCATAATCAGATTTGTATTATCATTGAGTGGCTTCTCCTAGGTGGAACGACCCACCTTGGAGTGAAGTTTGGTGCCTTAAAGGGCATATATTTGATATTTCACTTCGTCTTTAGATTTGCCTCAATTTATAAAGTTGAAATCTACTTTTGGTGAGTTTTTGGGTTTTCTAAACCCTCTTTTCATAATTATTTTGGAGCTGTACTTTTGCTGGTCTTTATTAATTTTCAGCAGAGCATATGCATGTCTTTTGGGTTGAAAACAGTTCTAGAATATCTCTAAAGGGCTTATAAAAATTATGGATGCATTGTTAGATGGTATTTTGAGTAAAATTACTAAAATTAGTTCGCTGTCCAAATCTGGGTTTTTATTTCAGTCTGCTGATTTGAAAATCAGATTTGATTGCTTTGGGATTTGAGCTAATTTCCTTGATTGTTGGTTTCATCCCTTGAAAGGGATATTTAAAGTTTGTCTGGAAGTTCACTTTTCGTGAGCTTGCTCATTTGAGGCAACAAGACACGGTGGATGAATATGTGAACGAATTTTAGAGGCTTTCCGTTATGATCACAGATGTTTCAGAAAGAAAACTTGTAGTTCTTTTCATTGAGGGTTTGATCGAGCCACTCAGAGGCTTGGTTAGAGCCTTTGATCCTCTGTCTTATCAAGAGGCAATCAAAAAGATTTTGGATCTTGAAGGAGCTGCTCAATAGCGAACATCAGTCATCTTAGGGTAAATTCAAGTGGAGGATAGCCAATTAGATCTTTGGGACAGCCTAAAAACCCTTCCTTAGACCAGCCAAGGAAGCCCCTACAAGGAATGCCAAATACTCACGAGGAGCTGCCCAAGAGCAACAAAGAAGGAGAATCTATAAGCAAGCTACGAAAGAAGAATTTCATCTTCTCATGCAAGGATCCATGGACTATCAGGCATTGTTGTTTGCGTTAAGGTAAAGTGTATTTATATTGAAGTATTTTCCTATTGTGATGATGATGAAAACAATGTTGATGAAGCAAAGCATGATAGTGTTCTGAAAGAGGATCTAAAAAAATTAGATGACACTCTTGTTATGATGGTTGAAGCACCTAGATATCACCCATCCCGTGTAAAGGGTGATATTCAAGGGCATAAGGTCATGGTCTTAATTGATAGTGGAGCCACACATAATTTTGTGGATGAGAGCTTGATAAAGAAATTGAAGCTGAAGGCTGAAAATTTCAATGGCTTCAATGTCACGGTTGTGGATGGCTTCATACTTCCATGCACTAGAAGAATAACTCAGCTCACACTCACGTTAGAAGTACATATGGTAAGAGATGATTTCTATGTTATTAATATTGGTGAATCTGATTTGATGTTGGGAGTTCAATGGTTGCATTCGTTAGGAGAATTCTCTCAAAAGTACCAAGATATGGAGCTCAAATTTAAGGTAGAAGGCAAGGAGGTGGTGTTGCACGGTATGAAAGGTGGGACTCCTTAAGTTGTGAGCGCTAAGAGCATGGAAATGACTTTCAAAAAGGGGCAGGTTGCTTGGGCTGCTCATTGCTTGGTAACGTCTAACTCTTCTATTTCCATTCAACCAACTTTTCATGATGATATGCAGCCCATACTTGACAAGCATGCCAAAGTTTTCAGTGAATTACCGCATGGGCTGCCACCAGATAGAGGATTCTAACATGTTATTGAGTTAGAACTGGGTACCAAACTGGTAATAACCACTCCATACCGTCACCCACGGATCAACAAGGAAGAAATTGAACGAACCATCAAGGAATTGTTACAAATGGGGTTGATTAGGCCTAGTTCCAACCCCTACGCTTCTTCCATAGTGCTGGTTAAGAAGAAGGATGGCACTCTAAGAATGTGTGTGGACTACCAGATACTAAATAAGAATACAATCAAGAATAAGTTTCCAATACCAAGGATTGATGAGCTAATGGATGAACTACATGGAGCGGCCTACTACTACAAAATTGAATTAAGATCTAAGTATCATCAAATAAGAGTAAGAGAGGAAGATGTACACAAAACTGCATTTAGGTGTCTCTTTGGGCATTTAGAGTTCCTTTTCATGCCATTCGGGTTAACCAATGCCCTGACCACCTTCCAATCATGCACAAATCATATTTTTGGTAAGCATTAGAGGAAATTTGTGTTGGTTTTCTTTGATTATATTTTGGTTTGTAGTAAAACATGGGAGGAACGCCTCCAACACTTGGATAAGGTGCTAGAAATTTAGGAACGACAGTCACTTTATGCAAAGAAAGTTTGGTATGGATGAAATCTTGTACTTGGGGCATGTTATCAATGCACGTGGGGTTCATGTGGATCAACAAAAGATTCAATTCATCATGGATTGACCAACTCCAACCAACATCACACTTTTGAGAGGATTTTTTGAGTTTATGTTTTTATTACTGAAGATTATTGAAGGGAATCTCCCAACTTGCTACCCCATTGACTTCTTAATGAAGAAAGGAGCTTTCAGCTGGTAAAAAACAACCCACATAGCTTTTGAAGAATTAAAAAAGGTGATGCATTCTTGTCTAGTTCTCACTGTTCTAGATTTCTCTATACCATTTGTTCTTGAATGTGATGCTTCCAGCGAGGGTATAGGAGCAGTTTTGTTGCAAAACAAGCACCCCATTGCATATGAGAGTTAGAAATTGAAGGATCATGAGAAAAATTTCTCCATCTATAACAAAGAAATGTTAGCCATCATGCATGCATTTGATCAAATTCTGGAAATACTTGATTTGTGGAAGGTTTGTGGTCAAAACCGACCATAATAGTTTGAGGTTCTTTTTCTATAAAAAATAATTAAATGATCAGCAACAAAAATAGGTGAGTAGGGTCCAAGCATTTGATTTTGATATTGTGTAATGTCCCTCTTTCTCGAATAGTTTAATTGAAGACCTTTGGCCCTTTTTGTCTACCCGACGGCCAAAGGGTGACTTAAGTTTATTAATTTTATTATATCGTGCTTAAAATGAAATAAATTATCACTAAAAACACAATGAATTAATAGACTTAATAAGTGATTTCGACTTAGGAAAGTACATGCGAATAAATTAATAAATTATTTAATGTGCTTTCCTAGGCAAAAAGTGCGACTTGCTTTGAGATGTGATTAAATCCTAAAAGTGCGACTTGCCTTGGGAATGGAGAAAATTAATTAAAAATAAATTATATTCCTTGGGAAAAGTGCGACTTGCATTTTGGAAGGGGTTTTTGGCTTATAAGGGAAAAGTGCGACTTATGCTGACATTCATTCAGATTATTATTATTATTTTTCTTCCCGACAGTTGGCTTTGAAGCTTTGGAGACAAAATCTAAGGACGAAAACCCTCTGGATTATTCCTCTTGTGGACGAAAAACCCCAGGAGAAGTGAGAGGAGTTTCTATTCAGGGAACTTCATTGTATTCATAGGTTATTTATCATTTCAGCAGTATCAAAAAGAGAAATAAATTGCAGCAGTGGGCATTTAGACAATTTCCAGAGTGGGGCGACTTATTCTACAGTTGTTTTATGCAGTATCTGAGGTATTTTTCATGCTAGTTAATTATTGTATCTTCCAGCCTCAAATATATATCAAATTGATTTGGTTTGAATAAATTACGGCAGGGTTTTGGGCAATATTTTGTTATCAATTCATTTGTAGACTTCTGGTTGTTTTGCTGTAAATATTTGCCATCAATATTAAATTCATGGCTGAATTATTTGTGAAGAAATCTGCCTATTTGAACCCTGGGCGCATTTTCTGTATTTATCCGGCTTGCAGGGTTTGTTTTATTTAATTTGTTTGTGCAGTATGAGAATGGTGTTCTATGGTTTCTTTTGACATTACCAATATAGTTCCAAGCCTACAAAATCTATAAAAAAAATTTTCAGGCAAAGGGGTTTGGGATCTTTCATATTGAGTATGTTAAGGGAAAACATAATGTGGTAGCGGATGCTTTATCAATGATGCCACCTCCTACTTCATTAGGGGATGTGGAACTTCATCATGAGGAAAATGAAGGAAACATGACAACAGATTCATTGAGTTTGCAATTGCTTGGGGACAAACAATTTTGGGAGGGAAGGATTATAATGCCCCCCTTTCCCAACACGAGAGCCTGATTTTGGACTTCTTGTCTTTCCCTTTTCCATTGAAACGAAGTGGAATGAGTTGGGAAAGGAATTGAACTTCCAGTGCATTTTTCTTTTCTAATTTTTAATATTTCTTTTTAGTGTTTTCCTCTTTTATTTAGGTCGGCTGGTTTGGAGTTAATTAAACGGCCAATAAAAGATTACAACAAGCCTAAGGAGGTTGGTCATGCATGTTTTGGCTTTGGCGCCAAGTTTGGGCTATAAATGAGGAATAAGGACTTCATTTTCCCCATCTGCTTTTGGCGAATTACTCTAAAGTGATCTTTGGGCTGTGAGCTCTTAGTTCTGTACACTCTTGGGCGAAAATCCAAGTGTGTGGCTCTTTCCAAGGAGGAAAAATTGTGGTTGGTTGGAGGACGGAAAGCCTTCATACCTTGATTGAATTGAAGTCATATTGCAGATTTGGGCATTAAAGGAGAAAAGAAGTCATTTTTAGATTTTTGCATGCATTGACAAGCCTCTCCTAGTTGGAGCGCCTTGCACTAGTGTGTCATTTGGCGCCTTCTAGGGCACATATCTACTATTTTATTTCATAATCAGATTTTCTATAATTTATAAAGCCGGAATCAATAATTCTGTGGAGTTTGGGATTTGAAAACCCTCATTTCATAATTTTCTTGGAGTTGTACCTCTGCTGATTGTAATTAATTTTCCAACAGTGTTTGCTATCAAAGTTCATATTGGAAAGTGGCTTGGATAACTCCTAAAATATTTATATATATTTTGGTTGAGTTATTTGTGGAGTTTCAAGTGTTTTTCGTTCATTTCCGGACTGTTATAAAAATTTGATCGCTGTTCTGAACTGGTTTTAATTTTCAGTTTGCTCGTCTGAAAATAAGAATTAATATGGTTGGGGTTTGTGCTAATTCTTTGTTCTTCTGTTGAAGTCCCAAAAAGGGATATTACATCTCAACTACTCCTTTGTACCTGCACAAGAAACAAACTTATTCAAGAAAAAATGATCTTTTTTCCATCCTCCATGCCTTGTAGGCGTAATGATCAGCTTCCTCTTGTGCCTATCTGTCTTCTTTGTTTGGCTGATATGCATCCATACTATCATTGACACAACTGTAACTCATCAATTTCCCTTTAGGAAGGGAACATATGATGACTGAAATAAAATATAAGAGAGCTGGTAAAGAAAAGTCAGTCATGCATCTTTTGACTCTCTCCATATCAAAGTAAATTTTAATGGCTAATATTCATTAACTCACGAATATTTGGGTTTTTGAAATTTGGATTCGGTTAATTTTGAGGGGTTAGGTCGCTTGCTATTTCGCCTAAACTTTATGGGTACAAGTTAATTTTTTGTGTTGATTCGCCTAGCGTTTACAATAATAGCCAAATTTTTATATTTAAATTGCCTTTACCGCATGCACAAAAGAGAAATGTACTACCGGTCGGTAGTCTAATTCTACTAGCCGACAGTTGCTATTGACCGACAACATTTCTTTTCAATTCGTGGCATTTGCCAAGATTTTGAAATTCATTTAGAGAAATTCGCCATGCAATATTTATGGTTATTTTTAAGGGTTGTTTTAAAATTTACCCTACTCCATATGTTCCCATGATGTTACTTGCCAAAGTTGAGTTTGCAAACTCAGCCATGAACCGCCTTTCCTGGACTGCTGGTAAGGGGTAAACTTCAATTCCCCTTTGCTTAACCTTGTAAACCTTCACCATCATGATCAACAACTTAAATTCTCCCTTTATAAATTTATTTAGAGGCTGAATTTGTGCATGCCCAATTGTAATTATGTTCTTCCCATCAGCTGATATATGAAAAGGAGAACAATAATTAAATTCCCCTTGCTTTGCTACCATGAATTCCTCCAAAAACTGAATCCATTGCATCCCACAAACAACTGTAACTTCAGCTGGCTTAAATTCAAGGAAAACATTCAATACCTTGCACCTTCCTATGAATTTGACAGCTATACCATATTCCACAAATTTATTATTGACATTGGTGACCTTGAAGTCTCCAAAGTTAATCATGCTTAGCCCATGCTTAATTGTAAGTTCTCTTATGAATTTATGTGTGGTGCCATTAACTACGAGCACTACTACTCCATGGTCAAATAAGAAACCAATTGCCCAGAAAAGTTGGTATGTATGGGTGTCAAACCAAGATACAAAGGTGTGGGTCACTCCTGAACATTCAAGGTTGAGATTACCAATCATATTGATCGGACAATCAGACATTTCCTTTTTGAAGCCCATAATGGCAGCGTCATAGGAAAGAGTACATAGTTATCATTCCTTCCAAGTTATTCATGATATCCATAATTTTGACATGGTACAATGATAGACGATAAATCTGAGTTGTCTCTAGGTTCAGAGATGCTTACCTTCATTTTATAATTTAGCTTCTTCAAGCTACTAATGGTACTTATGCACGGGACTTTATTATGGCTAAATATGTTGGTAATTCTCCCATGTTTGACTGTTGTTGATAACAGTCCAACAGCCTCACCAATTGTTATCCTTGGTCCTTCATGGAGAACTTCTTCCAATCTTCTTGACCTCATAGGACTTGTTGAGATGCCGTTAACATCACCATCATTGTGATCCCAAATTCTTCACTCAAACACGTGTATTGTAATGTCCCCAATGGGGATATTTTATGCAAAATTGGATTTCCCCGAAAACCTCAATTTAAAAATTCAGAATAGCAGCAGAAAGTTACTTATTTCCACTTAGCAAACTCTCAACAATTGCTTCAAACTCCACAATACTTTGCAAGAATGGATAAGGCCTTGAATAGTGCCAACTTGCGATTGGATCAGGCTTTTTGAGGGCCTTGAATTCAATCGATTTCTGGTCCTAATCAGATTTGAACACAACTTATAATTGGCTCAATAAACCCTAGAATGAGGGTTTAATGGCCCAACTCAATAAACTCAATATGAAGGGTTTAATGGTTGTTAAATACTTCAAATAAATTGTGTAAAAATAGATGGACATTAACAACAAATAGATTGAGATCCATTTCAAATATCACCAAAAATAATTCTGGAAATTATTTAAAAACCCTGTCTGCAACATAACTTCAAAAATTCATCTTTTGCTAGAGAAGTCCAAATGAGCTGAAACTTTGGATCTTGGGCCACAAAAATATGAAGAATAATATTCAAAAATTTGCTTTCTCACAACAAACATGAAACCCTAATTTTTCCCTAAAAAGTAGGTCGCCCAACACATTTAGGGCATCAAATCAACTTCAAAAATTATGAGATTAATTCCTGCTTATTCCTCCTAATTTCAACAACCAATTTCAATGTTAAACTAATCCCAAACTCCATGTCTGAAATAAATATTAATTAATAATAACAGACTGGAAATAGCAAATGGTAGCAACACTTCAAATGATCATATCTAGCAAAATACTCAACGCTTTATCATGAAACGAAACCCAACAAATACTTCATGAAATTATCTTTCTTTCAAGCACAAGATCGACTAAAAAAGAGGGGGTTTGACCCCACAAACAACCCTCCTAATTTTTGTAGGAAGTTGGTGCCCTAGGGAAATAAAAGCCAACAAATATAAAATACTTTCGTCCAAATTCAGACCACAATAATGCATAGAAAATTCCCTATGAGAGTAGCAATGAGATCTTCAATGAATGAGAGAACAATAGAGTCTTCAATGTCTTCAACAATGGATCCAAAGTAAGTTTACAATGAGAGAGAGAGCACAATGAAGAGCTAGGGCATACATCCCATTTCTCCAAGCATGTAGAGACATAAATTATCAAATCAACATGCAAAAAATGGCCATGCAACCTCCGTTTATAAGATAAGGGGTGCAACAATCAAACGGCCGACCCTTTCCCTTTTGGAGGGAAAACTAATAAAACTTAATTAAAATATTAAAAGACCAACTTTATGTGAACTTTATTATTTTCTAATTAAATAATAGAAAGTAACTAACTAATGTGAACATTTTAAAACTAACCAGAGACACCCACTTGTAGCGTTAGGCATGCCAAGGGGTTACAATGCAAATAATAGACAACAGACATCTAAAAACAATCCCCTAGCTTCATCCTCGAACCCACGGGGAGAGAAAATGGGTTGAAGGTCTTCAATTCTTTGTCTTTGTAAATGTCCCAGAAAAGGGGACATTTTAGCCACTATAATGTCCCCTTTTTAGACAAGTTAGGAAATGAAGAAATACTTGTCAAAATCAAGTAAAGAATGGATAAACCCTTTTGTATCCACCTAAAATATTCCAATGTCAGCTATTTTGAACCCAAATGGGGTTGGAACTAGCCAAGGTGGTGGGATAGATTGGAAGAAAACAATCAGAATTTAAATACATTCAAATAAGATTTCACAACTGGAAAATAATTTAAATTTGAAATCTTAACTGCTGCAATCTTCAAAATAACATAACTTTCTCTACACAATTCCGATCTAGGCAAATGACATATTCCCGAACTCGGAAAAATATAAGGAACAAGATGATGTAAACCAATTTATAACAACTACCAAACATGCAGATCTGGCCCTCCTATTTCGCCTCACACATTTAAGGCTGATTAGGGCATCCAAACTTGCCCAACAGTGATGAAAGTAATCCTCAAAGTTGCCACTAATTTATGAAGCTCAAATAACCTCAAAACTTCTCCAAAAACCTTAGATCTGAATTTTATTGGAAGGAAAACACAACAGAGCTTTAAAAGGGCATAACTTCCTCAAAACTTAGTATTTTCTCATGAAACAAAGACCAAAAGAATCCTTGAATTTTTTATCTTTCTAACAAGCCCAAAATCGCCAACTTCCAAGGGTGGGAAGACCCCCAATAAGTTGTCACAAAACCCAGAACAGGTCATTGCCCTAAAGTAGTGTTACGCGGGGACGCGTCTCCTAGATTTTGGTGACGTCTCGGATGTCCCCAATTTTTAAAAAATATTTCAAAAAATTTATGATGTGTTTACAGTTAAAAAGCTGTTATTTTTACCAAGAGCATTCAATTACAATGCTAAAAGTACCTAAAATACATTAAATACAGTTTAAATCCCTAAATGTCATTGAAAAAAGTTAAAAATATTGAAATATTAATTTTTATGTATTATTTTAATAGCCGTCCCCTTGTCGTCCCCCAAATTTAGGATTTTTTTTGCATCTCGGAAACCTCGTCCCCCCGTCCCTGAGACTTAGGTAACTAAGCCCTAAAGTCAGTCAAAATTTGTAAATTCGATATCTCACAAAATACTCGACCAAATCACGCAAATGACATCAAAATGTTCACAAAATTATGAGGAATCCAATGAGTTTTTTTGCAGATTTTTCTAGGCACGAAATGTGGAAAAAACAGCCCAAAACCCTAGTTGTTAGGGTTATAAAAAAAGGATTTGCACTAAAATATTCCACCAAGGAAATTCACCACACTTGGGGCATAAACAATAATGATAATCCACCACAATAATGCAAATATAAATCTTCAATCAGATCTTCAATAGCTCCAACTTAATTGTCAAAGAGAGAGAGCAACAGCTAGGGCATATGTCCCTTGGGCATACATCCCATTTCTTCAAGCATGGAGAGACATAAATGATTTAATCCAACATACCCAAAAGATGACCATGCAACCTCCTTTTATAAGATAAGGGGTGCAACATTCAAATGGCCGACCCTTTCCCTTTTGGAGTGAAAACGAATAAAACTTAATTAAAATATTAAAAGATTAACTTTATGTGCACTTTATTATTTTCTAATTAAATAATAAAAAGTAACTAACCTATGTGCACATTTTAAAACTAACTAGAGACTCTCACTTGTAGCGCTAGGCATGTCGTGGGGTTATAATGCAAATAATAGACAATAGACATCTCAAAACAATCCCCTAGCTTCATCCTCGAACCCACGGGGAGAGAAAATGTGTTGAAGGTATTCAATTATTTGTCTTCGTAAATGTCCCATAAAAGGGGACATTACAATATTGTGTCAAACTGTTTATGATGATTAGCCTCATGTAAGGACGAACTAGGGAACAATAAATCTGGGATATGTTTGTTCCTTGGACCGTCATCAAGATATTCATTTCCTTTTGCCTTTGTTCCTTCTACAATTGGTGCTTTCCCTTTTTGCACTACTTCCATCCTTGTTCATATGTGTTTGGAATGTCTTCGTAACTCTTGTCGAGGTCTAATCCATCATCATTTTGCTCTTTATTGACTGTTGTTATAAACAAACCAACTATCTTACTGTCTCATGTCTATTTGGGAAATGGGTTTCAACCATCCATTTCTCTTCCCCTTCTTGCTCATCACCCTTCTTTTCCACCCAGGATTCATCACATGCTAAAATATCATTAGTATTAACCAATCAATGATCATTAATTACCTCATAATGTCGACTCTCTGGAACAATGGGTGTTAGCTCCATGGCCTTTGATATCTTGACCACTGAATCTTCTTTCTCAACGAGTCCATCTTTTATTGTTATATGAGAATTGCTTGAGCTATTCACTTCATCCTCTTATTCCTAAAGCTTCCCCCCATCGTTTTGCTCATGCTCCCAAGTTCCCTTAGTATTTTTCCACATGCAACCATTAGAATTCAAGGGAATATAATTAGCAATTAAAAGTTCTCTACCTTTCATTTTTCTTGCTTCTTGCTTAGCAATTTCTCCCTCATATACTTTCATAGGGCTGTAAGGAAAATCTGTGAAGGGATCACCTTTGGCAATGGCGGTGGGTGCTTTTAGGGCTCCTAAAGGTCGATCCATCAGCCTAAGCAGTTGCTGCAATGGTTCTTCTTCCTTAGCGTGGTGGATATCTTCCTCTTTTGTCACCTCAGGAGGGTGGCTATAAAAGGAAGTTGTATCTTCGATCTTCATCATGACTTCTCCACCGTGTAGCTGATCCGCCACATGCTCTTTGACTTGCTTTTTCACAATTGAGGGTTTTCTTCCCTCTATGGATGATACCTTTCTGCCATGCTCGTTTGATGAGGTTCGGGTATTATGCTTTGTGCCGATTCCCACTCTATGATTTTTTATTTCCATGAAATCCTCAAAGCAAAGGGCATCACACATCTTTTCTGGAAGGGCTTGATATTCTGTTGTTAATTTGTCAATCCTTGAAACCCTTTAATCCTTGAGCAAACCACCACCCTGCATACTTTGGATGGCCAGGGTAAGCCTATCCAGTGCACCCGCTATCCTTGTGACTTGTTCTCCATGCTTCACAGGCTGGAAGGATGATGCTCTAATACCATTGTAACGTCCCTTTTTGGGGATTCATAGGAAATTATGTAAAGCTGAAGATAAACAACACCTTTCAGATTTTTAGTGGGCTGTTAGTGACTGAAATAAATATATAAAAACCCTTAACTGCTGCCAGTCAACACTCTTCTAGGGCAGCGACCTGTTTTGGGGTTTCAAACCCACTTTTGTGCTTTCAGAACCTTCAAATCAGCTCCACTTAAGTCTCTAAAATTATTATATATTGCCAACAATTATATCATGCAAGAAAACTGATTTTTAGTGACCTAGAATCGGAGATATGAATTTCTATCAACCATTGTCTGCAGAGTTACTTTAAAAATTCATAACTTTACTTAGGAAGCTCTAAAATTCATGAAACTCAAGTTCTTGGCCTCAGAAAATATGGAGAACGAGATAGTAAATTCAGTTTTGCAAAATTATTATCACACATACCACATAATCATTCCCAAGAGGGTTGCTCCACTTTTTACTTTTTGGAGCCTACATGCTCATCAATATCTTTTTTATTTTAAATTTATTGTTGGGCGCTAGGCTCACCAACAAATGTAATGCAAATTAAATAAATAGACATTAAATTGAGCACAAGATGACATTGTTGGCTTCCTCTAGCTTGTTCCCTTGGACCCATGAGGAAGAAAACTGGGTCAAGGTCTTCAAACGAAAGTAACTCGAAAAAGGGACATGACAATAACATTGATGTGGAAATTAAATTAAACGTGGGAGTCAAGGGGAAAGTTCAAGTTACTAATTCAACAATCTCTTTAGTGGAGACAAATGAGCATAAGAAGTCAGTCAATGTACAAAATATTAAATGGGAAGACGACCAAGTTATCTTTGTGACTAGGATGAATACATATGATACTTTATTTCTTGAGTAGTATGACGTCCAAATCAATGACAAGATTGAAGGGCAACAATTTGAGGGATAGGAAAACTCTGGACCTCTTTCATAGTCCTTGACATTGCTAGAAGGTAGAAAAAGATCACATGAAAACAAAATGGGAAGGAAAAACAAGATGAATATAAGGCAGTTGAAGCCTTACCAAAGCACATATTAAATGTTTTGAAACTAAAAACAATGCAAGCATAATTTGAAATCTCTAAAGGGAGAAAACACCAAGTTTGAGATGAAAAACCTAGCGTTTAAGGTAGAGATGGTGCACGATTTTGAATATCGAGGCAAGGAATCTCAAATCAAGGCAAGTTTCCATCTCCAGATTGATAGAATTAAGTTGGCCATGGACGCCAAAGCTATAATGTTCATTTGACTGAGGAAACCATGTCGTTTTTCGTTCAATTGTGGAACTAGTAGTGATTACCATTTGTTTGAAGTGGGCAATTGTAAACTTTTCCCAAGTTCATTTTATTTTTCTCAAAACCCTAGGAGTTTGTCTATCAAAAATTTCAATATACCTTGCATGGAAAATGAAAAATATTGTGTAGAAAGCGAGACCCTATCCCCATGTCATCAAAGGCAAGAATGGCGTCACAAAATCATGGCGTAGAATTTGAGAAAGTGGCATCAGAATTCGTATGGATTGCATAGTTTGAGTCTGACAATTACATACATCAATTTGATGCTCTTTGACTCATTTTTAGTAAGGGTGATGTCAACAATGACATCAACCTTCCTTTCTAGGCTAAAGTGGTGTCATCCATGGTGATCTCAATATGAGTATTTGTAGATGCCAATATGATGCCGGTGACATCAACTTGTACATTTGTAGATGTTAATCTGATGCTAGCGAACACATGACATCAACCAGGAAGGTAGCATGATTCCAACAATAAGGTAGGTGACATCAAGAGCATGTGAGGGTGATGCTAGCAATCATGTTAGATGCTTGTGTAACATTAAAAGGAGCATGCATGATATCAAATTAGTAGTGATGTCAATAGGAATGATGTCGTGCTTGGTCAATTGAGGTCAGCAATTGTAGGAATATTTGAAAATTCATGGTTAACGTCAATGTAACTTCAAAAACTTAGTAAGTGAAAACAACTCTGCAAGAGTAGGGAAGAATCCCCACATATATGAAATAGTTGTCTGTTGTAGAAGATTATCTTCAAATGATGATGCAGGAGCATCTACAAGAGTCTAGGTGTGTCATATGAGTTTAGAAATGTTATAGGTTTTATTTTCCCTCCATATGTTTGTATTCAAATAATCAAGTGTTTGTAACTCCATGGTAGAGGTAAAAATGGAGTACAAGAGAGGTAAAAGAGTGAAATTAGGTTGGTTATGGACAAATAAGGCTATGTTGATCATTACCATTTGTAGTTTTTGTTTTTGGAACGTGTACATAGGTGGTTGAGAGTTTTTTGGGTTAGGAGGTAAGATTAGGATGTTGTTAAGTCAAAATTAGACTTAGTTACAAGATAGTAGAGTGTTGCTGTGAACTAAGAATAGTTCATTCTTGGAATGGATGGGGATATTCACGTATGGAAGAGAGTGGAAAAGGTGAATAATGGGATGATAGAGAAAGGGAATGAAGGTGTGAAGTTTTAATGCAGATTTACAGTGTTTTCTTTGAAAATTTTCATTGTTTTCCTTATTTTGCCACAGCTATCCTGCTCCTGGCAGCGAGGTAAGAATATGACAGTGATATTTCCTTTGAGTTTCGTGTCTTGTTGGTAATAAACAGAGTTAGAGGAAGTGATTTTAAGCACATGTGAATTTTTTCAGGTCTTGACAGTCTCAGATAATGTTTTTACAAGCATTTTTAGCTCTCAACCTGGCAAGTAGGGCATGCTGGTAAAAATAGTTCCTGTGGTTGAATTTTTCTAAAATTTTAGTGTTTTTGTGGGTTTTTTATGTAGATTCAACCCACCAAATTTCAGAGCTTGATCTTATGTACAACCCTTGCAAATATCAAATCTTTCATGTGCAGGACTGTAGGTATGCACAGTAGGCATAAACAAGCCATTTCATGAGGGAAGAAGATTTTAGTTGCAGGGTACTGTGATTAGGAGTTTATTGAGGTATTATGAAGGTTGTTGAAAGAGATCCAAGAGCAAGCTAGAGGTACATCACCACATATCCCTGACTGTACCTATCTAGAAGCCTTAAGAGACCTAATTTAGGGTCATAGCCTAACTAGTTAGGTGATGGTAGATGATACCAAAACTATGAAAGATTTTTATCGGAGGTTAGAGGAGCATATGGAGCTCAAGAGACAAAGCATCACTGTCATATTGGTGAGGTGAAAGGGAAAAGTAGATCTAAGAAGTGTTTGGTGAACACCATGAAATATATGCCAGGTAGGTGGATCAAATGTGTGTATGCTTGGCATCAAGTGACAGTTCTTCAAGTTACATAAGCACATTTAGGCTCTTCACCAAAATAGATTTTCAAACATTAACTCTCTAAATAGATAATAAAATTATACATATTTTTTATGTTTGACTCCCTCTTAAACGAGGGGGGTATTGAAAGAGGAATATTTGCTGAGCTAGGTAAGCTTCCAAATAGTAAAAATCGAGATGATTGGTTGACGTGTCAATTTGGATGATTGTCTAGGTGAGTTTGGTAGTTTGGGTGGGACTCTGTTGGGGGTGATCCAAATATGACAACACATGTAAGCTCACTTAGTAGGATTCTCACTCTATAAGGTATTGTGGTGATGACAACTTGATAGAGCGTTAACGAGTATAACCTGGATTGATGGAGCATGAGAAGCTGGTACTAGACTCATATCTTGAATTGAAGACATGATCGAAGATTTGAAAAGTGGATAATTGTGGTTGAAGTTTTTGCTCGTAAACATTTTTGAGAGTTTGTATGTTTTATGTTAAGGGGGACTGTTAGGAATATAACACATGAAAATAAGAATAGGGTTGCTACCTATGATAGAAATGTGATTAAGGTTGGGGGGGTTAATAAGCCATAACCATATAATGTGGTGCTATTAATATGTTATATGAGACTAATAATGGCACGATGTGTGAAGTACACAAAATTTTATCTCAGGCTAGCCATAGGTGCATAGACACCCATTAAATATGACGTCTTTTACCTGTTTTATTTTGGTGAATTGGAAGCATTGTGTCCATTTTTAGGTTTCCCTATTTTATAAACATATTGTCCATTTTTAGGTTTCCCTATTTTATAAACATATACAAACTCCCAGGTGTATGCCCTTCACAAATAGTTAACATTTTGTTCTTTATCAACTTGATCACTGCATTCATGGTGGCAAATCAAAATTGTATGTAGAATAGAAGCGATATAGGTTTATTGCAAACAACGGCACATCTACGCAAGCGATGTGGCTGTGCATGTGTGAATGGGTGGTTAACACACATTCTATTTTATATAAGAAATTGCATTTGATTTTCTTTGCTTTGTGCTTCTCATAGTTCAACTACCAAAGTTATTTAACATACCACATGCATTACATGTGATTGCAGCTTGGAACTACTCAAAGAAATTGCATGGTTACTTCAGAAATCTTAGGTTTCCTCTTGGAAGTTGAATGAAGTTTAGCACTTTCGAGTGAAATATTTTCTTAGGCTTCATATAATATAATTCTATGCTTTGCAGGTTATAGGAACTTGGGATGATCACGACTATGGTTTGAACGATGCTGGAAAAGAATACCCTGATAAAGCGATAAGTCAAAAGCTTATGCTAGATTTTTTGGATGAAGCCCTAGATAGTCCAAGGTGAGACGTTGTACATGGCAAATATGAATCAGCATTGATGTTATGATCATACCATGTAAGAATTATTTTCTGTTTTGATGCATGTTATGGTTTGATATTTTGCATGTGTTGAATTTGAAGGAACTCTTTATTTTGAGAGATCAATTCATAGTGTACATGAAGTAAAAGATACTTCAGATTTATTTTTTCAATGGTTTACAATCCATTAGAATATAAATTTGACACACTTGATTATTTATCCCTTCACTTACAATGCATAAGCATTGTAATGTTATGCAATTTGAGAAATTTGATATAGAATTTTCTGTTCTTCATTGATGTAATTAAGTTGACTTATTGAATTTGGATTTCTTATGATGTCTTCTATTAGAGTTGAAGCTCTTTATCTTAAGTCAAAACAAGTTGTTAGAAAAGTATTGAATAAGTTATCTTTGTCTTGATCCTATTTTTCTTGATAGGGATGAATACTCAATTTGAGAAGATATGAGAATAAAATTGTGACCATGGTGTTTCTTCCTCACATCAAGGAAAATATAATGATATGAAGCTGTTATAAACCTAATTAATGCTGATTAGCTATCGATCTTCAATGCCAAGAGAAGTAACGTTATCACCTTGATGAGACATGTACTATCCAAATACGCTCCATATTCTGTATATTAATAATAATAACCTATCACCCTATATATCCATTTGTAATATCTCTTTTAGGGATGAAACTGAAAAAAAAACAAATAGCACCAATCCCAGTTGAGAGTAATCTGATTTTTAAGACAGCAGATATGAAAATATTAGAAACCCTAGCAGTGAACTGTATTTGCACTTTTTAGGCATCAAACACCCTCGAAACAAGCTGAAAATGGATGCATAAATTCTCCTAAATATTATAACTCAACCAATGGAATAAACACCAAGCAAAAGTACTCCAAAATATATGCAAATTATGAAAATCTTTATGGCTGTAATTAAATTAATGACAGCAGAAATACAGCTCACAATAATGGCTGGAAATGTAGATTCCAAGCCCCAAAAATCTCTTAAAAGTGTGAATTCAGCCTCTAAAATTATGAGGAATATGAATACCAACTCCAAATGCCAAGATGTGCACTAGAAGGCACCCAACTCCTCCAAACAAGTCGCTACCCTAGGAGAGGGCCTGAAATTGACAATCAAATCCTTACAAATCTTCTCCAATCAAATCCTAGCTGAAAACTGCAATATTGAAGCTCTTGGAAACCACAAATTGAAGAGTTTTTCGTTCTTCAATCAAGCAAGGAAGGGTTTCGTCCTCATTGTTAGCCACAAAAGATTTTCGCCCTTAAGTGGAAGTGATTGAGCAATCAGCCCAAAAACCATGCAAGTATATTTTTTGACAAGTGATGATGCCCAAATGAGCCAAGCGAACCCTCTTTTATACCCCTTTGTGGTGTCAAAACCAATTAGGAAGCCTCCAACTAAGACCGACCTCATAAGGATGTTTTTATTTTATTTTCACTTTGGCTTTTCACCTACTTAACCCAGCCGGCCTGACCTTTGTAGAAAACTATTAAAGAAGAATGCAAATGTTCATGAAAATCATTGAAAAATATGACAATCACTTCCCTTGTTCACTTCCTTTTTGCCCACAAAAATTGGAATGGGCTTAAAGTCTCCAAAACGAACCAGCTTGGAAAAGGGGACATTACACCATTCTTGCCTATCAGATTATTTAGTTTACTCTTTCTTTCGATACGTGAATATTCTATTTTTACCTCAAGCACCTTGTAGGTACGTAACAAAAGCAATATTGTATTTAGTGAATGAATGATGATTAAAACCAAAATAAGGACTCAAGTCATTATGTTGTGAGGGTGATGTACTTGATTTGTTTAACGTTTCATGAGAGTGGGTTGTTCTTGATGGCAGTGGTTATTCCCCAACCATGATACCCTTTCTCATAGTATAATCTATGGGTGGGTTTGATAATGGTTATCAATATGGATTTATATTTTATAAAATGTGATTTAATTGGAATCCAGGGATCTGTAATGAAAATAAACTTTTGTTCAAGTGCCATATTGTGCACTGGATTCACGTGATCACACACTTGCACAATTAGAAGCTATAGTTTCAAGGATGTCGCATATTATCAAAACCAATCATCATCAAGTAGATGGCTAGGGTTAAATTGACATTCAAGATTAATCTTGTTTTAGAATCCAATACAAAATGTCCTCAAAGTAAGTCACCACCTTGTAGAAGAAGTTTCTCTAGTTTTAGCTGCTAAAAAATGCCAGATTTCAATATTAAATAACCTCAATACAAGAGGAATAAGTGCCATTGAATGAATGATGAATACGGGGGAGAAAGAAAGACACAAAAAGTATATCATCGTCCATGAATGATCAAAGTTGGTAGATTGGACTGCAAAGTACTAGTTAGGACACCACCAAAAAGGGTATCCAAAGAAGAATGCATGGCCCAAAAGGAAAAGAGAGCAGTAATGAAAATAAATGGATTTTCCACTATCTTTACCTATATATAGTAAAAGCGAGCACCAAAAGTGGGTATCCAAAGAAGAATGCATGGCCCAAAAGGAAAAGAGAGCAGTAATGAAAATAAATGGATTTTCCACTATCTTTACCTATATATAGTAAAAGCGAGCACCAAAAGTGGGTTAAAAGTTATTTAGGTCACGCTGATTATTGCTTATGCCATATTGGGTGGCACACATTTATAATGTTAAATCTAGTTCATACTCTTGAATAATTACGGACCTTAAAGTGGTTTCTTGGCCATTCTATGTGGGGTTTTCACCGTAATAGGGATCTGTTTTATCAGTTCATTCTATCATGTGTCGTTTATCACACTAATTGAGCCACCATGTGCTATTTTGATATTCTTTTTCTCGTTTTTCAAGTTGTAAGACAAGATACAAATTGTGATGTTAGGTCATAGCTTATCTCATCTTTTACTGGCATTAGTCAATTAGAAAACATAAAGCTACTTCACAATTTTATGTTTTATTCGGTGAGTTGGAGGCTTGTTAGTTTCACTTGTACAAGAGATGGTTGTTATACTCAGACTCAATGCTCATATTGATACTTTGTTTTGCTATATTGCAGACGCAAACAAGAGGGTGTGTATGCTTCTTATGTGTTTGGACCCGTTGGAAAGAAAGTGAAGGTATTTATAGTTTCCCCCTCTTTCTTAGTAACATTACGTCTATCCAATAATACTTATATTTGTTTTGAGTAATTGTATGCTTCCACGATCAGTTTATTTAATTAGATTATTAATTTTTGTAGTGATTTTACTCGTGTCTTGAAGTCATATCAAGATGACATCCATGAATAGTCATTACCATAATGATATTTTTCCTCATGCATTTTTGGTAACTATCCCAAGGCAAGGGGACTCACTTAGCACCCAAGCACCATAAGCATTTGTTAGTAGGGGGAGGAATGGTGAATGTAATCTACTACTTTGGAATTCTCACCCTCTAGCCTCTTTCCGCATTGGAAAAGATTGGCGTTTTTAATGCCATATAAGTTACCCTTGTCTTGTAACTCTCATCAATGTGGGATTAATCCAATCACAGCCCAATCATGTATTTATGTCAGGTAATTGAAGGCTTCCCTGAGTAATTTATTTAATTAGATTATCTATTATTGTGGGATTTTACTCGTGTGTTAAATTCATCTCACGATGACCTCCATGATTAGTCATTACCCTAATGACATTTTCCTTGTGTATTTTTGGTAATAATCACAAGGCAAGAGGACCCACTTAGCACACAAGCAACATAAGCAGTTGTTAATTGGAGAGAGAAACTGTGAATGTAATTCACCACTTTGGGATCCTCATCCGCTAGCCTCTTTCTCCATTGACAAATCTTTTAGATCATGTAGTGCCTTATATGTTACCCTTGTCTCACAATTCTTACCATTGTGGGGATTAACCTGATTACAACCCAACTACTTATATTGATTTACTAGTGTATGACAACATTTCTAGAATGGATTCTTAGAGAACTTTGGGTAAACCAGATGTAGATTTACTCTCTCCTTTAACCATGTTCTATCAATAGCCTAACTATTAATGGTTCTATGGTACTTTGGTGCTTATTTAATCATTCATTGAACGAATACCATCTCACTCATGACAGTGATAAGTCATAAGTACCCAGTAATTACAGTACTGAGGATAAATGCAAGCACATGGATGAAGTAAGTGGAAGGGAAGATAAAACCTACAATGCAACTTATTGCAACAAGCAGTGCCTAGTATTGAAGAGACTTGCACTAGACTCCACTCTTCAACCTGAACATTAAAACACTGCAATACACATTTTAGTTTTACTATTTTTATTTTCAATTTTAGATCTCCTAGGTGAGAGGGGAGATGTTTTTCCATGAAATGTGTCACCCATAGAATATTCCTCAAGGGATTGATCCTGTTTCAAAGATCATCAGGAAGCAAACATTTAGTGCTACTTGAGAAGATTTGGAATAAATTCCAGATATAAGTATTGGTTGGATAATATAGATTCCTAATTGGCTCTATGAGTTTCAAAAGTAGTTTTATGAATATCTTCCTCGAGTAGAATCTGATGCCACTCCAAATGAAGATCCAACTTTGTATGCAAAATAGCTCCATTCAATACATCAAGTAATTCATCAACAGGACTAAGGAAGTTACTTTTAAGGGTGATCTTGGTCAACTCCTTGTCGTAGGAGCACATCCTCCAAAAAAACATACTTCCTCCTAACCATGCTTGCTTGTGTTTAAAATTCACTTTTGCTGTGGCAAATAGTGCCCCCATTTGATATCTCATGCACATTTTCTCGATTTCACTCTTACGAACATGAGGATGTCTATTAAGGCCAGATGTCGAGGATTGGCTAGTTGGTACTAGCTGACTAGCATGATGGTGCTCGTGTGCAGGTGGCAATCCCTTAATACTGTCTCAGATGACTTTCTCATGTTGGTTTTGTATTAGAGAACGGGAGATGCTAGAGACAATGGAGCTATAAGAAGCAAACTAAATGGCACAACCAGCAACTGTTGGGTGATTGATGGGCCACAAGTCAATCTAATCAATGTAGGGTTAAACAAAAAATAAATGGGAAAAGGATAAATTAGGGATTGGCCCCACAGATTACAAAAGTCCCAAACAAAGAGAATCTTGTGCTGTGTTTATTTTCAATGCAAAAAGGTAAGCACTCGCCTGCCTGGAGTGCACACCAACCTATTTGGTTCTTTTCCTTTTTCTTTTGAACTGCAGAAAGTAAAAAGTAAAGTGAGAGGATGCACTTATCCATTTCCTAAATCGTGAATGATCACATTGTGAATGCAATTTCTATATTTCACAAACCCTAAGATGCAATTTAGATGAATAACAAATTACGAACAACTCTTCAAGACCCGTAAAGAACAGAAAACGAGGAATGAACTGCTATCACTTTGGAGATACTTCCTCGAAAGTGGATTGTTCTGACTGAAAATGACCATCAGAAGTCTTAAGCGGGTTTAGGCTACTTACCTAAGTCTCAGAGTCCATAGCATTATAGCTGAAACGAGAAAGGTGTCACTGATACATATAAATGTTGAACAACTGCAAACAATTCCTGTTTGAATTACCTTAGTGGGCAGTCCTATAGCAGAAAGATAGGATGCTGATGGATGAGGGCAAGAGGCCGAAGAAGTATCCCTGCCAAAGAATAAGAGATAGACCTATTGGCAGCCATTAAATTTAAACTGTTGAGAAGAGAGGCTTGAGCATGAGAACATGGTTGTCCTCTTCGCTGTAGGAGAATCACACCACCAAAATGAGAGCAGTGGGATCTTGGAGAATAATAGTATGTTGGACCTCTGTCTGGATCAGATATGACAGCGATGAAGAGGTCTGATTGCAGTCATGTTAGGATGAAGATTGCAATAGGGTGCATGCAAGTGAAAAATAATTAAGAGGTAAGGTTAAAGTGAGGTCCAATGTTATTTACAGAAAGATATAGGGATAGGTTTAGGACCAAGTATGATGTCGTTATCCAAAAATAAGAGTGGGAAAAGGTCAAACTTGGTCTAATTATGTCATGTGCCTTATTGGAGATTAGCGAAATTGAAGACCTTAACCCATTCTTCCTCCCTGTGGGTTTAAGGAAAGAAGCAAGGGGAAGACTTGGATGACATTTTCTAATAGATATTTTCATTATTATCATGTATTCCTATTGGGAAGTGAAGCGCTCCAATAGAAGAACTCATTTAATTAGAATATAAAGTGATTTGAGTATGAAGGCTCCAAATACAAATTAGATAATTGTAAGGTACTCATTATAAGGTTGGCCATCATTTGATTTGTAGCATCCCTTGTTATAAAAGGAGGTTGCTTGGCCATTTGGTGGATATGTTGAATCTTATTATTTCTTTTGGGTAAAGGTTGTACCTTTCCTCTCTCTCATCAAGGATGAAAACCCTTGTTTGAGACCACTTCAAGGACGAAAACCCTTGATAGTGGAACTTGTCTTGGGGACGAAAACCCTCAAGTAAGGATATTTGGAATTATTGAATATCTCAAGGAATTTGGAGCTAATATATTTCCCCATCAAGCTGACTTCTTATTTTTAGCAACTACCCTTGCCAAAAAGTGCAACCCACCTTAGGTGAATAAGAATGCATTTAATAATATTTATTAATGGTTTATGTTATCAAAATTTCACCCCCCTGGGTAAATTTCGATAACATGCATCAGATTCTCAGGTCCCAGGCAAATTGATTGATTCGGGGCCAAAATTCATGTTTCCAGGGTCCCCTCAGATTTTTTCTAACTCCCCTGGTCGAAGTTGGAAGGAGAAAGCTCTGAGAAAGTGCGGAAAAGGTTGCAGAAAGCAAGTAGTTTGGGCCAAATAAAATTGTGAAAATCGGCCAAGTCCTAGTCCAGCACAAGGTGGGACAAATGGGACAAAATTACGCAAACCGCCCGAACCAGCCGAAATGAGTCCAGGCGGCCCACTAAGCATTTGGGACAAGTGGGACAAAAGTACGTGGCAGGCGCGAAAAGCCGATCCGGCCGAAAGAGGAAGAAAAATTGGCTAAGTGTTGCTCAGGACGTTTGGGACAAAAAGGCGCGAACCGGCCGAACCGGCCGAAAAGAGTCAAGTCAGTCCGAAGCAAAGTGAGACAAGCGGGCCAAAAATGCCCGAACTGCCCGAATCGGCCGAAATGAGTCCAAAGGGCCCAAAATCAAATGGGACATCTGGGACAAATGGACGTGAAATGCCCGAACCGGCCGAAATGAGCACAAAGGGCCCAAAATCAAATGGGACATCCGGGACAAATGGAGGCGAAGTACGCGAAGGAGCCGAGGACCAATCAGAAACTGCCACGTGTCCTCACAGGAGAAAAAGTCAAAAGGTCAAAGGGGCGAGTTATCGAGCGCTGAACCGAACCAATGAAATGGCGCCACGTGTCCAAGTTTAAGGGGCCCACAAGCAATTTCAAAAGGAAAGCCCGCGAAAGACGGAGGACAGAGAATTGCTCGTCCAATCAGCACGTGCCACGTGTCGTCCAGACGGTGAAGAGCGGGAAAACATTTTAAAATCCGTTTTGGTCTGCTCCGTGCCCTAAATCTTCAGATTGCCATATCTTTTGATCCAGAGCTCGGATTTCCACGTTCTTTATATCAACGGAAAGCTCATGAAATTCTCTACATGATTCTGGGGTTAATCTCGAGTTTTGGTGCAGTTTGGAGAGAGAAAATCAAGAAATGGCTCTAACGCGTGATACAGCAGAAGTGACGCTTCAACAACCAGCTTTAATGCAGCAGACAGCCCACCGTTTTGCCAGGATCCGCCGCTTCTACCATAATGAGATGATTTAAAATACGACCTGGGGGTGGTTGGAGTAGATCTGACTTTCCTCTTTCTTCCTTCTCTCATTCTTCCTATATATTGTAAGGAGTGGCAAAATATAAAGTTGTTCATTCTTTCGGCTCGGCCCTCCCTTCTTTTCTTCTCTAGGGTTGAAAATGGAGTTCGAGCCTCCTCCCTGCTCTGTAATGGCGTTTTTTTGCCTTTTACTAATGGAATGATGTTCTGTGCAAACTTCTGGAGCAACAAAACGTGTTCTGTGATGCATCTGTCCATCCTCTCTCGTTTTTGCTTGTTCTCTCCTTGCCTCTCTTCATTTGCAGGTATCTGTGCATGTCTAAATGTTCATTGCAGGTTTGGAGCTGTGTTCATGGAGTTTTGGGACATTTTCTGTGTGAAATCTATCCTTGGGCCTGTGATGCATCTGTCCATCCTTCCCATTGCTCACCTCTCTTTGTCCCATGGTAGTTTTGATAGATGTTCAACATCCTCCTTCTCTGGTGTATCACCGTTTTAGTGTAGGATTTTGCTGTTTTTCCCTTCTCTCTCTCTCTCTGTCTCCTTGGCATGGTTAGATTAGGATTAGATTAGCTTGCCTGCACTGGAATAGCTTGTGGCAGGTAGTTTAGGAGTAGGAACCAGCCTTCTCTGGAGATTCCTCTCTCGGTTTCACAAGTCCCACGCTTGGAGAGAGGTTTCCATGTTGTGCAATCACATTGGATGCCTGAACATCAACCTAGAAGCCTGATGTTCGTCCAGGGGTGCTGTGATTTTGCACTAACAGTTTATTCACCCAATTGTGGCACCATGAATAGAAGGAAAGTCAATGCAAGTGGAAGAGCTAAGGAGAAGTCAAGGATGCATGCTAAAAATAAATAAAATAAATTTATTTAAAAGCAACCAGCAACATGCATAATTGGGCGCCCAATTTGGGTGAATAAACATGATTGTTTATTAATTAAATTGCCAGAAATAGAAAGGGCAATTATTAAAAATAGTATGTTGAGGATTATATAAGCATGGGCTGCCATAATGAAGAAGCAATTAATTTTTTTGCAAAGGATTGCAGCCCAGACAAGTTTTGGCACCAAAGGAATGAGGTTTTTGCATTAAAGAGTGTTTTTCATTTCCAGGGAGCTTCAAGGTTTGGTGCCTAAGGTTGGAATGGCTTGATTCTTGCTATGATAATTATCTGCATGTTGGTATAAATGCTCTGGTGAATTAAATAATATTTTTGTTTGTTTTGCATGCAAGCAAAACCTCAAATTTTAGGGCAGCAGGCTTTATATGCAGATTTTGGTGATAAAAATAAAGTATTCATGCCATGGACTCCATCTTTGTCTGAATAAATTGCAAGTATTCATCACAGGTGCTCAAATCAATGTCAGGTAAATTGAATATATCTTCCCAATCAGAAGAAATTGTCAGATCTGCACAAATTGATCAAATTGCAAGGGATTCCGACATAATTAAAAGAAAAAGAGCTCAGACAAAATATTGTTTCAGCCATGATGAAACATGATGAAAGAAAAGGATCAACAGAATCATGCATAGCTTCCAGCTTTGCTAAAGTCAATGATACAGACATAGGCCCTGAACCTATCACCGATTTAATTGACAGATTCAGATCTCGTAATTGCAAAGGCTTCCGACAAAGGTTCATCCTCTTGTTTCTATCGCAGCCCATGTGGAAGTCAATGCATGGAAAATTCCTTTCAGGAGCTTGTGCGTGTGCTCCAAATCTTTTAGTTGAAGTCTTTATTGAATTTACTTGTATTTGCATTCACCCAGAGTGCTTTCCAAAATTTAAAATTGCTCATATGCAATTAAAAAATAAAAATGATGAGTTTTGTCAGAATTATTTACGGCAAACATTGCACTGGTGCATGTACTGAAGAAGAATTGCAAATGTTTCAAGGATAGAATGGAAGATAGGTCAAAGGCAATACCCGCAAGCAAATCACAGTCATGCATAGCTTCCAAATCCAGTTTGGTGAGAATCAAAGGCAAAAGAATCAACCGCATGCAGAATATGGAAGAAGAACAAGATTGGGAGGTTGCAACTTTCTTCTTATTTTTTTTCCTCCTTTTATTTTCTCCGATAAAGTAATTGAGCAATCAATTAATTTATAAAACTTAAGTGATTGGTTTAAAAGCCATTACTTGAAGAAGTCAATTACTTGGAAATAGGTGGCAGACATGCAAAATAGAAGGTTCTATTTTTCAATTATAAATCATGCATGTCATGCAAAGAGGAATTCCAGGAGGAAGATTGCCAGTTGTTTCCTTTTTCATAGCTTCCGCATGCTGGAATTCATTTAAAGCTTCTTATTTGTAATTTCCCTTTATACACTATAAATAGAGGAAGAACCTACGGGTTAAAGGATCAGAATTTGTGATCAGCATTCTTGTGTTTCAGACTTTGAGTTGAAACCCTTGATAGCTTTCTGAAAACTGAGGAATAGAGAGGAGGCAGATTTTCGAAGAACTGTGTCAACAGTGCATTCGTCTCTTATTTATTTTTAGATCTATGCATAAACTTTGTGTTGTCTTAGATCTAGATCTGAAACTTTCCCTTGCTTCAAATTCTACGTTTTAAGGTCTATTTGTTTCGTCTATTGATTGGGTTGCACATCCTCTCTCCTTTCTTCCTGTTTTCTATTATTTTCCTCTTCTACAGATATTTCCTTTCTCTTACAGTTGCTTACTTGCTGCAAAACTACCTAGCTATGGTTCATGAGCTATATAGTTAAAGTAATACCAACAAATAGATAATAGGACATATAACTGACAAAAATCTTACACGGGAGCCTCACCGGTAAATGAGGAAAAATTATCTCATGACTGCTTAGGTTTTCAGCTGTGCAGAAAATCTAGCCAACATGAACAAAGGGAGTTGATTTGGAGTGTATGAAAGCTTGAAGAAGGGTTGAAATACTTTTATTGATTTTATTCTAACCCTAGCGACTGGATTTCTGATTTTGAAGTTTGTTTTGGAAGGGTTACAGTGGTTCAAAAATTCAGATTGGTAGCTCGTTGAAAAGCCCTTGATTTATAGAAAATGCTACATTTTATTTGAGGGAAAAATATGGAATATTGAGCAAGTTATGAATTTTCTAAGTTTCAGCCGTTATGGTGCATTTCTAATTAATTCACTGCTACAATTAATTTCAGTTTTGGATAAGATTGATTTTCCTAACTAGGTCTCCCATTTGGGTTGTATTAGTGTCGACATTGAGAATAAGATCATCAATCTAGAAAAGCAGATTTGATCTATTGTGATGTACCCTTTTGAGACAAATAAAAAATTGCAACAACTTCAACCCAAATCAAACCAAGAAGGATTAGATCCTTTCAATTCAACCTCAAATAACCTAACGTCAGCGTAATTACAACCCAAAATGGGTTTGGAAGCAGCCAAGGTAGTGGGTTATATGGGAGAATCAATTGGAATCCCAATCTCATCCAGTTCATATTTTTATAACAGTAGATAATAAATAAAAATAGCTCACAGACAGTTGAAAGTTTAAAAATTCATAACTCATTCATTATTCCATCTTTTTCCATGAAACAAAGTGCATAATAAACTAGATTCTTAGGGCTTTCCAATGCACTATCAAACAAATATTTCTGAGCACTAAAACCCCTTCAAAAAAGCATCCAAACTTCTAGATCTGGGCACTCGGGTTAGCAGAAATTATTAAATTAATAACCAACACTATCCCTCAACTGTTTTCACCCTCCAAAAGCTTGTTTTGATGCATAAAAATGCCAAGAACATATCTCAACTGAAATCACAATTTTTAAGCATCAAAATGTGTCCCAAACAATTAATAATCCAACTCCAGACTGCTGCAATTTCTAAAATTATTTTCCGCTTTACCAACCAAGCAAAAGCCTTCAAACTTTGCATTTTGGGTAGCAAAAATATGAAGAATAATATTCCAAAATTAGTTTCCGCACAGCAAACACGAAACCCTAATTTTGCCATAAAAAGTAGGTCACCCAACAGATTTAGGGCATCAAATCATCTCCAAAAATTATGAATTGCAAAACATGGCAAATCTGAAATTCACTTGGTTAACCATCAAAACATGCAAATAAGCTCAAATTTCCTTCAACAATCAAATTTCTAGGGTTACAAACAATTTCCCAATCAATTCGCCACACAATAAATGCAACATACACACAAATGGATCCCTGGCAAAATTAGATTTACTTCAATTCCAAATCGAATGATAGAGAGAGAGAGCACAATGAAGAGCTAGGGCATACATCCCATTTTTCCAAGCATGGAGTGTTATCAAATGATCAAATCAACATGAGGTGAAATGACCCCCTCACATCCCTTAAATAGACTTCTTAAAAGGGATCGACCCACTTGGAGGGAAAATACATTTTTTAAATTTACAATTACAAGTTGGATAGCCAAGTGACCCCATTTACCTAAGTTTCTCTCGCATGACATAATTAAAACATTTAATATGCTAAGACTATGTGCACTTCATTTATTTTCTAATTAAATAATAAAAAGTAACTCTAACCTATGTGCACATTTTTAAACTAGCGAGAGACTCCCACTTGTAGTGCTAGGCATGCCAAGGGGTTACAATGAAATGAAAGAGATGAACCGATATGGGACATTACATCTAACTTGGAAGCTAGAAGGAAATTAGAACTCAAAGGTAGGCAAGAATTTAACCCTGAATGCTAGCTTCATCAACACCATGCAAAACTAATTTACCTTCATTCTTAGCATCATGGGGATTGCCCCTTTGCCATAATTTGCTATGGAGCATCAAACTCGCCTCAAGGTCATCTTTTCCAACAAATTGCCCATGAGCATAAATCTGAAATGACATGATAGAAAGCAACAAATCTGAATTATCCTCATACCTTTGGTGGTCTTCATGAAAAATTGTTGTAGTCTTCTCCTTACCCTTCGGCAATTCAACTTCTTCAACACCTTGGAAATCTGATTTTTCTTCAAACCCTTGTGTCTTCGAGGTGTTGTCCAGAGAATCCATCAAGAGTTCCACTAGGAAAAGAGTGTTGGGAGTTTTTAGTACTCCAAAGGGCTGCTCCATCTTGGTAACCAGCCACTACGATATATCTCCTTCCTTCTTTGCCTTAGAAGGATGGCCATCCTCTCCATCGTGTAGCAGATCAGCCACATGCTCTTTTACTTGTTTCTTCATGAGAGAAGGGTTTTTCCCTTCTAGGGTTGAGTGGCTCCTTGGTGTGATTCAGTTCTTAGGCATTGTGCTAATGGCAACTCTCTTGTTCTCTGATTCTATGAATTCCTCAAAGGAAAGGGCATCACGCATCCTTTTCGGAAGGGCTTGGTACTCTTCTGTCAATTTGTCAACCCTTAAACACCTTTTCTCCTCGAGCAAACCACCACCCTGCATATTTTGGATGGCGAGGGTAAGCCTATCTAGTGCATCCGTTATCCTTCCGTGTGTTCTCACGATCATTTCTGACTTGTTCTCCATGCTTCACAGGCTGGGAGAATGATGCTCTGTTAACACTGTAATGTCCCTTTTTGGAGGACTTCCGGAAATGACCCAAAGCTGGTTATGAAGGACTGAAATTAGAACTAGGATAGACTGTAGATGACTAAAAAAAGCTCTACAAACAGCAATTTATGCCCCTCCTAGGGCAGTAACCTCTTAGAAGAAGTTAAACACTCTTTCCTAGGCACAAATCTCACTCAAACCTTTAAGAAATATGCTAAAATTTTATGAGAAATAACTAGCAATTATTAGATGCAAGAAAACTGATTTTTAGTACCCCACAAATGAAGATATGAATTTTCTATAAACCCTTGTCTACAAAGTTATTTTAAAAATTCAAAACTTTACCTAGGAAGCTCCAAAATTCACAAAACTTGGGATCTTGGGGTTTTAAAATATAAAAAATGCAAATATCAAATCAATTTGCCCAAACATGTCAAATCTGACCTACAAGCATTTCGCCCCTCTTGGAAATAATGAATTAGTGGCTGAAACATTCAAGGAAATAATTGTTTTTACCTTTAATAAAGAATATAAGTCCATCCATGCAAGAAACCATACCATACATCCATCAAAACATATCCAACATGCTCATGATTACTTCAGGCTCTTCTCCATCAAAACAATCCTCCAAGTCAGAAAGACAGTCTGCCTCCTTGTTGTCCTGCTATAGGTGCTCTACCTCCTCCATGGTGTCCTCCTGATTTGCAACTTGATCGCCATGGCTCCCTTCATCCTCAAACATGAAGTTTGAAAGCTCAAACTCTTCTTCAACATCAGAGCTTGAAGGGGATGAAGTGAAAGGAAGAACTGAAGGTTCTTCTCTAGCCTGCTCCACGCCTGAAGCCTATGAAACTGTATGGTTCTCCTCCTCTACTACAAACTCTGTCCCAGCCACCACTGGTTCTTTAACCCTGACCTCCGGTGCTTTAAGTGATTTTTCTTTTATAATGGGAATTTTTACCCTGCAAGGCAGGTAAGAAATTCCCGCCTGCCTACTACCTCTAATATTCCCATTGCAGCTTAAGTGACTTTGACTTCATGGGAAAATTTATCCTGCAAGGCAGGTAAGAAATTCTTGCCTGCCAGCCACTGCCAAAATTCCCACCGACAACTTAAAGTCTTCTTTCCAAAAGTGCGACTTGCATTAAAACTGGTCTCCTTTGATAAAGTGCAACTTGCATAGGTGAATAAATCTCTTTAGTGGAAAAAGTTAGCTTGCCAGGCAGACAGAAAATTCCCATCAGTGCTTTAAGTGATTTTTCTTTATTTTATTATGAGAATTTTTCCCCTGCAAGGCAGGTAAGAAATTCCCGCCTGCCTGCCACTACTAAAAATCCTATTACAGCTTACACTCATTAATTCCAAAAATGTGACTTGCCTGGGAGAGACTTTTTGTGCACGACTTCATCTTTTTTGGTTAGAAGTTTGCATTTTGAGGCTGATTCCTTCTGGTGTTGCGTCAATAGATGATCTCCAGATGCTTCAGGCAATTAAACAGACTATACTGGACAAAGAACATGCCTAGGGGAATTTCACAGAGAAACTATTAGGAAATTAGTGTTCATAGTGTGAACATGTGGTTTGAATATTAATATTATTTAATATTTAAATAATATGTGTGTGTGCACAGTTAGTTGTCATGCACAACTCATAGAGATAAGAATGTGTGAGAATATTTTGGGATTGGGAGTAAGACTAGGAAATAAAGGAGAGATATGAGGATAAAATGATAAGACTTGATTCCATGATTTTAGGAGCAAGCAATTGTATAAAATGCCCTCTCATATTCGATAGAAATTGCTCCATTCTACTTTCATTTTGTCTGTATTTTCTGTACTTTCCATTTCATGAGTTAATTTGATTTATGGTTGTTGAATTTATTTATGCAAATCTAGAGATTTAGCATCAAAAACTACGGAGAAAACCGGAAAAAAAGTAAAAGAAATAAATAAAAGCGAAAAACGTTGCCAAAAATTGCAGACAATGCCTTGAATTCTTTTTTGGTGAAAATCCTATTGAGATGAGTGAATACTGGCATGCAAAACTTCAACAGGATTCAACCAGAGCACAATTTACTTCAAACGAGACATTATTTATTCAATAAATAATTAAATAAAAGTTTCCCGTAGACAAAATTTGACAGAGGGATAAAATGAGTTTGGGCATCTGGGTATTTGTCGAAATTGGCTCATATGATTAATTGGGAATATCCTAACATAATACATACATCTTCTGGAAATAAAACACAAAAAGATCTGTTATTTTAAAAGAACGAATTTTTTTAAACATAGAGTAGTCTCAGATTTCAGGGTAAAATCCAGAGACACCAGCTCAGAAATAATTAATACTCGAACCATATTTTTATTATGATCATACACAATTGAAAACACTTGACAATCAAATGCCAGTCTGCTGCAATTTTTAAAAATTCATTTCTTCCTTAAAACTACTCCGATTTGGGCAAATGAGATATGCACGGATTCGGAAAAATACAAGGAATAAGATGAACCCAACAAAATTAGAACAACAGTTGCTAAACTCCCAAAATAGCCAAAATAGCAAGTCGCCTAGGGCAAAATAAATTGTTTGCACATAAATTAATTCCAGCACTTGTACTACTCCCAAAACCCTCAAATCTGGTCACACACACTCACGGAATTATGCTTAATCATATCTGCAACATAAATAAATTTTTGGGGCCTCAAAACATGCTTAAACAAATCCCAATCCAAGTCGCTATAGCTCTATTAATTGCAGCAATAACAACAGATCATATAATATTATTAAATCCTTCAACAATGGTCAATAACATGCATATTTCACTCTAAATAAATGCATTAGTCCTTGGAGCCAAATCACCAATATTTAGAATGGATAAACCTTGCAAGAACACACTAAACAAAAGAGCACAATGGAGAGAACAATGGAATTTTCAATATCTTCAACAATGGCTTCTAATGAAGCTTACAATGAAAGAGAGAGAGCTAGGGCATACATCCCATTACTCGAAGCATGGAGTGAAATCAATAGATTCATCAACATGACCCGTCCCTCAATGTCAAATAATATATTTATAGATTTCTCCTAGGGTGGAGCGATTCCCTTTTGGAGGGAAAACCATAATTTGAAATTATAAGGCATGCTTATAATTTCCCCTTTTAATTTTAATCCCCCCCTCTAAGTGTGGCATCCCCTTTCTAAGGATCGTATTTTGACATTTAAAAACCACTTAATATTATTTAATTAATTCCCTTTTAATTTTATATTTTTGGGGAATTAAATAAAATAATAAATTATATTAATTGCTCAATAAATATTCTTTTATGAGCAATAATTAAATTAAGTGGAAAAAACCACGTAACATCCATAATTAAATGAATATCGCTTTATAATGACAAATGATAAAAATCACTCTCTGGGCAATATCATTCAATTACTAACATAGTTTTCCAATTACAACACCCCAAAGGTCCACGGGGAAAGATAGACCAAGAGTCTTTAAAAAAGGGACATTATAGTCTTCCCTTCCAAAATTGCTTGCCCTCAAGCAATAACAAGCTCATGTGTCCGGTCCCAAATATGTAGCACTCCAAAACCCGAGCTCCCATGCTACTCAAATGGTGTAACATTTGTAATATCTTGTGATGCTTATTTCTTCTAAAAGTTAGGAGTGTTTTCTGCTGCAATTTTCTTTACAAATCTGCACATGAAGCAAACAAGTTAGAAATATAAGTGTTGGAGAACACTCTTTCAATGTGTCTGCATGGTGTGTAAGTCTCCTTCATGTATGGGCTGCCCCCAAACTTTGCTATGTGGCCCCAAATACTGTTGTAATCTTCAAAAATCAGAATTAGTATGGCTGGTTTCCACCCCCAAATAGTCACCCATGAGCCAAAATCAAGCACCCACAACCATATCACCAACTGTATGTAAAAAATCTGAATTTTGGGAATGATAGTGGAGCTAGTCCTAATGATATTATCCATAAAAATGAGAGGACAACAACTAGTATAATTCAGAATTCTTTTCCCAACATGAATGATGATCAAGCTAGTGAACCAAAATGGCCCCCATGTAATTGAAATTTCATCCTCAATCATAACAAGCTGAAAGTTATGCATAAACACAATTGAAAATGAAGTGTCTTGAGGAGAGTTCATACCATGTTCATTCAAACTTTTCATACTTCTCATTGAAGCCCAAAAGACGGTGGCCATACAAGCAATTCAACCAAACATTCCCAATACCTATCCTTGGTTGATTTTTCCCTTGGAAGCATATAAATCAACACCCAAATGGAGGACAACCGTTCAAAATTTGAAAATGAACTTCTTACCATGCAAAGTGTAGCCCATGTGATCCTTCCTCCAAGGCTTCCAAAGAGATAAGAGTTAGCATCATGTGACAAAAGAAGTGAAATGATATCTTTGTATCCAAACCAAATTTGCAAAACTCAAATCCTTTTATTCCCATTCCACATGGAGCAATATGTGCAAGATAACACCCCAAATTTTTTTTTTTTTCTATGCTCTAAGAAGAGAAAACTGAAATATAGTGCATGTATTTATGAATATTATCATGGAGAAACCAAGGAACCTTGTACCTTTCTTTGTGCCAATGACCTTCCCTTATGAGAGGGTAAAACATAGGAATCCATCATGCCTTTGTGTCTTCTAATGATAATTTATTCATACAGACTAGCAAGCTTATTGTTGTGGCTTTCTACATTGGGAAGATTAATAATCAATCTTCCTTTCCTACTATCATGTTCCTTATGCATCCAAGTATTAGGGAAAAAAGTGCCAACAAGAGTATGATCTATGTACGCTGTGTCCATCCCTCTATCATGCTTATAACCATTCCTATCAAAGCTCGGCATATAAGGAGAAATAAAATATGAAGAACCATACCTTGGGTTGCTCCTAACATCTACAAAACTCAAAATTTCTCAGTTTGGAACAACGCTCTTTCTTTCACCATTTTCTTCATCCAAAACCCCTTTTTCTTTCTTATAAGCCTTCATACTTGGTGGGTGATGACTTGGGACATTCATAAGACTCATGCTTGGGTGACAAACCTCATTCATTTGCCCATTAGGGTCTGTTGTTCGGAAAATTACAGTGAACTGAAAATTACCGTAAGCATCCCATTGTGTCCTTCCTTCATAAGCATACCTCTTCACAAGCCCTTCTTCATAGTCCTCTTGAAAATCTGATTTCCTTCCTCTCATGTTCAACTCAATGCAATTAGTGACAACCAAATAATGATCATTGATTACCTCTTGGCTGCCCTCATTTTGTTTGTCCATGCAAACTTGCAAATCAAGTTTCTCTTTCCACTTTGACTCATCTCCCATGACCACTCTATCATCATGCATGCAACCATAAAAGGCAAAAAAACCTCTTCAATCAACAATGAATTTTTACCTTGCTTGTTTTCATCTAGTGGCTCTTCTTCCTTCCCTTCCTCTTGAATCAAATCTGATTTTTCTATGCAATCACCAAGTCCCATGCAAGCATTAGATATCAAAATTTTATTATCAAACACCAAAAGACTCATACCTTGGAGAGCCGATCCTTCATGCTGCACAGGAGACCTTGTCAGCATATGTGCCTTCACCTTGCTTGAACATTGATTTAGAACACCTTTGGTTAGTGTATGAGTAATACGTGATGTTTTTTGTCTCAAAGCTTCCTCAAGTATAAACAACAAATGTTGAGGAGGTTCTTCATACTCATTCAAGACTAAAGACATGATAGTTTGTATTGCATCCATTACATTTTTTGAATGACTATCATCTATAACAACAAATAATACTTCGAACAAATGAAGTATAAGATCATCACAATCGAGATTTAACAAAGGTATGCAAGATCTTACCTTTGCCATGTTTTCCAATATCTTAACCCTCCTATCAAAGTGAGGGTTGGAGGTGTCCCAAAGCTTTTGAAAGCTTCCTATCATGAGCTCGTAGACCTCTTCCATGCTGATGTCATAATTAGGCAGGCTTGGGGCTGTTATCCGTGTGATCTCACTAATGCATATGATGATCAAGAGTCTCACATCCACCTCATCATGTCCCAATAAATCTGATCTAGCCAAATGTGCCATAAAGGGATCTAAAACTAAAAACATAGTGCCAAAATCTGATTGCTCTATAGTCCTCGTTTGTCCCCCCTTCTTCCCCTTCTTTGCTTCTCTCGTTTCTCTCCCCCACTTGCTCCATTGCCCCCTTCTGTGGGGGTATTGGCTTCAGGTTTCCTTTCTGCTGTCTTTTCTCTTCTTCTCTTTTTTTCTGTTTTTGGGAACTCGTTTTGAGTTGTCCCCGCTCGCACTTTGTATATTGTTTGGGCTGCAGTCCCATTGACCTACTTTTGTGATCATTCGTTGGACATTAATATGTTTATCTTATTTTATTTTATCTAACAAACATAGGCAACTTGCCACTTCTTCAAGAGTGATGAACAATACACCCTTCTCAAGTGAAAGCCTCTTTAGCCTTCTCCCAAGCTTTATAGAGTTTGACCCTCAAATCTCCGTCACTAATAAGCTCCATGATTCACTCTCTGCAAACAACACCCACAAGGAGTAAAAGAAAGTAACTCTGATACCACTGTAATATCCCCTTTTGGGATATTATTTAAATATGCAATTTAATTTAGTAAATCGATTTTAGAAGGATTAAACCCTCTTAGTTTGATCCTCAAATAACCCAATGTCGACACTAATACAACCTAAATGGGGTTAGAGTAGGCCAAGGTAGTGGGTTTAGATAAGAGAACTAATTAGGAAAATCAATCTTATCCAACACTGAAATTAATTGTAGAAGTGAATTAATTAAAAATGCACCATAACAACTGAAACTTAGAAAATTCATAACTTGCTCAATATTCCATAATTTGCCCTCAAATAAAATGCAGTATTTTCTATAAATCAAGGGCTTTCCAACGAGCTACCAATCTGAATTTTTGAACCACTGTAACCATTCCAAAACAGACCTCAAAATCAGAAATCCAGTCGCTAGGGTTAGAATAAAATCAATAAAAATATTTCAGCCCTTCTCCAAGCTTCCATACACTCCAAATCAATTCCCTTTGCTCAGAAATAATTAATGCTCAAATCAGATTTCTTATTATTATCATACACATCTGAAAACACTTGACAATCAAATCCCAATCTGCTGCAATTTTTAAAAATTCATATCTTCCTTAAAACCTACTCCGATTTGGGCAAATGAGATATGCACGGACTCGGAAAAATTCAAGGAATAAGATGAATCCAACCAAATTAGAACAACAGTTGTTAAACTCTCAAAATAGCCAAAATAGCCAAAATAGCAAGTCGCTTAGGGCAAAATAAATTGCTGTTTGCACATAAATTAATTCCAGCACTTGTATTACTCTTAAAACCCTCAAATCTGGTCACACACACTCACAAAATTATGCTAAATCAGATCTGCAACATAAATATATTTGTTGAGGCCTCAAAACATGCTTAAAAAAATCCCAATCCAAGTCGCTAAAGCTCTATTAATTGCAACAATAACAACATATCATATAATATTATTAAATCCTTCAACAATGATCAATAACATGCATATTTCACTCTAAATAAATGTGCCAATCCTTTGAGCCAAATCACCAATATTTAAAATGGATAAACCTTGCAAAAACACACTCAACACAAGAGAGCACAATGGGAGAGAACAATGGAATCTTCAATATCTTTAACAATGGCTTCCAATGAAGTTTACAATGAAAGTGAGAGAGCTAGGGCATACATCCCATTATTCCAAGCATGAAGTGAAATTGTTGGCTAGATTTTCTGCATAGCAAAGCACCTAGGCAGTCATGAGATAAATCTCCCTCATTTACTGGTGAGGCTCCCGTGTAGGATTTGTCAGTTAAATAAGCTAGTATCTATTTGGGGGTTTTATTTTAACCATGTAACTCATGAACCATAGCTGTATAGTTTTGCAGCAAGCAACTGTTTAAAGAAAGGAAATATCTAAAGAAGAAGGACGTAATAACAACACAGGAAAGAGAGAGGGAAGATGTGCAACCCAATCAATAGATTACAGAGTTGATTACATGCACATAGACAAGACCAATAGATATTAACACATAAAATTTTAAGCAAAGATAACTTTCAAATTTAGATCTAAAATAACACAATTTATAAATAGATCTAAAGACGATAAGTTAGAAACAAAATGCACCGTGGCACAAAGTTATCTGGAAATCTGCTCCTTTATATTCCTTTGCATCAAATAGCTATCAGGGGCTTCAGCACAAAGTCTGGAACACAAGAATATTGCTTACAAATTCCGATCCTTAACCCGAAGGTTCTTCCTCTACTTATAGCATGTAGAGGGGAAATTACAAATAGGAAGCTTTTAGTGAACTGATACATGTAGAAGTTAAGGAAACAACTGACAATCTCCCTCCTGGAATTCCTCTTTGGATGACATGCATGATTTGCAACTGAAAATAGAACCTTCTATTTTGCATGTCTTCTACCTATTTCCAAGTAGTTGACTTCTTCAAGTAATGACTTTTAAACCAATCACTTAGGTTTTATAATTTAATTGATCGCTCAATTACTTTGTCGGAGGAAATAAGAGAAAGAAGAAGAAAGGGGAAAGTTGCAGTCTTGTCCTTTTTCATATTTTGCATGCAGCTGATTCTTTTGCCCTTGATTCTCACCAAATTGGAAGCAGCTAGATCTGGAAGCGGTTGGATTTGGAAGCGGCTGGATTTGGAAGCGGTTGGATCTGGAAACGGCTGGATCTGAAAGCAAGTGACTGTGATTTGCTTGCGGGTATTGCCTTTGACTTGTCTTCCTTCTCATCCTTGAAGCTTTTGTAGTTCTTCTCCAGTACATGCATCAGTGCAATGCTTGCCGTAAATAACTCATCTTTTTTATTTTGATTGCATATGACCGTTGTAGCCCTATACTGGAAAGTATTTCCGGGTGAATGTAACATTCATTGAAGGCATCACTATTACAACCATTGGGAGCACTTTTGACATAATGACTAATCTGGAATATAGTTATCCATGCTAATTGTCTTCTACACGAGCTGCGTTAGATACAAGAGTGATAAATTTATGTCGGAAGTTATTTGCAATAAATGAGTTCTGGATGATGTATATGATGTTGATGCCACTCTTGGTTGTAAGTAAATTTGTCATGATGCAACAAACTGAACCTGTCTCGCAACATTCTCGCTTCGCAATGGCTGTATCTGAACTTGTCTGAAGTAAATCATCTAAAGCATAAGGAAATCATTCATAGCAAATAACCTGCATTTATGAAGATATTTTTCAAACATGAAGTGATATGTTCAATGTATTGGACATTGATTTAAGCTCCCTTTCTATATAAAAACACCTGTAATGAATTCCTACAATTAATTCAAACAAAGATGGCAACCAAAACATGAACACTTGATTTTAATCATAAAAATCTGCATATATCAAGCCTACTGCTCCAAAATTTGATGTTTTGTTTGCATGCAAAGCAAGCATGAATTTTGTCAACTTCACTTGAGCACCTGTACCACTATGCAGACAATTAATCAGACTTAATTCAAGCTCCTTCAAACCTACGCGCCAAACTTTGAAGCCTTCCAACAGTAAAAACACCTTCTGTTCAAAATTCCTCCTTAATTGGGCGCCAAAATTGCCTGGGCTGCACTTCCTTGTTGAAGAATTAATTAATTCATCATTATGACAGCCTATTCTTATATAACCTTCACCATTCTGTAATTAATAATTGCCTCTCCTATTCTTGGAAATTAATTAATTAACATGCTTTTCTCTTCCAATTGGGCGCATATTTTGTGCATGCTCATGGCTGCTATTAAATAAATTAAATTTATTTAATTTTAGCTTTCTACTTCCAGTCCACATTGACTTCACAGTGTGCTTTGACTTTATGCACCAAAAATAGGAATTAATTCCATTAAGTAATACTTTAAAAAGTAGTATCTCTTCTCAATATGGGTCGCACTTTTTTGCATGAGAGGGGGCTACATTAAATAAATTAAATTTATTTAATTATAGAATTCTATTTCCAATCTTGGTGTCACTCAGATTTCATCCTGAAATCTGCGAGTACTCTATCCGAAAATTTTTCGTACTTTTAAAATAATGGGTCGTTTTGTGTTTTTATTGCTTGAAGGTTCTTGTATTGTGTCAAGATATTCCCAAAGAGCCATAATAGCCTTTTTTGCCAAATACCCAGATGCTCAAAATTGTTATATTCTGTCGTTGGGATTTGTCTGTGGGAAATTTGTATTTAATCATTTTGAGCCCCGTATGAGGCTATTTGTGCCCCGTTTTAATTTTTTTATTATCGAATATGTCATTACTCTTATGTACTAGAAGGGTTTTAACTTGGAATAAGTTTTGGGCTTTATTTATAACTTTTGGCAATTTTTCGTGTTTTTGTGTTGTCTCGTTTTATTTTCTGTGAAATTTCTCTAGAACAATTCCTTTGCCGGGTAAGCCCGATTTTTGGTCTGGAGTAGCTGGAAAACATATACGCACATTATGCCCGGAGGAAGTCACCATCGAAGGTCTGGATCACTGGGAAAAAATGAAGTCGTGCACGGAAAAGCCCCTGCGGGGATGGGCACATTTTTGGAAAAACAAAGGATTTAAGTTGCAATGGAAAAAATAGAAGCAGCAGGCAGGTGGGATTTTATTGTCTGCCTTGCAGGGTACGTTTTCCCGTGATAGAAAATTCACTTAAGCTGCAGTGGGAAAAATAGAAGCAGCAGGCAGGTGGGATTTTATTCCCTGCCTTGCAGGGTACGTTTTCCCGTGATAGAAAATTCACTTAAGCTGTAGTGGGAAAAATAGAAGCAGCGGGCAGGTGGGAATTTTATACCTTCCTAACAGGGTACTTTTTCCTGTGTTATAAAATTCACTTAAGCTGCAGTGGGAAAGTTAGAGGCTGCAGGCAGGCGGGAATTTATTGTCTGCCTTGCAGGGTAAAAATTCCCATGGTGAAATAAAAGAAAAGTGACTTAAGTGAAATCATGAGATTTTATTGCCTGCCATGCAGGGTAAATAATCCCATTGTCAAAGTCAAATCACTTAAGCGGATCATGGGATTTCCGGGGCTGCCTTGCAAGGTAAAGAATCCCATTGTCAGAAATTCTTAAAAATAGAATTCTATTATACAAAAAAGTGCGACCCACCTTGGGTGAATAATAATGCATTAAATAAATATTTGTTAATATTTATTCACCCAATTTTGGCACCCAAGCTTGTGGAAAAGTCAACAAAACAAAGGGGAATAAATCAATTGGAAATAGAATTCCAAAATTAAATAAATTTAATTTATTTAATGCAGCCCTTTTTGAGAAGGAATTAATATTTTTTAAAGTATTAAATGATTATATTAATTCCTATTTTCAGTGGCTATGGTCAAAGCACACTGTGAAGCTTAAGTGAAGTGAAGTGTGAATGATTAAATTGAATTAATTTAATTGATTGGATGGTTGTCCTTAAACGTGCTATATTTAAAAGAGAAGAGCTTGATTTTTAATTAATTAATTGCCTTTAATTGCTAGGGCAATTATTAATTATAGAATTGTGAGGGTTATATAAGCATGGGCAGCCATATGGGTGAATTATTTAATTCACAGGTAAAAAATTGCAGCCAAGAAGAAAAGTGCGCCCCCATTTGAAGAAGGATTTTGCTCAGGCAAGGTGGAAACAAGACATTTGAAGAAGGATTTTGCTCAGGCAAGGTGGAAACAAGGCTAAAAGCTTCCAAATTTGGCACATTCTTTGAAGGAGGTTGATCTTTGTCTGCATAATTGTTTGCATAAGTGTTATAGGTGCTAAGGTGTTGTTGAAAAGATTCATACTCTATGTGCAAATTAAACACCAATATTTTGGGGCAGCAGGCTTGAAGAAGTCCGGCCAGATTTTTATAATTAAAATTCATTATTCATGACTACGGTGGCCAAAGCTTTGTCTGAAGATTAGATTGCAAAAGAATTCATTACAGGTGTTTACAAAAGAAAATGAGCTTCTAAATTTGCAGATATTGGAGATACGGATCTAGGCATCGATACCTCTTGCTGAATTTGATAGACAATATCCAGATCTAGGTACCAGTACTTGAAGAATTCCATGTCAGATTAAGAAGAAAACGAATTGTTCAGACAAAGATAGACAAAGTTTTTCCATGGCGATAGCCCAGATGAAAAAGAAAGTTATGCAACGGAGTCATGCATCCACTATCTAAATTTGCAGATACTGATGCAGATCCATATGCAGATATAGGCTCGAAACCTCTTGCATGAATTGCATAGACAGATTCCAGAGCAGGAGAAGGCTTCATCCTCATGTTTCGAATGCAGTTCGTGAAGAAGTCAGTGCGTTGAATTATTCGAGTTGCTAAGATCTTGTGCATGTCCATCTCATAGCTTCCAGTTGAAGCCTTCATTGAATTTGTTATGCAGGTGCAGTGTTTTCCAGAATTTTTAGATTGCTCAGATGCAAATCCATATACAGGATCCAGATGCGTTATCTACGGCAAAACATTCCAGCTTGCTTCCAATGTCCTGGAGACTGAACTTGCAAAAGCTTCCAGCTTAAAAGTTGTTTCCAAGATCCAAGCTAAAATCCAGCCGCTTCCAATTCCAGCCGTTTGCAGATTCTAGCTTGTTTCCAGATCCAGCTGCTTCCAGATCCAGTTTGAATCAACTGCATGCAGACATGAAAAAAGGACAAAGTCAACTTTCCTCTTCCTTCTTCTTTCCTCCGACAAAGTAATTGAGCGATCAATTAAATTATACAACTTAAGTGATTGGTTTAAAAGCCATTACTTGAAGAAGTCAACTACTTGGAGATAGGTGGCACGTGCAAAGAGTAGAAGGTTCTATTTTCAGTTGCAAATCATACATGTCACGCAAAGAGGAATTCCAGGAGGAAGATTGCCAGTTGTTTCTTTTTCCGACTTCCACATGTGCCAGTTCAACTAAAAGCTTCCAACTTGTAATTGCCCCTCTACATTCTATAAGTAGAGGAAGAACCTTCGGGTTAAAATAAGATCAGAATTTTGTAAGCAACATTCTTGTGTTCTAGACTTTGTGCTAAACACCTTGAGAGCAACTTAGAGCAAAGGAATACAAAGGAGCAGGTTTCCGAAGAACTTTGTGTCACGGTGTACTGTCTTTCATTGTTTTTAATCTTAGATCTCTTAATAAACTGTGTTATTTTAGATCTGGATCTAGAGCTGCCTTTGTTTTATAATTCTGTGTGTTCATATCTATTAAGTTTCTTCTATGTGCATGCAATTAGCTCTACTATCTACTAATTGGGATGCACAACTTTCCCATTTCTTCTCTGTATTTCCTTTACTTTTTTCTTCTATAAAATACTTCCTTTCTTGAACAGCTGCTTACTTGCTACAGAACTTCTTAGTTATGGTTCATGAACTAAGTGGTTAAAGTAAAACCCCTGATAGATAATAACACATTTTTATTGACAAATCTGACACGGGAGCCTCACCGGTTAAATGAGGGAGATTTATCTCATGACTTCCTAGGTTTGATGTTATGCAGAAAATCTAGCCAACAAATCTTCTTTATCCTTTCTTCATACGCTGACTTTTCTTCATGCTTGGGCACCAAAATTGGGTGAATAAACATTAATAAATATTATTAAATGCATTATTTTTCACCCAAGGTGGGTCACACTTTTTGGCAAGGGTGAATTCTATTTTTAGGAAGTCAACTTCTGATGGGAATTTTCACCCTGCACCGCAGCTCTAAAAATCCCTTCTTCCACTTAAGTGATTTGACTTTCATCATGGGAATTTATTACTTGTCTTGTAGGGTAAAAATTCCCACCTGCTTGTTGCTTCTAATTTTCCCATCATAACTTAAGTGACTTTGCCTTCATGGAAAAAAGTACCATGCAAGGCAGGGACAAAAATCCCACCTGCCTGTTGCTACCAAAAATCCCATGATCCACTTAAGTTGTTTGACTTTCATAATGAGATTATTTACCCTGCAAGGCAGGTAATAAAATCCCATCAATGCCTTAAGTGATTTTCTTTTATTTCACAATGGGAATTTTTACCCTGCAAGGCAGGTAAGAAATTCTTGCCTACCTATGCTGCCTCTGATTTTCCCATTGTGACTTAAGTGGCGTTGTTTTCATGGGAAAAAGTACCCTGCTAGGCAAGTACAAAATTATCACCTACTTGCCTGCTGCTACCAAAAATCCCATTGATTCAGCTTCAAACCCTCTTTTTTCCAAAAATGCGGCCTGCCCAGAAGAAGCTCTTTCGTGCATGACTTCGTCTTTTTAAAGAGAACCAGACCTCCTGATGGCGAATTTCTTTTGGCACAACGTTCATAGGTGATCTCTCAGATACTCCAGGGAAGAGAATCAGAGCCAAACCGACAAAAGAATTGATCCTAGAGAAATTTCACAGAAAACGAAACGGGAAAACACCGAAAACGCAAAACGTTCCCAGAAGTCACAAATAAAGCCCAGGATTCATCCCTGGTTAAAACCCTACTGGTATATGGGAATATTGACATGTACAGATCACAACAGGGTTAAACCGGAGCACAAATTGCCTCAAACGGGGCTCAAGAATAATTAAATACAAATTTCCCGCAAGGCAAACCCCAGCTGACAGGATATAACAATTTTGGGCATCTGGGTATTTTGGTGAAAATGGCTAATATGGTTCCTTGGGAATATTCTTGACACATTACAGGATACATCTTCTGGCAATAAAAACACAAAACAACCCATTATTTTAAAAGTACGAATTTTTTTTTAGATAGGGTAGTCCCAGATTTCAGGGTGAAATCTGGGGAAACCATTGTTCAATATTATTTTAAGAAAATAACCCCTCCCTCAGATGTACTAAATAATATATTTATAGATTACTAGTCCAAGGGTGGATCCAATTCCCTTAAAATGGATGTTGAATGCTTTCATTTCCGAAATGTAGACTGAAGAGAATGCTTATAATTTGCCCTAAAAATAAATAATATTCACACAAAACTTTGGCAGTTCAACATTCTACAGGGTATGTATATTCTGACATATAGAAAAGAAATCATACATATAATTTAATTACATCTCACGAATATGAATTATATCATATACCAGCGAATTAAATACTAACATGAGTATAGAAGGTCCACCAAAAAATACACCATAAATGATTTTTATTTTGAGCAATAATTAAATTGAACTGGAAAAGTCCCCTTAATAGGCAAGCGCAGTCTTTGGGAGTGAGCCCCTCAACCCTAGATTCAAGCTCGGTAGATGCCACCACTAGTTGAAACCTCCTAGTGACAGCTCCAATGATGCAAAATCACTCTATGAACCATTGTCATTCACTTATTATAATAGTTTTTCAAAATAGCAGCATTCCAAAGCTCACCTTGCTCATTTATAGGCCAAGTGTCTCTCAAAAAGGTCACATTACATATTGTAAATGAACCTAGATGCTCCTACATCCAATCGAAAAACAATAATTGTTTGACTGCTTTGCAAGGATTGTATTCACTAAAGGGGAGATCAAAGTTGAATTCACAATTGGTGGTCTTACATTAACTTGTATAGTGATGGAGTTTATCACATTCATTGTGTGAACGAGATGCATTGAGAGTTTGTTCGAAGGGATATTAGGCTATTTTGGTCTTAAGTCTGAACTTTAGCTCCAGGTTTTTTTTTGTTCATACACATGATTCCACTTTTCTGAATTAGCCCGTATTCAGCCTATATGAATCTGGCTTTATAGCCGACACACAATCTTCTTACTTCTACAATGGACCCACACCTTCTCATCTGGTTTCAAGGAATTGCTATAGATAGAGGCCTTGTGCACTTGGCGGTAGTGTTGATCCTGGGTGGACCAGCATGAAACTCCCAAAAATATGCACAGCTGCAAACCATTATTGTTAACCTAAAATGACCCCATGTAGCAAAGCAGATATTGATGATTAGCATATGATATATAGATGGATTTTATCAGGTTCACATTTTGACCACCAATGATCACATTTGAAGGTGGCTACTTTCCTAGACTCCATGTGCAATTAACCAATATTGATATTAGCTTTAATAGTAAAATGCCGCATTCATATGGTCATAGTCTACAAGTCAAATAAAAATAACAATACTTTTTTGTTTACAAAATATTGAAGAGATGCTCTAGTCATAAGAATCGGGAGAGCTATGCATGGCAAACTTTTTTTTTTACAGACATGTTCCATTTTTAACATCTCATTAAATTTTTATGTCTATGAATTTCAGTGAACTCATTAATGGATATGCTAAAGAAATATCGTTATGTAATACTTAGGTGGTTGCATGAGTTTAGTTCAAGCCAGGAAGAATATGAGAAGTTCAGCTACTAAGAGTACAAAACACCAGAGTTTATATGAAGTTACGTTGAAGTCCATAAATTTCTAAATTATGTCAGTGGAACACTAATCATCTAGATTTGGGGAATGATCGAAGTAACTATAGGAGGTTGATAGTATTAGTTCAAGCCAGAAAGGATTTGAAGGTTTGAGACTTGGTACAAAACACCTAAGCATTAAATCAATGGGTTAATATAAATAGTCCGTTGCATTGAACCTATCGAATTCTGAAATACTTAAAATCCATTATCTAACGTACCTTTAGCATTTGGTTGCAAGTAAGTGGAAGCAAGTTTCAATGAAACACAGATGCTAGTGAATATTGAAAGTGGCCAACAAGAACTGGAAAGTATTCACAATTGCAGATAACAAGCAAAATACAAGAGCTTAACCTGAAACGCTCTAGGAAAAGGCTAACATTTACCCTACTGAGAGCTCACATTGCTCATCAAGGTCTTCTCCATAAGACAGTGTATATGGCTAAGGATTCTATGGCTGCTCAATCGTGACAGCTAGGAAACTCCCTTCATAACCTCTCCTAACACCCAGGGTCTGTAGAACCTTTGGAGAGCATTTGAGTAACAAATAATAATATCCACTGTCCATTTATTTCATAGGATATGATTAAGGGGGCTTGCAGGCATCGTTGACATGTGGAACATGAATTCTCAAGAAGGGACTATGCCTTGCAGTAAGAGGCATAGTTTTTATATGGGACATTTAAATCGACGGTGGTGAAAAAATATTTTCAACCAAGGGCACGTTTAAATCACAGTACAAAAAGGGTATTTAAAACATCCAACATTTGTGACGATTTGAAAGGAGCAAATCAATTTAGTAGCTTTGGGGCTCCGCTATGAAGTCTTGTAGACCACGCCCATTTGTTTAGGGTAGTGCAAGACAGTGCTCCTTTGAGTGATGTCCACCTCATGGATTGGAAGAAAGATGACACATCAATTCAATGACTGTAGCACAGGGCAATGTAACCAAGCTTCCGTAATTTCATGATTGAGCACAAGCTCAACTAGCTAAGGAGCCAAGGGGGGTCCCTCAAGTCATGTGACCACATGGTTTGCTATAGATACTTAGGCCAAGTGATAGTACAATCCACAACCTCCATGAAATCTGAAAGCCTTAATTGATGTTGTTTTAGTCAAATACGGGGAGTCGTGCAAGTAATGCTGGATGTATTTCTAGTATAAGGGCGTCTAACAATTCTATTGATCACCATCTTCACCGGAAAAAGTACAAAGACGGACATCTAGAGAGTATTCAAAGATAGGTGCGAGTCCGGGTTCATAGTCATTGGGTGACATTGACGGAGCAAGATGGTCACGGAAAACCAACAACATCGACACCTAATGAGACTTAAAGAAGAAACTCCCTTTGAACAATAGTGCCAAAAATAAGTATCTTTCGCAACCCAAGGTTGAATCACCTAGGGACCTGAGTCTATGAATATGGAAAGCAATCTCGAAGATACTCTTGAGGCGATAGGGTTTGTTAGCAAACTTAACTTGGACAAGTATAGAAGAACTTTGGATCCATTTGTTACAAGCATGCATTAGTTATGCCCAAGTAAATAGTGTAGCTAAATCCCCATGGAGTTAGTCCGATTTAATATTTTTTAAGCATGTGGTTTTTCGTGGCCAAAGTTTTGCCCCCATCAAGCAAAAATAAAAATTTAATGACCCACAAGCGAAATTGTGTATTCCAAAATGTCTTATAACATGTCGTGTGGTCACTCTATTACCGCCTTGCAAAGATTGGGGGTCCTTGTCTATGCAAGGCAACAACAAAAGAGTACGGTTTCTCTCTTGGGTACACTGACTCCATATTATATTACTTAACCTTGCAGCCTCAGCTTTATGCTAGACCCCAAACTGGTGTCTCCATATTAGAGCTACTTGTCCTATTTTTTGGGATCTACATACGGTTCATGCCTGGATGTTATATTTTTAATAATTTCATTCTCAATTCATAAGCGTGTCTTTTTTCCTCCCATTCATCTTCATACTCATGTCCCCTTGTATTTGTTGACAACCAATTGCAACTAAAACTAATTTTAGACTTTTAACGGAAAAAGTAAAGATGAAGGTCATTGATCAGATTGGTGAATAACTTCTACAAACTTGTGTCTTAAAAAGAAAGGATCATTAAGTCAAAGACCTACTTGCATTAATCTATAATGCATTTGAACAAAAAAAATACTTCAAAAATGGTTGTGTGCCAGATACCAGGTCAATGTCATGAACCCGATAAATTATGGGACTTTTAATATCCTAGTTAAAAAGAAGTGTGCACTAGGACTACTTTGCACATGCTTAATTTATATTCAATGGTACTCTATAACAAAATGCATGCTTTTTGGTATAACTTCGAGCACATCTGGATGATGATGATGAATATTGGTTACCATCCCCTAATGATGGAAATGTTCTATTGGATGTTAAGAACATAGCTATTATATCCTTCAATATATAGAGGCATTTGATATTTTCATTGAGCAGGAAGAAGATCTTCAAATAAAAAAAGTTATGTGGTAGGTGCAAAAAGAAATGCTTCTTTCTTAATAGAATTTGAATATGAAATGTCATTGGCTAGGTGATTCTATTGGACACTAGATATCATAGAGATTTGTTACTCGGCAATGGTGAGGTGCCCCCCATAGGAAAATAACAATGGACCATGGCTAGAATGAAAGATATTAGAATTGTCTGCCGTAATGATGCTCAATTATAAAATAATTGCATAGTACACAACTCAGGTACTGTGCAGATTTCTTGGGCAAGTGATTCCTTTTCGGAGGTAGATAAATGCATTCTGATACTGAATATTTACATCTCATCTGAATGAGACAGACTGAAACTAACGAATACAAATGCTTGGGAAGACCATGGATTCACAGGATGAAAGTTATTCCTTCCACCTTGTTCCAAGAGCAGTTAGCCATGTCCTTTCAGAGGTTCCTAGGACTAAGTCTTGTCACATATGCTTCAAGGGGATCCTATAGCCCTTCAATTTACAATTCCCATGCAATGGACTTTTCTCCAAGCTTCATCCCATGAGGAATTGATGAAAAATTACTAAGCCTAGGATTCTTTATAGGATTTTCTTGTGTAATTGATGCTACTTTGCATGTAATGATCTTTACATGCCAAAAGCACTTTCCATATAGACGAATTAATTAGATGAGATGTCTTATAATTTTGTTTTAGTAAAATAGTAAAGGACTGGATCAAGATTTACATTAGAGAGCAAATATTAAATTTGATGATTATAAAACGGGATGAATCTATGCAATCTTAAAAGAGTTTTCTCTAGAAAAAAGATTAGATAAGACACGATTAACGACATACATTATCAAATGATCAAATAATTATATTGAATATAACTTTTTCGTATATTTAATTGATGAATACCATAGTTTAAAAACTTGTATCCAGCAGCCCAAAATTTTGACCTGTACTCAGGACTCGACAATTACTTGGAAACTTTATTGCTATTTCAAAAAATATATAATTTCATAAAATAAATTGAAATAACATGTAAAACACAGTCAAAAGTATAAGATATGAATGTGGAGAACACTAAGTATATTTTCTATTAGTTATCCACCAAATAAGAGTACAATGCTCAATTTTAGACAAAAGAGTATAATGCTTATAGGCTATCAATGCAAGAAAATGACAATGCTGTAAGGTGGGCCTTGGCTGCTGACGAATTGATGAATGATGAATCTGCAGGCACCCTTGGCATTGGCAGTCACAGGCTCACTGCTGCAAACCTAAATCGTGAGCAAATGAGTCATGGAAATATTAAAATCTTCATGTTAATAGTTATAGACTTCAAGTTCAGACAACAATAATAAAATATCAGGTGGAATAGACTTCAAAATCAAGAGAAAAAAATCGTGACATAAAAAATGTAAAATGAAAACTTTATTTTTACCCTAATATTTATATGTTTTAACCGCCGGGTCAATCCCAGTTAAGTTTAACTGTGGATTTTGGTGATTAACTTGGTTAGTTACTCACTAAAACCCATGTTTACCGGGGATTGTGCAATATCCCCTTAGAGAAATATATACCGGTGAGGATTGGGTTCATTCACTTTTCCCTAGTATTATTATGAGTTTTGGGCCATTTCCTATATTTTAGGGACATATCCTAAATTCTATGGGGTCAATTGTAGGCAGGGCCCTCACCATTAGCCTCTTCAAGGGGGGTTTAACTTAAAGGGGCCTTTTAACTATTGACATTGTTCCTGCCCTTGTAGATTTTTAAGTGTATGTGTCTATTCTCAATATAATGTTTAAAAATATTCTCAGGTGATTTTTATTATATGAGAGCTCTCTCTCCTGTTTGTTTTATATTTTATTGATAAATATCTATGTTACCGGAAACGCCTTAGAAGGCCTCGGGAGCGGGAGCGGGAGCGGCGGTGGGAGCGGGCAGGGGCTGTGGAAACGCCCGGGTACGGCACAAGCCGTACCCGGGCGTTTCTGCAGCCCCTGCCCGCTCCCTAGATCCTTAATATGTGTTTTCAGTTTAAGAAAAGTAAATGCATTTTAAAAGCCATTTTTTTTTCCTTGATTGAATATTATACACTTCATGGGTATTCATCATAGACCGCTTGGTCTAATGAACGTTACTAAAATCAATCATTCATTCAGTGAACACTCCCCTGGGTCTTCATCGTGGTCATGCTTTGTGTCAATCACGTTTTGTCTTTTTTATACCTGGAAAGTAACCAACATGGAAGCTTTTCTAGTGGGTCTTGAACATGGCTTTGCCTAATTACTATACCAAGTCTGACAGATTATGTAGCAGTGTCATGAGTAGACTTGTCCCTTAGATTTTGGTGACATCCAGGATGTTTCTGTTTCAGGATTTGGACGGAACATCCCCATTTTGATTTTTTTAAAAAAAATTATTTACATCAAATCCATTGAACCCTAATCCTGAAAGTTCCTATTTAGAAGGCAGCTCCCAATTTGAACAATTGAACCCTAACTTAGAATTTGCTGAACTTGTCTTTCATATGCATAATATGTGGTTAATAATTAAATTCCTATTTAGAAGGCTGAAATTTATATATTTTTTAATTTTTATATAGTTTTTGTACTGCCGTATCCTATGCCATATTCGGGGTCAAATTTTTTTTTGCCGTTTCCGCGTATCAGATACCCCGCTCCCGCTCCCGTATTTAAAACGTTTCGGTAACTTACTTAGATATTAAAAAGCTTAGTTCTTATTTTGAAACTGCTTGTGTACTTGCTCAGCCCCCAAAATCAAGATTTTGGCATTTTGCTGTTCTTTGTTCAGAGCTTTTGTAAGTGTACCTTGCAAGGTTTAAAGATATTGCTGGTGATTCTACTATTTATTATTACTAGGAGCAACTCTTGGGATTAATAGCTTCTAAGCTTTATATGGAAGTTAAACATTCTTCCAACATGAAACAAAAACACAAATCTGTTCAAGGATCAATGGTACAAGGGATGAAAAGTAGGGTTTTCTACTGTATAAAATGGGAAAAATACATGTTGGAACATATTTTTATGTATGAATCAAATTGAAAAAGAAGCAAGCAAGCAACTAATGCCTTCATGAATATATCCATAGGGGAGGATGCAGGTGGGTTTGCAACAAATACTTAGTGCAAAATAGAAAAAATGAGTTATTGTCCAAGTGATGCCAGTGATGCATCCAGAGACCGAAAGGAATCAAGGATGACCAGCCAACTGAGGACAAGGATGAAAATGTGGGTTGTCCGCTAGCTCAGATGCATAAACCATAATGCATCTTGTTCAGTTCCAACATATAGAGTCAATGTCATTCATAGTCCATGCTTTCACTTAATATGGAATGAATGCCATTGTTCATCTATTGACTCCATTGTACTGAGTACAATGGCATTCAAGATCCAGCAGATTTTGTACCATTTATAACTGTCAACTTCACTGTATGCAACAGTTATGGTTCATTCAGCATAAGTGTAGTCAAATAAAATATAGCAGCCAAACATAGTAAATAGTCAACATTCCTTAGATTTTCTGTGTCAAATTCAGGTTTGACCAAGAAATGGAAAATGTTTTCCTGGTCAACACAGAAGGTAGATCATTCAGACTGGTCATGAAGCAGATACAACAATCTAACAAATCAGTGACTAGAAATCAGTCAATTAAGAGTCCTCTTGTCAGTACAGTGTAAAATTAGTGAAATAAGAGTCCTCTCGTGATTGCAGAACAAAAATCAGTCAATTGAAGGTCAAAAGAGGATAATGACATCCTGGTCAACAGTCTGGTCTTTGCTGATGTCAGCATTGACATTAATTGTACAGTTTGGCTTGAAGACCTCGTTTTGCCATTAAATCCAGCAGAAGTCAAAGGAGAGAAAATTAATGAATGATTATGCATAGATTAGTGTACGATAATAATATTTATAAATGTTAGTTGTGTTTACATGGGACCAGTTGGACTAGTCAGCATTAAACATCAGGTAAGCCATGAGGGAAAATATTTTTTCTTTTGTTCAAACCAGGGGTATCCCCGCGACCCATCCCAGCGACCAGACCCGCCTTACCTTGGACTTACTTGCAGCGAAGTTGGGGTTCAGGACTGGGCGAGATGAGGTGAGACTAGTCCCTTGGTGATGCACAAACCGCTCGCTAGCCACGTGCATCGGATAAACCTGGGCGCTGTAGTTGAACCCAAGACCTTGAAAAGCAAACCCAAGACTCAAGCTGCTACGCCACCCGTGCGGGACTACCTTGAGGGAAAATATGACAATTGCGTGGAAATTAAGGGAATGGTGTCAACAGCCAGAACGATGTCTTAAGTTGTAATGGATGATGTTGTTGGACCAAGTTTTTATTTCTCGTCATCTCTCTGGTCTTAGACTGTCCTTTATCAGAGGGATTATACTAGCAATTGCACATGAGATTGCAAAGTATGCCAGGAGGTATGTTAATATTTAATTTGTTAATTTTGTTTCAATATGCCATTTTTGTTCCTGATATGCTGTCGTATTTTATCAAACAATTCACATGCCTTCTGTGTGTTTCCACATTTTCCATGCATGTCTTTGTCTTCCTTAAAAGTAGATCAGAGCATATTTTTTCCAAATACCCCCAAATGTCTTCCAAATGTGACCCAAACTTTAAGCTTGCAATTTTTTTGCCCTAGATAGACAAATTTCATAACATCTCTCCTAAATTCACATGTTTTGAGAAAACCCCACAAATTCACCAAATTGATTTGTTCAACCTGCAAATGGACCATAATTAATAGGAAAAAACAAACCCCTTCCATACTCAGATGTTTCGGCAGCCACAGCACAAATGAAAATCAAACAGAACTAAAATTATCGGAAGAAAAAAGAAAATTCACACTTTTTCAGACATGGCAATTCTGTAAGCCATACTAGTATGTCGAAATGGCAGATCAAGGAACAAATTGGATATCAAAACTAAGGTTTTTTTAGTTGTTTTTTTATTCCTACTGTTTTTAATTTTTACTTTAAAGTCTGTATAGTAGTGTTTATTTTCTGTTTGTCTTTAGTTGTTGAACAATCAGGTTCAGGATGCTTATGATGAGATAGACAGAATTTCTGGGAACAATACCAGGCAGGCCATACACACTTCAGACAAACATATATGTATATGCAGGCAATGGCGGAAATGAAAGAAATTAGAATTATCACGGGGAGTGACAAATCCACCTGTGGTTTGATCCCAACATGGATTTCCACTGCTACCGTATTCTGCAGACGCCACTTATACAAATTTCTTCAGTTTTGGGGAAACCAGACGGAAAAGAGTATCATATAGCAAGAAGTGGTTGCTGGGAAAGCAGACAAAAACGTAAGGTATCCCCATAGAGAAACACCTCTGATGTAGTTATTGACTGCTTTTCTATAGAGTGAAGGCTTAATGGGGTCTGTAATAGCCCCCTACCCTCCTTAGAGGGCTTATCACCCTCAACGAGTCTGGATTCTCTAGCAAGGCTGAAAATAAGCTTGCCCATTCTTTAGATGAACACGTTCATGAGTGTTATCTCTACAATGAGGGGAGGATATCCATCCTGTTCTGCAGGCCTTGTTATATTTCTGACTTAAAGCACCTCCGTGGCTGAAAACCAGCTTCCTTTCAGGATTGTTTGAGGAATAAAAAATCCTTCTTCATACAAGGCAGCACTGTAGGACTGTGGGCTATTGTTAGTTGCAAAACCTAGAATACTGCCGTATTTTTAATAATCGGATAATCCTGAGAAGAGCTCCCCATCATGTGCTTCCATTTCTCTCTAGAGGTCATATATGGATTATGAGAAGGGTGATCACATCTGGTCTCCAAACTTTCATTAGCAGGGGCTTGAAGATTATTCTTCCTTTTGCCTATTTGAATCCCATTGTTAGCACTCTGATTGTTTGTGTTCTTACTTCTCCCAGGACCAAGGCTGTCACTTCCTTGATATCCTCTTGTTACATGTAGCTGCACAGGAGATGGATGACAGAAAACAACTGGAGTGTTTATACCATTCGGACTTAATTCTGCAACTAGACTCTGCTATGTTCAGCTGTATCTTGCTGGTTATTTCTAGTCACCGTCTCTCTTTCACATTCCCTGATGGAGACTTTTATAAGGATGTTAATGATCCAATACAGAATGTTCAATTCAAGCTTCATTTTGATAATGAAACAATGCCAAGAAAACCAATAAAACTGCACAGATAATAACAAGAAACCTCAGATTTAGAAAGAATATGCAATTTTCACTAATACCTAGGTTGCTGGGTATGTCTGTTCAGGCCCTGGGTACGGGTACGGTACACGCTTAGGTTTGCTGGGGGTTTGTACTGGGTACGGCAGGGTTCGTCCTTGCCAAAAAACATGTTTTTATTTTTTTTTCAATTTGTTCTACATCTGATAAATGAATATCATGCCATTTGGCATTGAATTATCAGTATATTTTGTGGTTATTTATCTTATTTTGTTTTCTTTATGCATATTACATGGTTAATATTACTTATTTGGCTATATTTTAAAATATTTTATATACGTTTTGAATGGCTGTACCCAAGTGCCATATCCGGGCCCCCAAAAAAATTGCCATACCAGTGTACCAGATCCCCGTACCTGTACCCGAAATGTACGTACTGTCTACCTAGACTAATACATTGACCCTGCAGGGTGATTTGCATCTAAAAATTGCATATTGTTAGCACCTAAATTTGTCGTTGAAATCCTTGATGATGTTCTGACTCCTGGTCAATGAAAGCAACTAAAACGAGCTACAGCTACAGGAAACCAAGTGGAACTGGTTTTTACCCTCCATGTTTGAAAGGGACAGGTCCCTCATAAGATATGTTGTTTTTGGGTTTTGTTCACTTTTTCCTGAAAGTGAGATAGAGTGAAAATGGTAAACCTTCAAGTCGATTAAATGCTGAGAAACACTCCAGGAAACCAGAGAAGTCGTGAAATAGGAAAGAGGTCTTCTTTCTCTGGGGATTTATGTGGTAACTTTAAGGCCCAAAATCCTTTAATTGAATATGTTTACATGATTTTGATGCAAAGTCCAACTTCTGAAATCTTCTTCAGAACACAGTCCAGTGATACTTCAGAATTTACCCCCAAACCCCCTTCACACACAGTTCAGCTAAGTGTATGGGTGCTAATGCAATAAAGCCAATTTTGGGACGATGCGTATTCTACTTGATCAAACTGCAAAGAAAGATCTGAATCAAGGAAACATGATTACCACTGCTACATAAAAGAGATATTTCTTCATCCACACAAAATATACACGCACAACTTATTGTTATTGAATAAAGAAATTCTGTGGTTCAAGTAACTAATACATCCACAATGAGAAGCATAATTATCTGTAGTAAATGGAAACATGTAACTGCTAGATGAAGGCATAAAAAATTGGTCTGAGAGAATACCTTTTACTAATTAAATTTCTGTCTTTTATAACTACCCTAACTGCTGACCAACTCCTTTCAGTCATCTCCTTATGGCATATTAGACACTATTACCCGAATCATTAATATTTGCACCTTATGAATTGATTAAGGTTTACCATTCACAAATATTAATATAACTTGACTCGAGAACTATTTCACCCAACTCATCCAGTCAATTTGCTCACTTTGACATTGGACACTTACCAAATAATATGAGCCCGGTAAGATAATTTCTAATCATGGGACAGCTATTACATGACATTAAAACATACCATGACTAAATTCATGGCACACAGTCTGACCAAATTCATGTGTAATGTACCTTCCTAGGGCTGCAACTGAAAAATAGGGAAATAGCACAAACCCAAATGAGAGTAATCTGATTTTTATAGCAGCAGATCTGAAAATTTAAGAAACCCTAGCAGTGAACTGTATCTACACTTTTAGGGCATCAAACACCCTCCAAATAAGCTGAAAATAGGCATATAAATTCTCCTAAATACTATATTGAACCAATGGAATAAACATCAAGCCAAAGTATTCCAAAACATGTGCAAGTTATGAAGTTATACCCAGCTGTAATTAAATAAATGACAACAGAAATACAACTGACAATAGTGGCGGGAAATGGAGATTCCAATCCCCAAAAATATCATAAATGTGTGAAATCAGCCTCTAAAATTACGAGGAAGATGAATATCAACTCCAATTGCCAAGATGTGCCCTAGAAGGCACTCAACTCCTCCTCTAAGCAAGTTGCTACCTTAGGAGAGGGTCCAAAATTATTGTAGAAACGTTGGTAGCTCTTCTTCTATCAAACCCTAGTTGAAAACTAGCAACATTACTTTCCTTGAAGCACTTAAGGATCCACCAATTGAAGAGTTTTCGTTCTTCAATTTGAACAAACAAGAGTTTCGTCCTCCTTGTATGCACAACCAAAGGATTTTCGCCACCTAGTGGAAGGAATTGAGCATTCAGCCCAAAAACCATGCAAGTATAATTTTTATAACAAGATAGATGCCAAAATGACTCCAAGCGACTCCTTTTATACACTTTTGGTGGTGCCAAAACCAATTAGGGAGTCTTCCCCCATGACCGACCTCATTAGGATGTTTGCTTTTAATTTTATCTTTGGCTTTTCACCTCTTCAACCCAACCGACCTGAATTATGAGAGAAACTATGAAAAAAGAATGCAAATGCTCACGAAAAATATTGAAAAACATGACAAACACTTCCCTTGTTCACTTCCTTCATGCCCACAGGAAGTGGAATGGGCTAGAAGTCTCCAAAATGAACTAGGTTGGAAAAGGGGACATTACACCATGACCTATATACATGCATCATATTTTCACGTGTCCGCTCAAGGTAACACTTTATGCAATGAGCGAACTTTATCTTTGAGTATGGAGCAACTTTGATGAATGCAATCTTTTGGTGACCCTTGAATGCATCGGTGATTTTGACATTGTAACTTGAGCTAGTTGAAAACCTTTTTGTCTTCAACCATCTTCATGTGCTAGTTGGATTTATTAGATGGCGACTTTGAAAATGTGGCTCTGTTTGCTCCATAAGGGAACAAACAAGCATGAATTTCTGATAGACAAAAATAGACAGGGGATAACAATGGTTCTGAGTAGAGAACCACACCCCTTATGGTGGCATAGGAGAACCCCATAAACTTCAGTTACGATCAATTGTAGTACTTGAATTTCTCTTGTTTCTGAACAATAATTACATTATTTATTCCTTTCCACTATTTGACCAATCGAAAAGCACTATTTCTATTCCAATCATATGGGAATGAACATGTGTTGCTAGGTAGTATCCATGTTTGCACTTGGACAATCGATACACCTTTGATAAGCACCTTGAAAATTTGAACCGCCAACAAAATTTTCTTGTAGTTATTAAATAGCTCACTAAAAGAACTCTCCAATGTATTTTATGGAACTCAAAACAGAGGTTGTATGGAGTTATGAGAATAACACCATTGCTTTATTGATATGGAGCTCAATGGCCAACTGATGATCTGGCCTAATTTGGATGACTATGTAATGCCCCTTTCCGGGTTGAAACTGAAAAGGAGGGAAAATGGCAGCAACCTAAATCAAAGTAAGCTGAAATTTATAACAACCTACAACAGTCTGATTTCTTATGAAAGCACACAAAAAATTGTAATTATTCACTTCCAACACTACTCTTACACCATCCAAAGCATGTAGGGAACCATAATAATTATTTACAGCAAGTACAAACCAAAATATGAATTTTTAGAGCCCTGGCCGAAGCATGATAATTAATTTAAGGACAACACTAAACCCACTTAGAAAAATGGATGGAAATGGTGATTCCAAGGCCCAAAATTCAATCTGGGAAATGAAACCAGCCTTATAAATTAGGAACAATCCAAATATCCACAAAGCAAGAAGTGTCATGCCCTAGATACCACCAAACTCTTCACCTATGATAGTCACCACCCTAGGAGAGGGTCTGAAATTGACTAAACAGCTGGTCTGAAACCCTTGCAAGCTCAAACATGGACTTGTGTGGTTGTCAACACTCAAAACCATGCAAATCTGATTTGCCCTAGCTGCGAATGATGCCATAGCATTGATAAATCTGCCTTGAACATATGTAAATCTAGTTGTAGCACAAGTGTGACCTCTGTATGAGATCACCAATAAAAATATGTGGCTTTTTGTCCTCAAATCTAAGTGCTATTGAGAGATTTCATCCTCAATAGACCTCCAAGGAGGGTTTTCGTCCTCAATGGATGAGAGAGAAAGCAAAGCGTGCTCCCACTCCATGAGAATAAATTCCAAAACAAGCATACCTTCTTCCAAGCCAAGCGACCCCTTTAAATAGCTAGAGGTGGTGGCAAAAAGTAAATAGAATCCTCCTAAAGAGGACTGGCGTCCTTGGAGACATAACAACTCCTTTTATTTTATTTTTCAATTGGCTTTTCTCCTTTTATATTCAACTTGCACGTAGTCTTCTTTTTAGGTTTTTATTTTGCTTTAGAATATTGCTAGGTTTTAGGTACTATAAAAAGGTCAGAAGCAAGACACAAAGGAACATGCTCTGCTGAATTAACAACCTTTTTTCCAGTCCTTTGAGTTAGTGCGGTTGATTGAGGCATTTCATCCTCTTGCACATCCTGTATAATGGAGTCTCCCTCCCCAATGTTGACTGTGGCAAGGTCAACAAGCGTATACAAGGCACCTTGTCCAATGCCTAGGCAACGACCCTCGCTTGTTTCACATTAGACATTATACACTTCTTCCTAGAGAAACAATAATATTGGGATTTTCAGTTACCTGACTAATAGACGAGTTTCTTATTTGTGTTAGGAACATACCTAACATTCCTTGTTATGAAATTTTCAGCATTATTCAACAATATGTGGATTTCTCCTGTACACTCTAGTGCATGTGACTGGCCATCAATGAATGAAACTGAATTAGATTTTTTTTTTTTACTTTGTAGCAAATGTTACATACTAGTCCTTATGACACATGAAATGTTTGGATGTGCTAGAATCAAAGAAACAATGGATGGTAGCACTATTGTTCTTGTGTGATGCCACGAGAGTATAGTCTTCCTTAGAACCCCACTCATCCTCAATTGTTGCCACATTTTCCTGACCTTTTTGTTGTGGGAAAGAGCATATTGTAGCTTTAAGCAATTCTTTTTGACATGATTGGTCTTATGAAAGTTGTAGCATTTTGCTTAGTATTTGGAAGATGATTCACCAGGGTTGTCTTTTGATTTAGCAACAAGTTACTCTTTGTTTGTCTAGAACTAGACTCACTTGTTTGTATCGTCCCCTTCCAGGTGAAATACTGAACTATGGGATTTTTCAGCAAACACTTTATCATCAAAAATAAATCTATGACTCTAAATAAACCCATAATTCTGAAATTTGAGGATAAATACCTTTTAACTTGGAATTCTATACAAATAATTAAAGTGGTTGAATGGCCTCGGAGAGTAGAACTTTTATTGAATTCAGATTGCAATGCAAAGTACAAAACAAGATATATTGGTTGAAGCCCTAGCCGAAATTATGCATGCAAAATTTAGAATTGTAACCCTAGATGTTTATGCCCTCTTGGCATTTACAAGCAACAAACCCTAAGGGTAGAACCGGTGCTTGTACGACTAACAGTACAAATGAATTATTTGTTTGGAAATGGCGTCCAAGCTGGTTGAAGAATGATACCCTAGCTACCAACAATGTCGAGAAGTCTGAAACGATTAGTTTGAACCCTAGTAGGGCAATGGCTTCAATGTATCAATCTTATTTAGGGCTGATATTATGTAATGTCCCTTTCTAGGACAAACCCCAAAAATAAGGGTTCAAACCCCGAGAATCAGATCGGAAAATATACCAACACCAACAAATGAAAATAATCTGATTTTATGAAAGCGGTTCCAACAATAATATAAACACTAGCAGCGAACTGTAAAGGGGCTTAAATGCACCATAAAACCATGCACAATAGATGAAAACATTTCTAAATAATCATTTCATGTACGTCAACACTTATCCATTCAATTTACAATAAACAAATGGAGAAAAACCCAAGATAACACACTGATGTAACTAACTTTGGAACAACAGTAGGACAGCCACAAACCAAGGCTGAAAATGATAGATATACTCCACCAAAAATCACAAAAACATAGATTCCTGGCTTGCAAATTATGCTGAATCAAAGTATCACATAAAATCTGAATTTCTTGCCCTAGAAGGCACCCAAGTGCTACCAAACCCTAGTCGCTCCAACTAGAAAGAGCTCAACAATGCATGCAAATGCTTGTAGATGTCTTCTATGATCTTCAAATGTCCAAATCTGCAAGAGGTCTTCAAGTTATCTTCACTTCACCCAAGGATGGAGGGTTTTCATCCTCCAACCAGCCACAAGGAAGGTTTTCGTCTTCCTTGGAAAAACCACACAATTGGATTTTCACCCAAAAGTTGAATGACAAAGAGCAATCAGCCCAAAGATCAATTGTAGAGAAAATGCGCCAAGATTGATGATGAAAATGAAGTCTTTAATCTCCTTTTATATCCCTCCTTTGACACCAAAAGCCAAAATAGAAGGACCGACTTCATAAAACTTCATTGGGGCTTTTAATTTGTTTTTAAAACTCTTTCAACCCAACTGACCTGCCTAAATAAAGAAAACACTAGAGAAAACATTAAAAATTAGTAAGAGAAAAATGGAATGGAATGCAATTCCTTCCCTAGCTCATTTAACTTCATTTACATGGAAAGGGAATGGAAAGAAGTCCATAATTAGGCTCTCAAGTCGAAAAAAGGGACATTACAGTCCTCCCTTCCCAAAAATGCTTGTCCCCAAGCAATTGCAAACTCCACATGCACCAAGTATCATTATATCAAAGTAAACGAACATGTTGTAGTGCTCCCATAATCTAGATCCTGTGCCTGTTAAATGAAGGAGCTTCAACCCAGACAAACTTATACCTCTACTGCCTCTTTCTTCATGGAAGTCTTCATCATCTTCAACTTCAAAAACAACAATGATATCAACTTTCTTTGCATGCTTACTTGTACAAAAATCCCTGCAAATTGATGTAGTCCATCAAAAAGCAAGGAATAGATGCATACTCATCTTACCATAGTCATAATTCACATGGAATCTTATCCAATTTGAGGTTATCAAATCAGATTTGTTCTCTCCTTTCATGTGAAACCTTCTTCCTATATCAACCAATGATGGAATGCTCTTCAAAAATGAAAATTCATTGTTGTTCGTGGTTGCTAATGGCACTCCCCAATCTGATTTCTGCAAATTCGACCCTATAACCATTGGCATAATAACTACCAATATGAAATCTTATGAAGAAAGACAAATTCATGAGTAATGTAGGGACTGAAAGTTGTCGTACATAGTCTGAAAATTTAGTCTACGATTGAAATCAACAGGCATATTGGCCTTAACTCGAGAGAATCAGTTGCTTAACACTCCCATGAATTATGATTTCATAAATTGGCAAGTGAAATCCCAACTCCTCCTTGCGAACTTTGAGGGTAATTTCCTCTAAAATTTGGACCTCTTGATCCCCCAAAACAATGTGTGCCTCAACTAAACTTAAAAGAAGGAAGTCAAAACAAAATTCATACCTCTTCATGGGGCCATGGGCTAACCATATATGAAACTAAAAAGTAGAATCAACTGCAAATTCATTAGAATTGCTCCCCCTTTCCTATTTTCTTTTGTTCATTCATGGAACCTATTGGCCAGATTTTTCTGCATAGCATAAAACCTAGGTAGTCATGAGATAAATCTCCCTCATTTACCGGTGAGGCTCCCGTGTCAGATTTGTCAATTAAAATGTGCTAGTATCTATATGGGGTTTTACTTTAACTGTTTAGCTCATGAACCATAGCTGTACAGTTCTGCAGTAAGTAAGCAACTGTTTAAAGAAAGGAAATATTTATAGAAGAAGAGAATTATATAAACACAGAGAAGAAATGGGGAAGATGTGCATCCCAATCAATAGATAATAGAGTTGATTGCATGCACATAGAAGAAACCAATAAATATAAACACAAAATTTATAAGCAAAGGCAGCTTTCGATCCAGACCTAAAATAACACACAGTTTATTTAAAAGATCTAAGATATAAAAGTTAGAAACACAATACACCGTGACACAAAGTTCTTCGGAAATCTGCTCCTATATATTCCTTTGCTTCAAGTGGCTCTCAAGGGTTTCAGCACAAAGTTTGGAACACAAGGATGCTGCTTACAAATTCTCCTCCTTAACCCGAAGGTTCTTCCTCTACTTATAGAATGTAGAGGGGCAATTACAAGTCGGAAGCTTTTAGTTGAACTGGCACATGTGGAAGTCGGAAAGGAAACAACTGACAATCTCCCTCCTGGAATTCCTCTTTGCATGACATGCATGATTTGCAACTAAAAATAGAACCCCTTCTATTTTGCATGTCTGCCACCTATCTCCAAGTAGTTGACTTCTTCAAGTAATGGCTTTTAAACCAATCACTTAAGTTGTATAATTTAATTGATCGCTCAATTATTTTGTCAGAGGAAATAAGAGTAAGAAGAAGAAAGACGAAAGTTGCAGTCTTGTTCTTTTTTATATTCTGCATGCAGCTGATTCAAACTAGATCTGAAAGCGGCTGGATCTGGAATTTTGCTTACGGGTGTTGCCTTCGCCTTGTCTTCCCTTTTATCCTTGAAGCTTTTGCAGTTCTTCTCCTGTACATGCATCAGTGCAATGTCTGCCGTAAATAACTCATTTTTATTTTTAATTGTATATGAGCAATTAAAATTTTTGGAAAGCACTCCGGGTGAATGCAACTTCAATGAAGGCTTCAACTGGAAGATTGGGAGCACATGCACAAGATCCTGAAAGAAATTTTCCACGCACTGACTTCTTCATGGGCTGCGTTCGAAACAAGAGGATGAAGCCTTTGTGCCGGAAGCCTTTGCAATTATGAGATCTGGATCTGGATCTGTCGACTTCAGCAAATCTGGAAGCTATGCATGATTCTGTTGATCCTTCCCGTTCATCCCGTTTGCCATGCAGTATCTGTGTCTATCTTTGTCTGAACAATTCTTTTTCTTTTGATTCGGCCGGAATTCTTCAAAACTGGTGCAGATCTGGATAATTCTTCAGATTCAGAGGATTTGTTCAATGTATTGGACATTGATTTAAGCTCCCTTTCTCTTATAAAGCACCTGTAATGAAATCCTAAGCCCCTGTATCAGTTATGCAAACAATTATCCAGACACAAATCAACCTCCTTAAACCTGTGTGCCAAAATTGGAAGCTTTCAACATTAATTTCACCTTCTTCTGAGAAAAAATCCTTTCTAAATGGGGCACACTTTTCCTCTGGGCTGCACGTATCTGCCTATGAATTAATTAATTCATCCATATGGCAGACCCTGCTTATATAATCTTCACCATTCTATAATTAATTAATGCCTTTCCTATTCCTAGCAATTAATTAATTAATTAATAAGCTTCACTCTTCAAATGGGGCGCCTATTTTGTGCATGCTCATGGCTGCTATTAAATAAATTAAATTTATTTAATTTTAGACTAATACTTCTAGTTAACTCAAGCCTCACAGTATGTTTTGACCTTAGCTACTGAAAATAGGAATTAATTTAATCATTTAATACTTTAAAAAGTATTATTTCTCTCCCAAATGGGGTTGCATTAAATAAATTAAATTTATTTAATTTTGGAATTCTATTTTTAAATTCCTTTTGTCCACTTCCCTTTGTTGACTTTTCCACAAGCCTGGGCGCCAAAATTGGGTGAATAAATATTAACAAATATTTATTTAATGCATTATTATTCACCCAAGGTGGGTCACACTTTTTGGAATAAGGAATTTCTATTTTTAAAAGTCACATGACAATGGGATTATTTACCCTGCAAGGCAGCCCTGAAAATCCCATGATTCACTTAAGTCGTTTGACTTTCATAATGGGATTATTTACCTTGCTAGGCAGACAATAAAATCCCATGATTCACTTAAATTGTTTTTCTTTTATTCCACAATGGGAATTTTTACCCTGCAAGGCAGGTAAAAAATTCCCGCATGCCTGCTGCCTCTAATTTTCCCATCATAACTTAAGTGACTTTGCTTTCATGGGAAAAAGTACCTTGCAAGGTAGGTACAAAAATTACACCTGCTTGCTGCGACAAAAACTCTCATGATCCACTTAAGCTGTTTGACTTTCATAATGAGATTATTTACTCTGCAAGGCAGGTAAGAAAATCCCATCAATGCCTTAAGTGATTTTTCTTTTATTTCACAATGGGAATTTTTACCCTGCAAGGTAGGTAAGAAATTCTCGCCTGCCTACTGCCTCCAATTTTTCCATTGTGACTTAAGTGACGTTGCTTCTATGGGAAAAAGTACCTTGCTAGGCAAGTACAAAATTTCCACCTGCGTGCTGCTTCCAAAAATCTCATGATCCACTTCAAACCCTCTTTTTCCAAAAATGCGGCCATCCCAGAAGAAGCTTTTTTGTGCATGACTTCGTCTTTTCCAAGAGAACCAGACCTTCGATGGCGAATTCCTTCTGGCACATTGTGCATATGTGATCTCCAGATACTCCAAACCAAGATCAGGCCAAACCGGCAAAGGAATTGATCCAGAGAAATTTCACAGAAAATGAAATGGGGAAAAACTGAAAACACAAAACGTTGCCAGAAGTTACAAATAAAACCCAGAATGCATTCCTGGTTAAAACCCTACTGGTATATGGGAAAAATGATATGTATGATCACAACAGGGTTAAACCGGAGCACAATTTGCCTCAAACGGGGCTCAAAATAATTAAATACAAATTTTCCGCAAGCAAATCCCAACGACAGAATATAACAATTTTGGGTATCTGGGTATTTAGTGAAAATGGCTAATACGGCTCTTTGGGAATATCTTGACACAATACATGAACTTTCTGGCAATAAAAACACAAAACGACCCATTATTTTAAAAGTACGAAAATTTTAACATGGGGTAGTCTCAGATTTCAGGGTGAAATCTTGGGACACCAGAACCATGGGTTAGCAATATATAGAAAAGAAAATTAGAATTCTTACCAAGCTTAGGATGCCTCAAACATGTCATGCTAGAATTCTCCCTTGCTTCATACAAGCTCATCAAATTCCTTCCCTTCCATAAGCGAAGAGAGGAAACATCAAAACTGAAATCCTTACCTTCATCTTCCATGAGCTTCAAGGGTTTACCCGGATTCCAAGGATGTAGGCAATCTATGTAACTTTTCATCATACCTCTTCTTCTCTTAATCATCCTTGGGCTGTCATAAAAACACACCTCATAGGCTTTGCTTGGGAGATGTATAGTGAGTCCTTGGCAAAGAGCCTTCTCCCAACCTTGCTCGTTGATCACCCAAGCATGGCAATGATAAATAGTGATGCAATAGACTCTTTTCATGACCAAATAAAATATCTTATGGCTTACCATTAGTTGCTGGTCTGCAAATTACAGCAGACTAAAAGTGGTCATGGGAACCCACCTGGATATGTCCTTGTTTCATGGGTGCACCTCATAACAACTTCCCTTGGAAGCTTCCGCTTGACCTTTCCTCCAGTATTCAGATTTTTCTCCACTTATAACCCCATTTTCAGCTTGTTGATCTGTTAGCATATGGATTTGCACGCATGCAAATGACATGCAACAATATGGGAACGAAGTTCTTCCTCAATGAAGGTGAGGCTGCCATTATTGAAAACCAAAATTGTATTTACATCTGTACGTTCAAAATTGTATGTGGGGGGTGTTTTGGAACATTAATGGAAAGAAAAGTGAATGAGGGAGATGGAATGGAATGAAGGAAAGGAATAAAAATGAATGAATGGAAGGAACATGCAAGAGTTAGGTCAAAGCAAAGCCTAATATTGCACGAAGAAGAGCGATGAATAACTAACACAAATAAAATGGAGTTTGAGTTAGCTAAACAAGGAGTAAAGAGAACACTCATGAGCAAGTAGATAATCAGAGCTTGTTCATTGTGAACTAGAGCACTGTATTAATATAGTTGACGATAAGATCTAAGACAATATTTGCATGCAAGATTCAAACGCTAACATCTAATGAACATAAGAACACCAAATGTTAGTAAAGACAATGAATGGGACACAAAATTCATATTTCATTAACTCCAAAATGTCTTCTCAAAAGAACACAGTTTTTTTCCTTGAAGTAAAACTTGCATACAAAAGTATTTTCTTCTCCTCTCTCAAATTCACCCTTACAAACGAGCCTCTAACTTTCTTTTATAACCCAAAAGTTGGTTTCAAAGTAGTTAGGGTTTACATGAACATTAAATAGGGCATTTTAAATGACTTTGACTTTTTCAACCAACTAATAAAAAACAACTAAAAATAGAAATCACTCAAGCTATCCAAAGTTTGCCAAAAGTGAGTTTAACAATAACCCACTTAAAATACCATTTTAACATATAACAAAACCAGTGCCTTATCCATTGAAGTGGGGTCTGCCTATCTCAAACCTATGAGAAATGGACTCTTCCCACTTCGTTAGATACCAGAAAAGCTATCTCCTTGTCCCATAAGTGAAATTAGGATCCGCCGGCTTCGCCAATTAAAAAGATCTGAACCTTCCCAATGTCTTGAACATCTTCTCTTTCGCAGGGGGTTCACTCAGTTGAAGCTCAGCCTCACAAAACACCTGTAATTCCAAGATCCTACCTGACATATCATTTAGATTGACCATCTTTGATTGAACATTCTCAAACAAGTTCTTTAATTTGATGCAACGTTCCATTGAAGTTGAAGAGAAATTGATGGCAGGAATGTACATGCCTTTGAACAATTGTGAAAATTGTTCCTCAACATGTTCTGATGAATGCCTCTGATTTTTCTCGTTTACAAGATCACAAGGGATTTCAATTATGAACTCATGAATCAAGGCGAGTTAATTGAAGGTTTCATTGCATATGCTCTCGTAATGGATCATAGAATCCTCGAGAAGTGTCTTTCTTGATTTGAGATGTAGACACCAAATGAAGCGTGTCCCTCGATATTCGAATTCAAGAATTCCTTCAATGGCTAAAGTTGAAGATTCCATACTTGTCATCTCCTGTAGACTAGGCAATACCTCATCCAAATTTGATATGTCAGAAACAAAAGCTTCCTTAAAAGAAAGGATTGGATCCAGATATGCACTAATATCCTTATGGAGCTTAATGACTGCTTTGATCGTCTCTCCACCAAAAACGAGAATCTCTAAAAGGCAAGATTTAGTGACATGGCCCAATGTGTTTATTTCTTTTGACAAATTGAGAGTTTCTTCATCAGGGGCAGCCACTACATCGGGTACTGGGAAAGTGGATGATATGGGATTTATCAGATGTTGAACATAATCCACCAATTGATTCTTTTCGGCCTTGAGCTGAGAGTTCTGAGATTTATATTTCTCAAGTCTCTTTAGCACAATATCCATTGAATCTCGGGCCATTGCCATGTGACTTTCCAACGTGGACTTCCCAAGTCCAAGTCTGGAAACTTCATAATCAGCAAATGTCATGGCATCACGTTCCTTGTAAACTTATGGGATGGCAAGATCCGTAAATCTGTTTCCATCATCATCCTCCATTATCCGGGAGAGCACTTTAGGATTCTTGGGAATGACATCAATTGAAAGCTTGAAAAGGGCATCAAAGTCAATGTCAATTGTCTTGACAACCCTCTTCCTTTTCTTGATCTCACAATCAACCCAAAAAATAGTATCCTTCACCAATTCCGCATGCAGAAGCCTGGAGTCCGAGCAAAATTCACATTGTTCTCAACATCATTAGATTCTACAAGAATCCTTTCCACGACCTCAACCTCTGGAGAAATAACCTCGATATCAACCTCTTGAACATTAGGGAGACCTTGAGAAATCTCTTCAGTAATTGTAGGTTCATAAGCATTTGATATCTGGACTACTTGCACTTGAGTGGACTCTTGTGCAAGACACAATTGAGGAGTGTTTGTTATTAGCTTCCTCAAACTATCAACAACGTGAGTAGAAGAATCTCTACTTGAAGTGGAAATTCTCGATACACGCGCTCATCTTTCACAATGGCCAAGACCCTTGGATGTTTCACCTTGCGACACCTTCTTTGAAGAAGTGGATTTGGGCAACCACTCTTTTCTTGCTTGATGCGTATGGGTAGATGGCACAGAGGTTGACTAAGAAGAAGCTTTGGTCGGCTGGAGACCTCCTCAAGTTGGCAATTTTTGTACTCTCGAGGTTTGAACTTGAATTGATGGTAACTTTGCAAGCTCTCATTCATACCAAGCTATGCTTCTTTCGAGAATCGGTTGATTCTTGTTATCAAGAGAAAATTCATCTCTTTTGGTCGAGTCAATTCGGGGCAAGGGAGTGAAAGCAATGGCATCATATGAAGGGTCAATAACATCTTCATCGTCATCCACCAATGAATCTGGAGGGTTTTTGATGCGAAAGGCCTTGATCTGAGCAAGGGTTAGGCGGGAAAACTCTCGCCTTCTCACTTCATGTTCATCTGAATAGGCAGCCCAAAAATCTTCCATGGTAGGATTTGGTTGATTTTTGCTCCAAGAATCTTCTGCATATATCCGTTGATATCAAATTGGAATCTCTTCACATATGGATGAATAGTGATGATAGCAAACTCTTTCTCCATGAGTTGTGCACTGAAGAGATTTGGACATTGGTATTCACCAATTTGGATTGGGAAATGAATGCTTGAATGATGCTTGTCACTGAGAAGACAATGAACTTGGAATAGTTGTCCCGCAAGCTCCATCAACGGCCACTTGTCACTGACATACTTAGGAAGCTTCAATAGAATACCTGTGGTGTCCCCAGATTTCACCTTGAAATCTGGGACTACCCTATGTAAAAAATTTCGTTCTTTTAAAATAATGGGTCGTTTTGTGTTTTTATTGCCAGAAAGTTTCTGTATTGTGTCAAGATATTCCCAAGGAGCCATATAAGCCAATTTCGACAAATACCCAGATGCCCAAAATTGTTATATTCTGTCGCTAGGGTTTGCTTGGGGGAAATTTGTATTTAATTATTTTGAGCCCCATTTGAGGCAAATTGTGCTCCGGTTTAGCCCTGTTGTGGTCTTACATGCCAATATTCCCATATACCAGTAGGATTTTAACCAGGAATGAATCCTGGGCTTTATCTGTGACTTCTGGCAACGTTTTGTGTTTTCGGTGTTTTTCCGTTTCGTTTTCTATGAAATTTCTCTGGATCAATTCCTTTGCCGGTTTGGCCTGATTCTTTGCCTGGAGTACTTGGAGATCACCTATGCACATTGTGCCAGAAGGAATTCGCCATCAGAGGTCTAGTTCTCTCGGAAAAGACGAAGTCGTGCGCAAAAAAGCTTCTTCTGGGTAGGCCGCATTTTTGGAAAAAGAGGGTTTGAAGTGGATCATGAGATTTTTGGAAGCAGCAGGTAGGTGGGAATTTTGTAGCTGCCTAGCAGGGCACTTTTTTCCATGGAAGCAACGCCACTTAAGTCACAATGGAAAAATTAGAGGCAGCAGGGAGACGGGAATTTCATACTTGCCTTGCAGGGTGAAAATTCCCATGGTGAAATAAAAGAAAATCACTGAAGGCAATGATGAGATTTTTGTACCTGCCCTGCAGGGTAAATAATCCCATTGTGAAAGTCAAACAACTTAAGTGGATCTTGGGATTTTTGGAGTTGCGGTGCAGGGTAAATAATCCCTTTGTTAATTGGTTTTTAAAAATAGAAATTGCCTATGCCAAAAAGTGCGACCCCTTTTGGGAAAGGACAACTTTAAATGCATTCAAATAATTAATTTCTTCTCCAAATTTGGCGCCCAAGCTTGTGGAAAAGTCAACAAAGGGAAAGTGGATAAAGGAAATTAGAATTAGACATTCTAAAATTAAATAAATATTATTTATTTAATGCAGCCCTTTCATGTAAAAAAGTGCGCCCCATTTGGGAGAAGAATAATACTTTTTAAAGTATTAATTGATTTAATTAATTCCTATTTTCAGTGGATGAGGTCAAAGCACACTGTGAGGCTTAAGTGGACTGGAAGTAGAGAGCTAAAATTAAATAAAGTTAATTTATTTAATGGCAGCCATGAGCATGCACAAAATAGGCGCCGCATTTAAAGAGAAAAACTTATTAATTAATTAATTAATTGCCAGGAATAGGAGGGGCAATAATTAATTATAGAATGGCAAGGGTTATATAAGCATGGGCTGCCGTAAGGATGAATTAATTAATTTCATAGCAAGGAAGTGCTGCCCAAACAAAAAGTGCGCCCCATTTGAAGAGGAATTTTGCTCAGAAGGTGTATTTACTGCTGGAAGCTTCAAAGTTTGGCACCTAGTTTTGAAGGAGTTTGATTTGTGTCTGATTAATTGTTTGCATAGTGGTACAGGTGCTCAGGTAAAGTTGAAAAAATTCATGCTTGCTTTGCATGCAAACAAAACCTCGAATTTTGGGGCAGCAGGCTTTATATATGCAGATTTTTATGGTGAAAATCAAGTGTTCATGTTCCGGTTGCCCTCTTTGTCTGAATTAATTGCAGGTATTCATTACCGGTGCTTATATAAGAGAAAGGGAGCTTGAATCAATGTCCAATACATTGAACATATCCTCTGAATTTGAAGAAATCTCCAGATCTGCACCAATTGTAAAGAATTCTGGCCGAATAAAAAGAAAAAAAGTTGTTTAGACAAAGATTGCCCTGGCGATGGCAAAGCGGGATGAAAAATAAAGCTCAACAGAATCGTGCATCACTTCTATGTTTGCATGGCATCTAGATCCAGATTCATAATTACAAAGGCTTCATCCTCTTGTTTCTAATGCAGCTCGTGAAGAAGTCAGTGCATGGAGAATTCCTTCCAGGATCTTGTGCAGGTGCTTCCAATCTTCCAGTTGAAGCCTTCATTGAAGTTGCATTCACCCGGAGTGCTTTCCAGAATTTTTAATTGCTCATATGCAATTAAAAATAAAAAAGATGAGTTATTTACGACAAGCATTGCACTGATGCATGTACTGGAGAAGAACTACAAAAGCTTCAAGGATGAGAAGGAAGACAAGTCAAAGGCAATACCCGCAAGCAAATCACAGTCACTTGCTTCTAGGTCCAGCCGTTTCCAGATTCAGCCGCTTCCAGATCCAGCTGCTTCCAGTTTGGTGAGAATCAAGGGCAAAAGAATCAGCTACATGCAGAATATAAAAAAGGACAAGACTGCAGCTTTCCTCTTTCTTTTTCTTTCTCTTATTTCCTCCGACAAAGTAATTGAGTGATCAATTAAATTATAAAACCTAAGTGATTGGTTTAAAAATCATTACTTGAAGAAGTCAACTACTTGGAAATAGGTGGCAGACATGCAAAATAGAAGGTTCTATCTTCAGTTGTAAATCATGCATGTCATGGAAAAAGGAATTCCAAGAGGGAGATTGGCAGTTGTTTCCTTTTCGACTTCCACATGTGCCAGTTCAACTAAAAACTTCTGACTTGTAATTGCCCCCCTACATTCTATAAGTAGAGGAAGAACCTACGGGTTAATGATAAGAATTTGTAAGCAACATTCTTGTGTTCTAGACTTTGTGTTGAAACCCTTGATAGCCACTTGAAGCAAATGAATACAAAGGAGCAGATTTCCGGAGAACTTTGTGTCACGGTGCATTTTGTTTCTAGCTTTTTATCTCAGATCTTCTAATAAACTTTGTGGTATTTTAGATCTAGATTTGGAGTTGCCTTTGCTCATAATTCTGTGTGTTGATATCTATTGGTTTCTTCTATGTGCATGCAATCAACTCTGTTATCTATTGATTGGGTTGCACATCTTCCCTATTTCTTCCCTGTGTTTTATTATTTCTTTTCTTTAACAGCTGCTTACTTGCTGCAAAGCTATACAACTATGGTTCATGAGCTGCATAGTTAAAGTAAAACCCCCATATAGATACTAGCATATTTTATTGACAAATTTGACACGGGAGCCTCACTGGTAAATGAGGGAGATTTATCTCATGACTGCCTAGGTTTTCAGCTATGCAGAAAATCTAGCCAACAACCTGCAAAACCGCTCATGCGAATGTAGGAAAAGGACAAAAATTGAATAAACCATGTTCCCCACTGGGAAATGACATCCATGGCATCTTTATAGAATTTTTCCTTCGTATTCCTATTCAAGTTTCGAATCACGCGGAAGGTGAATGTGTCGTTAACTCTCCTGAAATGATGAGAGCTATTTTTGAAACTTAACTGCAAATAATGATGGAAGACATTATTCGATGGACCCATTACTCCTTTTGTTTCTAGCCCCGAAAATAGCTTCCTCTTGGCCACTGCATAAGTCAAGTATGATGTCATGTAGGAGCACCCTATCATCTTCACTTCAATCAATTGTTTGTGAAGAGTATCGTTGATGATGGTGGCCCAATCCACAAACTCTCTCTTGGCAAGGATGATACAGATACACTGGTACATCCATGGGTGGAAAATCTTGGCAGAGGGTAGACCGAAGACTCGGCCCAGGAGAGTGATCATGTCACCGATTCCCTCCACGAACTCAATGCAGTACAGTTCCTTAGGAAACCGGTCAACTTGAGGCCTCTTGGTCACTAACCAGTTATTATTAACCATCTTGTTCCATCTGAGGGGTTCTTCATCCCAAAAATCTTGTGCTGACTTTCGAGTGATGTCACCATTCTCAGGGAAGTCAGGTATGTTGAGCAATTCCTCAATGTGCTATGGTGTGATTAAGAGGAAAGGCTCACGATTATCCTTATAAATTCCTTGCCTCTCGGGATCATAATGCTCTGCGCAGGCGATGACCAACTCAAGGCATTGCATCGAGACAGGAAATGCCGCTGCTTAGGGTAGACTGCTATGGTAGAGCCTATCCAAGAATATGGTTTTGCCTTCAGCTTTCTCTCGATCACAAAATTGTTGCACGTTGATGTGGCCAAGATTTGTATCAGTGATATTGTCATATGCAGACTGGATGGAAGTGGGAGGAATGATTCCTTGGAATTCATACTTGAGCGCAAACTTATTTGATTTCTCCACAGGCTTCCTCAATTTTCCTATAGATTTACTGGATTTTTCGGCCATTATGAATTTTACAAAAAAATGACTCAGGCACGCAAGACAATGTAAATAGTGTTGGGTCTTAGTCTTCGAACCACCGCCAACACAAGAAAAATATGGCTCATTTAATTTTTATTATTATTATTTTAAAAATAATAATAATAATAATTGATCCCGAATTACAAATTTTTAAAATATCAATACAAACAAAAATATCGAGACTAAGCTCGAATTCCAGATCGAGCAACAATAATAATATTTATTTTTTAATTAAATTCTTCCGATTGCAATGGCTTTGCCAAGGATCAATTTTAATATTTTTAATTCATTATTCCTTCGCCTTGCCTGATTCAAGTTGTTTTGGCGTGGAAATCACTCCGATCTTCTGACAAATACTTTGAACTTGCAATTTTCTTGCGCTGGCGTTTGAATTCTTTTGGTTTTGGCGTGGAAACTTGTCTTAAACCAATGCATTAAAAATTTGTTTATTTTTCTTTGCTGGCCGTAAAACCTCTCCTCTCCCACGTGCATGCACTACTGCAAAAAAACAAACAAAAATAAAAACAAAAATGCGTGGAAAACTGTTCTTGTTTTATTTTTCTCCTGCCCCACGTGTGGCCTCTTTCCTTACTGACAAGTGCATGTGGATTCCTGCCTATTTCTCCTTTCAACGTGGACTTCCTGATCATGCATGGACAACTACATGTCTTTATAATGCATTTTTTTAATTGCTTTGAATGCTAGTGCTTGCATGGCCTCCTCCTTTTAGACTATGAATGCGTGGATTTGTGAACTTGTCTTTTTTGGTGCGTGCTATTTCATCTTCCTTGGCAGTGTGGGCTCTTTTTTTGATTGGCGTGGGCAGATTGCAGGTAAGTGCGTGGATCTTTGATCTCCTTGCTGTTTTGGAATTGTTAGATAGCTATGAAATCAGATGCGTGGCTCTCTTCCTGATTATCCAGTGAATGCGTGGAGGATCCTTGTCTTCTTTGGCAGCATGAAATCTTATTCTTCCCTCTACATGGACACTCCACTGCTGGAACGTGGCTTTTCCTTCACGGCTGAAACGTAGAGCTCCTGCAACGTTGAACTTCTGTTGTGCCGGCGTGGACTCCTTCCCAATTGCCTGTTGATCTCCCTCTGAATCTTGCGTTGAAAATGGTTTACTTTTCCCTGCCTGCGTGGGTACTATTTTTGATTCTATTTGATTTATGTTGTTGAAACGTTGAACTCTTTGCCTCAAACCCACATAGAACCTCTCCTCTCCCACGTGAATGCACTGCCTCTTCTTCAAGTGTGTGGATCTACAACTTCAATCACCTTGCATTGAAACCTCATTTACTTCTGGTGTATTGCCTGAGGGATGTGATAAAAATATTTCTCTGAAATGTTCCTTCAGAAGAAATTGGAAAACTTTGCATGACTTCTTCCAACATAATTTCACGGAGAAATGGTTATGGGAATTAAAGAAACTTCCCCGTAACCACTTCTTTCTTCTCGTTGAAATAACCAACTTCCCTTTCTTCGGGTAATGGGCATTAATCGCGAGGGAAAGATGGGAAAAAACTTAATTATTCGCCTGTGGCAATGGTAAAGCAGGTTGGCAATTCCCATCTTATTTCCCCATGTGGGAGATTGGAAGATTTTTTCCATTTTGCCAACCGGTTGGGTTGGCAATCAGTAGAAGAAATCCCACAAGCGGGGAAAAAAGAAGAATTTTCCAGGAAAGGGGAAATCTGGGTGCGGAAAGCCAATTTGACATTCCCGACAATTGGAAGCGGAATTTTATTTTCCCTCGGTAATAAAGAAAAACTTGTCGATTGATTTTTAATAAATATTATATTAATATTTATTTAATTAAAAACCCCAAAAATTAATAAAATTAATTTGATTAAATAAAATGGTAATAAATTAATTAAATATCAATTAATAAATTATTTACGCGGTTGACAACCTGGCGGGAGGAGTTTTCACTCGAAATGGACGAAACGAAAACCAAAACGATCATGAGAATAAGATGATCGCGGCGAGGGTGATAAGTCATGTAAAAGAACACTTGAAATTTTAAAAATTTTCACGTTTATTAATTTTGTGAAGTCAAAATTAGCTGATAACAACTGGCTCTAATTGGGGACAAGGACTTTGCAGATGCAACAACAGACCCAGACCCAACAATTTAGTGAACATGATCCCAGAAACGATGATGCGCAAAAACGGGATGACAAAAGAGAGGAAACCGAAAAACAGAGAAATGAAACAAACCAAAATCCTAATTACCTATGTACATACGAGGGACAACCCGTTTTCAGTTTTGGTAGTGCTTGAGATATTGCCTGCTGTAGGGTAGAGGCAAATGAGTTCCATCAGGATATGCCAAGTAATAGGTGTTATCTCCACAAATGCATGATTTTGAAAGGGCCTAGCCACAGTGAATCAAACTTCCTGTGCTTTCCTTTCGGTTCACGCCTTTTGTCCCAACGAACTAAGTCATTGATTTGAAATTGTCTCTCCTTAGTTTTTCTGTCGAACAATTTCTTTATTTTGGATTGGTGTTCTTCGATCCTTTTTGCCACTTGACTTCTTTGTTCCTTTTATCCAATGCATTGGTGAAACATTCATCGTCAACTGCTTGAGCCAATTGTAATGCCGGTAACTCCAAAGTGATGGGAATTAGAGAATTGGTTGCATATAAAAGTTGGAATGGAGACATTTCGATTGTCCTTTTAGGAGTTATACGGTCAACCCACAATGCATCATATAACTTTTTGTTCCAAGTTCTTTGATTTTCTTCGACTAACTTGTGCACGATAGTAATGATGTTTTTGTTACTAGAGTTTGCTTGACCGTTTCCCTGAGGGTAGTAATCTAACGAATGGTATGGATCAACTGGGCTGTTGTGTTGGCCAATCTTTCTTGCCCTGTAATAAGTTTATCGAACCTGGCTTCCTGAGGATCTTGGCTGGCCATATTATCCTCCTCTCTTGGCTGGTCCACTTTTCTTCTTCTTTGATAATATAGAAAATCCTTGTTTGCCTCTTCCATGAAAACCATAGGCTGGGAAGATCGGAGCTCTGATACCACTATAATGCCCCTTTCTAGGACAAAACCTAAAAATAAGGGTTTTGCCACAAACCCTGAGAATCAGATACGAAATTATACCAACACCAACAAATAAAAATAATATGATTTTATGATAGTGGTTCCAACAATAATATAAACCCTAACAACGAACTATAAAGGGGCTTAAATGCACCATAAAACCATGCACAATGCCTGAAAACATTTCTAAATAATTATTTCATGTACAACAACACTTATCCATTCAATTTACAATAAACAAATGGAGAACAACCCAAGATAACACACTGCTATAATTAAATTTAGAACAGCAATAAAACAACCACAAACCAAGGCTGAAAATGATAGATATATTCCACCAGAAATCACAAAAACATAGATTTCGGCTTTATAAATTATGTTGAATTAGAATATCACACAAAATCTGAATTTAGTGCCCTAGAAGGCACCCAAGTGCTATCAAACCCTAGTCGCTCCAGCTAGGAAGAGCTCAACAATGCATGCAAACCCTTGTAGATGGCTTCTTTGATCTTCTAATGTCCAAATCTGCAAGAGATCTTCAAGTTGTCTTCACTTCATGTAATGTCCCCTTTTCCAACTTAAGGACTTGATTTTGGACTTCTTGCCATTCCCTTTTCCATGGCAACGGAGTAGAAGAGTTGGGAAAAGGAATTGAGCTTCCTTTGCATTCATTTTCTATTTTTTAATATTTTCTTTTAGTGTATTCTTCTTTTTAACAGGTCGGTTGGGTTTGGATAGGGGTCGGCCTCGTCCTTTTGGGATTTGGCACCAAAGATGGGGTATAAAAGAAGAGTAGAGAACTCATTTGCATCATCTACTTCTGATGCATTTTACTCTAATTGGACTTTTGGGCTGATTGCTCATTGTTCTTCCACTCTTGGGCGGAAATCCAAGTGTGTGGCATTCCAAGGAGGAAAACCCTTCTTGTGGTTGGTTTGGTGACAAAAACCCTCCTTGTTTGGGCTTGAAGGCAAATTGTAGATTTGAGAAGAAGGAATAATCAAATTTTTATATACATTGTTGAGCCTCTCCCTTGTGGAGTGACTTGCATTAGTGTAGGATTTGGTGCCATCTAGGGCACGACAATCAGATTTGAATTCATATTTGGCTTCCTTATTATTTATAACGACTTGAATCAATCATTATTTGTGGAGTTTGGGGTTTCTAAACCCTCATTTGATAATTTTATTTGCAGCTGCGCTTTGTTGGTTTTTAATTAATTTCTAACAGTGTTTTTGATCGTATTTCATATTAAATATTGATTTGGTGGATGCCTAAAAATTATATAATCTATTTTGGCAAAGTTGTTTGAAGAATTTCAAGTGTTTTGCATTTTTTTTGCATCGCTGTCCTAAAAATCTGATCGCTGTTCAAATCTGGGTTTTATTTTCAGTTTGCTCGTCCTAAAATCATATTTGCTAACATTGAGGTTTGAGCTGATTTCCTACTTTTTCAGTTGCAACCCTTGAAAGTGATATTACAATGTTATCAGAGCTCGGATCTTCAAAGGCCGAGGGTTTCTTGTGGAAATAAATCATGGATAGATTGATTAAGGTGCAAGAAAGAATAGCAAATACCTTGGACTCTCTTGCTTGCACCATGCAAAACCTACAAAGAGGAAGGATATTCAAAGAAGTGCCTAGTGTTTCAAAGGTCAACAAGGTGGAAACTAGCTTTGAGGAGTATCGAACCCTTCCGGAGGATATTCGTGATGCTCTATCATTTTTCAAGTCTATAGGATGGAAAAAATAGAGTGGGTATTGGAACTTGGTCCAAGCCCCGAGCCATGCACAAGGATCATGGGAAAGACATCCCAACCCTTGGGAAAAGAAGCCCCATCTTGTGGGAAAAACAAGGAGAAAATACAGAGGTTATTGGAGAGGCAACCAAATCCCCAAGTTTGCTAGGAGAGGAAAGGCATGCTTATTTTCCTAAGGCTAAGAAAGAGATGGAGATCCATGAGCATACAACACAAGATTTGCACCTTGTAGGAAAGGGAGCCATGAAGAATGAAGATTTAACCTTTACTTCCATTATTGTTCCGGAAAGTCAACATGTTGAGGTAATTGTTGATCATTGTTTGATTAATACTGCTAATATTTCAGCGTGTATGGACTCTAGGATTGGAAAGGAGGATGGTAAACAAGTGGGAAAAGAAAAAGGAATGATTGGAAACCATTTTTCAGGAGACATGACAACAATCAACTTGTTGATCTGTTTATAACAGCCATCAATAAGGAGCCCAAGCATAAAGGTTGTGTGCATGAGCCTAGAGAGAAAGGGGAGATCATGAAGCATAAGTTGGAAGGTATAAACCCTTTGATATTTCATGATGATTCCATGATTTCTAATGAGGGCATGTTATAGGAAGAAAAAAAAGAAAAATCTGATTTGCAAGATGGTGAAGAGAGGTTGAAGGGTGAAGCACAATTCTCAAAGGAAGACTGGAGGCACGAACATGATTTAGATTTGTTACTTCCTACCATGCTATTTTAGATTTATGGTTATGAGAAAATTGTTGAAAGGGATGACCTTGTGGCAAATGTGATGCGCCGAAGCACATCATGACAAATAGGAAGCCTTCATGATGATATAGGTGATGGCACATAAGATTTGCATAGGATCCATGGACCAAGACTTTTGAGAGACCTTGTTGGGGGTCATGTGGATGAAGAAGATGCTTTTTCGGATGGCTACAATCACTTTCAGATTGCTGGATTTTTCAGAACAGTCACTAAAAAGCAAAGGGGTGATGGATCAAACCTTGGTAAGAGCTATGAAGACATTTCAAACACACATGAACAAGGTATGAAGGTAGTGCACCCTTACAAGCAACTTCCAAGTCATGCATGCATCAAAACAAAGGTCACTTTAGGCTAATGAACTAAAATTGGATTGATAAGATGTAATATCCCCTTGTGGGATATTAATTAATCTTTATTAAACTACTTGCAAATGAAGTAAACTTAGAAGAGAAACCCTTCTAGGTTCACCTCAACTAACTCAGTGTTGGTTTCAATACAACCCAAGTGGGGTTGGAGTGAGCCAAGGTAAGGGTTTAGATGGGCTTACTAGTTGGAATTAACACTTCTTAAATCAATACAATTTGTAGAAGTAGAAAAATAAACCAAAACTGTTGAAAATGATTGTAAACTTTGAAAATTAATAACTCGCACAATTTTTATCCAATATGAATGAAATAACTTGCAGAAGAATGATAAAATTATGCACTTTCCAAAGAACTAACAATCTGAAATTTTTGATCACTGAAAACCCTTCAAAACAGCCCCCAAAATCTGCCTCCAAGTCGGTAGGGTTAGAATAAATGCTATAAATTAATTTCAGCTCATACAACCCTTCCAAAACACTCAAACAATCAGCCCTTGATCTGAAATAATTGATTAGACAACAAATAGATATAGCATAAACAACCTCAAAACATTATAGATCAAACCCCAAACCAAGTCGATTTGTCTCTAATAAATTGCAGCAATAATAACAGTCACAAAGTACCACAAACCCTTCACAAAAATGCAGATTTATGCTTCAAATAAATGTGCCAATGCTCTAGAGAAGTCGCCAAAGCTAGAAAGGGCATCACCAACAAGTAGAATTGCAAATCTCATGAAAATACTTCAATTGAATATCAAACTAGCACAATAACTCCCACGCAAGAGAGAGAGAACATTAATGGGCATGCATCCCAACTCCAAGCATGGAGTGAAAATCAAATGATCAATTCAACATGAGTCTCATAATGATCCCAAGCTCTCCTTTTATAAGCAAGGAGACACGAAATTTGAAATCCCTAGGAGAGGGAAATCATTAAATGAAAATACTTTACTCTCCCTAGGTGTAGCGTCCCCTTTTCTAAGGGTTATTTCTAAAATTTAAAAGCCACCTAAAAATTATTTAATTAATTCCCCTTTTAATTTTGCATTGTGGGAATTAAATTAAATACATTACATAATTGAATAATTAAATAATTATTGCTTTATAATATCAAATGATAAAAATCACTCTCTAGGAAATAATATTTAATTATTTAATATAATTTTTCCCCTTGCAACATCCCAAAGCCCACGGGGAAAGATAGGCTAAGGGTCTTCAAAAATGGGGACATTACATAAGAGATAACCTTCTTTCCAAGGCCAACAGTATGCATATTAAGGTAACTATTCCTTCTTTCCATTTGGTTTATAATCCATCTTATATGTTTGTGTTTGAGGGAAGAAATAGGGGTCACAATGATATTTGTATTGATGGTACCTCAACAAGTCTTTTATGGTCAAGGAGATGGAAGGAAACTCCCCATTAGGGACAAAATGAAGTGGCTGGTCTGTTCCTAACAACAGTCAAAAGGAGGTCGTTTGATGGAAATCACAGCCCAAACAAAAAGCCAAACGTTACCCAAGACAAGAACCAACAACTTGGGAACAAATGCAAGAAAGAAAAGACCCCATCCGGCAAGGAAATCATACCAAGAGAGAGTGCTGGTTTAAACTCAAATATTCTGAGTTCCTAAGAATGTCATGGGCAGCCCACAGTATGGATATATTTCAGTTTTTGCCAATATATCATTTCAGATTTGTTACCATGGATAGATAACTAGGAGTACTCAAGTCTCATGTGGGTTGTATCCTCCTATGCCACCGCTGATTGAATAACTTCATGCACATCATACTTTATGGGGTGCTGAGGTAAGAAGTGCTTTTTGTAGTAAAGAACATATAGATGCTTGGGCTCAATTTCTAAAGTGTTTCCGCAAGTGGCATATAGGTGCTATGACGAGTCTTTGAAAGGGAGGAATATCTGATTTTAAAATCATTATGGAAGGGAACTTCATCATGCGGTGTTTGGGTCATAATGATGGTTCTAACTTTTTGTTTCTTATATGGTTAACCCTTGCACTGATAAAAGTGGAAGAGTTAAGGAATGGGCAGCAATATGCATCAAATTATCAAAGAAGAGTTGGCAAGAAGAGTGGGGCCAAGTAAGGCTGGTTTCAAATGCCTCATGATCACCAAAACTTATGGAACATATCTTCTTTGCACGCGATACTTAAGCCTGCTGTCCCCATGAAAAGGTATGAGTTTTGCATTGACTTCTTTGTTCTACATTCAGCAGAGCCAGAGTCACACATTGTCTGTAGGGGTCAAGAGCTCCTAATTTTAGGAGAAACCAACCTCAAAGTTCACAAGGAGCTGGGGTTCCAATTTGCAAAATGAAGAAATGAAAATTCTTGAAATCCGGGAAGGAAAAGGAAAGAATGTTAAGCGATGGAAGGCTGATTTCGATTGTAGACCCGTTGTTCTTAAATTTTCAGCCTATGTAAGTCAATTTTCAGCCCCTATTTTACTCACAAATTTCTTTTTTTCCATCAGATTTCAGTTTGTGAGTTATTATGTCATGCTTAGAGGGCGTAGTTTGCAAAAATCAGATGGGGAGCTGCCATTAGCAGCCATGAACAGCTGTATGTTTTCATTTTTTGAGAGCATTCCATCATGGGATGATAAGGAAAGAAGATTTCAGCAACCCTCTAACAGTTGTGGCATGAAGGAAGACAATGGAAACATGGTTGATCATGAGGGGTTCCGCCATGAATCATTGATAAAAACAAGGAGGTTTCTGTTTGGGGAGAAATTCCAAGTTCTTCATGGCTGTTGTAGTCACTATACAACCCTCATTCAATCACCTTGGTGCTATTTCTCTCAAGGAATCGATTGCCCAAACATAGGGGAAGGGTGGGATGACAAATACATTGACCCAAGGATCAAATTGAGGACAGTTCTTCCGAAGAGGCCTGCTGTTTTGTTCATTTTCAGTTTGTTCTTCTCAAAGTCTTGGTACATAGAGGAACATTTTTATAGCCGGGAATTGTATTCTCTACACAATGACATACTTGTACTATTTTGTGCAACTAAAGGTGGGATTCTAGTTCCCCTCATTTTGATTTTTGAAAAAGAAGAGAAAAACTACATTGGTATTTGGGATAGCAGAAGAGAAATGTTGGGTCACCAATGCTTGGATGGTAATTGCACAAAGGAGCAACTAAGGCTTATTTGGGGTCCGGGCATTTGCAATTGCTTGAGGACAAGTAATTTTGGGAAGGGAGGATTGTAATGTCCATTTTTCCAACTTAATGACCTGATTTTGGACTTCTTGTCATTCCCTTTTTCATGGCAACGAAGTAGAAGATTTGGGAAAATGAATTGAGCTTCCTTTGCATTCATTTTCTATTTTTTAATATTTTCTTTTGGTGTATTCTTCTTTTTAACAGGTCGGCTGGGTTTAGAGCATTAATGAAGACAATTAAACATTAAAAATAACTCTTTAGGGGTCGGCCTTGTCCTTTTGGGCTTTGACGCCAAAGATGGAGTATAAAAGAAAAGTAGAGAGCTCATTTGCATCATCTACTTCTGGCGCATTTTACTCTAATTGGACTTTTGGGTTGATTGTTCATTGTTCTTCCACTCTTGGGTGAAAATCCAAGTGTGTGGCATTCCAAGAAGGACGGAAACCCTTCTTGTGGTTGGTTTGGGGACAAAAACCCTCTTTGTTTGGGCTTAAAGGCAAATTGTAGATTTGAGAAGAAGGAATAATCAATTTTTTATATACATTGTTGAGCCTCTCCCTTGTGGAGTGACTTGCATTAGTGTAGGATTTGGTGCCATCTAGGGCACGACGATCGGATTTGAATTCATATTTGGCTTCCTTACCTTGAATCAATCATTATTTGTGGAGTTTGGGGTTTATAAACTCTCATTTCATAATTTTATTTGCAGCTTTGCTTCTCTGGTTTTTAATTAATTTCCAACAGTTTTTTTGATTATATTTCATATTAAATATTAATTTGGTGGATGCCTAAAAACATATATCTATTTAATTTTTGGCAAAGTAGTTTGAATAATTTCAAGTGTTTTGCATTTTTTTTGCATCGCTGTCCTAAAAATCTGATCGCTGTTCAAATCTGGGTTTTATTTTCAGTATACTCGTCCTAAAATCATATTTGCTAACATTGAGGTTTGAGCTAATTTCCTACTTTTTCAGTTTCAGCCCTTGAAAGAGATATTACACTTCACCCAAGGATGGAGGGTTTTCATCCTCCAACCAGCCACAAGGAAGGTTTTTCTCTTCCTTGGAAAAGCCACACAATTGGATTTTTGCCCAAAATTGGAATGACAATAAGCAATCAACCAAAGATTAATTGTAAAGAAAATATGCCAAGATTGATGATGAAAATGAAGTCTTTGATCTCCTCTTATATCCCTCCTTTGGCGCCAAAAGCCAAAATAGAAGGACCGACTTCATTAAACTTCATTGGGGCTTTTAATTTGTTTTTAAAACTCTTCCAACCTAGCCGACCTACCTAAATAAAGAAAACATTAAAAATTAGTTAAAGAAAAATGGAATGGAATGTAATTCCTTCCCTAGCTCATTCAACTTCATTGTCATGGAAAGGGAATGGCAAGAAGTCTATAATTAGGTTCTCAAGTCGAAAAAAGGGACATTAGATATTACTGTAGTGTCACTATAACGAATTGATTTAGGGCTGAAAATGATGATGCCAACAATAGAGTGATGTATGGCTGCTGCCCTAGCTGGTACTATTGGTTAGAAACCCTAGACAAATCTCAGAAGTAATTGGAAAACTGATAAATCTTCTTGATGATTCTCCCAATGCTGAACTTTGATGATATCTTGATTTGAAAGCACAATTATAGTTCTTAAATGGAACCGCCTCACAAGATCGGAGGGTTTTCGTCCTCAAGTCTCCTTATCCACCAGAGGGTTTTAGTCCTCGGAGGCCTAAAGTTGAAGTAGATGCTCAATCTTGCAAAAGTGTAATTGATAATAGGCAAAGAGATAATCTCCCATGAACCCAACACCCCACTTTATAGTTTTATTTTCACTTTTGCGGAAGAAAGCGTCCAATAAGATTTTAGAAAAGCAACGCCCCCCTTTAATTTTAATTTTGACTTTATTAATAGTACAATTAAGTGCCCTTTTTTTATTATGAATAGCTAGGACAACTTAAAAAATATTATTATTAATTTTTTCCTACTTAAAATATTTCGAAAAAGGAACATGACAGTTTGCTCCTCCCGAAATTCCTTGTCCTCCAGAAATTGCAATCTCAATTGCTCCGAATTTCCCCAACTAGCCATCTCTGTAATGTTTGGATCCAAATTCATTCTTGGAAACTTGCAATTCCATGTTTTAAATCCCTCGCGTGATGCAATATGTTCCTTTGACTGCATAACTTTGGCTTCCCTAGAAGCCTTCTCCATACATCCATCTGGAAGATCAACAACGTTATTGGCCAAGGATGAAGCAACAATACAAATATTTTCTTTAAATGTATTGATAAGTGCATTTGCTTCTTTTACTAAATCCATGACATCTTTATCAAATAGGTGCTCTTGCAATCCAATGATAAATGTAAACTCCCTTGAATCTTGAGTGTGATATATGGCTTTATCGAAAGTTGCCATGAGTCCTAACATTAAAGCATGAAAGTCTGCAAGCACATTCATTGTTGTACCTAAATCAACCATTACTTTGTATGCCAGAGAATCATCGGGTATCTACAGTACTATCCCAACTCCTATCTTCCCAGAATTTCCTTCAGATGTGCCAACCATTTCAAGTTTACAGATGGGATTGAAATACCTCTCATCCATGATTGTAGTTGAGACTTTAATCTTTTCATGTCAAGGTAACTTTATACATATGACTCTGATGCAAGGTGTAGCAGTTGATTAACCTCATCATCATCACTGTCAATTAGACATACATGGCTACCTAGACTTTGTGTCACTTCATGTAAAAGAAATATAGGTTTACGGATCTCTGCCATGTTGATAACATGTGCGAAAATATCACATAAGAGATCACACATTTCAGGAAAAGATGCATAGTATGAATACTCAAGATTGGAGAAACTAGCACCAAGCAATGAACCCTTGTGCTCATCCTTATTGAATAAATTCTGCACCCTTGTAGCATTATCAATTGGTATCCATAGATTCCTAAGACTCCAAGCCTTTGCCATTTCTTTTAATGTTTCCTTTGCGTAAAATTGATTGTCACCATCAAGTGTCTCAACTCGAATATATTTATTGAAAGGGGCATATACCTCCTTGCAACCCTTGACATCAAGTTGAAGATCATAAAACAACTTTTTGCTTGTAGATTTATAATTCTCATCAATGCAATCTATGTAATTTTGAAAAGGTTCCTTTGTTGTCTCTTATAACTTATGATGCAATATTGTATTGAACTCGTGCACATCATGCTGCTGATAAGGTTCATATGTGGGCCAACCAAAAGATTCTGCAAGTTTTGTGGATACACTATTATTGTTGTTTTATATATTATAAAATAGGTTCAACAAACAAAAAGATAGCGCAATGCAATGTATTGTTCTGTAGAAAGTCACCAAAAAACTTCAGCATTTTTGCCAAAACTGTCATGTCCCTTTTTGAAGGCTGATTTTTTGAAGACCTTAACCCATTCTTCTCCCCGTGGGTCTAAGGAAGAAAGTAAGCAGAAGATCTTGATTACATTTTTATTGTTGTTATTTTTATTATTATCATGTATCCTATTGGGAAGCCTATCACTCCAATAGAAGAACTTAATTAGTTAAGAAATAAAAATATTTTGAGCATGTAGGCTCCAAATACTAATTAGATATTTAAAAATACTTTTTCTGAAGGGGTAGGCCATCATTTTTGCATTGTAAAGCACTCCTTGTGGTTATAAAAGGAGGTTGCTTGGCCATAAGTGAGGGGGCTTTTGGTGAATTTTCATATTTTGGTGAATGATTGCTTGTTAAGCACCTTTTCCATCTCTCAAGGACGAAAACCCTTGATTGAGACCCACCCAAGAATGAAAACCCTTGTGGAGAAGTTGGTGTGGACGAAACCCCACACTATACTAGGTTTTCTACACTTCATTGCTGGTTATAACTGATTTATGCCCTAAGCGACTTGCTCGGGAGAGTGTTTCGGGTGTTGTTGCTGGTTTTTATGTGATCAATTTGCATGATTGGATTCTCCATAATTTCTAATGATGAAATCTTCCATTTCTATCAATTGTTTGAGTGTATATGAGTGTTATTTCAATTCTGGAAATTATTATTTAAATCTGCAGTGGAAAGGTTTCATAATAAATTTTCACATAGCATTTGTAGGCTTCCAAAAATCAGTTTTCTTGCATTTAACGAATGTTGGTTATTTTTTATAAATTTTGAGCCTATTTCCTAAAGGTTTGAGTGAAGTTTATTCCTAGCAAAGTGTGTTGGAATTCTCCTAAGAGGTCGCCACCCTAGGAGCAAAGTGCTAGCAGTGTGTTGAGGGTTTTCATAGTGAATTTTCAGTCATCTATAGTCGGACCTTGTTCTGATTTCAGTTCTTCATAACCAGCTCCAAGTCATTTCCGCTGTGTCCCCAGAAAGGGACATTACAAAAACACAACTTGAAATAATATCCTCTTGCATCAATGTCCAACAATGCAAAATAACATGGAGAGGGTCAACTAGAGAAATTTGATGTAATCCAACACCTCTGTCTCCCTTATCCAATCGAGACAAATCCAAATCTAGTATAGAAATGACGGCACCATGGACAGACAATGAACTAACCAAATGCTGCCTTTTGTGAAAACCCATTTCTTGCACCACTTCACTCATATGTAATGAAGAAACTGGAATACCCAAACCTTGAATTCCAATGGATCCTTCAATGATATGACAAGTTGTACCTCCTAAAATATGGTGTAAATCAGACTATATATAGACTGAAAACAAGTTACAACAGTCACAAACTACATGGAATTTCACCCAAATTAGAACTATGGCGGCTGAAATGTTTGTTCCTTTCAGCAGAGACCTTTTGCCCACACCATCCAATGATAACACCCCCTTAAAATGTGCAAACTCGCATTTCATGACTGATAACAACAGTTCATGGTTTGAAATGATCAAAACCAACAACATGACATTGGCACAACAGCTGTAAAACTGCATATCCACTTGTATGAGTGCAATTGAAATAATGTGGCGGCTAATAATGCTGATGACAACAATAATGGTGGCAATTTGGTTCATAGCTTCCCTGGGTATGTTTCCTCTATCACTTGACGGTAGTATCCCATCACCATGCATTCTCTTCATGTCTTGTTGGTGATCTTTGGTACAAATATCCATGTTCGGAGTTATACTTATGATGCGCTACTCTAGTATTCATGGGAACTTCCCCTTGAGATCTTCTTGTGGTTCTTATAACTTCCTCAATAGGAAGAATATAACCAACACAACTCAATTCTTGATGGTGCTCTTTACTCAATGACAATCTTGAAAGTGCAAAATCAACCACCATGCAAAGCTGATTCAAAGTAGACCAAATACCATCATAATAAGATATCTTACTTGGACCCATGATGTAGGAATAATCGCATACCTTGTGTTCACTTCGAGTGATGACAAGTTGTACCTTCATGATGCAAAGAATTGCGAAGCCATCTTGAAGTATCCCAATCTTTGTGAATTTTCCTTCACACATCCAAGGGTGGCTAACCTGTATGTAGCTTGATTCCAAAAACACCACGCCATGCTTAGAAAATTATGAATATCAAAACGACATTTATTTTTCTTACCACTTTTCAACATCAAGCATCTCACTGTCTCAACAACTGTGACTATCTCCATAACCTTATCTTCAATTGTAGAACTTGGCTCTAAGGAGTGATCTATGAATCGTGAGCATTGATCCTCCACAACTTCATTAGAATGAACGACATACTTTATATGATTCCTCACGAACTTCCTTTCGATCCAAATGTATGGGATGAAAATTTCACTAGAAATAGTGATATTGATCTCATCAAATCCTTTATCTTTCTTGTACCTCAAAAGATCATCTTTATCCCATATGCAAGAACAATTTTGAACTTGAATAAAATAATCTAAATGCCCTATGCTGTAAGTTGTATCCTTTACCCTATCACCATTTTAAAATGTTTTCCATGATGACAAGAATCTTGTAATGACATAGTATGAAGCAACAAATCTAAAATATGACCATCATTTTCATACCTTGGGCTGTAATCAAAGTGTTCACCTTCCTTTGCTAAATTAAAAATTGTTGAGATATTCTTAACACCTCCATCCTTGTGACTCATAATTTTCAAGTTAAGATCAACATTCTCCTTAAATCCATACTTATCAACATGGTTATCCTAAAAACCAATCATATATGGCAACGACTCACCTTTTGAAAGATCGCTAAGTAGCTCATGGATTGGCACATCTATTTCCATGTTTAGCTCTTTGCATTCAGTTAGTGATGCCTTTTCCCCTTGACTTCATTGATATAAATGCAATCATTGTAAATCAATAAAACATCTTCTATTATCAAAGGATCTTTACCCTCACCCTGCATGTTGAATCCCTCTTGTTCTTGCTCAATGAAGTCTTGTGGCTTTGAATTTGACTATTCTTCTTGCTTCTCGATTTCTTTCTCAGGATTCTTTTGAGGTTTTGACTTTCCTTTTTTCTTCTTCAACCTTCTACTTCTATTTTCTCTATAAATCTCCAAGAATTCTTCAAAGGTATTGTAAGATTTGTAGATGTCAAACTTTTTATCATATGTGTCAAAGGCAAGAAGTCAGACCTCATTTTTGTCACATTGCTCTTCTAACCATGTCTCGTGAATAGGATTTTTCTTTTGTGATTTTTTAAATGAAGTTAGATCTTCATAACTAATAATAAAATGTTCCAATAAATGGCTCTTAAAATTTTGGCTCGTCATTTGTGCCTCGTTATCTTTTTTGTTCTAAACTCTTGTTCATTAGCCCTAGGATATCTTCAATTGGATTTGTAAATCTCTCTCTGATTTCCAATTATGTTGCATTAACTTTAGATTTAACTCTGCAGGGTGGCGAGAATATTGCTTTGATACCACTGTAATGTCCTCTTTCGGGTGAAATACTGAATTATGGGATTTGTCAGCAAACCCTTTATCAAAAATAAATCTACGATTCATAATAAACCCTGAATTCTGAAATTTGAGGATAAATCCCTTTTATCTTGGAATTCTATAGAAATAATTGAAGTGGTTGAATGCCCTTGAAGAGTAAAATTTTTATTGAAATCAGATTGCAATGTAAAGTACAAAACAAGGTATACTGGCTAAAATCCTAGCCGAAATTATGCATGTAAAATACAAAATTGTGACCCTAGATTTTTATTAGATTTTTATGCCCACTTGGCATTTACAAACAACAAACCCTAAGGGTAGAACCTGTGCTTGTACGAACAACCGTACAAATGAATTGTTTGGCTGGAAATGGCGTTCAAGATGGCTGAAGAATGATACCCTAGCTGCCAACAATGTCCAGAAGTTTGAAACGATAGGCGTGAACCCTAATACAATAGTGGCGTCAATGTAGCAATATTTTAGGGCTGATATTAGTGTAGTGTCACTCTAACAAACTGATTTAGGGCTGAAAATGATGACATTAGCAATGGAGGGATGTATGGTTGTTGCCCTAGCTAGTATGGGTGGTCAGAAACCCTAGCATGACCCTTGGAAGGAGCTAGAAAATCGATAAATCTGCTGGATGATTCTCCCAATGCTGAATTTTGACGATATTCTTATGTGAAAGCACAATTGTAGTTCTTGAATGGAACCACCTCACAAGACCGGATAGTTTTCATCCTTAGAGGCAGAAAGTTAAAGTAGATGCTCAAACTTGCAAAAGTGTAATTGATATTAGGCAAAAAGATAATCTCCTGTGAACCTAACACTCCTCTTCATAGTTTTATTTTCACTTTTGCTAAAGAAAGTGTCCAATAAGCTTTTAGAAAAGCAATGACCCCCCCTTTTATTTTAAATTTGACTTGCTTTATTAATAATACGAATTAAGTGTCCTTTTTAGATTATGAATAGAGTAGGACAACTTAAAAAATATTATTATTAATTATTTCCTTGGTTAAAATATTTCAAAAAAATTTCTCGGTATTTGGAAGATGATTCACTAGGGTTACATTTCCACTACCCCTTTAATTGAGCAACAAGGGCACTCTTTGTTTGTCCAGAACTAGATTCACTTGTTTGTGTTTCCTTTGTAGCAAATAGCAACTGAGTGATCAAATGTAAAGGTTTGGCTTTTCACTATCAAGTATAAAGCCTCCTCAAATGACTTATAGGAGGGCGGTAAAGTATTCAGAATAAGAGAAACCAAGTCATCATCATTCACCTTTTTGTTTATGGGAGCAAGTTGGTCGCAAAGATATTTCGTTTGAGGAAGATGTTCTGACAAGGACTCCACCCTCATTCAACTTTGCATAAAACAACAAATTCTTCAAGTACAAAACTCGACTTTTCTCTGAAGTTTAATACTTGTTTTGAAGACTTATCTTGAGATCACTTGCCACAGTGGCATTTCGGACCGTACATATTAATGATTTGAAACAAATAATTTTAATAGTAGAAGGGCTTCCTTATGACGTTTGTCATAATCATGTATTAGGTATAAATTCCTTTTTGAAAATTTTATTGTAGTCTTGATACTCCGCAATCATATCTTGTGACTCCAGACATCATAATTTTGACTAATGAGCTTTTATGCTTCTGGAAGAGCCAAATTTTGAATATTGGGCATGATACACTTGGGTGTTGACCTTTGACCCTTATATCAATGCAAAATCTATCTATGGTCTGTAAAGTTGTCAAACAGAAAATGGTCACATACTAGAAGTCTCAACTTTATTTTGTCTGCACAAAAATTTGAAGTTGTCTCATAGAAACGAATGTACTTGTTCCTCTTAGTATGGTCTATTCATGTCCAGAAATCACAAAGTTGTGTTTGCACAACTTTCTCCTTCTGTCACGCCCTACGAATCACTATTTGTCTACAAAATCTTTCAAAAATTGTCTTTCTATTCTTTTAGTTTGTAGTGTCTGGAAATTTCTCCAAATCACGACTATTTGCAAACCATGTCAAGATTTATGGTGATTTACGTGTCTTTGTGGCATGTATGTCTTTCTTCTTCCCGTTTGTCCTAGAAATTATTCTTCACATCTTCTGCAAGTACGTATTTCTTCTTCTTTAGAATTTTTGAAGCATGTGCACTTGCATGACCTTCCTTAGTATGAGGACATCTTTCTTCTAGTCTATGATCTGTATAACTCAACTTTAAAACCCACAAAACTAGAAATTGCTGTTTGCAATTAGAAGTAATGTATTTCTTCTACATAGTTATTCCTTCTTTCTTCAAAACTGTTGTCATGTCTTTCTAGATGTCACTCACATTCTTGGTATTCACCTTTGTATTTTTCTTCAATCCTCCTGATTGCATTTTTATCCTTTTGCAAAGCTTTGTCTCTACAATGCAACTTGCGTGCCCTAGCGCTGACCTTTGCCTCTGCCTTTGCTTTTGAACCTATTCTTCTTGGTTGTTTGTACCCTTGTATTTTCTCTAGGGCTTCCTTGAACTTACCTGCAAATTGACTTTTTGAACCTCTTCCTCTTTATTCCATTCGTACTTGACTAGGGCTTCCCCAAACGGTAGCTCTTATACCAATGTTAGTAAGATTCAAAGAGAGTGAAGAGAAATGGAAGGCACACTAAGATGCTTGTATGTTACCTCTTTTGTTGACCAAATAAGAAGTTACATATTTAGGTGAAGAAGTTATACGTGAATTACTAACATATATTAACTAATAGTTAATTAGTCGATGTTTATTTAATATCTACTTGGTTGTTTGTACCCTTGTATTTTCTCTAGGGCTTCCTTGAACTTACTTGCAAATTGACTTTTTGAACCTCTTCCTCTTTATTCCATTCGTACTTGACTAGGGCTTCCCCAAACGGTAGCTCTTATACCAATGTTAGTAAGATTCAAAGAGAGAGTGAAGAGAAATGGAAGGCACACTAAGATACTTGTATGTAACCTCTTTTGTTGACCAAATAAGAAGTTACATACTTAGGTGAAGAAGTTATATGTGAATTACTAGCATATATTAACTAATAGTTAATTAGTCGATGTTTATTTAATATGTTTAATAGTAACTTGTAGTACTTTATTTCACTCTATTTCATTACAAAAATCAGCTGGTTAAGGCATTTGATTGTTAACAAGGTTCAAGAAGTATTTGTAACTTGCTAGACTTGAAAATAGATAGGTTTTTGTGTAGAGATTAGAAGAGCATATGGACTTCATATAAAGTACATTTTGATTACATATTTGTGTTCCCATAGAAAAAACATGCACTTCCAAAATAAAGGCACCCAATTTCAAGTTCGTATGCAAGAGTTATGGCCTCCAAAAGTTAGAGGACTTTTTAGGGTTGTGAAATTGCCGACTAAGCAAAAGTGATGATTTTGCAACCTTATGTGGCGGTTTCAAAACCACCAGTACTCTCCAAAGCGACAGTTTCCCTCAAAGACAAATAAAAGATAAATCAACAGCTGCAAACAATGTCTGTTTTCTAAGACTTTTTAGCTTCCTCTTCAAGCTTCCTATGATGTAAATTGTATAGATGCACCTTTTAAGGGCCATTGTAAGCATTCAATTTGTAATGGATTGAAGAGACGAGTCAGCTATGGAATGATACATTCATTCATTCAGTTAAGGAATTGTTCCTAGCAGTTCTCATTTATTGTATGTGATTGGGATTGTTGGAGAGCGGAAAAGAAGTTTGATTGAGGAAGTTGCAGAGCATGTATGGGTGTTTGGACATGTTGCAAATTTAAAGTGTGTCTATAAAGGCCTAGAGAAGGCAGTTTACCTTTAAATTTGTAATTGCATAATGAGATAGTAGAAAGAGGAGGAGATCCCTCAATCTTTTGGACTTTTATCACATTGGGTTTCTCTAGGGTAATCTTGCATCTTTTTCAATTCTCTGTGTTCTTGCAGTAATTTCATGCTCTTCTTTCATCAATCAATTTCCTTTCAGCATGCAACACTTCCAATTACGTATTTACGCTGATTTCTTGACTGCTTTAAGAAAATTCATAAGCAAATTGCAATCTAATCAATCAAGAATACTTAAGAGTATGTTAAGATTCATATTGATGAATTAGCTATGGAATATGCTACTTGCGGATCACATAGGGTCCACTAGTTTTGGAAAAACGTTTCAGTCTTGGCTTGTTGGAAAATGTGCACATAGAAGAAATGAAGAAAAACTGGAATGCACACTTGTTCATTGTGTGTCCATCGTTTTATTATGTGAGAGATGCCTATAAAATGGTTTAAGTGGTTACAATCGTTTATTAGTTAATACTTAACTAATATTAACTTAAAACTAAATTATAAGCCTTATATTCCTATATGGCTTGCACTTTGGCTTCATGCTTTGACCTCACGCGTTGTACCTTCCTTGGTGGAGTTTTTTAATTCGCTACTTGTTACAACTTTTTTTGTTTTTCTAGTTGCTCCACCAATCGAGTAGACCATTTAACTTCTTGTTCCTCTCCTTGGCCAAATGTCTCTCTCGCCTTTATTCAGAGTCATTAGTATGAATTATTGCTCGTACACGTCATTCTTCTTCTACATGAATTCTTTGTGTCATTGTGTTTCACGGTTCTATTCACTATATAGATCTTATAAGATAATGTAGTGCCGCATCACACTTCTCCTCTTTGGATCGACTTTAAGTTGACTCGACATTTTTTAATGAAACGATGCCAGAATGTAGATTGGTTAATGTCTACTAAGATAATAAACTTATCAATAACAACACACATAATATAGTAAATGTATAGGGTACAATATCAGAGCGAAGTGCCTGAACAATAACTTGTATTTATAAAAGACCAGTCTCAATGCTATATGTATGGTATAAGGAGTACACGATACCAACACCCTTTCCCCAACATACAATCAAACTTATTAAGGAAAAGACCCAATGGTTGTTGGCTAACTTGACCACCACAACTGACATAGCTAAGAGTCTTGCTACAAAACTAACAAATGGCGACAAAATACTAACAAAACAATGTTGGCTACAACAATTTATTCATTCATAATTGGCGATCTACGTCCACAAGAACATCTCTGCATGCATATCCTAGACTCAAAAGATAGTAATGTATGCATGTATAATATAAAGTATAGACAGCAAGCCGAATTGTCATCCTATCAAAAGCGCATACCTAGTAACAACCTTCAATCTAGAACTCAATCCCATAATCAAGCTCCAACAAGCATTTGGATGTTGGGGTTGGGAATGATGCAAGATGGGCCCTCCATTGGTGGCTGAATCCCACCCCAACCATCAATCTGCATCTTTAATGACATTGATGAGGGTCGTCAATCCTCTTCATTAAAGAATGTCAATCTAGGGGTGGTGTCTGAAGGCTGTATGCAAAAGGAGAGAGAGATCTCGGTAAATGGTCCCTTCTACCCAAAATCCACACTTGCAGGAATTAAAAGCACTCTTGCATGAAAGTAAATTCATGCTTGCAGAAATTTAAACACACTTGCATGAAAAGAAAAGCACACTTTGCATGAAAGGAAATTCCAATGTATACAATGTCATAATGATATTTTGTATTGTGATTCTAAATGTCTTCAATCCAAAGTTCCTCTGTTATTACACTTATTTAGTAAAAAGTACTGTAGTACAAAATGAGGATGTCACAAAATAAAGCTGACCTCCATAACAAAGGCGTCAAACTAGTAAGTGGTGAGATTGCAATCAATTAGGAACATATAATAGCATTGAATGGTGCATCCTTCGGTTGCTACTCATAGAGGTTTCTCCATACAAAAGGAAAGAAGTTCACATGGACTCGGAGTCATCATCATCTACATTGAATGAAGTGCAGGAACAAGCACCCAATGCCAATTGTTGGGAAGAGAAGGATGAAAGTGAAAATTCGTTCCAAATTAAGATATGGGTTTAGCACATTCTACTTTACACCATTATCTAGAATGATAGCCAAACAAAGTTGATTTTTTATGACACATTGAAGTAACACAACTTGGCAACATGCCTCATCCACAGGACCATGGCTATACTACTTGAAAATTGATGTAAGATAAGAATGCTAACTGAAATATGGTATCAAGCTCCTTAGAGATGAGTTTGTTTACAATTTTATCCCTTTTGAAATATTTGTGATACTCCTACTTGGCCGACTATATGTTAGTGAGCGCCATAGCTTCAAAGGATTGTACTCACCATGATGAATGACTAAAGATGGATACTACTGAATTCACTGCTTTTGCTAGCATTAAAAGCTTGAAATATACACCCAAAAGCATTGTTAAATAATAGACATTTTCCAGGACATTCCAGCTATACATCCTAAACCCACCAAAACAGCACTAAAAAATGATCTTGATGTCACCATTCGACTGCAACTACATATTGGGTACAACATGTAGCATCATTTGTAACCCTTATCAAACAATAAACAGACCAAATACAGCATGTGATTACATGATTGGGTATTCCAATCCAAAAGCATTAAGTTTCCATTGATGATTGGGTTTCGCATATCACTTGTATGCCGTACGATAGAGGCAGGGGATCTGATATAGAGGATAACAGACTATTTAAACTCGAAACCATCATATAATACAGTTAAAATGTTAATTGTGGATGTATTTTGAAGAGCGAGTTCATATTTGGAATAAACCGATCCTTATCTAAGCATGTTGTCAGCATAGTAGTAAAGTCTAGCAGCCATAAATGCATAAAATAATGATGTACCGGAGTTAAATATTATCACTTACTCAGATCATAGATGCAATTGTCGAGAACCAAAGGGTCATAAATAACATTGCGAGTCATTTAAGACATAAAGAAAGCATCTTAAGATTCTAAAACTACCCTCATGACTGGTTGCTCCCAACAAGAGCATTAAATGCAGTTTCTGTAATGTCTCCTTTACCAAGCTAGTTCGATTTGAAGACTTTGAGCCCATTCCACTTCCCGTGGGCAAGAAGGAAATGAACAAGGGAAGTAATTGTCACGTTTTTCAGTTATTTTTGAGAGCATTGCATTCTTTCTTTAGTAGTTTTCCATATAAAGTCAGGTCGGCTGGGTTAAGAAGATGAAAAGCCAATGGAAAAATAGAAGAGAAGTATCCTTAAGAGGTCAGTCCTAGTTTGGAAACATTCTAATTGGTTTTGGCGCCACAACAAGGTATAAAAAGGGTTGCTTGGCTCATTTGTGCATCATCATCTTGTTTAAAATTAGCATTGCATGGTTTTTGGGTTGATTGCTCAACTACTTCCACTTAACGGCAAAAATCCTTTGGTGTGGCCAACAAAGAGGACGAAACCCTTTCTTGTTTGATTGAAGAACAAAAACTCTTTAATTCATTGAGGATTCTCCATCCCGGGGTTTCCAAAGAGCTTCAAGAAGATTGATTTTGCAGATTTTCAGCTGGGTTCAATTCTACAGTGATTTTCAGCCCCCCTCCTAGGGGAGCGACCCACCTTGTGGAGGAATTAGGGGGTTTCTAGGGCACGGCGACATCCAACTCAGCCATCATTGCATTCCTCGTATTTTTAGCAGCCAGAATCTATATTTGGACTTCATTTTTGGGCTTGGAATCCTTCATTTCCAGCCACTTTTGTAAGGGTGTTCATTTTATTTAATTAAATAAATTCTAGCTGTGGTTTGAAGGCATATTTCTTGGTCAATAATTGTTTTAAAATATTTCTAAGTTGTCCTACATGTTTTGGATGGTGTGAATGATGCATTTTTGAAGAGATATTGCATTTTCCTTACTGCTGTTACAAAAATTCAGACTGCTTTACCTTGCTGTCCTAATTTTCAGTTGGCTGTCATAAATTTCAGTTTGCTATCTAGTGGGGTTTGTGCAATTTTACTTTGTTTTCAGTTAGAGCCCGGAAAGGGACATTACAGTTTCTGTGTCATAAATGCTTTTAATGATTCATTTCTAGTGCTCTTCATCCTCCTTCAAAACACTTCCAATTACAATGCAAAAATTAGTAGATTTGAGGAATTTTTATACTCGTTTATGATCTATCACAGTTGTGATTATGATATCATATTGGCAGTCTCTTGTTAGGACTTGTTCCCTTCTTATTCTAGCTCGGGATCCTCTAAGGGCTCTGCTGTCTTGTGCTATGGCTTCAAATGTTGCTGTCTTATCCAATATCCCTTATGTAGTCCTCACATCTTCTTATAAAACTTGAGGCATTCTTTGCTAAAATTATTCTAAAGATTCCATCCTATTGTGGGGAAAACTTGGGCTCTGAAAAACCCAGTGATCCATAATTAGCTTGGTTATACAAATGCCCAATTCACTAAATGGATACTAATGATGTTGAATGAAAGCAATTTGAAAATCTGCTGCTCCTAAGTATCATGCTTATGAAATCAGCTTTCACATAGATTTTTATTACTTTCCATGGTGCTGGAAATGAAAAAAGTCTGAAAGGAAATTAATATGAATGAGAAGAAGAAAATTAAAGTATCACATCACCATGCACATTAGGTTTTCCTTGGAGAAACCCATTCTGGGTGAGAACTCCAGCAAAGATGGGGATGTGCCCCGTTTCGGAATCACTAAATTTGCAAGATTACAAGCCAAGCTTAGTTATGGAGCATCAAAAAGATAATTGTGGGGACAGCATCTTAATTCTGCAATAAAACACTACTCAAAATGTGACTTACACAGTTCCTACATTTTGCTGCAATTTGGAAACAACTCTAGATGCCTTCCAATGGCTTTCGCATAGCAAATTTAAGTTTTTTGTATAACAACACACCCACACCTATGCTTAGGTGGGAGTGTTAGAACTCAACAAACAACTTTGGAGATGTTAATTTCTTACATTCAAGGCTTTTGGCTTCTTTTGGCTTCTTAGTTCTGTCATAAATGGATGGGTTTGGCACCTGCCGAACGAGACTTTCTCGTCCTTATCTCTTATTTGTCTTTTTATTTTCGGTCTGTCTTGTCAATTTTCTGAGTGCATCTTTTGTTTGTTTATGAGAGATTTACATTATGTTTGGGGGAACTAAATCGATTCTTTAAGGATACAACTAAATTTCCCATAACCCACTTGCCGAGTATAGTTTTGCGGGGTGTCTTCAATACTACAAACAACAGATAAAATAATAGCTTCTAATAATAACCTGTTCTTAAATTTTTTTAGAAGATAACTTGTTCAACATATATACTTGAACCTTATTTAATTTAGAGAAAATTATATGTAACAAAATATTTTTGCCATTAGGATCTTAATTTGAAAATAATAAAACATTGCTTTGGAACATCTCGTATGTACCATTATCTTTGCAAGGAAAATGTCCATTTGTCTTGGGAGTTGAGTCAGTTGACAGTACTCTACACTAAAATATTACAATATCAATGTGGAATGTGTACCATATTTTGAACCTGAATTATGCAGCAAGTGCCCCCAACATACCATTATATCAAAGCCTGATGAAATGCTACGAAGCATCCATATTACAAATGTGTTTGAGCATAAAATAATGTAGTATTTGTTGGAAGTTTTTTAATCATGTCTTTCAGGTTTGTAACTTGTTTTCCCTTTGTAGTTGTTGTAACCTGTCTTCCATTTCTTTTGTTACAGGTTATAGCCAATTTTTCTGCTGTAGTACAACCTCTATTTTATGTTGAATCATGGACACTCTTTCCAAAGGAACGTGATCGCCTTTTCAAACTTATTGCAGACAGTAATGTGGGTATTTAATACTTGCTTTCTGAATGGCTCTTTAGAAAATGATTGTGAGATATTTAGAAGTCCCTAAAATAAGAAGTTCCTCGGTCTGAAATCTTCAGTCATTCTAATAATTAGATGGAGGAATTATCAACCCTGTTGCACTAGTATAGTTACAGTTGCTCTTCTTATCTTAAGACCCGGAGATTATGGTTTTACATTTCTTAACAGTAACACCCAGAGATTATTGTTTTACGCTTACATTTTGCTGGTCAACAGACTTTTGCTCCAAACTCTTTCAAAAACCATGAAATTGAATGCAGTTACTTTTGTCTGTTATGTCAGTTTCTGTTAACTGCTGGCCTGAAATTCATGAGGATTATCTTTTATGACTACTTATTTCTTAATTTTCGGTTCTCATGTTAATTTCAGTTTTATGTGTACAGCGAAGTGGAGTTATCTTTATAAGTGGAGATGTCCATTTTGGTGAAATTACAAGATATGACTGTGGAGTTGGCTATCCACTTTATGAGATAACTTCGAGTGGGCTTACTGAGGCAGTAGAATATGCTGTCCCACCTTCAATGTCGTTTTTGGTTAGACTTGCAGCATTGTTGACTCCTAATACTATGAGAGTGTTTGGGAAACATTGTCGATATAAATCATGTGTATATGGTATGTTTCTTTGACTCCTATTGTTGCAAGTTAATTTAATTAGGAAATTATTGGCAAGCATACCTATATGTTCCTTTGTTAAATTTCAGGCAAGCCGAACTTTGGATCAATTGAAATTGACTGGGATGCAAATCCAGTAGTTATCAAAACTGAAGTGAGGGATGTACTAGGAGAACCTGTTACGGGTGCTTATATTTTATTGTCAGACCTACAAAGTGATGTTATAAGGGAAAAAAATTTAAATGTTGGTAAGATAAGACGTCACTGTTCTCCTGAAAGGGATCTTCCCTGGCTTGTACGGCACCGTCTTGCAGCTTCTTTCTATGGAATGATTACAGGTAGCTTTTCGTATCACTCAACAAACAAGTTCTACAGTTCGTCTCACTTATAAATGAATATTGAAATCTAATCTTCTATATGAATTGCAATGTTATTTCTGTGATATGATTTTTGTGTCTAGCAAACTCACAATTTTCTAATGGCCTTTTCTTTCTCATCTGATATTTTCCAGTTCCTTTGGTTCTGGCTTTGACATTGCTGCTATTTTTGGCAACGGCAGTCTACAAATTCTGTTTCCGAAAGGTCAAAACTGATTGACATATTTAACGGTTTACCATGAACACGTAAATCAGTATTTTAAAATCCTGAATTCGCCATGCACGTTGAAGCTATCCAGGATTGAAAGTAAACTATAACATTGATCCCTTCGACTAAGTATCTGTGCACCTTGAGGTCTGAAGCGCCTTGTGAAAGCATTCATTTTTATGATACAGTCTGCACAGAAAGATATTTTGAGAATATTTCAAGATGAGCACAGGAAAGCTGCACATAGTACCATATCACCAAGATGCGAAGAAATTTTGCTCAAAGTTTCACTGAAGTTGTGTGTACAGTATGTAAAGCCAAAATTTTAGTTTTCATTCACCTCAATTGTGTATTAGGAAGTTACTGAAACACTTATATTCTGTTGATTGTGTATATGGGAATTAAAAGTGTATTTGTTTCCTCTCTTCACTGCATCATTTTGTAGACTAAATTATTGATAGATAACCAAACCTGATTGATGTCCAATGACTCATTAGCATCTATTTCCTTCAATTAATATTCATGAATTGGTCACGCCTTTTCTCTTGTATAGTTTACACTTGCAGAGTAGACCAAAATTTGTGGTGAAATCGTCTTGTAAGTGCAATATATATGTGTCCTACGGTAGATCTAGATAGCGAAAAAAGAAGTCATCCCCAGTATTTGGAGACAAGTGTAAAAAGTGTGGAAACCTTAGGCAATTTAAAAAGCAAAACATGGTAACAGTTTTGATCTCGTAACTGGCCTTTAAAAACTAAGATAAGAATTTTGATCAAGAAAGGGGTTATGATGAGGATGAATGAACATAATCCTGAGGGCTACAATTTTGATTTGTTGGCCAATTGAAGGGGTGAAGTAGATTGATTAATTTGAGCATGCATGTTGCTACCTTAGCTTCTTGCTTGGCTAATATGTAGGACATCTTCATCGACATGTTTACAACTTTACTGCAATCATGCAGTCTTTTTATACTCAAAATTTTATGTTGATTGAATTTGAAACCAACTGATCCTAGGACACCATTTTGTTTGTTTAGTGACATTGTGTCAGTGGAATCGTGAGTTGATATCTTGCCAGATTAGTTTTTTTTCTAGGTTTTATTGCATGTTGGAGGATAAGAAGGTGAATGTATTGCTCTTCCACTCTCACCACTTGGTTTTATTAGACCATGTCAAAATATAATTTGTTTATCCTTTCTACATTTGAGATTTGTATATATGGGTATCCACTTATCCTTTTTAGGTTTGAGAACTCTGTTAGAAGATATCATATGATTGGTAGTTACATTTTGTTATTGTTAGTTTATTAGTAGTTTGTAATGTCCCATTTTTCAAATTGAGGCCTAAATATAGACTTCTTGCCATTCCCGTTTCACAACAAAGAAGAATTATTGAACAAGGAAAGGAATTACATTTCATTTCAGTTTTCCTTTATTAGATTCAATGTTTTATTTTAAGTGTTTTCCTTTAGGAGATAGGTCGACTGGGTTTGGAGAGAATAAAGAAGCGATTAAAAGATAAAGTGAGGCTTAAGAGGTCAGTCCTCTTCTATTTGGCCTTTGGCGCCAAGGGAAGGATATAAAAGGGACTTGAGGACTTCATTTGTAATCATATTTGGTGCATTTTACGCCTACAATTGATTTTTGGGCTGATTGTTCAATATCATTCCACTTGAGGATGCAAAACCTTTTGTGTGGCATCCAAAGAGGACGGAAACCTTCCTGTGGATTGGTGGAGGATGGAAACCCTCTATTTTGAGTTGAGACATCAAGAAGAAAGATTGTAAAGGCTTCACATCATTTTTGGACCTCTTCCCTAGGGGAACGACTAGGGTTTGAAGCTGGTTTGGTGCTTTCTAGAGCACAAATTTCAAATATGATATTATATTATGAATCTCCATATTTTTATAAGGCCATAATTTGAACTTGGTGATTTTTGGTGGAGATTTACTATTTTTCCTAGCTCTCCGGTTTGGTGGGGACTATTGCTGTTATAAATAATGAATTTCCATTGTTGCTAATAAGATATTTGTTCAATCTTTTGATGTATTTGTGATGTATAGATATTGTCGTGGGTAGATAAATTATTTTGTGGCATTCTACATTGATTTGCATAGTGAAAAGTGGACTCAAATCTCATAGGCACTTTGTTGTCCTAGGAGATTGTTGATTTTGAATTGGTTAACCGTTCTAAGTTATTCTTAGCTACTTTCAAATTGTTATGTGTGCACTTGAAGGTGTTTTCAGATTAGATTTATTGGGGATAGTTGGTAAACCCTTGTTCTCCATTGTTAGCCCCGAAAGGGACATTACAGTGGTATCAGAGCTTCAGTCTTCCCAGCTTGAGGGTTTTCTTGTGAGGAAGAAAAGATGGACATATTGATAAAGGTGCAAGAAAGTCTAGTGGACACCCTTGGACTCTCTTGCCTCCACCATGTAAAACCTACAAAGAGGAAGGACAATCAAGGAAGAGCCTAGGGTTTCAAAGGTTGTAGCTAGCTTTGAGGAGTATTAAGCCTTTCCGGAAGCTATTCGTGATGCCCTATAATTTTCCGAATTCGTAGGATGAAGAAATGATAGAGTGGGGCATTGGAACTTGGTCCAAGCCTTGAGCCATGCACAAGGGTCATGTGAAAAATATCACAACCCTAGAGGAGAATAGCCCCATCTTGTTGGCAAGGCAAGAAGAAGCTACAAAACTTGAGGAAGAGGGAGCTAAACCCCCCCAGTCTGCTATGCAAGGATGGACATGCCTATTCCATCAAGGTTAAGAAGGAGAAAGATCTATCGCAACGGTTGGTTATCAAGAGGGAGTAGCCCTTAGGAGTCTAAGAAATCCCTAACACTCTTGCTAAAGTGGAGATCTTGGCTGATTTTTCAAACAACACCATAGAGACCCATGGGTTTGTTGAAAGTTTGATGCATGAGCCTAGAAAGGAAAGAGAAATCATGGAGCATGAGTCCCAAGGTGAATGTTCTTTAATATTTAATGATAATTTCATTGGTTTCTAATGGGTGGGGTGTGGCAAAATGTTGAAAAAGAAACTAGATTTGCTTAAGGGTAACGAGAATGCATTGGAAGAGGAAGATATCCACCATGCTAAGAAGAAAATAGCCATCGCAGAAACAACTTATAATGATGGATCAACCCTTGGGAGCCCTAGAAGCACCCACCACCATTGTCTAATTTTCCGAACAGCCCTACAGAAACTCGAAAGAATGGAGAAATTGTTAAGAAAAAACCAAGCAAAGTGGAAGGTAAAAAACTTTTGATTGTTAATGATATTCCCTTGATTTCTAATGTTTACATGTGGCAAAATACTCAGGGAACTTGGAAGCATGCGCAAAAGGATGAAGGGAAGCATGAGGAGCAAGATGATGAACTGAATGTTGGAGATAGCCCAAGCAAGTCTCATGCTATAATAGGAGTTGAGCATATTGGGATGTCCAAGGGTATGGAGATGTTCCAAAATCATTGCCTTCTTTTACACTAATTCAGTTTTGTTGTCTCGAGTCATTTGATGAAAAAAATGATAAAATGCCATGGTTGAGGCTCCATTGTAAACCATGGCAAGTGACTGCATCAAGCTAAAAATGGGGTTATGAATGAAGAAAAATCTGAATACTGGAAGGAAGGTAAAGCGGAGCTTCCGAGTGAAGTTGTTATGAGGTACACCCATGAGACAAGGGCATTTTCGGGTGTCCATGGCCACTTTTAGTCTGCAACAATTTTCAGACCAACAATTAATGATAAGCCATCTTATATTTTGTTTGATCATGACAAGAGTCTATTGCATCATTATTTATCATTGTCATGCTTTGGTGATCATAAGTATGCTAATGAGGTAGAAGAGCAAAGTTGGGAAAAGACTCTTTGCCAATGACTCATTATACATCTCCCAAACAAAGCCTATGAGGTGGTTTTTTATGACAACCCAGGGCACACACATATTTCAAATCCTTTGTTTCCTTTTTCATCATCATGTTGGGCTGATCATCGCAAACTCTTTGTCATGAATTTGGACTTCAAGTTGGGGGTTACGTTGCAATTGATGATTGAAAGAAGAATCGGTATGATGAATGGTTACATAGATTGCTTACATCCTTGGAATCCGGGTAAACACTTGAAACTTAATGAAGGTGAAGGTAAAGATTTCAGTTTTGATTTTCCCCCTGCTTGTTTATGGAAGGGAAGGAATTTGATGAGTTTGTATGAAGTGGGGAAGAATTCTAGCGTGACATGTTTGAGGCATCATAAGCTTGATAAGAATTTGCTAACCCATGGTTGCATGAAAGTATTGAAAGGAATATGGGAAAGGAGGAACAAGTATGATGAATTTGCAGTTGTACATATGTCAGTTATAAAGGGAAATGATGATGATTCTAAATTTTAGTTTCATATGTGGTTAATCCACGACCCCATGAAAATGTATGAATTTTATTTTGACTCCTTTGTTTTAAGTTCAACTGAGACTCACATTGATTTTGGGAGTCAAGAGCTCCCAACTTTAGAGGAATTTACCCTAAAAAACAAGGAGTTGGGGTTCCTCTTACAAAATGAAGGAATCAGAATTCATGAAATAAGGGAAAAGGTAGGAATGTTGAGCAAGGGAAGATTGAATTTATTTCCTTACCAACAATAAGGAAAGGATTGAACTTAGTTAAGAATGCAAGGAGGAATTTGGCAAGCAACATCATGAGGATGAGAAGATTTATAACATTTGACTCTCTTGAGTTAAGGGCTAAGATGTCTTCTGATTTCAATTGTAGACGTGTTGTTCTTAGTGTTTCAGCATATGTAAGACAATTTTTTGTCCCTACAATACTCATGAAATTGCCTTTCTTCATAAGATTTCAATTTGGTCGTTGTTATGCCATGGTTATAGGGTTGAATCTACAAAAATTGGAATTGGGACTGCTATTAGTAGCCATGAACAATGGTGAACTTTCATGTTCGAAGGAAATTCCATCATGGGTTGATGTGGGAAAAAGGTTTCAGTTGAAAGGAAGGAACAAATCATATTTGATAATGTTAATTTAGATAAGATTCCATGTGAAATATGACTTTTGTAGGGATTTTAGTACAATTGAGTATGCAAAGAAAGGATATGTCATTGTTATTTTTGAAGTAGAAGATTATGAAAATTTCCATGGGGAAAGGGGTAGTAGAGGTATGAGTTTGTTTGGGTTGAAGCTCCTTCATTTAACAGGCACATGACCCAGATTATGGGAGCACTACAACATATTCCTTTACCTTGATATAATGATACTTGGGCATATAATTTTGCAATTGCTTGGGGACAAACAATTTCGGGAAGGGAGGATTGTAATGTCCCCTTTTTCGAATTGAAGCCTAAATATGGACTTCTTGCCATTCCCTTTTCATGGCAAAAAATAATTATTGAACAACGAAAGGAATTGCATTTCATTTTAGTTTTCCTTTATTATATTTAATGTTTTCTTTAAGTGTTTTCCTTTAGGAGAAAGGTCAGCTATGTTTGGAGAGAATAAATAAGCTATTAAAAGATATAGTGAGGCTTAAGAGGTCGGTCCTCTTTTACTTGGTCTTTGGTGCTAATGGAAGGATATAAAAGGGACTTAAGGACTTCATTTGCAATCATATTTGGTGCATTTTACATCTACAATTGATTTTGGGGTTGATTGCTCAATATCATTTCACTTGAGGATGGAAACCTTCTTGTGTGGCATCCAAGGATGACAGAAAGTTTCCTTGTGACATGGTGGAGGACATAAACCCTCATGAGTTTGAGACATCAAGAAGAAGGATTGCAAAGGATTTGAAGATGGTTTGGTGCTTTATAGGGCACAAATTTCAAATCTGATTTTGAATCTCCATATTTTATAAGACCATAATATGAACTTTGGTGAATTTGGGTGGAGATTTACTATTTTTCCTAGCCCTCAGTTTGGAGGGATTGTTGATGTTATAAATAAATAATTTTTGTTGTGCTAATCAGATATTTTTTCAATCTTTTGATGTATAAATATTGTCATGTGTAGATAAATTATTTTGTGGCATTCTACATTGATTTGCATAGTGAAAAGTGGACTCGAATCTCATAGAGAGTTCACTGCCCTAGGAGACTGTTGATTGTGAATTGATTAATCATTCTAAGTTATTCTTAGCTACTTTCAAATTGTTATTTGTGTACTTGAAGGTGTTTTCAAATTAGATTTATTGGGGATAGTTGGTAAATCCCTTTTCTCCATTTTCAACCCCAAAAGGGACATTACATAGTTGCTCAAATGTTCTTGTGAAAATGATATTTTGGTTGTTTAGGCTTATGATGTTCAATTGCAATTAAACTATATATTTTTGCACTATTGTTGACCCAAATTGTTCGGCTCGTCATCATATTCTACAATTTAGATTGCATGACTTGGTCTCTTCACTTTGCTGATACCTATTTTCATTTTTTCTTTGGATATTTTATCCACACACAATTTAGATCTAGATAACATTGATGAGTTTGCGTATTTTTTCATTTTACTATGAGTGCCCTCTTTTATGTTCTCTGTTAAGAATGTTCCACCCATAGCGACATCTGATATTTTCCCATTTGTCTCACAATCGTTTATTATCTCTTGTCTAACCATATTAGCATGTTAATTTTATAACTAAGATCCTTCATTCTTTAGTCTTATTTTAATACATATGCTAGAAAATTGGTAATGTCAACGTTTCTTCAAAAGGTTATCTTCATTTACAAATTTACAATGACTTATTGCCAATTTGTTCTATTATAACTCTTGTGTTGATAAAATTCTGTCAACATTTTATGAACATAAATGTATATCTTAGGTGTTGAATAATATCATTGTTTTTACAGTATGCAATTTCGATACACACCTATATCTATTTTGCAACATACCCTAACAAACAAGAAAACATTTGTTATAAAGCCCTTATGTTAGTTAAGATAAGACATTTCCTAACAAGATCGAGCTTAAGGAAATCCAATGTTGCAATGCTAATTCATCCATTAAAGAAAAGCCATCCACTATACAAAAGTTTTGTTTAACACCAGAATATTCATACTAAATCTTACGAACCAAATAAAGAATTGAAGCCATAATCCTGGCACAAGTTTTAGGATGTTTTCGTATAGAACCATGAGCCTCATAAAGCTACTTTCCCATAAACATGGCTAATAAAGCTTATATTGAAACATTTGTGAAATCTAATTTAGTGAATGCCTTAAAAATTGCACTCATAAAAAATGCCTCTCATATCTTCCCTTTCCCCATATTATGCAATAAAGCTCATCAATTATTTACTAGTCAATTCTTTGTATAAATAGCTCGCTGAGCCCCCTTACATTTAAAATATCAAAAAGTTAATTCAAATGAACCAAAAATTGATTAGCCATTTAGTTTATGCATTGCAAGCCATTTACAAACCCTCTATCCCTTTCATCCCTCCATATTGAGCCTTTGAAAAGCTAAATTACCTTGGTCATGAGGCTTTGGTAAACCCAAAATGTAGCAAGTGATAACCTTACCATATCACGATCATGTCTCTCTAGCTCAAACAGTTTGTGTTTTCCGCTTTAAATATCGAAGTAAACAAACACATGCTTCCCATGTAGGAATTAATCTGCTATACTAATTTATCATCTATAAAGAGTGCAATATATGTGAGAAATAATGGTTAGAAAAATAGTTGAATTGTTGACGAGTCGCAGTTCAATGATCTACTGGGAATGACAAGAGCATTTGGAAAAGTATGTAAGTCGAGGAACATCCATCGACTTATTAAAATTAGGTTTTTTGTTACATGTCTTCATTTCTTGGTGACTTGTGTGTTCCTCGTATTGACATTTTTGAAGATAACTTTTCTGAAGTTGTCCTGATGAGTTTGGGTGTTGGATTTCAAGATAATTTGCTACAATATCAATTAAATAGTCTAACAACTTAAAACCTAGAACAAGGTCATTTTAGACCTGAAGACCTCCTCCAAATATGAAATGATATTACAAGTAACTTGAGTGTCAAGAACTAGGTTTAAGAGGAAAAAGGTGTCTCACTCGAAAAACCTAAACTTCCTCCTACAAATATGTTCAACAATTTCATGAGGTGGTCTAACAAATGAAATACTAAGAATGTGAGATCATCACTTGACACAAGCAATTAGTGAAATAAGGAGATCCTTAGCAATCTATTCACAAACTCATTTGGGGAGCAAGGCACACGGTGCAAGTTGTAAAAGGTAAAACAATTCCCCTCTTATTGTTGAGTTGGGATTCCAAGCTAAGTTTGAGGAAGAAAGATCATGACATCTCACTCTTCAATGTCTAGTTTGGTTTGTCGCATAATGATGTTCTTCATGTCAGCTATGACTTCTTGTTTGAGACTTATACAATACAAAATATCTCTCTGCAAGCCCCAAACAACTCTTGATGGCACCCTTATCATTTGATTCAGATTTGTACATGAGTGATTAGACGCTTTGATAGTTAAGAAGGCACTTTTCTCTCTTACAAATAAGCACTACTTATATGTAGACCACACATAACTTCAATCTAGGGAGCTTCACAAAACACTCAGGATGTGGTTGCGATAAGAAACAAAAAAGGGTCATGGTTTAGAATTGCAAAGTTATGATTAACGAATATCCCCCTTAGAACCTTTTGGCCTTCGCCAATGAAATGATGTTCTTGGGTGAGAGTTGATGGTGGTGGCATCTCTATTGTTTTATGGAATTGGAATGTGTGATATAAGAGCATTTGAGTTCATGTGTAATCTTGCATCAACCAAGAAACAATAGATTTTGAGTTTTTAAAAAGTTTTGTGCACAACATTGGCAGATTGCTCCAGAAAGGGCCAAAATACTTTCTTGATCATGGACCATTTCTCAAAAATTGGCACAAGCATCTACTTTGTGATGCAGAGCAAGGAGTGTAATATGACAACCATTGGACCTTGCGCTACTTTTAAGGACTCATAATGCACTCTGTCGCCCTTGCATTATGTGTACACTACATCGATGGTCTTTGAAGATGGCACAACGCTTGTTACTCATGGCTCCACAATTGTATACTTGGCATAATGTATAAGCATTGTGTAGGTAATTGGAAATATAATGGGAAATATAATGGGAACCATGATTTTTAAAATGTGTGTGTAGTAGTGCATGGACCTCTTTTATAGGCTCGTGTTAGGTGGAAAAAACTGTCTTGATGGCGAACACATATACACGAAGCCACAATGGCCCTAGAGCTTCCACACATGGGAATGATTCAAATATGTTGTGTGGGCTTCTTGCATGAGAGTGAATGGTTTTAGGGAAGTGTAAATGGTGGGATCAATTGTTAGAAATATTGTGATTATAAAGAGGAGTTGATGATGACTCCCCTAATCTAATATTGTAGTTGTTAGGTTAATGAGTGTTGCATTGAATAGTGCCATTTTATGGGTTTTTTGTTTTAATATCTCTTTGGGTAGGATATTGATGAGATCAATATTGTAAGTAGGTGGATCACATGGTTAAATAAACATACCCTTATATTTGTGAAAGACACTAAAAAATCCCGAGAGAAAATAGTCTAGAGTGTATCTTGTAAAAGTGTCGTAACCAAATATTGGTGCACAAGTCTGGGGTGGGACTATAACATCGAATCATGTCCTTAAGGGGAACTTATGAAAACAATATAGTGTTGATTGTTTGTAAGCCTATGGGATGGTGTGATTATTGTTGAAATCTATAATTGGTAGCGTGTGTGTTATCTCTAATGTTGATAAATAATGCATTGTTGTTGTGTAAGATTGTGTTTGTGTAGGTTGCACATTTAACACATCTCTTCATTGAGATCCCTAACCATGATTGCAACATATGGTATCAAATAAAGGAGATAACTTCAGGTTGAGAGAAAGTGATGATTTGATGCTCTCCATCTTTGTGAGGTGGTTAGATAACGAAGAGAAGTGAGCTAGTTGTGCAAAAAGGTGTATCAATAGGTCAAAAGCTGTAAGAAGACATGATGTTTCTAAGGAGAGTGACACAAACATGTGCAGTATTCACTAATGTGTTTAGAATACCTGAGGAGAGCGTGGAGATGAAGATGGTGCATATAGGATCATGTGCCATAGAGGAAGATAGAAGAAGAGGATTTGTCCTAAGGGACGAGGTGAACGATGTGAAAGGTGAAATATAAGTTGTGAATGAGGAAGAAAAAGGTCCAACACTTGAGCGTTTGGATGAAGGTGAGGAACGACTTATTAAGGCCATGTCCAAGAGTGGAAGAGGAATGTGATTGGAGGTTCAATGTTTTTTAGGGATGCTAAATGCAGAAGAGTTAATTAATTGGCTTATACATATGGAGGAATATTACGAGTTCGATAAAGTAATGAACAAGCTTGAGGATAAAATCCAACAAATAAAACTAAAAGGTCATATGACCTTGTGGTGGTGTGAAGTTCAGCTAGAGCACAATAAGAAGGGTAAAGGAAATATTACTCATTAGGAGACGATAGTCATGAAGATGAAGGATAAGTTTCCGTTTTTTATTTACCAATTGGATTAATTGAAGAGTTTGCAAAATATGATACAAAACTAGTTAAGTGTGAAGGAATACATGGAGTTTTACAAGATCACAATCCATGTTAGTCATATCGAGATCGATCAATATAAAGTGGTGTGGTATACTAATGGACTATGATGGGTGATCCAAACTGAGATCAACATAAGTAAGTAGCAAAAAATGGAGGTGTCCTACCAATATACCTTTAAGAGTGTAGAAGAAACTAGTACACAAACATACTGATGTGAGAGTCCAAGGAAATCCTGAAAATGGTAGAGAACCAATGACACATGAGCAAGGAGGCCCAAACATTGCAAAGATGTAACAATGTAATATCCCATTTTAAATCTGAATTACATAAAACTGGAAACTCCACAAAAATGATTTCTAAAATGATATCAACTGCCAATAAAAGCCATAATGAACAATAAATTGAAAATAGCTTTTATTTATTCAAATAATCACTTTCCAAGATACCCACAAGACCCAAAATGGTGACTTGGGGTCTAAGAACGACCAATAAGTGAAATATGTTTTTTTACACTTATATGAATTTACAAAAATTACTTAAGGGATGGAATAGTGTAGAAAATAATAACAATTATTATTATTGAAAATGTACCAATAGAGGGGTGGAAAATGACGTCAAAATTGCTTTCAATAATGCCAAAAGGTCCCCAATCACTTACAATCTATACATCAGTGAAATTCCCTTCCAAAAGGGGTCACACCACTCTCCTAGGTGGTCACTTTTAGCCAAAAAGGGCCCATAATTTCCCAGCTGTAACATTTCTTGGAGATAACAATGGTTTGGATGATCCAAACTGCACAAAATTCACAAATTTAGATATGAATTGAAGCTTAGTTGATATGGAGTGAAAATAGACCCAAAACGTGCCCTTGATCTAAAACACATCCTTTCAATAACTTAAAATATGAAGTGTAGCACAATAGTGAACCCCAGGTGGATCCACCTCACAAATTTTAGGAGATTTCATTCCCCAACCTTCAAACCTTAGAGGTTTTCGTCCCTAGAGCTCCTTCTTTTCATCCTTAGAAGAATTGATGAAAGCAAAATAGATTAACATGCAGTGAGAGAGAATAGATTGGCAAAATATGATCCCGATGGCTCCCCACACCTCTATTTATCTTTTTTGTCACAAACCCCAAATAAAGGCACCCATATGGTTCGCCCCCTTCCTTTGGGTCTTATGTCTGCACTTTAATCTCTAAGTGGAGTTCACCCCATTATATCAACACTTTATGTTTAATCTTTATGACTCTCTAACTCTATTTATTCATTGATTTTTACTCTTTTTCCTCTTTAATCTTTTTACGTGACTTTATTATAAGTTTCTTTATAAAATAAACATTAGAAATGACTTTAGCAACTTAAATTAAAAGTCACCACCTTATTCCCCTTTTTCACACCCTTTAAGCCCCCAAGAAGAGAATTGAGCTAAGGGTCTTTATAGGACTAATATCGAGAAAGGGAAATTAAAGTCATCCTCTCCCTAAATTGCTTGCCCACAAGAAATTATAAGTTGGGATGCTCCAAATTATTGCACATTCCCAAGTGGCATCTTCCATTGATAAATCCTTATAACAAACCAAATAATCTTTTATTCTCCTGTTTCTCAAGTTTTTCTCTCTTACATCAATGATAGCTTCCAGAACCAAAATGAGTTTTCTTGCATCATCCATGGGTGCAAAATATGGATAAGGAACTATGTGCTGGAGAAGTGTTCTTTTAACACATGAAACGTGGGACACATTATGAATCTTATGATGCTCCGGTAGCTCTAGCTCAAATGCTACCTCACCAACTCTTCTTAGCACTATGTAGGGCCCATAAAAAATGTTGTTTGAGCTTCTCCTTACCACTTTTCTTGATAGAAGATTGTCTTTAAGTCTACAACCTCAAAAATACCATGTCATCCATATGAAAACTCCTCTCTACAAGATGTTGATCTGCATTGAGTTTATGTTGATTTTGGGCATGTTGGAGGTTTTCTTTGCACATTTGTAATACTTCTTGATAGTGTTGTACCAAGTCTTATGCCCCAGGAACTCTACTATTGGTTAAAACCACATATGTGAATGAAAAAGTATCATACACATATAGAGCCTTAAAAGGAGTCATGCAAATAGACATGTGATGAGAAGTGTTGCAACAATACTCACACATATAGAGCCATTTTTTCCACAAGAATTGTTTCCCTGAAATGAAGTTTCTCAAGTACCATTCTACCCATTTATTGATTGCTTCAATTTTCCCACCTGTTTATGGATGAGAGTATAGGAGAAGGTCACAATCAAGGACTGGTATTGGATAGGATCGAATGCACAAAGAAACCTGTATGTAGCAATAAGATCTGAAAAATACTCGAATGATGAAGTATTTTTTCTACAACAAGAACAAGTACATGAGTAATATAACTCTTCATTAAGTGATTAGCCTTCATTAGCCAAAACATTACATAGGAAGGTATATTATATAGTGAGGAATTAGGTCACCCAAAAAGGTAACTTCTCAAGGAAGAAATAGAAATCGAATTAAAGTACATTTCCCTTTAATGACCTATTAGACCATGTAAGTAATGCCACAAGGTGGGTAAAATACTACACCAACACCTCCCCTTAAGTGTAGGTTAGGTGGGTAGAAGAATGGGTTCCAACAACAAGGCCTGATGAGGTACCCAAGAACAATGCAAATCTCTCATAAAATCAGAGAAAAGGAGAAAACCCAATGGGAAAAACTCCCCCCCTCCCCTAAAAGAGAGAAAAGAAGAAAGGAGGACTATAAATCCCCCCAAAAGATGATGCCAACAACCTGATTTGATGTCTGGCAATATTGAAGATCAATGACCTTTCCATGAATCAACTCTTTGATGAAATGCATGTGAATTTCAATGTTCTTAGTCCGCTGATGCTAAATCAGATTCATGTAAATATGGATGGTGCCTTGGTTGTCACAAAAGATGACTGTGGGTCGCTTGTACTGAATGCCAAACTATGTCAAAATCCCTTGAAGCTAGATGGCCTCTGTAGCAACATTTAAATCTCGTCTGTATTCGACCTCAGTAGAAGATAAGGCAATAACATTTTGATTCTTGCTTGACCAACTAATAGGAACAGAACCTAGAGAGAAAATATAACCTACAATGGATTTGTAATTTTGAACATCACCTGCCTAGTCTAAGTCTGTATATCCAACCAAGTCAATGTCAACACTAGCTCCATACTGAATCCCAAATCTGTGTGTATCCTGAATTTAGTGGAGAATTCTCTTAGCTGATTTCCAGTGTAGCTCATGAGGCCCCCTACATGAACGTGCAGACCAATCCTACAACATATGAAATTTCAGGTTGAGTATGAGTCAAATAAATTAGACTTCCTACAAGTTGTCGATACAAAGTAGAATTTACAAATGGTGAAGTGCAACCGGCCTCAAGCTTGACTCTAGACAAGAAGGGAGTCAGATTTTCCTTATAACCATCCATGTGAAACCGAGAGAGAAGATCAAGAGCATACTTAGTTTGTGTGATGAATATCCCCGAGTCAGGCTGTGAGATTTGAATCCCAAGGAAGTAGTGCAACAAACCTAAGTTTGTAATGGAGAATCTATTCTGGAGGGATTCTTTGACCGTTGTAATGGATGATGAAAATCTCCATGTGATCAAAAGGTCATCAATATAAAGAACCAAAACCAAAAGTGAATCTTCTTGCCGCAAAAGATATACATTGGGATCTGAATGGCATCAAGTGAAACCTGCAGAAAGAAGGAAGGAATCCATTTTGGCATACCAAGCCCAAGGGGCCTGTTTGAGACCATATAAGGATTTCCTAAGTCTACAAACCAAGAAAGAATCATGAAAAAAACCTGTGGCTGTGTGAACATGTTAAACTTTTGTAATAACTAACTAAAAAGACTAACACCTAGTAGTTTAGAGCTAAGATAAAATTTATCATAGAACCGTCGAGATCGTAGCTTATTGAAATGCCTATAATGAAGTAACATGATTTTTTTTAATCTAATTACAACATTTCTACTTAGTATATGATTGCATTCTAAAAATGGACCTAAGAAGATCACAAGCAATTGAATTAGATGTTGCTACTTCAATACGGTGAAGAGATCTCACTAAAATAGCAACAAGGCCATGTTTAGATCTTATTTTACTAACAAAGCATGAAGAATAGATGCAAAAAAGATGATGCAAGCTATTCCATTTATTGAGTTGCGGAGTTAAATCACTTTAGTTTAGCATGATATATTAAACTTGCAGGAAAACACAGTAACTGACATCGATTATGACGGGACCGAAATCGGTTACCTATGACTAGCATTAGTTAGGTAAATAGGAACCGGCATCAGTTAGGGCTGACTGGCGTCGGTTACCTATGTGTGGGTGTTTTATTTAACTCATGGGAATTAGATTTAAACTTTTCATTAAAATAGATCTATTGATTGTAATTGCATGGCTAATTGCCCTAAGTTTGTATATGCCTATATAAGCAAGAAAGATAGGGTTTATAAGTAAGGATTAAAAGATTTAATGATTATTTTGAAAATAATTGTGAGAGAGAGAATTCTTGGAGAACAAGGAGAAACTTAAGAGAAAGAAAGTACTGTACATCTAAGAGGTGTGGAAGATTGTAGATATTCAATTGTATATCTTCTGAAATCTTTGGATAATAGATTGGTTTGTTTCTTGGTGGATGTAACTCACACTGGGTGAACCATGTTAAATTTGGTGTTGATTTATATCTCTTGTTTTGTATATTTCTTGTGGTAGAATATCTATTTTTATTGTATGTATGCTTAGATATGATATATTATATGTACAACCTTGTGCTAACCCCAAAAAATGGTATCAAAGTTTTGATTGAGGGTTTTTTGTGTTGACAAATTTACTCATAGAGGGTTTTCTTATTGAGTGGGAGCCACAAAAATGGTAGAAGAAAACAAATAGAAGTAGAGAATTTTAACGACCGAAATTATCAATTATGGAAGATGCAGATTGAGAATTATCTGTATCAAAGAGAGATTTGTACTTACCATTGGATGAAAAGTGTAGACCTACAAAGATGACTGATGAAGAATGGAAGATTCTTGACAGAAAGGCTTTGGGATCTATAAGATTGAGACTGAAAGCATATGTGGCTTCTAATATTACAGAAGTGACATCTACGGTTGAGTTAATGAAATCTCTTGATAATTTATATGAAAAACCTAGTGCTTCAAATAAATTTTATTTGATGAAGAAAATATTTAGTTCTAAGATGCATGAAGGTGGATCTGCATCTAGTCATTTGAATTATTTCCGATCTATTGTAAATCAATTAAAATCGGTTAATATTCCATTTGATGATGAATTGAAAACACTTTTATTCATATTATCTTTGCCTGATAGTTGGAATAACTTGGTAAAGACTATTAGTAATACAACATCTGCTAATACTATTTTGAAGTTTGATGATGTGGTTAGTATAATTTTGAATGAAGAAATTCGTAGGAAAAATACAGAGGAATCATCATTTGGGAATGTTTTGAATGTAGAAAGCAGAGGTAGGGAAAATGAGAGATCAAAGAGTAAGAATAATGTGAAATCAAAGTCAAGCAATGACAAATCTAAACCTAGAGAGGTAAGGGAATTACTTGTTGGAATTGTGGAAAGAAAGGACATGCAAAGAAATATTGTTGGTCAAAGGATAAAGAGAACCAACACCCAGAAACAGGTAAAGAGGAAAATATTACAGTAGAGGTAATGTAAGATGCTCTTATTATTTATTTGGAGAATAGAATAGAATCGTGGGTTTTAGATTCATGAGCTTCTTTCCATATAACCCCTAATAAGGGTTATTTTAGAAACTATGTCCAGAGAAATTTTGGGCATGTTTATTACTGGTAAAGGGGAAGTTCATCTAAAATTGCAAAATGAAAATACATGGATATTGAAATATGTGAGGCATGTGCCAAGCCTCAAGAGAAATTTTATTTCTGTAAGGCAATTACGTGAAGCTGGTTGCATGGTTACATTCACATCAGACTCTTGGAAAGTCACCAAGGGTGCTTTTGTTGTGGAAAGAGGTAAGAAGGTAGGAATGTTATATTTATCTACCTGTGTTATTGATTCATTTTCTTTTTTATCTACGTCATATTCAGATGCATGCATGTGGCATAATCGGTTGGACCATATGAGTCAAAAAAGAATGTATATCTTAAAGGCTAAGGGTAAGTTATCAGATTTGAAAGATTTAGATCTTGATTTATGTGAGCATTGTATCTTTGGAAAGTAAAAGAGAGTGAGAGTTATCAAAGTTGGGGCAAATAAGTAGAAGAAATTGGAGCTTGTACACTCAGATGTGTGGGGACCAGTCTAGGTAGCTTCTCATGGATGATCTTAATATTATGTTACTTTCATTAATGATGCTACAAGAAATGTATCGATTTATCGTATTAAACTTAAATAAGATGTTTTTGAGACTTTTAAAAGATGGAAAGTCCTTATTGAGAATGAATCAAATTCAAAGTTAAAGTGCCTTAGATCTGACAATGGTGGTGAAAAATGTAGTAAATATTTCAATGATTATTGTTCAGTGAATGAAATACGTAGAGAAATGATGGTTCCAAGAACACTACAAGAGAATGGTGTGCATAAAGAATGAACAAGACAATCATGGAACGTGCTAGAAGTATGAGGATACATGTTGGATGGCCCTTGCAGTTTCAGGTAGAAGTTGTTGATACATCAGTTTATTTGATTAACCATGGGATTTCAAGCTCACCAGATAGAAGAATACTAGAGGAAGCTTGGACCAAAAAAGAGGTAGATCTTTCTTTTCTTAAATTTTTTGGTTTAGAAAATTTTGTGCATATTGATAAGGAAAATAGGAAACGTTTGGATGTAAAATCCAAGAGATGCGCTTTCATTAGTTATGGATCTGGTGATTTTGGATTCTGTTTTTGAGATTTTAGAGAATTCTAAAATTATTAGGAGTCATGACATTTAATGTAATGAAAAGAGAATATACAAGGATCAAATTTTTGTACCCAAGGACAAACCGGTTGATAAGTTTGTGAATGAAAATGAACTCTCATATTTAAAACTCATACCTACAGGGTTATATAGTAACCAGTGTCAGTTGACCTCTGACCGATATCAGTTACAGAAGAGTCAAACTGACATCGCTTATCACAACCGACGTCGGCTACAGTTGACTGGCATCGGTCACTATCAGAATTGGAAACAAATGTCTAGGAGGTCTAGAATGAGCCTCCGGTACCCCAAACTCTTGTGAGAAGGTCACAAAGGGTAAGTTAACCTCTAGGAAGATTTACACCTTCTCTATCTTATTTATTATTGACTGATAATGGTGAACCAAATAGTTTTGAAGAAGCAATGTAGGATAATACTCACGTGCAATGGGAGCATGACATGGATGAGAAGATGGACTCCTAAGAACATAACCAGACTTGGGATATGGTTAAGTTGCTAGCATGTAAGAGAACATTGCAGAACAAGTGGGTTTACATGATCAAGGAAGAAGAGAGTGGACATAAAAGGTACAAGGCAAGACTTATAGTAAAGGGATTTACACAGAAAGTTGGTATTAACTTTGGCAAAATATTTTTTCCTGTTGTTAAAATGACTTTGATACGTATTGTATTGATTATAGTGGTAGTAGATGATTTACATTTAGAGAAACTAGATGTCAAGACAAATTTCCGTCATGGTGATTTGGATGAAGATATTTACTTGGGTATGAAGTCAAAGGTAAGGAGAAATTAGTGTGCAAGTTTAAAAAATCCTATATGGGCTCAAACAAGCTCTAACACAATGGTACATGAGGTTTGATAGTTTCATGCATGAGCATGGTTACTTGAGATGTGAATTGAATCATTGTGTTTATTTTAAGAAGCTTGAAAATGGGAGCTATATTATTTTGTTACTGTATGTGGATGATATGCTTATTGCAGGATCTAGAATGCAGTACATTGGTGAGATTAAGGGAAAGCTAGCTCATACATTTGCTATGAAGGATTTAGGAGCTGAAAAAAGAATCATTGACATGCAAATACATAGAGACATGAAGAATAATAAATTATATTTGTCTCAGGAGACTTATATCAATAAGGTGTTGGAAAGGTTTAACATGCAAGATTCAAAACCTGTAAGTACACCTATGCCAGGACACTTCAAATTGAGTAAAGATCAGTGCCATTCTTCACATGAGGAGGTCAGATACATGACATGAGTACCATATGCTTCAACATTTTGGAGTCTCATGTATGTTCTGGTTTGTACCAGACCAGGCATTGCACATGCAGTGGGAGTTGTGAGTATATTTATGGCCAATCCAGGTAAAGAGCACTAGAAAGCAGTCCACTGGATACTCAGGTATTTGAGAGGGACATCTAGCATACAATTATGCTATGGAGGTTCGTATATTTATTTATGTGGCTATGTTGATTCCGATATGGCTGGAGATTTGGATGGTAGAAGGAACACTACTGGATATGTTTTCACAGTAGGTGGGATGACAATTAATTGGATATCGAGATTGCAAAAGGTTATGGATTTGTCTACTATAGAGGTAGAGTATGTTGTAGCTACAAAAGCTAGCAAAGAGATGATATGGATGAGTATGTTCATGGAAGAGTTGGGAAAGGAGCAAGATGATTACAATTTTTTTAGTGACAGTCAGAGTGCAATTCATTTGGCAAAGAGCTCAACATTTTATTATAGAACGAAACACATTCAGTTGAGGTGTCACTTCATACGGTAGGTATTGGAGGATGGGTAGTTGAAACTAGAAAAGATTCACATGAGTGAAAACCCTACGGATATGCTAATGAAGCCATTAGCAAAAGAGAAGTTGGAGATACACTCCACTTCTGTTGGTCTCCAAGTTTGATATTTGAATAGGAAGAAACAAAGCTAAGGAAAGGATCCAAGAATGACATTGTATATGTACAGTATAATAATTTATCTCCAAGAGGGAGATTGTTGAGTTATGGAGCTCAATTAATTCAGTTTATCATGCTATATTAAACTTGAAAGAAAAAAAAGTAACTGACATCGATTATGAAGGGACCGACATCGGTCACCTATGATTGATATTAGTTAGGAAAGTAAGAACCGACATCGGTTAGGGATAACTAGCGTCAATTACCTGTGCGTGGGTGTTTTATTTAACTCATAGGAATTAGATCTAAATTTAGCATTAAAGCAGATCTATTGATTGTAATTAGATGGCTAAGTGTCATAAGTTTGTATATGTATATATAAGCATGAAAGCTAGGGTTTAGGCGTAAGGATTAAGAAAGTTAATGATTATTGTGAAACTAATTGTGTGAGAGAGAATTCTCGGAGAAGAAGGAGAAGCTTGAGAGAAAGAAAGTATTATACATTTGAGAGGTGTGAAAGTTTTTAGATCTTCAATTGTATATCATCTGAAAGCTTTGGATAATATATTGGATTGTTTATTGGTGGATGTAGCCCACACTGGGTGAACCACGTTAAATCCGGTGTTGATTTATATCTCTTGTTTTGTATATTTCTTCTGGTAGAATATCGGATTTTATTTCATATATGCTTAGATCTGATATATTATATGTATAACCTTGTGCTAACCCCAACACCATTAATGAAGTAAGGCTTTTGATCATATGTTTTATATGAGATACTATTCAAAGTATGGTGTTAGGTGTGAATGAAGGAGCTTGGTCCTTTATATATCTTTCCATTTGGGAGAATCTTAAATCCCAATGAATGTGGGATAAAAGATAAAGTAGATTTAGATTTTTCAATCATGCTTAGAAGAATTAACAAGTGATTAACAACTCATGGGAGTTGGTGATGATTTAATTAATCAACCATGATTAATTAATAGGCTAGAATAAGTTTTTAAGGCTATTTGGAGGTGATTTAAGAAGAATTTGATATGATTTGAAGCATTTGAAAGAAGGATTTAGCCAATAAAAAGTTTTATTGATTAAATGCATTGTTAAAAAGACTTAATTAACTTATGATATTTAATTAATCAATTCGAAGAGGATTATAACTAACGAAGTGTTTGTTAATTGACATCTGAAATGTGATAAAGGATGACTAATTAACAAAGTTTCGTTAATTGGCCAAAATAGAGGGAAACATTAGTTAATTAGTGAGAAATCACTAATTATAATGGAAAGGTAGGAAAGAGGATAATTAGTACAATTTTATCAATAAAACTACGTAAGTGGACTTTAGGTGTCTACATTTGCCCCTCTTTGGGGGGTGGCGTAAGCGACACCACTTCAAATATAGTAGAAAAGTATAAACAAATAAATTTTGAAGAGAAATTAGTAGAATGAAGGATGCCCCCTCGAGTGTCGATGGGGTGATATAAGAGTTCGATCGACAATCAAAAATATGAAGGAAACAGATAGAAGAAACGAGGTGGTGAGAGGGGATAAAAATGATTCCTACTACCCCAAGTGTTTTGGAAGAAAAAAATGATAGTGATAAGACATGCGAATGAAGAATATGGAAATATCTTTTACATCCATCTCGTTCAATAAATAACTCTATTTCATCACTTTGCTCATATGATCTACATCATCGACTCTTATTAAAATTTGTGCAAACAACAAAAGTGTAAAATAACGTGAAAAGTGATTATACTAACATTTTTTTCATTGCTAAAAACACTAACTCAATGAAACATACATAACATAATGCAATACAAGAAAGTAAACAAGATAACTTGACAAGGGAAACAAGTACAAAAACATACTCAAACAAACAAAGTTAAAATAGTTGCACCAATGTTTTTGTTATCAAGCTTCAATTCCCAAATGTTTGAGTTAACGACAAGGGTTGAAAATGGTGCCCCAAAGCAATGATACATGTGAGGGGAATATACAGAGGACTCAGGGGTCCTATGAAAAATCATTTGTGCACTATGAAATAGTACCAAGAAACTCGTTGTTGTTAGGGAACACAAACATAGTAAGCAAACCAACTTTGCTAATAGAGGTAGATCAAAATGATTTGCAAGTCATTTGCGAGAACAAGTGAGGCATGAAGAAAGATGTTTTTTAAGACAAATTTTGATGTTTGAGGACAATGCATTTGATACAGGCTTCAACTGCGTCCATGCTGTTTTCCAATTTTTGACATTTTTTGAAATTTACAAATTTTTGGATTTTTTTATTGTTTTACCAATTTTTTGGTTTTTGAAAAATTTGACCAATTTTTTTAATTTGGATTTTTATTAAATTTTAGATTTTTTTTAATTTTTTGAATTTTCCAAGAAGAAAACAATCTAGAAGAATGAAAATATATGTGGATATTGCCAAAAAAAATGTTGGGAAGCAAAAATATACCCCAAGTAGCAGAAAGGGTTGTCAGGAAGCAAAAAAAATTCCCTAGCGTAGAAAAAACGGGTTAAAAATGATTATTAAATAAAAATAGCCATCGTGACGAGTGCTAGAGGAATATAGAAGAATCACAGATCATACAATGGTGAGCTCAAGATAGATTTTGTTATGTATCCCCACAACGATGGATTGCACAGCTGCAGGTAGTAGACCCCGTGACTATGACAGATTATGAGGCTTGGTATGCCACAGTACTTATTTTGTTCCTTACGATCCCAATGACCATGATAGATTTACTTATAACTACAAAAATGCATGGTTTATAGGGACAAGATTTGAGAGACTAGGTCAGATTGGATCAACTTGAGGCTGAGAGAGAGTTATGGGCACAAGGCCAGGGTCCATAGGTATCTCTGTCGAGACATGTTTCTCAAAGTGCAGGTGATCTAGCTGCCTTGACGCAACATTTACAGTAGGTGAAAACATAATGAGATCAAGTGATTGCTGTGAGGGATCAACTAGCTGCAGAGAGGGTCCAATTACAGGCTGAGCTTGTGACCATGAGAATGGAGCATGATATGCTCCGGCAAGAAGGAGAAGCATCTGAATTCTAAGACTTAGTTTTTGAGTGTGCTGCCATCACGGGTGGGGAAACATATTACAGGATGTTATACCATGGGGCTGTTCCAATGGGTTAGAGGGTCATGGATTACAATCAACTAGTTGACGATAGGTCCAGATCTAGATCTCAGAGGCCATCTCGGTCGACTAGATTAGTTCAACAGGCATCAGCTCATCATGGAGCTTCTACACAACAAATGTCACCACCTCAGGGCTCATATCAGATGCCACCACCTGGACCTAGGCCAGGTAGTCCAGGGGTAGGAGAGAGTTGTGGTTGACTCTTTATATTGTATTGGATGTATATTTTTGATGTATTTCTCGTGATGAAGGCACATTTTTTATACGGATGTACTATGTATTATTTTTTATTATGCCTCATGATGAAGGCACATTTTTGATCCATGCCCATGATGGCTTTATTGTATCTTATGTATATCAAGACACATTATTTTGTACATATAAATTTGTATTATGATGTTATATGATGATGATGGACTATTTTTACTTATTACATTTTTTGTTATGAGATAACATGTTTAGTCCACATTTTTATTATGGTCTATGTTTGAGCGGGGGATAGAAGGTGATCCTTCTTGCCCCTCTTGGTGATATCTTATGATGTTAGCTTAGCATACATGTTTAATTTTCAGTTTCATGATGATGTAGCTTAACATTTATTGATATTTGATGTATAGATGTGATGATAGATGACATTATGATGAGATGAAAAAAAAATGTACAAGCAAAGAACAAGCACAAGTAAATCGAATCTAATCAAAGTAACACAACTATGTACAAGTATAGAAGATAAAATGAACTCAATGCAATGCAAAATAGATTAAAGTAACACTCAATCTAAGAAAACAAATGAATCCAATTTAAATCACACAAAATTAAGAATTAATGCAACCAAAACTATGCATAATCAAACAACTAAAGTAAGCAAATTACTATGTTTTTGCGAGATAGTTTTGAAACATTTTTGGTATTATCTCAAGACAATGTTATATTGTTTGGGAGTTTTCTATGAAATGTATTTGAATGTCTTGATTTTTATGATGAAACATATTTGAATGTTTTTGTATTTTTGACTAACATATTCGAATGTTTTTGAGATTTTCAAAAAAATTTATGCATGTTTTTACGATTTTTCAAAAAAATTCCAAAGCTATGTGTAAGGAAACGAAGAAATGTCGATGCCCCCAACGTTAGATGGTATATACAAGGGCAAAGTGCCACACATATGCTAAATAATTGAAGATGAAAATTTTTCCTCAGTGTGAGATGGGAATATACAAAGGAAAACTCTTCACACACAAAAGTTGGAGCAACCGGATCAAGGCCAAGAGGGATAGGATCAAAAGTATCTCAGACTCAGGAAAGGACTAGCTTAGGATAAAGCCATCATAATCCTATATATTGAGATACTTTTGAAAAACTGACCCTCTAATGGCGTTGGAAACCATTTTTCACCAAAGGACTTGTCCAAAGTGCCACAATTGCGTGGTTTTCACATTTAGACACATTGGTTTCTCTTTTCTTTTTCTGATTTTATTATTTTTTGTTTGATTTTATGATTTTTGAGGGACCCCATACTTAAGCATAAAAAAACTTAAGATGTATGGTGTTTATGGGTTCCTTTAGTTCATCACCATCTGAGTGAGCAAGTTTGTATGCACCTGAATCATATTTAGCAACCACAACATATGGCCCTAACCAGTTTGGCTAGAACTTTCCTTTTTTTTTCACTGTTTTTCATGGTATTGAGCTGATTTTATTTCATCACAAGGTTTCTTATCTCAAATTGGCAAGGTAGTATTATTTTGTTATAACTTCTACACACTTGATTCTGATACACTTTGAGGTGATCAAGGGCGTGAAGTATCTTCTCATCCAATAGCTCTAGCTCTGCTAGCCGAGCCACTCTATAATCCTCCTCTTTATCCAGGTACTCTCTCAATTCTATGCGCAAAGAGGGGAGCTCGATCTCAAGAGGTAAAATGGCTTCAGTGCAAAATAATAGGGAATATAGAGTTACGCCAGTAAGGGTGTGGATGGATGTTCTATATGCCTAGAAGGTTGGGTGAATTTGTAGATGCTAGTTGTGGCCATTTTTTCTCACCATCTTCTCCATAATATGAACAAGGATTTTATTTGTGGACTCAACATGTTCATTACCTTGAGGGTAATAGGGGTTTGAGTACTTGAGACTGATTTGAAAGCATTGACATAATGCCTTCATGTTTTTATTTTTGAAGGATTTACCATTGTTCGTGACAAGGGAAGAAGGGATGCCATAACAAAAAATTATATGGTTCATTATAAACTTGGATATCTAGACACCCGTGATATAGGTGAGAGGAAAATCCTTTACCCGTTTTGTGAAGTACTCAGTGGCAGTGATAATGAACATATGGCCGTTAGAGGATGTTGGGGTAAGCTTTCCAATGAGATCGAGCCCCCACTTTGAAAAAGGCCATGGTGTTGTAATAGGGTGCAAGGATTACATTAGCGCATGAATCAAATTGTCATGTTTCTAACATAACAAACACTTCTTTACATATTTGCAACAATCATTTTCCATGGTAGGCCAATAATAGCGTACTCTTAGTATCTTTTTGGCAAGGAATATCAAATTTGTATGGGCTCCACAGATACCTTAGTGCACCTCCTTAATTTCTAAGATGGATTCTTTGACGTTAAGACAACACAACAGATTCTCGTCATACCCTCTACAATAGAGAGTGCCCCCAAGTAAGGTGTAGCGGGCTATACACTAGATAAGGTTTTTTTTTATTAGAATGGGAAATTTCTATAGGGAAGGTTCCATCATGAAGGTAATTGAAAATATCAAGGTACCACAATGAATGGGGACCAAAAACTTCACATATCAGAAAAGACTCTGACATGTCATACGCTGGCATCAGTAAGTGATCCAAAAAGAAAGGTATATCATTCTATCTAGGTGGGATGCGTAATAAAGAACCAATTATAGCCATAACGTCTACCACTTGATTATACCCTCTAGGAATCTGATCTGAAAATAATCAAGTTTTTATCTACCTGATCTCGGACCCTTATAGGATTTAATTATTTGCCGATAATTTGCTCCTTTTTCAGTAATCAATTTAAAAATAAATACAAGATAATAAAGAAAATTGCACAATGATTGATTACGGAGTTCGGAAATTTTCTACGTCTTCGGGTTCTTATCGAACCATTCCACTAGTCAAAAATTATAAGTTACAATAGTACTTTCACAAGAAAACCTAATGGAAACTATTAAGAACTTGCTTAAAAGAATAACTAGACCTTCAGAAGAAAAGGGTGAAAAATAGCGCCTGACTTCCCCTTTCCTAACGTATTCGGCAAGCTTGATGGCACCAGCTCCACTATTCAGAATCCTTGGGTTCTCGATTGGCCTTCCAGATGCTTCGTAACGCCCTATGGAACTTCAGACGATATTCCAGGATTCACAATAATTTGGTGTGGCGCTATGGGCCGACTAGGTAGTATTAATAACTCCTAGCCACAATAATTTTAATTTACTATTGCCTAAAAATAATAGGTCAATAATAATTAAAATAATAATGCCTAAATAAATTAGGTCTTCACACAACTATGCCCATGGCAACTACCTCTCCTCTTGGCTTGCTCTCCGCCTTTCTGAGCTCTAGGAATGAGCTTCTTTGTTACGTTGTGTGTCCATTAAAATGATATGGGTTCCCTATTTATACAAAAATAGGGCCCGTAAAATAATGCCTCAAATTATTTATCCTTAGGCTAATATTAGCCTCATCCCGTAACATGTGTAATGGGATTAAATCCCTAGTTGGCAGATTGCATGATTAATGGGATAAAAATCCCAATTTGGGCGACACTGTAATTATTTTAGGCTTTAATAAGCCTTTCCACACATGTTTAAAGTGGTCAAAGGACCACTTGAGGCATAACCGTCCCACCTCCTTCTCCTCATGTGGAAGCTTCCACGCATGACCTTGCATGCCCCCACCACTCCATCACCACGTGGTCTTAGCATGTCATTGGGGTTGAAAGATTTGTTTGGCCGAGCTATGTGGTGTGCTTTGTGACCGACTGAGATATGTGGGGAATGTGGGTCTCACCAAGATTTGACCCAAACATTGCAAATTGAAATTGTATAGTAATATGGTGAATAATATAAAATTCAGCCATATAAGACTATGATATTCAAAATGAAATATGGCTAAGTGGTGGCAAGCCACATGGTGGCTTGTGGACCCACCACGTCGGTGATAATACCATAGTCCACACGGCGGCTGGGCTCCCTTCCATAATAAAAGTTGTGCCTCTTGTTCTGACGAGATGTCTTTTTACGATCATCGAAGACCGAAGATCGGAAAACCCACAAATGAATCCCTTTGCCTTTTTTTCCATGTGTCATAGTGCCCTTGGTCCAATATTGACTAGTTGGACCATAGTTGACTTTCTTGTTGACTGAACTTTGACTGGACACAACTAGAGCTCCCGATGTCCATTTTTTGCGTTCTCACAGTTGCTGGAAAGATATCGAAATGATATTCTACATTGACACAATTTAGGGATGTTTAGGGAACTTCAAAAATTATCCCTTGATCACACCTCCCCCACTGAGAAAGGATTTTTGTCCTAAAAAGCTTATATTGGAACATTTTGTCATCCCGTCCGGAATCTGAAAACTCTGCTGCCACCTCGGAAGTGTTAATGTAGTATACCCTTGGGTCTTCTCCTCTGCAACCTTCTCACTTCAAAATTTTTTCTCCGATTCTAGGACCTGTGGGTTATGGGCCCACGATGCTTTCGTTGCGCCACTCTGATATCTGAAGAATACCTCCACGCCTCTGTTGTATGGTGCTAAGTTTCTACATAAAACCTCAATGCTCCTACTGTGTGGTGCTAAGCTTCATGATATCTAACAATAAGGATCTTACTTTACTCTCTAACATAGCTTCTGGCTCCATGTTGATTTCGTAGAATCTAAACTAGTTTGAAGGAACTCCATGTTACGTAGATCTATTATTGATCTGATGTCGATGATGGACAATAACTTGTCCTTTTTCAGAACTCAACGCCTCCAATACATGATGCTAAGCCTCTTTCAAGACCTCAAGCCTCCAATGCATGATGCTAAGTTTGTTACAGAGTTCAACGCCTCCAATAAATGATGCTAAGCCTCTTTCAAGACCTCAAGCCTCCATGCACGATGCTAAGTATGTTGATCAGCTACCATTCAGATGTGTGGTTGTAATGCCTTCACAACGAATGACGTTTCAAGCTGATCCTTTGAGAGCTCCTCTTGTTGACACACTAATATCAGGTACCACTTTGTTGCACGGTCACAATGCCTCTACACATAATGAAGTTCTAACCCGACGTTAATGCCAATGTTGATTCAGTTACCATTCTGCTGCATGGTCACAATGCCTCTACACAGAATGAAGTTCCAAGATGACTCCTGCGAAGTCTACTATTTGCATAAATGGCATATCAATATCCAAGCTTTATATGAGTTAATTCCTATATCCAAGCTGTAACAGGTACTCACACGCTGATTAGGAGATATGTTTAGAGAATTAATCAAATTTTCTAAGTAAGAAAATCCACTGAGTATGGTAAACCTTTCTCTCAACACTTTCTCACAAAATCTGATCTCCAAACAAATACTCCATACTATTCATCAATCTGAATTATGCAATATAATTGAAACAATTGTTGACTTACCAATTTTAAAGGAATTTCAAGTTTAGGTATTACCTGGTCCTAGGTTGAATTGTCAACTGGTGGTGGAGTAGAAACTTCCTTTTCCTTTGCAATAGGCCTCCATTCCATCTTTGGCTTGTCATCACTCTGATGGCGAGATGGATGCAGTTTCCAAGAATTTTCCACCCGATGCCCATTCCTCTTGCAATGAGCACAAAAATTCCTCTTAACATCCTTTTTCTGGTATGAGAAAGTCTTTCTTCCATTTCTTGACTCTGCATGACGAGATTGGTCTTTTTGATTTTCCTTGTTCCTGACGAACGACACCAACTTCTTCATTAGTGTCCTTCTCTTCCCGCATCTGGCCACAAAATGATTATGCAATCCACAAAAAGTACATGGAAAGGAATTCCACATATTTTGAAAATCATAACCATACTTCTTAAGATGGAAAAGTGGATCAAATGTTTTACTATGCTTATGATTATGGTAAGAAACTAGAGGTGGAATCTCATTAACTCTTTGCTGATTTCTTTTACCACATCCTACCTGTGATGACAAAGCAAAAATTTCCTTCTCAAAATCTTCTTGCAGGACTAGTGGGGTATTCTCTTTGCTTTTGGAATCTTGTATCCCATCAGCGTTCTTGGAGCATTCTCCAATTTCCATCCCTGCACTAGAAAAAACCAAACCTACAAAATGAGGATGATCCTTGACATGTATTAAGTTAGATATGCCTTGGTCATTTTTACCAAGGCCTCTTCCATCAAATCCCATTTTATCTAGTAACTTGGATCCAATGCCTCTAGTATGATTTTCAAACAATCCAAAGAATTCATTACCTGAATCTGAAACTGAATGGGAGGAAGAAGAAGATTCCAGTGGTGAAAAAAATTATAGTGCATGCCATGGTCACTACATCTGGAGTTGAAGGTATTTCCTTTCTCTGATCACCACATTTCAACCTTGCCAAGAGCTCATCCTTGGTTTGCAATTCTGATTTTAATTGAGTATTATCCTCTTCCAAGGAGTAATGCATTGATCACAGGAGAGAGTTATCTTCCTGGATATAGTGATTATAAGCTTCAACCTCATTGAGCTTCGCCTATTTAGACATATTTCCCATAGTGCACTTGTACCCTGTTCACACAAATTGAACCAACTGCACCAATCTTGAAGCAATCACTCTGTTAATCAAATTTACTGAAGCAAAAATGGAGCTAAACTAGATTTGTCCAAATTTGATTTGCATAAAGAACTCTTTCAATGTATCAACCACTTTTTATAAGGAATGGGTTTTTCATCCTTAACTTTATACTAATCTGTAACTTGTTTGATAATCAACATAAAATCTCCAGTCACGTTTAGCTACCTGATATCCCAATGTATTTCTATCTTCATCCCTACAATGAGAGATTCATATTCTACTATGTTATTTGTGCATGTGAATCATATTTTGAAAGCTTGTGGGATCAAGTCCCCTACATGAGTTATAAGCACAACTCTTGTTATTGAACCATGGAATGTGAAGGATCCATCAAAAGACATTTTCCATGTTATGGATTCCTTGAGATACATTAGTGAAGCATTTGGAAGTTCCAAACTCAATGGTTACGTGCCTGGTAAAGGGCCTAAAGCTAATTTATCTTCCAGTACCTGCCCCTTGATTGATTTCTGATGGATGTATTCTATATAAAATTCATTTAGTAGGATGATCCAATTGGCCATCCCTCCTGCAAGCATTGGGTTTTGATAGTAGATACTTCAATGGGTCCACCTTTGATATTATCTTGATTTTGTTGTTTAGTAAATAATGCCACAATTTTTAAAAGGGAAAAAACTATAGCCAAGCAATCCTTCTCAATATGTGGGTAATTGATCTCATAAGAAATCAATGTATGACTTAGATAATGTACAATCTTTTCCTTCTGCTCCCTATCATATTGGGCCAAGAGTGCTCCAATTGCAAATTATGTAGAAGAAATATACAACAACAGGGGTTCACCTGTGGTAAGTGGCATTAGAACAAGGGGTTTTGAAAAATACTCTTTAAGAAAAGAAAACACTTGTTGTTATAGACCCCATAAAATGTTGACATCCTATTTGATAAGATGCGCAAATGAGTGGCACTTGTCTATGATCTGGGAAATGAATCTCTTGATTGCTTGAATTTTTCCTTGCAAGCTGCATAGTTATTTGATGTTTATGGGAGGAGACATCTCTGTGATAGCCGAGACCTTAATTGGGTATACTTAAATTCCCCTTCGTGATACAATAAAACCTAGTAATTTACCTGATAACACACAAAAGACATATTTCTTTGGATTGAGATCAACCTTGTAGTCCTTTAGATGATAAAAGATGTGCCATAGAATAGCTGGATGGTCTTCTCTTGTTATGGACTTTCCTAGGATGTTGTCCACATAATATTCCATTATGTCATTGATCATATCATGAAAGATGACGGTTATAGCCCGTTGATAAGTTGCACCTCCATTATTGAGGCCAAAGGGCATAGTTGTGTAATAGAATGTCCCCCAAGGGGTTGTGAAATATGTCTTATGTCGATCCTCCTCCACAATCATAATCTTATTATAACATGAGAAGCCATCCATGTTTGATATCATTTCATATTTAGTTGTGGAATTGACAATCATGTCGATATTGGGGAGAGGAAAGTCATCTTTAGGACAAGCTTTGTTTATGTCTCTAAAATCTGTAAAAATTATGATCCCTGTGGGATTTTTCTGTACAGGTAAAACATTCAAAATCCACTCTGAGTAATCAATAGGCCAAATGAAGCCTATTTCCAATAATTTTTCCAGCTCGTCTTTAACCAACAAAGCAACACGAGGATACATTTTCCTGAGCTTTTGTTTAACATGATTTGTGTCTTTGTGCACAATAATATTATGCACTACTAGTGTTGGATCAAGTCTTGTCATGTCTGCGTAGGACCAATAAAATATATCAGAGAATTCATGTAAAATCAAGACAAATGTCTTTTGTTCTCGAGTTGAGAGAAAATCTCCCAACTTAACCATCCAAGGTAATTCCTCTGTTCCGATGTTGACCTCAATAGTCTCCTCCACAAGAATCTTAGATTATTCTTCCATACCCATAGGATCAGGGGGGGAGGTTGAGATGTGCTTCCAAGGGTGTCTCAATGAGATTTTCACCCTTGTACAATTCAATTTCTTTGTCCTTTAATTTTTCCTTTTGTTTGTCTACCTAAACCCTAAACCCTAAACCCTAAACCCTAAACCCTACCAATGCCTCAAATAGGTTTCCACTGTCAAACTTGGACTTTTTTTTTTGCAAGGCTTCTTTGTGGAATTTTTTCCCTTGATTTTTAATTTATTTTGATGACCACAAAGCTCATCCTCCTCCCTAATATACGTGCATGTGTCAAGGTTAATGGAGAATCCTTTTTTATGATCACCTCCTGGGATGTCATCTCGTATACCCATAAACTCACCAATAGCTTCATCATTAGAAAATAAGTCAATTGGTACATGTTGTTGTTGGTCCGAATTCACCAAGGAAGGATAAACAAGGCTTAATTTAGGAATGGGGATAGGTAAGGCATGGGATATGGTCAATATATCTATATTAGAAAATAGTTTGGTGGAGGAAAGGTCTTTGTAAAGACTATACCAGGAATCTATTTTGCTTTCATAACCTGACTCACTATCTTCACGTTCAGAGGTAGTGGCGTCACACACAGGTTGAATAGATCCATATGGTCAAAGGGCAATACCATACTTAAGAACCTTCTGATGTGGTATCAGAATATCTTCCCACATACCTTGTTCATTTATGCCAAATTCGTATCCTTTGTATCCCATAACATACATAATTTTATCAGGGATATCAAATGAGGGTGATTGATAACATGGAGCCTTCTCATCATGCAGAGGTCAGGATACAATATTTTTAAACAAATTTTCATCGATTAATAGTCCACCAAGAGTGAAAGCATCAAGTTTTTAATTCTCCTTGGACTGTTGATACTTGTAACAGGGCCTACCCCATGTCTTGGGTGATAGGGGAAGGTTTGAAACTAGAAGGACCTATTGGAGATCATACTCCCTGCAATAGGTTAAAAGGGTATTCATATCCCATGTAGTAAAGGGATAAAATTACGTTGAATTACCATTGTCATTAAGGGTCAAGGAATCTCAATCAACCTGCGAGGTGAGAGCCTCAAATTGAGTCGGAACAACCATCTTTGTGGAAGGTCAATCAACAAAATTAGGGAAGTAACCTGATAATGCTCTGTAATGAGAAAAAGGTTGAGAATCGCCAAGAATAGTTATAATTTTCCCTTCATAGTATATCTTCAAACACTGGTGATATGTAGAAGATACGACCTACATGACATGAATCCATGAGTGGCTAAGAAGTATGCTATAAGGCAGTTTCAAGTCTAAAACATGGAACTTTGTATCATCGGTAGTAGGCCCTACTCCCAGTGAGAATGTTATCATACCGGCTGACTGTTGCTCTTCATTTTCATACACCTTGATGGTGATGACCTTTATTTCCAAATTTGTTTTAGTACGACACAGTTACCCAACTAGTTTCAAGGTACAAATGTTTAGACCTGATCCACCGTCCATAGGCACTCGTTTAATTTTCTTATGATTGACAATAAACTCAATGTGTAAGGGAAAATTTTGTGAAGGATCTTCTGCAGGAATTTACTCTTGACTAAATATTATATGCTCCAATGGAGCAATCTGTGCAACCATTTCTTGGAATCGGGTAGTGTCTTACAAAGGATCTCCTTGTGTATGTTAGATATCTTAAGAAGATCTAGATCGAGATCTTAGGGATAGGCTTCTCAAGTTTCTCCAAGACATCATAGTGACTATCACGAGGGGTAGACAAAGGAGGTTTTGAAATAAAAAGGTGAGCACATCGCATTGCCATGATGCACTATATTTGTTTGACCTTTATTGTGTTGATATGCTCAATGAATGGGTTTACAAAACCAATTACGACATCATAAGAATTGTTCTTTTTAGAAACATAATTTGTATCTTTATAGATATAACCAATACCTTTATTTTGGGATGTATCTCCTTAATCCAAATTTTCCTTTCCTTTGTTATGTTTAGGGAAAGGTTCTTTATAGATTCCCAAGTCATCATTGGCATAATTGTTAGTGCCCGAAAAATCCATTTCCACGGCACCACTTTTAATTAGATCCTAGATATAGTGCTTCAGTTTTAGGCACTTATCAATTTAGTGACCCTTAACACGATGAAACGCATAATATTCGTTTTCTCTAAACCATGATGGTTTAGGTGCATCATTGGCATAAGGGATTGTTTCTAGGTACTTGAACATGTTAACCACCTTTAACTGTTTAAGTATCGATGACATAGAGTCAGATAGAGGAGTAAATGTATGACATTTGAACTCAAGGGCCGAAGGTCCCTTAGCTAGTTTAAAAGGAGTACAATTTTGAACCGATTGGACCCATTTAAAATCTATAATACCGCCACCTACAAATTTTTTGTTTTTCATTAGGATTTTGATCATGGTTTTCATGTGAGAAGGGTTTCGAGGTCCCTTTTGTCAAAAACTCTTTTTTTATTTTGGCACCTTGTTCTATAACCTCCGTGAATGGATTACCACAATGAATTTGCAAGTAGAAAGTGATCTCAGGGTGTAAGTTAGGTATACAGATGCTGACTAACTATTTATCCAGTATGGAGCAAGGGAAATGACTAGATTACCCTTTCCATATTTGTAAGAAACCAACAAAGCTATCATTGTTGCGTTGTTTTGTATTATACAAGTTAATCATAGTAATGTCATTCTTCATGTTGAAGGAGAAGTGGCATACAAATATTTCAGCCAATTGTGGCCATGTAGAGATGGATCCTTTTGGTATATGCAAGAACCAATTGAGCACTTGACCCCTTAAACTCCACGAGAAAAGGCGTATAAGATAATTGTCACTAAAAGTGACTTCTTGGCAAGCCATGAAGAAGTCTTTGACATGATCCCTTGGATAACCCTTGCCCTTATATTTGTCAAATTTTGGACATTCAAAGTGTCTAGGGAAAGGAATTTGTAACATATCCCTATCTAATGGATATGGACACAACTCTTAAAATTTATATTTCTTATTAGGTCCTAACTTACCTTCTTATAAGGCAGTAAATGTGTTCTTCATAGATAAGAATTTTTTTAAAAAGAGTCAGTCATGTGTCAATGGGTTAGGCCTATACAAGCTATTAAGCCTAGTTGTTTCTTCACCTTTGTCATCTGTATATAACTCTTCATAACCTCTTTTAGATTTGTCTTGTTTAGGAGTTTTAGAATAAGACAAATAACATGACGCTTTTGGTTTTTCTTACCTATGAGTCTTGGTATAAAAATATGAATACGAAGCTCTAGGTTTTTCTTGTCTAGGAGCCTTTGTGGATTCCTTATTAATGTGTGAAGCCAAACTTTCCAATTGGCAAGAAAGGGATTGGATTTTTTCTTCTAATGTAACCTCTTAGGTTGGTATCTCTTTATGAGTTTCATGAGAGGGAGGTTGTTCATGATTGGCATGCTCTTCATGATCCTCACAATGTATTTTGACAATGGGGATGTGATATCCACCATCATTTTGAGAAGTCCCTTCTTCCTTATTCCTTTGGTTGGAAGTAGAAGCATGTCCTAGGTTTAAGATTTCATCAACGTTATGCAGAGGGTGATTTACTTCTTCCTCTCCTTGAACCATGCTGGAAAGGAGAGAGGGATCAATGTAGATTACAACGTAGACCCTAAAGCTACGAAGCACATAAGAACCTTATTTCTACTTTGGAACAAGAAGTTGTCAATTTGGGCTAGAATAACTTCAAATTATTTCCAAGGAGAATTCTCCTCACCACCAATATGATGAACTATAACGTTGTCTTATAAAAATGGATTTAACTTGTCATCTGTAAAGGGATTTTACCCTGATTTGTAATGTCCCATCCTTTTCGTAGGAGGCATAATAAGAAACGTTTTTATTAAGGTTGATTAAAATGAACCCTAGGTAAAACTGAGCAGTGTAACGACGTTAATCTATCACAAAGAATGTCAAATAAAGAATGGTAACAAGTCAAAAGGAAATATGCACTAAGGAAACCAATGAATATATAATGACACCCTAACTAAAGTACATGTAACAACAAGTAGCTTGGACACAAAAATCAAGTACAAGACTGATCCAATCACAAGAATAGTTACTCCCTACATTTTTCAAGTATAGGTCTAGTGAAAATAGTGACAACATAATATCACCACTTAGGTTAAGTTTAAAACAATCAAGACCTAAATACTAAGAAGGTGTTGACGCGATCTCCCAACAAGGTATACTAAAAAAAAATTAGATACAAAAAAAGTCTAAGTCCTTGGAAATGGAGGTATGTTATTTAGACATGTTAATCAAGCTTTGTGGAAAAAGAAAGATTTTAGTATCAAAATGATGTCACCACAATGCAACAACGTAACAACGAAACTTTCCTAAATGAAAGACAATGTTGGGATCCAAAATAAGTCTAAGTATATCAAGAAGTTTTTAGTTATGCAAGTAGTGTATCAATACAACTTAGAGACTTAGATCAAGTTTCAAAAAGGAAACAAGACGTAAGTGTCACAAATTTTATCAATATGATGTGATCATCATAACAACTAAAAGGAAGTCAATGATGAGACAACCTAACTACAATTAAGTCTTGATATGGGTATCAAGATGATGACTACTAAGATAAAAAGACGTACCAACACAATTTCAATGCTTACTATTGTATTCGCAATAAGGAAGGATGTAAGTGGGTTCAAAATTGGTGGAAAAAATATTTGATAGCACTACATATGTATGCTTTCTTTTGTCTTAAAATGGGAAACAAGAAAACAAAGGAGTAGACCAAGTGGTGATGAAAAATACTTGGTGTAACTTTGGTAGAGTTTTTCCTTGTCGTAGGACAAATGAAAAACTAGAACAAAGTAACACTTTGTAAATTTTGTGATGAAATAACACTAGGCTCAAACTTTGATAGACTTTCCCCTTGTTCAAAATAACAAGGTTTTGACTCCAAAATAATTTCTTGCTTCTTGAGAGCTCTATATAACGCGATGGATAAAGTCTAGTTGGCTCTAAGCGACAAGCTTCCTATTGTTTCACTCTCTAGGTGTCACAAACTATCTTTGCGAGTGTAGTTTTCCAAGAAATTAACATTGACTAAATCAAGGAGTATCCTAAATTTACTTTACCCCTTTCGATACAATGAGCAATAAATTGCATTAAGTTGTATCTCACTTGGGTTGCGTGAAGATAATTTTTGACGCTAATCTTACAAAGGCGTACTAGTCAGTTGGGAAGCGAAGCACTTTTTGTTTCGTTCACCATTTATCTCAAGGTATGAACTAATTTAGGGCTCCTGGGGTAATCGTAACAATTATTTTTATGGCTTATGCCAAGATACTTCCTCTAATTCAAAGCAGAGGATTCGTAGCTCTTAACCAAAACCTACAAACATAGTGTGTTGAATAATGTGGTTTGTTTTTTATCTTTCGGATTAAGAAATGAGGTTTAGAACACCATTGGAAACCTACAACACACATGTAGTTAGAGTTTGTTTAGTTCCTAAGTCTTTGACAAGAGTTTTTTAAGTCATGTGCACAAATGGTCTTAGTAATTTCCAATAGAAAGTGAACCAAAGTTGCTTTTGATTTTCAAGATCATCCAAGGATGCAAGAGAAGAGAATACACAATAATTTTATCCAAATAGATAAATGCAAAGGAAAACTTTAAACCAAATGAACTTTAAACAGAGCTTGATGATTTTTTCATTCCCTTAAGCCAAAAATGAAAGATTAATTTTTCAATGTAACCAAAATTTTAGAAAATGAAAACTAAAAGTTGTTTTTGATTCTCAAAATCACCCTAAGGTGCAAGAGAAGAACATACACAAAATTTTATCCTAACGTGTATAAAGCATGGAAACAAAAGAATTCATCATAAATTAAGAAAAAAATATAGAAATATGATTATAAATGTTAAAAACCTACAGAAAACAGTTATAAAAAACTTGTATCCAATAGAAACACAAAAATCCAGAAGTTCAAATCTCGAAGTTAGTGCCAAATTTAAACAGATCATGGTATTGTGTACCTTTTAACAACAATGCGGTTATTAGAATAGTAACGCTTCCCAAGTAACACCAACATGGATTTCAAAAAAATATCATGCCTATGATAAAAACACATATTTTCAGCAGATACTACAACACCAATGCGGCCAGAGAGACACCGACGCGCCCCTTATGAAAAATACGCGGGTCTGAGACAAAGAGCTATAACATAGTGTAACAGATACACAGCCGAAGAAACACCAATGTGACCCTTTTGATGGAAACATAGACCTTGTAACACCAATTCATCCCTTGTAACACTAGGGCATGACTTGTGATAGTAACGCATGGCATAATAACGTTAATGTGGACTTGCTTTAGATGATCAAAACACAAGAATTTTTGACAAAAAATTGTCAAAAAGCTAGAAAATTTGTCAATTTGATCCAAATTTGAGAGCACCTCACCTCCTTTGATCCTACATAGAGCACAAAAACAAAGTAATCCTAACTAAGCTAGTTAAGGAACTTCATATTTATCTAAAAATGCAAAAGAGGGTTAGTAAATTAAAACTTTGAAATTAATCTAAAAATCTTGAAAATGAATGCAAAGGATAATGGATTATGTCTCACCGGGTTTGCCAAATGTGAACATGCTTAACTTTTGCAATAGCTAACTAAAAATACTAACACCTAGTACTCCAAAGCCAAGTCCAAATTTATCATAGAACCATCAATATCATAGCTTATTGAAATGACTACAATGAATTAACATGAAATTGTTCATCTAATTACAACATTTCTACTTAGTATATGATTGCATTCTAAAACTGGACCTAAGAAGATCACAAACAATCAAATTAGATGTTTCTACTTCAATATGTGAAGAGATATCACTAAAATGGCAACAAGGCCATGTTTAGATCTTCTATTAATAGTCAAGCATGAAGAGTGGATGCAAAAGAGATGATGCAAGATATTCCTTTAATGGAGTAAGGCTCTTGATCATATGTTTTATATGAGATACTATTAAAAATATGGTGTAAGGTGTGAAGGAAAGAGCTTGGTCCTTTATATAGCTTTCCATTTGGGAGAAGCTTGAATCCCAATGAATGTGGGATAAAGGATAAAGTAGATTTAGAATTGTTAATCATGCTTAGAAGAATTAATGAGTGATTAGCAACTCATAGAAGTTGGAGATGATTTCATTAATCAACTAAGATTAATTAATAGGCTAGAATAAGATTTTTAGGCTATTTGGAGGTGATTTAGGAAGAATTTTGATATGATTTGAAGCATTTGAAAGCAGGATTTAGCCAATAAAAGAGTTTATTGATTAAATGCATTGTTAAAAAGGCTTAATTAACTTATGATAGTTAATTAATCAATTTGAAGAGGATTTATAATTAATGAAGTGCCCTTAATTGGCATCCAAAAGGTGATAAAGGCTAGTTAATTAACGAAGTTTCACTAATTGACCAAAATAGAGGGAAACATTAGTTAATTAGTATGAAATCACTTACTATAATGGAAATGATAGGAAAGAGGATAGTTAGTACAATTTTAGCAATAAAACTACGTAAGCGGATTTTAGGTGTCTACAGGTTGTTCTATGTAGATCTCCTCCTTGAGGTCATCATGAAGAAAGACACTCTTCACATCCATTTGATGAACATCCTTGTGATAAATGGAAGAAATCACAAGAGTAAGTCTAATTGAGTTCATTTTGGTGACATGTGCAAAGGTATCATAATAGTCAAATTCAAGAACTTGAGAGAATTTTTTACAACTAACCATGATTTAAACTTGTCAACAGGCCCATCTGCTACGTATTTTGTCTAATAAATCCATCTGCATCGAACAACCTTTCTTCCCTTAGGAAGTGTCTGTTAGGTTGTGGAGATAAATAGCTTCACTAGAGCATGCGTTACAAAGTGACTGGAAAACACAGTAACTATCATCGGTTAAGGGGAACTGACATCGGTCACCTGGGACCGACATTGGTCAGTAAAGGAGGAACTGACATCGGTTAGGGATAACCAACGTCGGTTACCTATGCGGGAGTGTTTTAATTAACTCTCAGGAATTAGATCTATTTTTTAGCATTAAAGTACATCTATTGATTGTAATTGCATGGCTAAGTGCCCTAAGTTTATATACACCTATATAATCATGAAAGATAGGGTTTAGAAGAGAGTTAAGAGAAGGATTGAATTAGATCCTTGATTCTCCTAGATTGAGAGGATGAAGACGAAGAATAAGAAGAAAAAGAAAGAACATGTTATATGAAGACAAAGTCTCCATGGAAAGGAGCTGGACAGAAGGGAATTAGAAGGTACATCTAATGGTGAGAAGAGGGTAACATCTTCTACTATATTTTATTTGTATAGTTATTGTCTTATTGTAATGGCTTGCATAGTATGCAAAACACATAGAGTTTCTTCTTGTAAATCCACATGTTGGTGAGATCTTGTATTGTAGATCCATGTAGATCTAGTCTTATATTGGTTGATCCACAAGTTGTGAGATCTTGTGTTGTAGATCCATGTAGATATAGTATTGTAGAGGAGGTTGTATTCATGTTTGCATAGGTTATGCATGTAGTGATGGAGAGACATACTTACTTCTTCATGCATAGTCATAGTTGCACATATGGTAGCGCCCATGTGAGAGGTCTTGTTTGTAGATCCACAAAGAACTTGGTAACGGTTCAAAGATGCAGTAGTTCTGGGTTATGTGAGATTTTTTGGTGGTGTTTGGAGGCATAGTTGTAGTACACTCATGGAGATCCATTTAGAGATATGAGGAGAGGAGATACTCTTGGTGAGATGCATTGTACTCTTGTATTGAAGAGTTGGTTTGTACTCTTGTTGTATTATATATGAGATCTCAATCTTTGGTGGACGTAGCCCACATTGGGTGAACCATGATACATGTTGTGTTATGTGTGTTGTACTTTGTCTTGATTTGGATTATTCTATTTTATACTTCCACTGTTGTAGATTTTAGGGAATTGTTTAGATCATGTGTGCATGATTTTGTTTGTTATTGAATCATAGCACTATTCCGCATTCCTGAATTCCCAACAACTAGTATCAGAGCTGGGTTTTTTATCTTATCTGATACCAAAACATGGTATCAAATCTTGGTTAGCTTGGTTATTTCAGAGCAAGGGTTTGCTTCATGGTTTTGTTAGTGGTTTGACTGACATGTATGAGAGTAGGGTTTATTTTTCCTAATGAGAAGATTGCATGAAGAGATTAAATCTCAAGTGGGAGATGGAAGAGTAAGGTTGCTGGAAATTACATTGACCGACGTCAGTTAAGTGGAAACCAAACGTCGGTAGGGTGATCGTGGTTAGTTACAGGATAACTGTGGTCCAGTTACAGGGTGACCGTGGTCGGTTACTGGGCAACCTAGTTTTAAACAAAAATCACAGATTTGAAGAAATGGAAAGATGCATGGAATGTATCTTTTTTGTTGAGGTGTCCCCAATTCTTAGAGGCACAAGCATGTTGGTCAGATTACAGATCCGCGTTATTGAGGGTATGGTTTTATCTTGGTATTGCAGTGCTTATATTATTTTTGTTGCACGTGCATGTTTGGGATTGTAGATCTAGATCTGAGAATGAGATAAAAGGAGTAGTTATGCATCCTTTGGTGTAATTAGATGCATGGGCTTCGTTAGAGAAGTTGGATATATTAGCACAGAAAAAAGATAGGGTTTCTATCAGGGAAACATGTTCTTCAGTTGAAGATGTGGTTGAGTATCTTGGTGCTGGTAAGGTGGTGTGTTTTATCTTGATGCTGTTTTTATTGCATGTATTATTGTTGTTAAGTTTTTGTGCAAGATTTGGGTGCTTCTTGAAATGACTGGATGAACCATAACTATTAGAGTTAGTCAGAGTAGGCACCTGGCTTGGTGACCTATGCCAATTTGTAGCGTTGTGTTAGTTCCAGTAGTACCGATGTCGGTCAAGGAACAAAACATTGGTCACAGAGGGTAATCAACACCAGTCAGTGAACCATAGATGGTCTTTGTGACAACGAGTTTGCACATGGTTTCTTACAGTAGAAGAGGGCATGGATGGTTCAATGTCCTGTATCATGTTTCTTGCACAGTGTGTACAGGCAGAAATAGTGTTGATCACTTCAATGTTTAGATTAGAAAGAGGATGGATTTGGCTTGGTTAGTCCAGTGAGACTTTGGATCAGGTATCTCTATATGGTTCATGTTTTATTTTTGTCTTTTAAAGTAGTTGATATTATTTTTGGATAGTGTGCACAAATTTACACCATGTTTTTGGTGTTGTTTGACTTTTATTTCCTGGTTGTGTGGAATCGTGAGGACAAGGATTTCTAGTCTAAGGATGATATCTTCAATGAAAATTCATGATTAGACACAGTTGTAGATAACGAAAGATGTTCGAGTACACAGGATGAAAAGAAGTTGATTCACCTAATTCACAAGAAGTCCAAACTTCTGTGATATAGGTGTATTCTTTGATAAGAAGGGAATCAACTTATATTTTTTCTTTCATCTGGTTTTATTTATCACTGAAATATTAGCTTTTGAGCTTGGTGTTATAAGCAGTACATGGAATTTCGTGTTCAATGGGAGCAAGCCATGGTTGTTGGAATTGCAGGATTGGATACATGATGCACATGCAGAGCGGCAGAGGCACTAGTTGGTTTTGGAGGGAAGTCATAGATTTGTAGGTATATTGATTTTATTTTCTTTATGATGTCACTTCTTGTTTATTTTGTGTTCCTGGATATCCCTATAGGATTATAGTTGATGGTTAGATTCAGATGGGTGAAGATGATAGAGCAATTTTTCAGAGTTTTAAGGGTTAAAAGAGAAAATCTGCTAGTTATAGAGACTGGTGTTGGTTAGGATTAACTGTGGTCGGTCATCTAGTAACTGTGGGTCGATCAGGAAGTGACCGGGGTCGGTTAGGAAATCGTGGATCGGTTTGGTCACAGGTTTTAACAACATTGTTTATTTACCATTTTTAGATGGTTCCCTTGTTTTTTTTTCATCTTGGATGGTTTGTGCAGTATGTTGATGACATGTTTTCTGGTATTTGCACTATTTATTAGTTGCATGGTTTATCATGGTTGTTTGTTATTAGCATTGATGAGCACGTGATTCATATATTGCTTTGGAGTTATTCGGTGAGAGACTTGGTGCTTCTGGAGAGCTTGATGATATGGATGGATGTATAAGTGAGGTTTATACATGTGGATAGATTTGGTTTTGTGAGTCTATGATGATGCCGATGTTTGATTTACACATAGATGCCTATGATCATAGTTCAGTTGCCTTGAGCATGAGTAGGGGATGTTTGTATTTCCTTTTGATTACTATGTTACTCCCTTTATAGGTATGTTATCTACAGATGAATTTCTTGGACATGTTAATTGTTTATGCAGGGTTGGATTTACAGATTGCAGTGTTTGGATTTGTTTGAGTTATGCGAGGTGTTTGTGGATCGATCACCCATTGTTTCCTGTAGAACTCATTCAAGGTTGTTTTTACCTAGGATCTTGCTTTGTCTTTCACATATTCCAGTTTGACCTGTCTTAGGATAGTTGCATTGGTGGTTGCATGGAGACATGGATAGATGGATGGAGAACATGGTTGGTTTTATAGGTATGGCTATGGTTACAGTTGAAGCTCAGTACTTAAGTTTGAGTGGGATCTCTAACAGGTGTATTAGTCATGATGGCTTAGTTGCATGAGACGCTTGGTGTTATGATTTAGTGGGAGCTTGATGTATGGATAGCTTAGTTATCATGAATCAGTAGTAGCTTCGTGCAGGTATTTGGTAATTCATGTTTTTTTATCTTCTTGGTTTGAGAAGATGGTTTGATCTTCCTAGTTTTATTTTTGAGAAAATTGCTGAAGGAAAGAAAATACGGTCTTCACGGTGTGTAGAGGATGGTGATGTACATGTACAGGTACAGGTACAAAAGTTTTAGCAATTTTCTCTCCAAGTGGGAGATTGTTAGGTTGTGGAGATAAATAGCTTCAACTGGAGAATGCGTTACAAAGTGACTGGAAAACATAGTAACCATCATCGGTTAAGGGGAACTGGCATCGGTCACCCAGGACCGACATCAGTCAGTAAAGGAGGGAACCGACATCAGTTAGGGATAACCGACGTCAGTTGCCTGTGCGGGAGTGTTTTAATTAAATCTTGGGAATTAGATCTATTTTTAGCATTAAAGTATATCTATTGATTGTAGTTGCATGGCTAAGTGCCCTAAGTTTATATACGCCCTATATAAGCATGAAAGATAGGGTTTAGAAGAGAGTTAAGAGAAGGATTGAATTAGATCCTTGATTCTCCTAGATCGAGAGGATGAAGACGAAGAAGAAGAAGAAGAGAAATAAAGAACAGGTTATATGAAGACAGAGTCTCCGTGGAAAGGAGCTAGACAGAAGGGAAATATAAGGTACATCTAATGGTGAGAAGAGGGTAACATCTTCTACTGTATTTTATTTGTATAGTTATTATCTTACTGTAATGGCTTGCATAGTATGCAGAGCACATAGAGTTTCTTCTTGTAGATCCACATGTTGGTGAGATCTTGTATTGTAGATCCATGTAGATCTAGTATTATATTGGTTTATCCACAAGTTGTTGTGAGATCTTGTATTGTAGATCCATGTAGATCTAGATATTGTAGAGGAGGTTGTCTTCATGTTTACACAGGTTGTGCATGTAGTGATGGAGAGACAGACTTACTTCTTCATGCACAATCATAGTTGCACATATAGTAGACCCATGTGAGAGGTCTTGTTTGCATATCCACAAAGAACTTGGCAGCAGTTCAGAGATACAATAGTTCTAGGTTATGTGAGATCTACTGGTGGTGTTTGGAGGCACAATTATAGTGCACTTATGGAGATCCGTTTAGAGATATGGAGGAGAGGAGATACTCTTGGTGAGATGCATTGTTCTCTTGTATTGAAGAGTTGGTTTTTACTCTTGTTGTATTATATATATGAGATCTCTATCTTTGGTGGACGTAGACCACATTGGGTGAACCACTATACATGTTGTGTTATGTGTGTGTACTTTGTCTTGATTTGGATTATTCTAGTTTATACTTCCACTGCTATAGATTTTAGGGAATTTTTTAGATCCTGAGTGCATGATTTTGTTTGTTATTGAATCTTATCACTATTCTGTAGTCCTGAATTCCCAACAGTGTCAAATTCCCTTTGGATATTGTACGTCTGACATCTACTGGATCCTCTACCTAAGTACGTGCACTTTTTAAATTTCATCCATCTAAATGAGGACCAGTGGTTGGAGTGTTAGTAATATCTCATCATCATCTGATTCATGGCTAGATGTGGAAGGATATGAATCTTCATCACTATCTTTAGTGTCAAAAATGGAAGAAGAAGAGTCCTCAGTAATAGGAATAAGCGCAAGAACTTGCTCAAGCTCCTTTGAACTATCAGAATCATCCTTAGAAAGTCCAAGTGATGTTGATGGAAGTGGAGAAGAGTGAGGTTTGGGATCTAGTGGGCCTTCATGAAATTTGACACCCTCTAGATGAATATCTCATGTGTGGTTGGATGAATAATACGATACCCCTTAACACCATCTGGGTATCCCACAAAGTTCTTAACTGATGGATTTTTACCATATCAAGCTTCAAAAGGAGTGAATCCCTTCAATGATTTATGAGGGACATGATTTTGTATGTAATTTACATAGTTAATAGCTTCTGCCCAATATTGTGGTGCCAAATATTTGGAGTGAATCATACAGTTGGCCATCTCTTTTAGAAACTTTTTCTTTCGTTCTGCAACCTTGTTTTGTGAAGGAATGTAGTTAATTGTTCATTGTAACTCAATCCCTTATGTAGTGCATAACTTCTCAAAATTTTTATTGACATATTCCCCACCATTTTCTGTTCAAATAATCTTGATGAATTTCCCATATTGTTTCTCTGCAAGGGCCTTGAAGTCCTAAAAGAAGTCATAAACATATCACTTATGATGAAGATAATAGACCAAGATATATCATGAAAAATCATCAATGAAAGTGAGAATATAATGTTCCCTGGGGAAGGAAGGTTTGAAAAAAGGCCCTGAGACATAACTGTGAACCAACTCCAATACATGTATGGCTCTCCAAGATTTACCTTTTTCAAATCTCTCTTCTTGATGTTTTCCAAGGGTGAATCCTTCACAGAAACCTTTAAAGAAACCAACTTTAGGAAAGCCTTTTATCATTCCATGTTTACTCAATTATTCCAAGTAGCAATAATTTAAGATGGCCAAATTACTCATGCCATAATTTGTTAACCGTATCTAAATAAGTCAGAAATGCAGTTGGAGAAGAATCTAGAGAAAAATGAGAGAAGATATACAAGCGTGCCTAGTGTTCTACCCTTCACTCTACAACTGTAGTTTCACTATGTAGCTCTTTGATGATAACTAAATGTGGGTTATATTCAAATCTCATGTCCTTTCCAATGTGAGTGATCTAGTAAAATGACAAAAAATTGGTGGAAAGTGTTGGAACACTTAAGACATTTTTAATGTTACAACATCTACTTATATTGTATCCACACCCTACAAATGCTACTCAGGTGTCATCACCTAGTGTGATAGAAGACATTGCATGGTTTTGGATGATAAAATTAAACTTTTGAGGAACCTATGTGGTGTGAAGCACCAGAATCAATGACCCATGATGAAGTCAGAGCCACTGTTGGCACAAAATCCTTTCCCTTCTTCTTCTCTTTACTATTGTCTTTTTCCAAACAAGTTTCTTGGTTAGATGAATTTTGTTTGATAGATTCAAGGACCCCTATGTTTTTTTCTCAAGAATATGAGTAAGGTGGTCAATTTTATTTTTCATACACTTGTGTTCATCCTGGCCAAGTTTCTTGCAATAGGCACACTTTACCTTTTCCTTCTTAGGTTTAGCCTTAATTTTGATTGGTGATGGTTTTTTATCCTTCTTTTCATGTTTCGTATCCTTGTTAGAATTCTTGGGTTTCACATTCCCCTGAGATCAAGGTATGTGATTTGGAAGACTTAAAAGTGCCCATTTGTATCAACTTATCTTTTTCTCTAGTTAGCTGACAAACAAACACATAAAATGACGGAATTTTCTATGACGATCCAAGTACATCCTTGGTGGCATGAAAGGTAGAGATAAAAATTGAGTAATTTGGAACCAATTTAGAAATGATATAAAGAATGAGTTGAGATATTTTCTTATCAATTATGTATTCCTTTAGCTGCAATATTACTAAGTTGAACTTTGTGAAGAAGTCTTTGAGTGTGTTAAAAGTTGGTGGGGATCAAGCTAAATGAGCTCATTTTCTATTTCATGTGCTCTCAATTTCATCTGTTTTCCAAAATAGACTTTCCAATATGGTCCGCATTTTTATGGGATATTTAGCAGCATCAATATGAAAGAGAATATCTAGAGACACTGATAGACACAAAAACCCAAAGAATTCATCACAACTGTTGAACCATTTCACTTTATCTAAATATGAGTTTATTTTTGTTTCAAGCCCCATTGTTATCCGATGTAGACCCTTACCCATCAAAATCAGTTATTTTGGACTTCTATTCAAGATAGTTAAATGGTGTGAGTGGTGTCACGGAACTGATATCCATTGTCAAACAATTGTGTAAAAGATAAAAAAGGGAAATCACTAGTAGAAAAAGGGCTCACAACAGTACACCCCTTGAACTTATAGAGGTTAAAAATTTCAAAGAACAAGGATATCTCTAATGGGGAAGAGCACAAAAAGTATGCACTTTAAAAAAAATGACACCTAAAATACAATAGCCAATTGAAAGTTATGCCAAAATGGAATTTTGACCATGTCAGACACCTTCAAAAGATCGAAATGCATTTTTTGGGGGTTTACGCAATGCAAAGCATGGGGTGGAATCAAAGGGCAGAACCCAATAGATGTAAAGTAGGTTTCAGAACTTGAAAGGTGAAAAAAAGGGGTTGGAACATGACAGGTGCATAACAGGGGTCAGAACCCGACATGTGTTCTGCAGGGGTGGAAATTGATAGGTGTTGAACATGGGTTAGAACCTAAAAGGTGTTGAGTAGGGTTCAGAAACTGACAAGTGTAAATCAGGGGTTGGAACCCTAATGGTGTTGAGTAAGGGTTGGAGCCAGAAAATGTGTTAAGTAGTGGTTGGAAACCAACAGTTGCAAAAAAATGGGTCAAAACCCAAAAAATTTCGAGCATGGGTCAGAACATGACAAGTTTTTGAGTAGGGGTTGGAACTCGACATGTGTAAAGTAGGGGTGGGAGCCTAACAAGTGTAAATCAAGGAAATAAAACTAACACACTAAAAATGACATAAAACGTGCTAGAAGAACAGTGACTGAGAAGGGGGTGAATCAGTTATACAAAAACTTTTACTTCATTTTCCATATCTTACATAAATAATTCAATATAAATTTTCAATATGGATAATCAATGTGAGCTTATTAAGTGTGTAATAACCATCCACAAGTACATGAAACAAGATATAACACATAAACACATAAAGACCAGATATAAAATGGGAAACCTTCAAAGGGAAGAAAACCCACTGCAACCTTTGCATATATTACACAACAAAAAATAATGTAGTGAAGCACCCACTTCATACGGAGCACCAACCCCTATTTAGTAAGGCACCAACCCTCCAAGGATGATATAACCCCCTAAGATGAGTAAAAAACCTAAGTAATAAATCCACCTAGCCACCTAAAGATGAAGATAACCTAAGTACCATTTTGCTCACCAACAACTGATTATGATCACTTTGTAACCTCCTCTTCACACAAACTCTCTCAAATTTCTCTCTCGCTCTCTCTATCTCCTTCTTTTGTCAAACTTCTATCTTTATATGTTAATTAAGTCCAATGAACTTGAAGATATTCATTATATACCCTGCTCATCCTCTCATACTCCTCATATATGATTTACATCCCTCACAACCACTCTTACTCTCTCTCTTTAGCTCACTCACACTTTCATCCACTCCTCTAGCTCAAATAAGTCATCCTCTAGCACATTACACACTTTTACACTTGACACACAACCCCATAAACAACCAAAGATCAGATAATAAAAGTAAGGTCAGTCATGTAAACATAAAAAAAATTCTACACACTCATATAAATCACCCAAATGGACCTTATAGGTCGGCATTAGGCCCAATAACACAAACTAGCTCATAAGGCCTAAAATAAGGTGTTCTTGTCCAACTGTCACTTTTTTTTAATTTCAAAGCACAAGGCATCATCATCATAACTCAAGTAGTTACAATACACATCAACTACAACATCTCAACATCATCAACAAGATCAACCAACTCTGTGACATCAATCTTCACTAAGAAACACACCAATAAGCACACACCTTCAATTAGGTCTTAAGGACCTAATTTTCATCCTCTAAAAGCAAGTTGGTTCAAAAATTTAAACTCTTCACCAAGAATCTAAAAATATATGAATGTACGAATAATCGTCCACCATATAGTCTTCACTAGTGGTCTTGAAATAGCTCATTATATCCTTCAATTAATGATGTAAGAGAGTGAAACAACTCCATATCTCAAACTATTCAAACTAGAAACTAGGTCTCAAGAACCTATCTTGAGGAACCTGATCTCCAACAAATAAAAATTCACTTTCAGACTCTTCCAGCACTTGGAAAATATCAAGGACATCTTGGAACACCTCAAAAATCATTCAAAAACCATAGGTCATATGAAGAAACCATCACTTTGCATACATGTTTTTTAATCACCTTCTTGGCAAGACTAATATGGCTGATTAGGCCATTAGGTTTTTAACAAGAAAAACACCTTAATAGATCAAAACAATACCTCTCAACCACATCATATGTAACCTCTTAAATCTATCCATGTCCATTAGGAATTGCTACAACATGAAAAACAACAAGACTCGTCTCAACTCTCCATGACTAGTTTTAGACCTTAGGCCAAAAGACAGGTAGAACACATTGGAGGACCTATTTCAACCAATTTTCTTCACATAACCTGCTCATATATTTTCATGGAAATATATAAAACATCCAAGTATATTTTTGGAACACTTTGTTTCACACCATGAAACCTAAAACTCAGCTTTGTAACAATAAATTTCCAGTCAAAATTAGTGTTTTCCTGCATCTTACCAAAAACACCTAAAACCTATAAATTCCACTAACAAGATCTTTGAAGAGTCCTCTACATCCTTGAGACATCATATCAGATTTCTAAATCCATTTTTATGCCCATACAATTCATCTCTCCAAAACTAGGGTTTAGGGATGGTTTTGACCTATTCCGCTTCTTAACAATTGTTTATAAATCTCTAACATATAAATGAGCTTATTCTTTCTTGTTAGACTTTATTAGATCCATGACCTAACATAATCCAAAAATCTCATGACTCCATTTAAATTTTATACATGTGTGGGTGAGCATTTAAAACTTTCCCGGGTTTGGAATGAGACGGGTTTGGAACTGAGATTTTTTAGAGCTTGGTTGAGCTCAAAAACCACTTTTCTTACTTTTTCTTCACTCTCCTAACCTGAAACTTGACACACCTGAACTATGATGACCTCATTAAACTATACCAAATCTCATTAATGTCTAAAAACCTATGAAAATCATAGGCCCACCATGGTTTTCCTATGCTTACTAGCCTTTTCTTCAATGTTTTGATTTAAAAGGACCTTAGACATGCATTTAACACTTGGATTATGACTTGATATTCCTTTCATGCCTACTATGAATCCATATAATACCTTGCACATAATCACACTAAATTTTCTTACTTCATATCTCATTTTAACCCACATCACTTGTTATGCACTAGGTCTATGGCTAGGCCTAGTTAGGCTTGTATCACCACATGACTTTCATGAAATGACTTGTTCTTCACCTTGTGGACACCAATACACCTCTGAAACATCTTATTGAACATGGAAGACCTCCTAGATGCCTCTAAAAAATATTTTAAAGTCACTCTCAACACCTAGTTACTTGATCACTTCCTCAAGAAACCGTGTATACACACCTAATCATCCTAATCATCATGATTTTTCACACTCACCAATGCAACACAACATAACAAATACCTCATTTGAAATCAATGAAGAAATTAAAATATCATTATAACTCACATATCCACCTTGAATCCCTTTGAAATCAATGAAAAAAACAATGACACAATCCCCACAAAATGCAATGAACCTCAAGATATGAGAAAACCATTAGTTTTTCGTATAAAACAATAAGAACCCACCATGTTATTCGAGAAACCTAGAAATAATCAGAAGGTATTTTCTATTTGAGCCAGAACTTGCACATATTTGATAAATTTAGAAGAAAAAAACTTTAAAACCCTAATTTTAAGCAAAAAGCAAGGAACCTCTAGATGTGAGAAAATTTTAAGTATTTCGTACAAAAAAATACCCACCATGTTATTCAAGAAGTTAAAAAAAAATCAAGAAGGGGATATTTCTATTTGAGCCCAAACTTGCATGGATTTGTTGATTTTGAATTCAATGACACTGTCCATTTTCCATGTAGAGACTCCAGAGGAATAAATCTGCACGTATTTTCTAGAAACTCCACCAAACTCTTGAAAATTGAAATTAATGAAAAAAAAATAGAAAGAGATAGAATGTTAAGACCTCACATAGAGGCTATGGCATTTGGCTACCAAAATTTCTTTGATACCATATAGGAGAAGGTCATAATCAAGTACTAGTACTAGATAGGATCAAATGCATGAATAAACTTGTATACAGTAATAAGATCTAAAAAATACTCAAATGATGAAGAAGCAGTACTTATATGAATAAAAACAAGTACACGAGCAATCTAGCTCTTCATTAAGTGATTAGCCTTCATTAGCCAAAAAAATACATAGGAAGGTACATTATATAGTGAGAAATTAGGTCATACCAAAAAGGTAATTTCTCAATGAAGAAATAGAAAATGACTTAAAGTACATTTCCCTTTAATGACCTATTATGAATATTTGAAAATTTCTTGCCAAAATTGATTCAAAAGCATGATGTATCTATCACTCACAATATTCTTTGGTGGCCCATGCAATCAAAACACTTCTTTGAAAAAAATATCAACCGCCAATGAAACATCATACTTGGTTGGAAGTGGCATGAAATGAGAAAATTTTATGATTCTATCAACCACTACAAAAAAAATACTTACCTCGGACTAAATCTAACCCTATGATGAATTCCTTGGATATGCTTTCTCGTTTTTTATTGGTAATGGGTAGTGGCTGTAATAAACTAGCTAGAAACACATTCTCTACCTTATTTTTTTGGAATGTAAGACACTCTCTAATATGATGTAATACTTCATCTTTGAGTCCCTTCCAAGAATAACTCTCTCTTGCTTGCTTATAACTCTTGAAGAAGCCTTGGTTCCCCGCCAAAGGTGAATCATGGAAAACCCTCAATTTTTTTTATGTTTTACATTGGAATCTCGTGCCAAAATATTGTATTCTTATACAAAATTAGACCATATACTAATTTATATTTTTCATCATTTAATGTACCTTCAATTATGGTGGTTGTGAAGTCATCCTTGACATATTCCTATATGATGTGAGCCTTCCATTCCATTGCAATTTCTGTTAGAGAACACAACATGGGATTTCTAGATAAGGCATCAACAAGTATGTTGTTTTTTTCCTTTAACAAACGCAATGTCAAAATCATAGGCTTGGAGCTTACTTACCCATTTTTGTTGTCTATCATTCAAATCCTTTTTTCCGAAAAAATATCTCAAACTATTATGATCAATTTTGACCACAAAACTTTCACATACCAAATGTCGTCTAAATTTAGTCAAGGCATGCATGATAGCTAACATTTATTTTTCGTAGATTGAAAACCTTTTTTCAACTTCCTTAAGTTTTCTACTTTCAAAAGAAATGGAGTGTCCCCTTTGTATCAAAACAAATCCTATTCCTTCTCCTAAATCATCACACTAAAGTATAAAAGGAATAGAAAAATCTGGAATAACAAGTACTAGACATGTGTTGATTACCTTTTTCAAGTTTTCAAATGTAGCTTGGGTTGTTCTGTACCAATTGAAATCTCCTTTATTGGTTAAATGATTCAAAGGGGCAGAAAGTTGGGAAAAACCTTTTGCAAATATCCTGTAGTAACTGCATAATCCCATAAATCCCCTCAAATGTGTCATAGTGGTGGGTGGAGGCCAATCTAAGATGGCTTAGATATTTTGTGATCCAAATGGACACATTTTGCATTGATAACATGCCCCAAATATAAAATTTTAGTCACACAAAATTTAGACTTTGATTCCTTGGCATAAAGTGACTACTGCTCAAAACATCCCAACACTATATCCAAGTGTTGAATATGCTCCTCTCATTTTTTTCTATAACCCAATATATCGTCAAAGAAGGATAAAATAAACTTCCGAAAATGTTGAATAAAATCATGATTCATACAGGATTGGAATGTAGCCTGGTTCATTATTCAAACCAAAAGGGATCACAATAAACTCAAAATTCCCAAAGTGACATCTAAAATCATTTTTTAAAAATATCTTCTTCTCTTACCTGAAATTGATGGTACCCAGATCGCAAGTCTATCTTGGAGAAATATGCATCTCCATGTATCTCGTTAATTAGTTTGTCAATCCTAGGTACGGTGTACCTATTTTTGATGGTCCTCTTGTTCAATAGGCGGTACTCATTGCACATTCTCACAATCCCTTCCCTTTTTCACAAGAATAATAGAGGATGAAAAATGACTAGAACTAGGCCTTATGTGACCCATGTCCAAGATCCCTTTGATGGTCTTCTTAATTTCTTATTTGTAGACTCTAGGATTATGGTATGGAGTATTAATTATTTCATTAGTGTTGGGTTCCTACTCAATATTTTTCTCAAACCCTCTATCTAGTGGTAACCGATGAGAAAGATTGTCAAAAGCCTTGGCATGTTTTTCACAGATGGCCTGAATATATTTGTTATACTGATGTTGTTCCAAAATCTAATTCCTATAGGTTACTTAAAACTCATCTTCCCAAGAAATCTTCCCTCTATGAAATTATTTTCCATCCTTTTTGCAATTACAACCATGTGTGCTCCATTTTTCATACCATGTAACACTATCTCTTAGTTTTCTGATTTGAATTTCAGCTCCATTGATAATGTTTTGTAAATTATCCAAGAGTGCAACCATTGCACACCCAAAACCATATAAATTTCTCCAATAGCAACTACATAAAAATCATCTACCACCTTATGCTTACCAAGAATGTTTTCATCTGTGTTATCTTCTTGGTACAATGGATGATAAATCCGTCTGCTACCGTGACATTGAAACCTTTGAAATCTTCTAATGGTATCCCTAATATCTTAACCAAATCAACATCTATGAAATTATGAGTTGCACCACATTCAATAAAAAAAGTAACTCTCTTACCTTTTAATTATCCTCTTACACAGAAGGGGTGGTACCTTAGAGCTCTGAATAGTGTAGCAAGAGTGTTATGTAAGTGGTCAAATTCTTCTTCTTTCTCTTTGTTTCCATTTTCATGGGACTCTTCCTATTTTTCTTCTACTTCTTCCTTCCTGTATGAAATTACCTTTATGTGGTGTGTGTGCAATGAAAAATTGTAAAATCTATGGAATGAGGTTAAAGAACCTCAAATCTTTTCTAACTCAACTATGCACCATGAGATAAGAGCTAAACAAGCTAAGCTAACATGAAAGCATTATAACTTTGACAAAAACATCAAAAAACTAACATGTATGCTACTCTCTACTCCATGAAATATTTAATGAAAGTGAACCTAGGAAGATCAACTTAGCAATCAAAGGTGTGATTAGTTGTTTTATGGTTCTCAAGCTTTCAAGAATGGAGTCTCACCATTAATGGCTTCAAGGCAAATGGGTCTCTCCATATTACTTAAAAATTGGATTATTGATGAAAATGGAGGTTATTAGCTCAAGATAAATGAAGGGAGTAATTTTAAGATCAAATGTCTTATAGCTTAAAGCTAATACAAATGGAATCCCAAAACTAGGTGTTCTTAGTGTTAATAAGATATCCTAGGTGTGAAGGTGTAACTTGAATGGGTAGGCTTAGGCTTGTATTTATAGTTTTCCAAATGGAAGATTTTGAACTTTGGGTGTAAGTGGGACTAAAGTCTAAAAAGAACTTTTAGATTAGATTAGGATAATAATGTTTTAGGCTTAGTTAAGCTAGGATTATGCTATTTAAACTTGATTAGCAAGTGATTAGAGGCTCATTGATATGTGGGAGGGGTCTGGATAATCAATTGTGACTGATAGATAGCCTACAAAGCCAATAGAAGTGGTCTAGAGAGAACTAGGGAGGTTTTGAATGGTCTAAAGGAGGAATGTTTAGCTAATAAGAGAGCTATTAGACAAATAAGCTGATTATAGGAGCAATACAACTGAAAGAGTCTCGTGAATGGGCATCTGAGAATCGAGCGAAGACGAGTTGATTAACGAAGTGTCATCAATCGGTTGTATTCGATGAAATGCTAAGTGTAAGAATATTTTAGGTGTCTACATTTGCCTCTCTTTGGGGTGACGTAAGCGATGTCACTTCAAATAAAGTAGACAAGCATAAACAAGTAGAAAATTTTGAAGGGATAGAAGAAAAATGAGTACAATGGAGGATGCCCCCTTGATTGTCGATGGGTGATAGAAGAAATTGATCGATGATTGAAATGATGAAAGAAAGATAATAGAAGAATTAATAGTGTGAAAAAAAAAAAGAAAGGGGATATAGAAGAAAAAGGAGAATGAGGAAGGGAGAATGAGCTAACATCCATCTAGTGCCTTTTAAATAACTTTATTTTTCATCATATTGCTAGAGATCTTCATCATCAATCCTTATTAAAAATAATGAACAAAAGTGTAGTATGACATGAAAATCCCTATACGAACGAATGCCCATTGCTAAAAACACTAACTCCATGCAACTTAAAAAATGCAATGCAATACGAGAAAGTAAAATATTCCTAACTCCATGCAACATACACAATGCAATGTAATATGAGAAAATAAACAAGCTAATCTAACAAAGAAACAAGTACCATGTTTTTGTTACTAAGCTTCAGTTCAAACCTGTGTGAATTTACGATAAGGGTTATGATGGTTCCCCAAGAAAGGATACATGTAAAGGGAATAACGGAGGACACTTGGGTCCGATGAAAAATCAACGTGCATTACGAAATAGTACTAGGAAACTCGTTGTGCCCCAGAGTACAGACAAAGTAAGCATCCTAGCTTTTGTTGATGGAGGTAGATTAAGATTATCCACGAGTCACACACATGAATAGGTGAGAACCAAAGAGTGGCATTTTTGTAGGATGATTTATATTGTTTTTGACATTTTCTGAAACATATTTGAATGTTTTTGATATTTTCCTTGAAATTTTTCTGAAACTATGTACAGGAAGACGAGGAAGCATGGATGCCCCTAGTGATAGATGGGATGTATAAGGGCATAAGGCCACGTGTGTATGAGAAAGGTGAAGATGAAAAAATTCCCCAGTGATTAGGTGGGAGTATTTAAAGGAAAACTCTTCATAGGTAGAAGTGGGACCCAAGGCCATTATGTATAGGTTCAACATGATGGTGAACGTAAAACAATGAAGTGCTAGGAAGAAGCAAGGATGCCCCCAATGTAAGTTGGCCTAAAAGCACATGATAGAAAGGAAGGAGAAGATTTTTTTACGGAAGGGGACAAAGGTGTCTGCAATCATGGAAAAAAGGAAATCTTATACACACGGATGTTCTAAATGAATTAGAAGAATGATGTGAATGATATGAATGTAGCCTAGAAGCCTCATGATGAATAAGTGATTAGCCAAAGGCACACATCATGAGACGAGATAAGAACTAAAGTAAGAGTCTGAATAAGGTCCAAAAAAGACACTTGGTAACATACTAATCCTGCCTACTCATAGAGATCCAATGTGTGCACATAGAGTTTATTACCTCTTCAAGGGAAGATTTAATAGACTACAAGTGAAGATACCCTAGCCAATGTGTAGGAATGATTTATTTTGATAGGTGATAGGTCATTTGTGAATGAAGGGTGGAAGGATGTCCGTACATTGCTCTACTGCCAGCCAGGCTTCCATAGCCTCGACGGAGATGCATTTGATTCTAATCACAACATTTCTCTACTACTAGTTAGGTGTCCATAGCCCCGATAGAGATTATTGGAAATACCCCAAGAGAGAGTTATATATCAATTTTCTTTTGCTCTTATATTTTAGCTTTTGATTTTTGATTGGTTTGATTCTTTTGCTTTCTGAAAACTTATTTCATCTTTCTTTTTTGACAAGGGGTTAAGAACTACATATGGCTTAATGGAAGGATATGGAAGTGATTGTGATGATGAAATTGGCTAGTGTCAACAAATATGTCCAAAATTTCTTCACAACACGTTTATTAGATGTTGAATGTGATAGGATCTATAAGAGGTCAGTCGTTTTTTAATTTGCTAAGGTGATGAAAGACTAGGGTCAAACAAATTCCATAGAGATAAATGTCACAAAATGCGTGTGAAAAGGATAACCAAAATATCACCAAAGGGATGGAAATGTAAGATTCCTTACAGAGGAATGATAAGAAAGGGAAGAATGAAACATCCATGTGTACACAATACCTGATTACAATGTTTGATCTTTGTACCACTGATTTTTATTTTGTAATGTTTTAATGTTTTCTCATTTTATGTATTTTGGAATTGTTTTATGATTTTTTAATTTTATTTTTAATTTTTCGATGGTTATCAGAACGAAACATGTCACTCTGTGTGATAGGATCCAACAACGATGTGTGAAAATTCCTTGATAAGGGCGACTAAGCGCGTTTTTTTATCAAGAGTGATATTATCCCCGATCTCGATGATCGTGGTGAGTTCACACTCAACAAATGAATATGATTTATTTTAAAACATAGGTTTCATATGTAGGAGTTTAAGTTCCCTATCCATAGGTTTTTGCACTTTACGCCATACTTGATGGTTACGTTGATGTGCATTCTTGAATCACGCTTGATTTACAATTTTGAAATTGTTCAAGTTGTTGGGGGATTCAAGCTCTTGGAAGTTTTGACCTAAGCTTGATAAAGAACTTGTTTGGGTTTCTTATAAGTTGATGCGTGAATTTTTTGATCCTGAGAAGGAGAAGAAAGTGAACATGGACATTTAGAATTGATGTGAGAAATGACCATAGGCTTTCCATAACCATTGATAGAAGAAATATGTGATGGATGAAAAGGATACAGTCCAAGAATCGAAGAGGATGGGCTACTAGGAGGTGAGCCACTAATATAAGATGAAGGGATACTATGATGTGGCCCAAAAATGGAAGAAGAAGTGCTACTAGGATGTGATCCATAGATGTAAGATGATGGGCTACTAGGATGTTCCCCAAGAATAGAAGATGGCCTACCTGGGGGTGATCCATACATAGAAGACAAGGGCCTAGCTGGACGTGCCCCAAGAATAGAAGATAGTGGACTACTAAAAAATGTCCCAAAAAAAGTAGAGGGAGGGCTACTAGAAGGCAACCCACACCTAGATGAAGATGAAGGGCTACTTGATGTTGACCCATAAGAGATTTTGATTGAGGAATTATGATAGACAATGAGTGATTGGGTGATGAGAAGATAGGCCATGGATCAATGCAAGACCAAGGAGTTTCATCACATAATGAAGAATGTGAAGATGGAAGAAGAAGAGGAAAAATTTACATGATCTGAGGCTCTTTCTTCATTTCTTGATAAATGGAATCAACCTTTTCCTCACAATACACAGACGCATCAAAGTCTAAAGAGAATCCTTGCTCGTAATCTGCTAAAGGAATATCTTCATATGCCCCTATAAATGTCCTGATTGTTTCTTCATTCTAAAAGAGATAAATCAGTATGAGTTGTTGATCGACCACTAGGGGTTGATTGGAAGAAAGAGGTTCAATTGGTGTGGAAGACTTACAAGATGTTTGATGATGATTGATAGAAGAAGATGACGTGAGAGACGAAGATGATATGTAGCTAGATGTCTTAGGAGTAGAAGAAGGTAGTGTGGACCTACCTATACGATGGTATATCATCTGTAAACTAGTAGGATTAAGTCCAAAGTCTGTAGGTTGCGACACATGGGTCAATTCAGACATTTGACATAAAGGAATTTGAGTCACACGAATTTTCAAAGAAGGAATACCTATTGGGGGTGATTGATGAAGAAGGTCATGTGAAGAAGGGGAGGACCGTGATTCAAGAATCGCATCGGATGAATAATAACAAGGGTCCTGCAAAGAAAGAGAGGACCGTAATTCAAGAATTGTTTTAGATGTTTGATTAGAGGGATTTGGAGTCACACGTATCTTCCAAGGAAGAATACATCATTGAGGAGACTGATAAAAGGGGTCCTGCAAAGAAAGGGAGGACCACGATGTAGGATTCATATTAAATGTATGATGAAGAGGTTCCTCCGAAGATAGGGAGGAAAATGACATAGGATTCACATTAGATGACTTAGGAGTTGAATTAGATGAATTTGAATAGTAGTTTAGATCTGAATAGTAGTTTGGATCTGAATCATCAGAAGAGTCAAAGGAAATATTTGGATTGGAATCCTCAGAAGAAGAGGAAATGTTTAGATTATAATTAGAAGAAGACTGGGGGGAACTCTGTAAGAGGGTTTGAAACCCACAAGCGAGGATCACGAGGGACGACATGCACATCAATGGATGTGCGAATGACAACGTGAAGAGATCTCGAAAGGAGCGAGCATCAATCGAATGTGCATGCAAAGATTTGACAAACAAGCAGAACCTCGATAAGCCAAAAAACTCTCCTCTGTCTCATAGATCCAAAGGGGTGTACATATAGGAGGTGTTGAGTAACCCCCAGTGCTACAATCATGATAAATCAAGTAGAGAGGGGGATTTACATTCCTAGAATAGAAGTGTAACTCCTAATGATGCATATGATGCACTAACGCACTGACGCGTAAGAGAATCTCATAATGACCCCTAAATGACACATGGACCTACGATCTCACCTAAGTGAGATGACTCACCTAATGATGTGGAAAATAACACACACAAACACCCCCCCTTCATCATAACTTAGGATGAGGTGGCAAGTTAGAAATGAGAAATGGGTCCCGGCATAAAGCCTGATGAGGTACCCATGCACAAAAAGAAGTCCCAAACAGTGAAGGAAAACCCAGTGGGAAAAAAATCCACCACAAGAGAACAAAACACTATCTAATCTCAGAAGGATGCCAAAGATGGGTCCCGGCCATAGACAAGCCTGTAAAGGTACCCATGTACAAAGAGGCAATCTCTCGAAAAGAAGAAGAAGAGAGAAGAAGAGGGAGACGAGAGGAATACAAAAGATGCCATGGATGGATCTGAACTCTATAGTTCTAGGAGGTCTCCCAAAATAATGTCGATGACAAGATCCTCTGCCTCTATACTGAAGAAGAGCCACCTACACTAAACTATGTGCTTTCCCTTAGGAAGGATAGAAATGACATGCTGAAAGTCTGCCCTCTTCATGAATGAAACCGAAGGTAGTAGCACAAAGAACTCTGAGTCTGGTCCATGAAAGTGTGACATAGGTATATCAAGTGAGAGCCAAGGAACCGAAGGTAATGCCACCTGTGTAGAACTGTCAGAGTGTGAAGAGTGAACACCTATAAAAAGGATGTCCATGTGATGTGAAGGCAGGAAAACATCCCCCACAACAGAAAATGGATCCACAAGCAAGGGTGGATCAATGAAGCTCTCTGGAAAAGTGGAAGTGGTAAGAGTCCCAGCATGGGAACTCCCAACAATGGAGATGATGGAATCCTCTGAAACACATGTAGATGGATGAGAAACCTATAGTGCATCACAAGTAGACTCTGCGAAAAGATAACTAAGGTCAGGCAGATACTCGTCCTAATGAGGGGGCTCAACAAATAGAAGAGTAATGTCAGATAGGTATGATTCATCCAATGAAGGTAGAGGAGTGAAAGGTGGTGCCTCACACATTGGAAGTGGAAAGGATGTGGGTGTGATGAATGTATGAGACTGAGAAGGAGACTACTCGATAGCTGATGAGATGTGGGAAGTGTCAACATTCTCTGGAATAGTGAGAGAAGGAGGAGAAGAGTCCTCTATAGTACTCTCAACATTAGAAGTGGGTGCACAATCCTCATCATCAGAAGTGGAACCAAGTGAGTTTGTGTTAGTGGAACTATCATCACACGAAGAAATAGAGGAGACAACTGAATCAGCAACAACAATAATGGCGACAGTATGTGAAGGGTCTCCATAGAGGGATTGAAGAATGCTCAAGACATGGTGAGGTGGATCTGAGTCTGCCATGTGAAACCAAAGAGATTGAGAGATGTGCATCATCATGTGACCAAAGACATAGTCACAAGTGTCAAGGAAGTCCTCCAGTTGATGATGATCAGTGGGTGTAGGAACTGGCCCAAGCAAGAAGGGTTAAAGACCCTCGTGGGTGAAGTAACGTTCCACGGAAGCACACCAAGCTGAATAGTTCCCTCTCTTGGTGAGAAGTGATGGAGGCTGTAAAGAGATCCTACAACACTCAAGTCTAGAAAGAGCACTCTCCATCATGCGGAATCAAAAGTGTAAGGTGCACAAAAGCAAGACGTCAGACTTGGCCGATAATGTGTCTGTGTGTGAAAACCCAAGAGTACTAGTGAACCCCCCTAGAATGCGGCACTTTATAAAGTAGTGCATTTACAAAACTGAAAATATCATCATGTAAAGTTTGAAAAATCATAAAACTTTGACTAAATAAGCGCTAAAAAATGAGCAGCACGTCAAAATTTATAGCATAAATACGATTCCTGCAACTGATGGAAAATGTCAATAAATGTTGCAAACGCATTAAAAAATGCTTGAAATGGGTGCAAAGGGTGTTGTGTGGGTACTCTTTGGAAATGACATCAAATTTCAGGTAGGGTTTGTTTTTCTTGTGAGGGGGGATTAGCCTCCTGCCAACCTCGGACCTTGCCCTCCGTCTTCGACATGCGTAGGAAGGGATTTAATACAAGCAAAATAAAGCCTTAAAATATTTTACAATGCCATACAAGGAATGTTTTTATCTCAAAATATTAAAAACAGGGATTTTTTTAACCTGTAAACAATTCTAAAAGGGAGTGGGCCCAAGATGAGGTGTCAATCCATGTGGTGGACCAAGATGGAAGCTACCTCTATTAGTGAGCTGGGAGTTGTTGTGGAGTCCACAATCAATGCAATGAGTTGGAGGGTTTTTGCACCACGTGGAGTGTAGGTGAGTCTGCAAAGTTAAGCCCACGTGCAAGAGTGGATAGGCCCGAGCTAGGTGTGCGAGGACATGTGAAAGACTGTGAGAGAAGGCTTGTTAGAACAGGCTGCAGAGGGTGTAATGCTAGGGAGGTGAGACCGCTGAGTAGGGCATTAGTGTTGAGTCGAACACATTCTACACAGTGGTCAAATGACCATGTGTTGAAAATGTAGAATGAAACGGTTCAACAATTAAGGAACCCCCACAGGTCTCCACGTGGAAAAGAACTATAGACACAGGATGGTTTGAGCTGAATATTCTGACCTTGGGAATGTGCCTTTGAAGCTCTGAATGATGTAGGTGAGAGAAATGACAGATAGGCTGCTCTAGAGTAGTGAACCCGGAATCAGATCCACAGTTGAAAGTGGAAAATTACGTCAAGGTAGAGAACGTGAATCTAATCAAACTAAGCCGAGCGGGAGTCTCATGCCAAGTTGGGATATTGGAATCCTTCATAGGCGAGTTTAGGCTGAATGCACATGCATATGGGGTCTAGGAAGTGGTAGACCAGAGAATCAAAAACCAAGCAGTAGGAACGAGTGGTGCAAGATCCCAAAACCAAACAAGGTAGCCAAGGTGTTCATGTTCAAACGAGTCGAGCTCATTCCACCAATGCATGAGCAAGTAACATTGAACCAATAATGAGGGTTGCAAACAAGAGCACTGATGAATCAACAACCAAACCGGTGTAAATCAGGTTCATGTAGAAGTAGACCTTGAGCCAACAGTTTAATGCAAGAATGGACAAGACCCGAGTGAAAAAACGTGAACCAAGTCACAAAACAATGAATAATGCACAACACTGCAAATCCAGAGCCGTCGAGTCAAGGAAACTGATTTGATATGGTGAGTACAGACCGAGTTGAGGAGCATAAAATGAGCTGAGCCAAGTAGTGAGTTGGGTAGAGAGTTGGCTCCTCATAAAACACCTCCAAAGTCACAAGCAAACTTGGAGAATTGAGTGGTTGAAGACACTAATCTCAAAAAACACCAGAAACTCGAACAACAACCAAATGAAGGTATAAAGGCCCTAAAATCAATGCAAGAAGAGAATAGTCAGAATTTCCACTATGACACACGCAACGAGAATTGGGTATTATGCCGAAAGCCAGAAAATTTACAAGAAATGCCGAAGAGTGCACGGATCCACAAGATCCACTCTGATGCCATGTAAGAGGGTTTGAAACCCGCAAGCGATGATCACGAGGGACAATGTGCACATCAACGGATGTGTGAACGAAAACGTGAAGATATCTCGGGAGGAGTGAGAATCAACCAAATGTGCATGCAAAGATTTGAAAAATGGGTAGAACCTTGATAAGCAATAGAACTCTCCTCTATCTCATAGATCCAAAGGGGTGTACATAGATGAGGTGTTGAGTAACCCCCCGTGTTGTAATCATGACAACTCAAGTAGAGAGGGGGAGTTACATTCCCATAATAGAAGTGTAACTTCCAATGATGCATATGATCTAATGATGCACTGACGTAATGACGTGTTGACGCACTGATGTGTAAGAGAATCTCATAATGACCCCTAAATGAAACATGGACCTACGATCTCACCTAAGTGAGATGACTCACCTTATGATGTGGAAAATAACACACACCAAAAAACTCGAATAATAATTTGGATCAAAAGCATCCAAATCATACCATCGACTATGAGATGAAGGTGGGGAATGAGTTACCCATATGGGTTCTCTAGCGCGAAGAACCAAATGAGGTTTGGTCATGATGGGAGTCTTTTGATTTGTACACCGAAACTTTGATTCCTTACTGTCGTATGTATAAGGGACCTTGCGATAATCATTCATTGTTGGTGTTATTTGATATAAATGCCTAGACCTAAATTGTATGATCAAACTTTTTCAAAGTGAAGAAGGTTTCATATTGATTTGGGCAGCATAACAACAACCAACTAGACATTCCATAAATATGGTGAAGCTTGTGTGATTTTCCAAAAGGGAAGCCAAGGAAAACATACATTGCAGGCACAAAATCTATGGTACAGGTACATTGAATATGGCACAGGTACACTAACAGTGGCGCAGGTACACTAATAGTGGTGTAGGTACACTAACAGTGGCACAGGCACACAAATCCTCACACATGCATCATTAGCAATCTTTCGGAGGCCATAACGTTTGCTCCCGAACTCGAAATGACTCCATTTTTATTGTGTTGGAAAGGTATTGAAGTTAAATACACAATGGAAACATAAATTTAGAGTTTTAAGTTACCAAAAATTTGAGGTTTTCTTTTTCATTAAACTACTCATTTCTAACATGTCTAAATGCTTTGGAAAATTTGGTCTTTGATGTTCTAACACCTTGCAAGTTTTATTTTGAATGTAACTTCTATTTTCTAGGGTGTTTTTACATGTTTGATGGTGATTTGACTTGTTTAAAATGTTAATGAACATTTTATGTTTAATCATGAGATTAGAGTCGTGTATGCTCTTCCCTCACACCTTTTAGGTGATCTTGGGAATCAGAAACGATTTCTATGTCTCTTATTTGTTTTGAAAAATGCTTGTTCTTAAAAGAATGAATGTCAATTTTTTTTAAAAAGAATAAATATTTCATTTGAACTAAGTGTTTTCCAATTTTTATTTCATATTTGGATTCTACGTCACATATTCTCTTCTCTTGCATCTTAGGATGATCTTGAGAATCAAAAACAATGTTTTATCCTCTTTAGTCTTTTTATGGAAAATTACTAAACTCATTGTGCAGGACCAAAAAACACACTTGTCAAAGAAAGGTGGAATCGAAATAAAATCAAACTACTAATACAATTGTCGTACAGGTTGCCAAAAGGCGTTTAAGAAAACCACATCAAAAATAAACAAGATAAAAAGAAGACTATATTCAAAACATTGTATTACAGGTTTTAGAAAAGGGTACATCCCTATCCTCTCAACTGGAACATAACCCCTTTGGCATAACACCTTAAGATACAACAATGGGTGTGGTACTAGGAACCCCAAAGTAGTCCATGCAAGAGGGAACCTTGTGGACAAAACGGGAAGTGCTCCGTACAACCTACTTGACTAGTCATTCCTTGTGAGTTAGCGTTACCAGTTTTCTGTATGGTGACCCTAGTGATAGTACACGTAGACGCACTAGTTTCCTATTGTGCTTGAAGGGGGTAAAGTAAATCCGAGATACTCCCAAACTAGTCATTGCAACTTTTTGGGTAAATCGAGCTTTCTTAAGACAACTTTGTAACACCTAGGAAGAGAGAACCACCTAGGAATACATTATTTAGCCAGGAGCCCACTTTGACCATTTCAAAATAGTGTTGAGTTGTGAGCCATCGTTCATCACAAAACATGGAAAGCATTACTTTTTTTTTGATGTGACAAATGGGACACAATCACACAAAGTCTGCTTTAAACCAATCAATCAAATGGACTAATTCCTGAGTGCCCAATCAATCAATATTTTGACACTTAATATTACCAAAAAAAATGTCACCACTTATGCCAAGTTCAAAAACAAACAAGACATAAGTAATAAAAAAATGATGATATGATCTCCAAGAAAGGTATACTAAAAGCAATTTTAAGTCCAATCAAGACCTATATCTTAAAAAGTGGAAGTTACAAATGTGAACAACGCAACAATACCACTAAGATACGTTAACCAAAATTTATGGAAAAGTGAGGTATTAGTATCGAAACAATATTAATACAACACATTCAAAGGTAACAACAACATCTTTAAAAATTGAGGTAATGTTTGAAAGAAAACTAAGACTAGAGTATACCAAGGAATTGTTATGATGCATGTAGCGTAACGTTACAATCTAGACACCTAGGTCAAGTTTACAAGAAATAAGATGAAAGGATCAAAATTGTTGTGATATGATACAAGAAAGATAACAATTCAAAGGATAATCAAGATGATGAATCACGCCTAACTATGATTGATGATCTTAACTTGGGTATCAAGATAAAAAATGTTCCTAATGATATGAAAATGCCTCTGCGTACTTTATACGTTTAACAACTCAGCCGCAAACATGGATTAGTTTAAACAGACACAAAAGTGGCAAATACAGTCAATTAGCAACACAAGTGTAATCACTCTTCTTTTAATCAACAAAGTGTCAACATAATGTGAAGGAAATAGACTAAATGAGGATGAAAAATGTTGGTTTTACTTTGGCAAAGTTTCGCCTCACCTTAAGGCAAGTTAAAAACTAAACAAAATTAATGCTTTCCACGTTTCGTGATGAATGATGGATCACAACTCAACACTGTTTTGAAATGGTCAAAGTGGGCTCCTGGCTAAAGAATATCTTCCTAGGTGGTTCTCTCTTCCTAGGTGTTACAAAGTTGTCTTAAGCGAGCTCGATTTACCCAAAAAGTCACAATGACTATTTTGGGAGTATCTCGGCTTTACTTTACCCCCTTCAAGCATAGTAGGCAACTAGTGCGTCTACATGTACTACCACTGGGGTTGCCATACGAAAAACTGGTAATGCTAATTCATAAGGAATGACTAGTCAAGTAGGTTGTGTGGAGCACTTCCCGTTTCGTCCACAAGGTTCTCTCTTGTGTGGACTACTTTGGGGTTCCTGGTACTACCCCATTGTTGTAGCTTAAGGTGTTATGCCAAAGGGGTTATGTTCCAGTTGAGCGGATAGGGACATACCCTTTTCCGAAACCTACAATACAGTGTTTTGAATATAGTGTTCTTTTTATCTTGTTTACTTTCTCGTATTGCATTGCATTATGTATGTTGCAGGGAGTTAGGCATCTTTTACTTTCTCATATTGCATTGAATTTTGTATGTTGCATGGAGTTGGTGTTTTTATTTATGGAAATTTGTTTGTATATGGATTTTCATGTCATACTACACTTATATTCATTCTTTTTAATAAGGACCGATGATGTCGATCATAAGCAAAATGATGAAATAAAGTTGGTTTTTACATCGGCAAGATGCTAGCTATATCCATCTCTTTTCATCTTCATTTTTCTTCCATATCACTCTCCTTCTAACAACACTTTTCTTCAAAAGTAACTTGGTGCAATAGGGATCAATTCTTCTACTTCTATTATTTTCTTTCATCTTTTCGATCGTCAACTGCCCTCTTTCATCACCCCATCGACACTCAAGGGGCATCCTTCATTCTATTAATTTTTTCTTCTATTTCTTCAAAAAAAAAATGTGTACTTGTCTACTATCTTTGAAGTGGTGTCACTTACGCCACCCCAAAGAGGGGCAAATGTAGACACCTAAAATATGCTTACGCAACATTTAATCCTAAGATTGCACTACTTATCCTCTTTCTCGTCATTTTCGTAATAATTAGCGCTTTTCCACTAATTAGCTAACATTCCTATTCATATTCATTAATTAATGACCTTTTGTTAATTAATTATCCTTCCTATCATTAAACATTTCAATTAATGACCTTTCGTTAATTAATATCCACTTCTACTTGGGTTAATTAATTATTATTAATTAATTACACTCGCAATTCTAAATCAATAAATTACCATTTATTGGATCAAATTCCTCTTTAACATCCCGCAAATCATACTAATTTTCCTATAATTAGCTTCTATAAGCTTACATCTACCTATTAATTAATCACCTTTGATTAATTAAAATAGCCCCCAACTCCCATGACTTACTAATGACAAATTAAACTCTTCTCAATCAAGATTACCTTTTATAAAGCAACCTTATCCATTCCTAATCTTGTTTTACCTTTATCCCACATTCATCAATTATCTAGCCTTGCCTCTTTAGGAAAGCTATATAAAGAACCCTCCTTCTTACCTTTCTTCTTGCACCATGCTTTGAATAGTGAAAGACTATAAGCATTTTGATCTTGAGCCATTCTCCATTGTTGGAAATAGTTTCTCCATCTAGTATCCTTTCACTCAAAATTGAGTAATATGGGAAGATCCAAAAGGGCCTTGTAGCCATTCTTGGTGAGATTTCATTCTCAATCCTTGGGATCAAGAAATAATCCACTTTGATTGCTTATATTATTCATAGGTTCATAGTTTAAGTTAGCAATCATAGAGAGTAGGAAATATCTTAGCATGTAGTTTCATTTATGCATTGAAGAAGCATTTCCTTTAAGCTCTTATCGTGATGGTTCATTGTTTAATTAGTATTTTATTTTGAAGCTATGTAGATATTAGTTTCAATTTATAGCTTAGTTAATAGAACATGAGCACATGGTGCACTTGTCCCTTGCCCAAACAATCATGGCCAAGAGTCCAGGGATCTTTGCATGAAAAATATTGGTTTTTTCTTCTTAATTCATTTCTTGTATCAAATTATTTTTTGTTTATTGGAGGCTCTCTTTGTGGTGTCATATTTTGTTGAAATGGATTCCTCACTTGGCTAATAGGGGATAATTCTTGGCTTCCCTTGAAATGGGGGTCTAGGTTTCTCCAATGAAGTTCATCTTAGTTGTTCAAAGGGAAGATTTCTACTCTTAACAGTTAAAGATTCCAAATTTAGCACAATATCTTGATGGAATTTTGAAGAGAAAGAGTCACAAAATCCTTCACCAAGCCCCTAAGAGGTTCGGTCAAACCTTCGACGAACAAAACAACCAACCTTCTTTCACTCACATCCAGGACCATGATTGAAAGTTTCTGAAAATTGGCTACTTATCTACTGAAGTTTCTTGTTTGAGTTGTGCCAACGCTCTAAAATGCACTTCCATATCCTTTCTATAAAACATTTCTATTATCCTTTGAATGAACTCATCAAAATTGGTAATATAACCATGCCCTTGTGTAATTATGCCACAATACCATCATTCATGAGTCATACCCTCTAAATGAAAAGTAATAAATTTAAAGGCCTCTTCTTCATACATGCGGTTTAATGAAAAACAAGTGTCCAATTTTTTTAGCCAAGCCCTAACTGAACATTTATTAGTACCATCATATGTAGGATGAGTAATCTTACCCAATTGTTGGCGAGAAAATTTTTCGGGTGGACAAATTGGTGGGTATATTGTCAACGCTATGGGAGTCTAAGTCCCTCTACTTAAATGTTGTAGCTCCATATAATTATGCGTGTGTGAAATTGTTTTATGTGGTGGCAATACGACCGGGGATCCAATAGGGTCACTCCACTGACCCTGCGACAAAATCTTGCAATTTCTTGCAAGGGAGGACTTTGCTAGGAGAGCGGAAAGGGGAGTAAGAAAAAGAGGGTTGATTAATGTTATAGGTAGAAAATCATATTCCTATACCCATTAACCGGAAAATTCCAAAACACATAGACTAGAAGAAAAAAATTATGCAAATGACAACAAGACCAATTAAGATTTAGAGCACAAAGTTTCAATAAATCTCCCAGTCAAAAAAGGAAACAAAGTCCTTATTTCTTCATTGATGCTTGAGAAAAATTGTACATAGCAAGAGGAGGAAGAACATAGAGATGAGAAGTAGAAGAAATGCTATCCATTTTATTTTTTACAAGTGATACTCTCTCATGAACACAAAAAATTGGAAACCCCCACATGACCTTTCATATGCCTTTTCACAACTTATGATTTTTTTATATTCTTAGGAAAAGATTAAGTCCCCTTTTATAAAATAAGGGTAAGTTATTACATTATAATCATAAAATAAATTTTTAATTAAAATAAAGACATTATGAAAAAGTGCAACCCCAACAAAGAATTAGAACATGGAGGAGAGAGAAATAAGGGGGAAGAAGAAAAGAGAGAGAAAGAAGAGAGAGAGAGAGAGAGAGAGAGAGAGAGAGAGAGAACTATGCTGATGAAGAAGCTGCCTATGCCGACCTTACCTTGCTACTTGACCAATCTTTGCCTAGCTCCATTGGGGAAATTCCAACTCGTTTGAAATCCTTACTGAATCAAGCTACTGCAGATGCAACCTTATCTGCATGAGGGATGCACACACAACTCAGAGACTTCGTCCAACCATTGAAAGCATCATTGATATCTTTTCATTTCTCAAACCATGATTGATGGTTTTATGTAATGACTGCAATGGTGGCTCAGATACCGGATAGAGACTCTAGGGTATCCTCATTAAAAGATAGTGGGCCTCTAACTTATTTCTTGACATGCTCCTCAAACGATCCTAAAAACTCATCTACAACAGTGTTTTCCTCCATAATGGGCACTCTAAGCTTCTGAATCTTGTTGTTGACACCGTATTGGAACTTTTAGGCCCGTTCCTTATTTGAGTCACATTCATTGATAGCCCGATTTATCATTTCATAAATGGTCATAAGAGTTCTTTCCCACACACGTGACAAGTCCTTAGATGGGCACTAAATATTTTCTTGCTTACCAATACTCGCAAAGGAGTACCATCAATCTCTACTACCAATGGATAGATCGGATCCCAATGATCCTTTTCTTTTTCTAATTCCTTCCTGAGCATCTGAGCTTTCTCTATAGTTTCACACATGTATTTGAATAGTGAGACTACCTCTAGGATCAATTTTTTTCCTTTTTCCATGATTGTACTCGTCCCCGAACAATGAACTCCTGAGTTATTTAGATGGACCCCCGATCGAAGCTTCTTATTGGAGAAACTTCCTCAATTGGAATTGTTGATGCATTCGGGTCCACCAGGTGCTGCATGTATGAAGAGAGGTTTTTAACTTTTTCCTCCAGCTAGTCAATATTTTCTTTGTACTCTTGATTCCTTTCCAGGAGATGAGTGGAGGATTTTTTGAACTTGTGTTCATCTCCTTTGTGAGTGGTAGGGCCCAAAGGGATAATGCTAATTTCATAGTCAGTCGGTGTCATCTCTTCCACTGGATTGTTCACTTTTGGTCTGACTACTTATATGTACCAATCACCTATAGCACCACTGAAGAACTGTGAAGCTACTTGAGAAAATTTATTTTTCTTTCCTGTGGCCAATGAAGTGATCCCCAAAATATCAGGAACTGTAACTTATTGGATGGCAAAAACTTCTTGTGTAATCATTTCCTTCATCCAAGGAAAAATTTCATTTGTTTCTAGCTCTGCAAATGATATATTGATCATTTCCTGATCTAGTGGAAGAGGTGCCTCTTATGCAGGAGAGGTGGGAGTGACAGAAGGGGGTGTAACATCTTGAGGCTTCTCGGGAGCTGGAATATGGAATAGTTCATATTTATCAACTTGTGCCTCCACTATAGGATCTTCAACTATTCTAACCTTTTTGGGTGATCTCTCATAGTGGGGTTCTCCTAACTCTGTAACCTTACGCTTCGAACTTTCTCTAGAGTGGCCCGAACTTAAAGTGACCTCCATAATCTTTGATGATGAATGATGCAACACATGTCTCTGGGGTGTGGGGAAACTTCGTGATTTGAGGGAAACAAATTTCTTCCTTTGAAACCATTCTCTCATTCTCTTGATTACCATCTATGTCCACTCAGCAATGTCACTAAACTCACAAACACTCCAATTAACCTATGGAAAAGGAGAATCCTTCACCTCTTTTTGCTCTAGATCATACAACTCAGTACCATCCTCTTAGATACATTATTCATACCACTAGAACTTGAACTTCTTCATTTCTCCAATGGTCATCCTCATGTAGTTCCTTTCTATAACATTGAAATCATCTACACAATTTTCCCAATAGTCTCTAACCGGTGAGACATGATTCAATTACGAGAGATGGAAAGTATTTGGATCAATTCTGATGTCAAAATCATTCCTCAAATTATATGAATGCAAGCTCAAGAGATCGAAAACCACTTCCATGTGCGATGCATCATGAACACTTTTGTAAGTGAAGACTCCTAGTGATATGGGGAAAGAGATAGTCTTCTTCTTCAGGTTTTTAGTCTACTATGCACATGCAAAAGTTTTCTACATAGCTCAAAAAATGTTATTTGGCCACTAAGGTACCTAGGTAGTCTTAGTGGGGCGTGATCGCAACCAGAAAATTAGATGTATGAAAAAGTGGTGAATTGGATGAAGAATGAGCCATATATTTTGATCAAAGATGATTTTTTCGGTGACATCTTTGAGTGCACGTCTCCCTCCAAAGTCCTGATGATGAACTCTATGAAGGCATCATGCACCCGAGTGAAGTGTCAGTGACTTTCCTTCAACACCAACTGAGGAAACATCTCAAATGTATGGGATTTTGAAGAGATGTTCTGAGCAAGAGCTAACCTCTTAAATGAGTGTGATCTCATGAGAAGATACACCTGATAAAATTCATTGATAACTTCTTTGAAACTGGGACATGGAGAAGATGGTGATGTAAATTATCACTTATGATTTGGCCCCAATTGATCTTTTTCTTACCTTCTATGATTGTCAGTATGAACAATGCCATCCAATCTTGGAAATATCTCATGTTTGCTTCTCCATCACCTATCTGAGAAGGGTGATTGCATCATAAAATCCCTCATGGAACTCACATCTTGAGAGTGATTTAGGTAATCGAGAACATTTTCTCCCTAACTTCAACCATGATCCCAGTGTGAGACCTTGCAGATATGAATATGTATTATTCCACTCGTTCACCAAAAATTTGTTTGAGATGACATTAGGTATGGATTTGCATAGAAAGGGAAATGGCCTTAGGAGCAATCACTACCATAGATGAGATATCATTTGTCTGAATAGTTCTCGTCTCAAGTTCATAGTGGTGAGAGCACACGATCACCAACTCAATGCTTTGTATAGATATTGGGTGGCTATCCATTGCGTAAAGTCCACTCATGAATACCTTGTCTTCAATTGGTTCCCTTGGATGGTTGAGCATGCGTGATTTGAGATTATCGAGGCCCATGTGAGTGACATCATTGTCACCCACTTCTGCATACTTGGAGGAGAGATCATTGACTAGTTTGACTCCCATGAACTTGAATTTCATGGCTTATGAGACACTTTCTTGCACTGATAAAATGGGGGTTACTATTTTTAGTAAATGGAAAATTTCCACCCTTTTCAGCTTCGATCACCCAAATTTTCCTTCTGAATGACCCTTGTGTACACTGCTTACACTAGAACTAAAATTTATGAAGACTTACTAAAAATAGTAGATCCATGTGTAAAAGGCTTAATATTTTATAAATTGGTGTTCTGGACCTTGTTTTTCGACGAAATCAGTTTTTCTAATATGGGTTTTTTCTCTTTATTGCACCTCTAAAATTTCAAGTCTACTCGGTGTCTGGAAATAGAGATTTTAAAATTCAAATTTTTTTCGTGAGGAAACTAGGGTTTATTTGTTGCGAAAAATATGGGGTGTGCATGTGAACTATTTTTTCTTGGATTCTCAAGGCACCTAGAAAACTATAAGATTGCAAAAAAATCTACATTTATTCATGCACCAGTTTTTTAGTTATGAGAAATTTCTCTTCGTGGGTTATGAAGTTCTACAGGTGAGAAATTTCATTTTTTTCATTTTTTTATCCTCTTAAGATCATAAAAATATGTAATCAATGGATTGACGATGAAAATGGTGGAGGAAGGATTCAAGAAAAATTTCGGTAGAGTTTTGAGAGTGGGGGGAGAATGTGGGGGAGTGAGAAAAAAAATGGCTAAGTCTGGAATATATATATGCACAATGAGAGGGGGTGGAGCACTTTTTTTATCCCCATTGTCCCCTTGGTTTGGTACAATAGATGCAAAAAAATTCACCTTATCCTTTTTGCGACGAGTGGCACTCATTCATTTGATGAGAGGAAAGGAGAGGGAGCTAAAAATAAGCACCCGGGGGCTAGTTTAGGGTCGTATGAGGAATTTGAAGGCAAAAAAGGGGTATGGCACATTTTTTTGTGCCCATTATCCCCTTAGTTTGGGAAAATAGGGGCATAAAAATTCTCCTTGGGCCCAACCTGACAAGTGGCATGCATGCAGGAGTTGGTAGAAGAGGAAGTCAAACTGGTCAAAGGTGTTTAACTGAGCTCCCGGGGTTGTATTGCGTGACCAAAATTATTAAAGGGGGGGCGCATTTTTAATTCCATATTTTCCCAATATAGAGTGACAATAAGGATAGAAAAGTGTGCCTCATCCTTGTGTTGTCACGTGTCCCTCAACAAATTTGACTAAGTATCAAAGAACGTACCTTGGGGGTCATCTTGAAAAGACCATAACTTGAGCTCTCAGATGAATATTTACACACTTATTTATATTAATTTATATGTAAAATACATTTTTATAAGGATGGGATGGTTTCCATTCCTTAATTATGCTTGAAACCCCTTTAAAAACCTCCTTTTTCCTCAGGATCACCCGTTGTGCATGGAAAGAATGAGTTTCCTAGAAAAATGTATGGGGTTTGAGATTGATATGTTTTTTTACACCTTGTAGATTATTTAAAATGATTTCAAATTACATCTTTTTGGTCTCATAAATCATTCCAGAGATCTCAGAATCACCTCTTGAAGTTCAAATTCCCTTCCACGATGCAAGATCCTGAACTAGCTCCTAAACCCATGAAACTTTCCAGGATCTTCCAAAATATGTTCCTTGATGTTCCTGGCTCTTGAATACTCCTCCTTTATGAATTTGGGACTTTGATCCTCTCCATGGGTTGTGCACTTTTCTTAGGAACGTTGATGATAGACCTTCCTAAGATTGCTTGAAACTCCACTTTTAGATACACTACTCTAAAATTTATTTGAATGAACTTTTCTTCCTAAATCACCTAGGGGAATGGATGAAAAACACATATTGTAGACACCTAAAACATGCTTACACTTATAATTTCCTCCAATTCAATCGATTAATAACACTTGGTAATTCCCCATTCTTTGCTCCATTATCGGATGCCCATTTACAACACCTTCTCAGTCGTATTCCTCCTATAATCATCTAATTTGGCTAATATCTCTCTTATTAGCTAAAAATTCCTCCTTTCAACCATTCAAAACCTCCCTAGTTCTCTCTGAACCACTTCTGCAGGCTTTTTAGACTATTTATTAGTCACAAATGGTTAATCAGATTCCTCACAACTCTCAATGAGTCTCTAATCACTTTCTAATCAAGTTTAACTATCCTAAACCCTAGTTAGCTAGCCTAAACCAAGCTTAACTAATCCTAAAACATGTTTATCCTAATCTAATCTAAAAGTGCTTTTTGAGCTTTAGTCCCACATGCACCCAAATTTCAAACTCTCCCAAGTGGAAAACTATAAATAGAAGGGTCACCCCTCCCTCTCAACCTGACACGTTGTTTACTTGAAAAAATATCTCATATTTAGAGATCTTGGCATTATAAATCATTTTTGATAGCTTTAATCTATAAAATATTTAGATCTTATCCATACTCCATTGTTAAGAGCTCCCCCATCTTGCATCCATCCACTCGAAATACAGTTAGTAAGGGAAGATCTAAATCTTGGCCATGTAGCCAACTTGGAGAGATCTCTTCACTATGTTTGAGAGTAAATAACATATAATTTGATTGCTTAGAATCTAACTAGGTTCACTTTCATTAAGATTTCATGGAGTAGAGAGTAGTATATATTCTAGGGTTTGAATGTTTGTTTCAAATTTATATATGCATAGATAGTTTCTTATTTAGTTCTAATCTTATGGTGCATGGTTAAGTTTAATCAAGCTTTGAGGTTCTTTAACCTAATTCCATAGCTTGCAAACCTTTCCATTGCATACACATATATACCATTTTAATGACAAGATGTGACTGATACAGGGAAAAGGTTGACCTGGGGGTGTCCTGGAAAGGTGTAACATTGAAAATTTTCAACACTATACTATGGTTGTCATGTTTTCTAGTGAATTTTACCCATACAAAAACACAGGAAAACACCAATATATGTTGGATATCTCTTCTTGGAACTTGATGAATCATTTTATTTTTCTTTGGTCCTTCACTTATCCTTATTTGGAAATAATCTCTCAAAGAAATAAAATCTCTTATGTTTTTGCTCAAGGATGCATATTCATCCCCATAGAGATCCCATTCATCAACAATTACAACTACTTATGACTGTTTTAACTCCACTTATGGCTATTCTCTTTGTATGAATTTAGCATGGAAGAATTGAGAGGGGGTCTTACTTAAGACCCTTTAACTTTTGATTTCTAGAAGATATTCCTTCACCATGATTACCTTAATATCCTTGGGGATTCAATATGGTAGTTCTTAGCCCTTGTATAGATCAACTCAAATCAGCAATAGCTCCTACAAATGAGTCTTTTAGATCTCTTTGAGCATCCAACAAATGTGTTTGCATTTTTTTTGTCTCCTTTAGTGAACACTTCATTCAAATAGATCATCTCATCTATTTTTGGATGCCTTTCTCTATCACCTATACCGTCCTTTCATGGAGTTCTTATTGAGTAATGATATCTAAAACCTACTTCACCTGTGTCTATGCAAAACTAATCTTCTCCTTCACAGACTAGGAGAATCACAGCTTTGATACCATTGTAATATCCCCTTTTAAATCTGAATTACATATAACTAAAAACTCCTCAAAAATGATTTCTAAAATGATATCAGCTGTCAATAAAGAAATAATGAACAATAGACTATAAATAGATTTTATTTATTCAAATAATCACTTTCGAAGCTACCCATAAAACCCAAAATGATGACTTGGGGTCTAAGAACAACCCACAAGTGAAATATGATTTTTTCTACACTTGTATGAATTTATAAAAAATAATTTAAGGGCTAGAAAAATGTAGAAAATAATAGCTATATACTAATAGAGGGCTGGAAAATGATGTCAAAATTACCTTCAATGATGCCAAAAGGTCCCCAATCACCTACAGTCTGGGTACAACATTGAAATGCCCTTATAAAAGGGGTCACACCATTCTCCTAGGTGGTCGTTTTTAGCCTAAAAGTGCCCGGAACTTCCTAGCTGCAAAATTGCTTGGAGATAACAGCACTTTGGTTGATCCAAACCCCAAAAAAATTAAAAATTCTGATCTAAATTGAATCCCAACTGATATAGAATGAAAACAGCCCCAAAACTTGCCCTAGATCTGAAACATAGCCTTCCCATAACTAAAAATATGAAGTGTAGCACAATCGTGAACCCTGAGTGGATCCACCTCACAAAGTTGAGGAGTTTTTGTCCCACAACCTTCAAATTTTGGATGTTTTCATCCACAAATCTTCTTCTCCTTGAGGTTTTTCATCCTTAGAATAATTGATGCAAGTAAAATAAATTAACATGGAATGAGAGAAACTAGATTGGAAAAATATGACCCCCCCTCGCTCCCCACACATTTATTTATCTTTTTTCTGTCACAAACCCCAAAGAAAGGCACCCATATGGTTCTCTCCTTCATTTGGATCTTATGTTTGCACTTTAATCTCTAGGAGGAGTTCACCCCATTATGACAACACTTTATGTTTAATCTTTATGAATTTCCAACTCTAGTTCTTCATTGACTTATGCCTTTTTTCCTCTGTAATCACTTTAAGTGACATTATTATAAGTTGCTTTATAAAATAAACATAATAAATGACATTAGCAATTTAAAATAAAATTCACCACCTTCTTCCCCCTTTTCACACCCTTTAAGACCCCAGGAAAATAATTGGGCTAAGGGTATTCATAGGCTTAATATCGAGAAGGAGATATTACAAACAAAATTCATAGGAGGCACCACTTCTGCAAGAGGAGAGTAGAGGTGGAATATTCATAAGAACATGATTTGAATGTGGTGAATTTGGACATTGCACATTTGAGCACCCTCACGTGTAGGGTCATGGTGAGAAGAGAGGGAGTGAATAATTTTTTCAAGAAAATATGGAGTATATGGAGTTCAATGAGCATGTAGAGGAACTTGAACACAGGGATACATTACTTTCAATGAGGAGAGTATTAAAGGTCACATGGAAAAGATAAGATTTTTTTATAGAGTCAAAACATTTTTCTAATGAGGTACAAGAATAGAGGTAAATGTTACATGGTGGTGGTTGATAGTGTAACAAGAACAATTTGGTGTCTATGGAGATGTTGAGGAAGTTGGGATTAGTATACAAACCACATCTAGATCCTTACATAGTGATTTTATTGGTAGAAGGATAGGAATTCATTGTGTAAGAGCGATGGAAGGTAGAGATGAAGATTGACCAGTTCATGGACATAGTTATATGTGACATCTTATGATGGATGCATTCCATGTTTTGTTAGGGAGGTTGTGGAAATTTGGTTGAGAGATGTTATATGATAGGATAACGTCATAGTGTGTGGGTGGAAGAGTAGATATATTTATATTTTGAATCCACTAAATGAAGAGGACATGAGTGTGAAACAAATATATTCAATCATGTGCAGAATAAAGAAAATTATGTGAGGAACGAAGAAAATGCATGCAAAGGTAAATAGGTATGTCACATAAAGGAGAGTAAGATAATTAATGGTGTGAGATAATTTAGCATAGAAGAGAGTGTCCAATGGGATGAGCATTGGACCTCCATAGAGGATTTGCATAGAGTTACATGAGAAGAGGCGGATGAGGAAAGAGACACCCCACATAAATAGAGGTCAACTTGAGGAGAGCAAGTAAAGGAGTGTTGACGATATGAGACAATATAGGTGGAGGAAACTGATTTCATATCCAAATGAGACCAAAAGTTAGAATATGTGGAGTACCCATTGGCGCACATGGATGTCAATGCATTACTAGAAGGTCAAAGGGTGGTTCTACCACTTATCCTATATGTGTGTGCACCTAGATTCCACATTTCTAACCTAAGGTGTATGATGTATGGCATCTAGGTTCATGTGCGATCTTTGATCAACCATAAATAATTAGATTGTATTTTGAGTTTTGCATTTTTTTCTTGTGATAGTGGTATATTGATCAAAAGAGGTCTATAGTATTTTCATGATCACATATTAGTTCTTAAGATATGGCCCAAACATATACTTCATAGCACAAAGCAAGAAGTGTAACATGAAAATTGTTAGAGTTGATAAAATTAAAAAGTAATCAAAATATGTCATGTCGCCCTTGCATTATGTGTATACTACAGGGATGGTATTTGGAAATGGTATAGACCTTGAAAGTCATGAAACCACAATTTAATACTTGGCACAAGGTCAAAACATTGTAGAACAACTGCCACATGCTCAAAACTTTGTGTAGAGAAATGGAAAATAGGCTCATGTTAGGAGGAAAGAATTATCTTGGTGGCACAAACCTAAACATCAAGCTACTAGGTCATTGGAAATTCTATGCTGAAGAATGAATTTAAAATTTTGTGTGTGATTCTTGTAAAAGAGTGCGCTCGATCTTTAGAAAATGACACAATTAATTGTTGGTAGCATTGATATTATAAATGGGAGTTATCGTTGGTTCAACTAATTTAATATTGTGGTTGTTAGGATAGCTTATGTTGCATTGAGTTGTACCATGTTATGGGTATTTTGGGCCATATTTCTCATTTTATGTCTATAATGCATTAAATATATATATATGGGTAGGATGTGTTAGAAATAAGGAGGACCCTAGGAATCTCCACAATATAAACACACCATCCATAAATATGTACTCGAAAGACATATTTCACCAATAACATGAATGCATTTAAACAACAAGGAAATGTACAATGAATATATTTTAAACCAACATATTGTTGTACCATATGACCAATTATTAAGGAATGATCCATGGTTCTCCTTAATGACAACATCTCTACCCATCTCAGCTTAACACCCATAAATGAGACACAAGTTCCTTATATAAGAAGTACATGTTGTTAGCATGTTAATTATTGGTGGAATCATTAACTAGGTACAACTAAATTTACCTAGACCTTCCCACACGTTTGAGGATAACTGCCATATTAATCAGTTCATATCAACAACATAGTGAATATAAGCATGTATTACTTATATAACACAATTTACTAAGGTAGAACTCATATCGAGTGTGAACATGACACACATCATAAATATGTATTTGAGATGAATTTTATAAGTAGATAGATTGTATGATTATATAAACACACCCCTACATTTGTGAAAGACATTTAGAAATCCAAAGAATAAGGATCAAGTAGAAATTGATGCATAGGTCTTGGGTGGGATTATAGGGTTGAATCACATCCTTACAGGTGACTTTGGGTAAGATTACAATGTTGATTGTTTATAATCTTATTGGTTATTTTTTATTGTTGTTTTTGTAAGTTAGAATTTGAAGAGTGTGTAAGGTTGAGTGGTATCTCTCATGTTGATGAATAAAGCATTGTTATTTTTTAATTATGTTATGCAAGATTATGTTTGTGTAGGTTGCACAAGATAAGGCATCTATTCATTGAAACCCTTAACTGTGACTTCATCAAAAGGGTGTGGTGTGATCTTCCCTCGAGTACCTTTCAGGATGTATTTTCTTCTCTTGATCTTTCTCATAAAGACATGAGAGATACTCAAATGTGTTCTCTCCTGACAAGAACTTTGCATATAAAAAATCAATAAATTGCAGATAACAAAACACAAGATATATGGTGGCCCAAGATGCCCTAATATGCAATATATTAATAATAATATCCTTAAGGTAGGGCAACACCATATAATTCTCCTTAAGGAAGGAGTAACTCCACAATCTTCCAAGATGGGAATCCACTTCGAGGGGGACACCTCCAATATACCTCTACCAAGTAGAAGAATCAACTCATGCATACATGGCCTCCTTATAATGATACTCACATCCTTAAAATAGGATGGGTAACACCTAATCCCAATGTAGTCTGACTCATTACCCAATATAATTAATTCCTATGTGAGCCCATATAACTAACTAAGGGGATGTGTGCCACATGTCGGCATCTCCATCAACCCATATACATTATAATATTATATCCCATGTGAACCCATACATATAACTAAGGGGATGTGTTCCACATGTCGACATCTCCATCAACCCATATATATTATATTATCATATCCCAAGGTACATAGCATTGCCTCCCTCTTTGACATGTTTCATCCCCAAAACATAAGAAGAAGCCATATAATGAGTGTGCTTTAAATTATTGCACACTTTTTTCCATGCTCGATCATCCAACCACCCATATGAAATCCTAGTGGGTGATGTTGCTCCAAACCTAATTCCATATTCCATTGTGTTCATCTGATTCCATCTTGGTCCATATGTGTTCCTCCTCTGCATCCATGTGTATCCATAATAATTATTCCTATGATTCTATTTCATATAACTGTTTCTCCATTGATTCTGTTTATAGCCTTGATAATTGCTCCTCTAATTCTTTGTATATCTATATAGATTGTTTCCCTTATGTGCCCTAACATGATAAGAACTTGTATAGCCAAAATTAGTAATCCTCCAATTCCTTGTATATCCATATAGATTGCTGCCCTTGCGTGTCCTAGCATGTCTCCATGATTTTTTCCTCTCATGGTGATGTGGGTGTCTATATGGTGCAACCTTAGTATGCTCAACCTTATCAATATTTTCCTCCACTTTCTTTTCCTCTTCCAACTTGTTTGTTATTTCTTTTTTTCTTGAGTAGAGAAACTATTTTTTACTTTATCATCATGTTCTTCATCCTCTCCTTCCAATTCATCCTTATTCCCTTCTTCGCCATCTTCAAATTCATCTTCATGATCCAATTTTACATTACTTTTTTCCTTGCTAAGTGTGATATCTTGCAATGTAATTTTCTTTATCTTGTACCATAATTTCATGAATTTATTTTGCACATTAATATTAATTGTTCCCAATGTCTCTAACCAAGGATATCCAAGAACAATATCCATACCATCCATATCTAAAGCATAAAAATATGAATGTAAAACATATTTATCCATAGAGAGCTTTAAATTTTCAAAAACTTGAATATGCTTACCATCCATTTGAGATTCCTTGATATGCTTTGTTTGCACATAGATTGTGAGCTACATCCATATTGATGAAGTTATATTTGTTGTTAGGGTTTATGGAAATAATTACCTGTTTTCTTTGAATGCACCCTTCAAACTGAAATATTGAAGCTTCCTTCCTTGGAGATGCACTATCATGTGTAGCAACTTCATCATCAACATTTTCTTCTTCATCATCATCAAATTTTTTTTCTTCTTCTTCTTCTTCTTCTTCGTTAACAAAATTGTGTTTCTTTTTTGTTTCCCATCTAGCTAAGAAAATATCTTCCATTTCCTCTCAATCCCTATCCAATAGATCTATATCCAAATAAGAATACCAATGTCGTGCTATCCCACCAAGATGAAGATAAAAACTAACCCATACTAAAAATTCTTCAAAATACATTTGTTTAAATTGTATCCACCAATTTTTGCATCAATTTCCCCATTACCATAGAAAATTGGTATATTCATGATGCATAAAAATTAGGGTTTCACAAACTTACTCCTTTGAACAATATTTGACCTGATGATTTCGTCTATCATTCAGCCTCAAATCTGAAACCAAAAATAAGTAACCCCTGCTAAAATTTTGAGAGATTTCCGAATATGTAAAATAATCAAAGAAAGATAGAAAATCGCAACCTGTAGGTTAGTTTTCTTTAAAACACAAAAATATCAATATCTTCTTCAAACTAGATCCCAAAATTCTGAAATATTTACCATAGCTTCCTGATAAAGATTCTAAGTATTGGTAAAAATTTTAAAAATTAATTCTAAAAAATGCGGCCTGTGAAGTAAATTTAGGTGAAACCCTAAAAATGCAATAACTTCAACAAAAAAAGCTTGAAAATTTATGAAATTTGGACTGTAGCTTTATGAAACCCTTTCGCAACTGTGGTAAAAAAAATTGAGAAAATATTGATAGCCATTTCCAAAATATATCCGAATCACTGAAATTAGGGTTTGGACCCAATTGTTTTTTGCCGAAATCGATATTCTGATACCACTTGATAAGAACTTTGCATATAATAAATCAATAAATTTTAGAAGATAACACAACACAAGATATATGGGGGGCCAAGATGCCCTAATATGCAATATATTTAGAATAATACCATTAAGGTAGGGCAACACCATACAATGCTCCTTAAGGAAGAAGTAACTCCACAATCTCCCAAGATGGGAATTCACTTCGAGGGGGACACCTCCAATATACCTCTACCAAGTAGAAGAGTCAAATCATGCATAAATGGCCTCCTCATAATGATACTCACATCCTTTAAATAGGATGGGTAACATCTAATCCCAATGTAGGTTGAATCATTACCCAATATAATTAATTCCTATGTGAGCCCATATAGCTAACTAAAGGGATGTGTGCCACATGTTGGCATCTCCATCAACCCATATACATTATAATATTATATCCCATGTGAACCCATACATATAACTAAGGGGATGTGTGCCACATGTCGGCATCTCCATCAACCCATATATATTATATTATCATATCCCAAGGTACATAACATGCAGGTTGCACAATATAAGGCATCTATTCATTAAAACCCTTAACTATGACTTGATCAAAAGGGTGTGGTGTGATCTTCCCTCGAGTACCTTTCAGGATGTTTTTTTTTCTTGTGATCTTTCTCATAAAGACATGAGAGATACTCAAATGTGTTCTCTCCTCATTACACATTATTAATGGATTTCAACTTGTAGACATGAGAACAAAAGGTATAGGGGTGTGCATCGGTTAATTGTAATTTCTTATCTCTCTATTTTCAATATCATATACATTTTTTTCTCTCATTCTCTTGAGGATGTTGGCATGGATTTATTTCCTCATTGTCTATCATTCTAATTTGTCCATGCTCACAATTCCTATGTGACAAATATTTACAATGTTCAAAGAGATGATTGGGAATATTTAATGTGATGATGGTTGTAATCATTTATCGTATGTTTAAGTTTGTTTTAGCTCGTGATTCCTTTGTAGTATCACTATTTAGACATTATCATTACCTTATTCAATGTAAGAAACAAATGTTTCTTTCATTTGGGAGATAAAATCTTCATTATTATTTCTATAAATTTTGTAAATCCTTCTATTATACCCTTACTCATTGGGATTTGAGAGTGCAACATTTCGTATCTTTGTTATACATCTCTTGTGAGATTCGGGAGAGGTATTATTTATTACGTTATGTAAATATTCATGAGCTTCATGGTTCACTTTCTTTTGTTAGCATGTCCATCGTTATTTGACCCTTTTTTCTCAAAGGGCTATTATTCTTAGGAACAAAGCTTTGCATCAGGGTTCCCAAGATGTTAGGGTAATGCCATAGATTTTTCAAACTATTCCTAAAATTGGGGTGTTGAACATCCTTTGGACATGTCATCACCCTGGTGAGTACAAGTTGACACTTGACATCTTTCTCAATGTAATGCAATATCTATGGTTTCTTAAACTTCTCATTATCACATCAGAGGTCATGCTTCCACATGTTCTTAATGACAAAAAAACGTTTTTTTGTGATCATGTTAAGGATAACGTGCAATTTTGTATCACTAATTTTCTCTCCACTTTTAATGTGTCATTAATCTTGGATTCTAGAAGAGTTTTTAAAGTTGATATTATACATATCCTTAGGATCATCAAACATGACCACCTTAATCTTAGGTAATCTCTTATAGAATTCATGACGATGGCTTCTCTATTTCAATAATTATGCAAGATGAGTGATGAAGATATTCCTCAATATTTACACAAGTTTTCTAGCCTCTTATGATGTCCTCTCTCTCTCCTTCATTTAGATGTTTTAAAATTTGTATGTTTGGTCAATTATTTGGAGGGTTTTCATTTTGGATTATTTTGTTTGGACTCATCAATGAGAAAAGGTTTTATTTTTTGTTGAGGTACTTTTATTCATAACTCTTGTTTGTCTCTCATGGTTGTTTTCTCGACCCCATTGACCTATTTATCATACCATGAGCATAAAGAAAACCTCATTTATGTTGGCCACATTAATTTAATAAAACCAATTAAACACTAATTTGAAGGATCTTTATAGTAAAACACTTATCGATTAAAATATTATAATAAATATAATTTATGAATTAAAAACATATTGTTTGACATGTGACATTTTAAAAAGTGAATCATATACTGGTTTTTATGAAAATATTGAGGGCTATTGATCTAGGAGTCCCATGCAAGGGGTTTAACACATTAAAAACACATTATATATGAAGGTGCACATTGATATTTGAACTTGCATGAACAAAAAATGATCCCACCAATTACCACTTGAACTACCAATAATGACCAAAATAAAATGAAATTTTTACTACTAAAAACTTCTTCACACCATCAATTAAAATATCACATTATTAAAAAATGGTAAACATAACATCATAACTTATTCCAAAAAAATCACGAATATAACTATCAAAATAATATTGAAACTTGTATATAAAGAAAAAATACTAATAAAACTAATGACATTAAATAGGCAATAATATGATCTTTGTATTATATTTTAAACATTTTTTTGTGACATTGATTAGAGATAATATTCAATATATTATTTTTCTCTGAACTTGAATGGTATGATTTAATTACCATACAGCTCGTGATACTATCATGACTTTTTAATGAGATAGTTTAACTCAATGTCACATATTGTCTTCATTTCACCCTAGATATTATATTAAAAGAAATCATTAATAGAAAAAGTACTAATAGTTCGCAATCAAACTATATTAAAAAATTGTTTACCCTTTTAAATATAACCTAAAGAAGTTTGGTAAAGAATAAGATTAATTAAGTAATAACTGAAACACTATTTTTAATAGTTATATTTTACTTGTATCCCTATGATAACATTTTTGAACTTATGTGTGCACGTTTGCACGTGTGTATGTGTATGTTTGTGAGTAATACACACATGCATGCACATACACATACATTAATTATCCAACCAACCAACCAACCATAAGTTAAAGGGGAATTGAACCCATATATATAATATACCATACTAGACTATAGATGCCCTTTAGATATCCACGCCACACAGACATGTACACACACAAACACACATGTACACACATGCAATCAAAAACATGCGTTCACACACACACACACACACACACACACACACACACACACACACACACACACACACACACACACACACACACAATCCCATCTATATCATTTCCCTCCTCCTTTAAATCTCTATACAAGTGCTTTTCAAGGTCCATATTTGATAGTTTTAAATTGTGTATCTTGTAAGTACAAAATTCCTAGCATCATTTCATATATCAAGAATACATCCTTCAACAAAATTCAAGGCAGGGTCACACTCTAACTGGAGATTGCTTGGTGTAGTTATGGATTAAGGAAAAAGAAAGGAAAATGTTTGAAACCAAAAAGAAAGAATAAACACATTCGGAATGCAAGCCCAATTGACTCATTTGATAAAAAAATATTCTCTTCTTTAAGGGTAATATTTGATGTGCCTCCAACTTCAGTTATGGTATGGAACCTTATTATATTGAATTAAAGGGTTCATTTTCTCAAAAACCATCTCTGAGATGGTGATTGTGTGACCTTGAAACATAGGTGATGATAATGTCAAGTGGATTGATAAATTCCTATATGTAGCTTAGATACCAAATGGGAATTTTTTTATTTGAACAGATAATACAATGCACAGATGGACACCTCTTTTTTTCAATTTTTACATAGACAAGTAGAAGAATCCACATTTGGATATTTCCAAGCTCTTCACTCTTTATCTTGTATGGATACTAATGGATGCAATAACTCATTCCTATGTCATAACATCGAAGAGATATTCCAATTGATGTTATTGAAAGATATGAACAACATCAAGTGTGTGATACTTGAAAAATAGAACTTATTGAGATAGACAGATGCCTTGAAGTGGCATGTTGGTGTGGAACCACAATATGTTATATATGTTGACAAACCATTCCGAAGGATTATATACATTTATGTCGATATTCTCAAGAACAAGGAAAACCTTGTCAGATATACAAGAATTGTGGTTCATGGTAAAAGGAAATGGTTGGTGATGTAGCTATGAAGACAAGAGAAAACATGTTACAATAATTGGCAAGGAATTGACTTAAAATGTTGAATGTAATTGATTAATTCATTTATCGATTAATTAATATTGTAATTATATAATTCATGATGTAAGCTCTAGTTTTCCACTTGAAGCATAGTTATAAAATGAGTTAGGTTTAAAAGTAGTTATTCAACTACTTCTAGGGGAAAGTGCCTATATAATGCTAGAATACAATTGTAATGGGGATCTGTCTCATTTCTCACAATTCTGGAAAAATTTCTACAAGTTTCTGTGTACATATTATTTCCCAGACTTTGTGAATATAAGAACGAAATGCAAATGAGATAGCTTTCAACCCATGGTGTTAATGCCCATCAATCATAAAATTTTGGTTCATTGTTAAATTTGAATGATTTCAATAACATATTAATTTTCCTCTGAATGATGTTATAGGCTTTGTACTATATAAGTTTGTGAGTGGACTTTGTGTCATATGTATGCACTTTGGGATCAATAAATACTTTTTCTTATGGTTATTATTCTCTACATATTCTATTATATTCTACCTTTCATGTGTTAGAGAGAGAGAGAGATAGATAATTCTATTATGTGTTTACCTTGACATATCTAAGAAGTTATTTGTGTCTATTATACTATAGGTTCTCTCTTCCTCCTCCTTTCTCTCCTTTCTCCTTCCCATTTTTGTTTCTTTTGTGCTTTCAAGTTAAAAGCACCAAAAATAGTATACACTCTCATCATATGAGGAAACTATCCCTCTCAAATGCGAATAAGATCACCTTGAGAATAAGTGATTTTCCCTAATTGTTATAGGTTTTATGAAGCTTCCATTGGGTTAGTCATTGAAACAACCAAGAGCACTCACCATGACATAAAAAATTTCCAACAAGGGAATTAACCAAAATATGGGTTCTATATAGTTCCATCCCTTGTCCTTATGGTGATCCCTCACTAGGGATAGGATAGTGGAAAAGAATGAAACTCATTATAACACAAAACACTAAAAAATTCAATTTTAAAAATGTTTTTGTTTATTTCAATTTCAAATCCATTCGTGGAAATTTTAGTGGTCAAATTATAAATGTAGATATTGAAAGCATTTGTTAACCATTTTAATTTATTGACCCGAGCTTTGTGACACTTATTATGGTTGCAAATATTGAGTATTGTTGAAGAAAATATTCCCATTGCAAAGTTATTTATGTTAATGTATTTAGTGACACACTTTTCTATGGTCTAAGATGCACTTGTAATTATATTCTTTATAAATAAGTACATAATTATCCCCCAATTATTTGTAAGTCAATGATAAATAGTAATATCTATTTAATGGTTATATTTGTATTAGGGGTTGTTTGATTTGGGAAGATTTTTGAAAATATAGACACACCTTTCAAACCCTAAACCTCTTACTTTTCCATATAAAAAGACAAATTTCAAGGGTGAAGGTTAATTAGTGTATTACATTCTTCATGTGAGGAGAGACATCAACCTCCTACACATTTGATATTTAATTAATAGTATTTTTTTATCCTTAATTATTTGTAGATATTTTTTAACCTAGAAAATGAAATAAACATTTAAAAAAGTACAAAATAAAAAATTCATTTCTAAATTTTTAGACTTCACAAAAAAAATTTGCGTGTGTGTTAATTTTTTTTTACTAGCTCCTACAAGTTATAAAGGATGGCATCTATTGTGCCTTTAATGACACCACCTTTCCACATATGACACAGGAGCCCTAAATTCTCAACTGAGATTCACACAACTACAACCCTTAGAAAACCCTCAATGTTTCTTATGGTTAAGAAAATTCTCCATAATGATTCCTAAGCACTACATTACATGGCCCTTTTTTACTACAAACTGAACAAAAAATCATCTACCAAGTACTATTCATGAGTTGTCTTTTTTTTTTGGAGCCTTTGTTATTGCCCCTAGCGCCCTTATTTAGCTTCCCTTGATATTCCATTGACATATTCTAAATTCTCACACCCCAAGTTCACTCATACCTTCTGCAATACCTCGAGTATCTCAATACTCTTAACATGTAATCCAAAATTACCCCTCGTAGTTTATTATCCCCTAGAATCCCACTACTTGGGTTCCTTGTGGCATGAGCCCCTTGTTTTCAACTCACCACCTCTAAAAAGTTACTTGGGCACCCTAGTCCATTTTTTATCATCCTATGGACGTAGAAGTCACCTTGTCACTTTGTAGTCTCCATCTCCTTGTGTATTCTTGGCCTCTAATCCCTTATGTCATGTGCACTCTTATGTCCTTGTGTTATTTTTTGACCCCCTTACACTCCTTAAGCACTCCAAATATTTAATGCATGTTATGATCCTTAAAATACTTTTCCCTTGCTTATTATTAAACACTTCAACATATGAACCAAAAGATATGAAATCTATTATACTAAAGATGTTTTGAAACATTTTTACTAAGTTCTTCTCTTCCATATTTCATTATTGCTCACCAAACCCTTTGCATGGTGTACTTTCCCAACTACCACAAGGTCCATAATAGCTACTTATGTAATTAAAACATTTGAACATTGATGGAGATGAGGGTAGTCGATCCAATTAAACAACTACAACAAATGTTAGTTTCAAGAGAAAATAATCAAACACACCAAAATATGCTAAATCTCAAGAACTCCCAAATGCACAAAATTACCAAATACTTAACTGTAATGATTCAAGGGCTATAATCACTTGTTACCTGCTCAATTTCATCCAACAAACATGATTCTAATATTCAAGAAGGATCAACACATCAAAATATCTCTTTCACCTATTTGTCCTTGTTCGCATATTAGTAGCCCTTCTTATCATCAGCACGTCACTAGGACTTGGAGGCCATTGTTAACCTTTTTGAATACCATTTAAGTTATATATCTCCTAAGAAATTATTAGCATCTAAATCTAAGCCCAACTCCTTTTATCTCATTTTACCTTTTTCTGCTTTAGCCTTCTACTAACCATGTTTTAGTCTAAATATTATTGTTTAGACCAATCTACTAATTCTCTTGAAGAAATGATCACCTTTTTAGACACCCACTACCAATTTCTTGCTTCATGTTAAGTTTCATCAGCCAAATATTCATTTATTTCTTCCAACACAATTTTCATCTCTTTAATTAGATCTACAAGCCTTTATTAGGTCTTCTTGACTAAGTTTTGAAGGAATTGATATCTCTTCTAGTTCTTGAAGCTTTTCCTCTGCTATAATCAAGTTAATTACCTCATATGTCCTTCATCAAACTCCTTACAAATTCTTCCACCTATTTGTTGAAAACTAAGTCAAGTTTGTATGTCTTTGTAAAATGTCTCTACTCCATACCATGTTTCCCTCTTGGGCCAAATTGTGTGTATTTTAACTCTCAATAATTTATATTCTATTATATTCTCCACTTATCATAAGTCCTCTTGTCAACTTTCCAACATATATACAAGTTTCTACAACTAATTTTCAACTCTCATGAAGCTTATACCTCAATCCTTCATAAGGTCATACCAAACATGATACTTAATTGTAAATCCATGGTTTTCTCTCCTAACACATTAGGTTCACACTATTTAAAAGATCTTTAAGTCTTATTCCACCCCTCATTACCTATTCAAACAAGTTTCAAGACTTTCTCTTAGTGCTTTTTTTCTCCTTCATAGATTCACCTCCAAACTTAGTATTGATTGTGTTAAAACATGGTTTGAACTGTATTATTTAGTATTCTCTCCTCTATAACCTTATATACCCATCATTATTCAAGTGATCAAATTATTTATGTCTATACTTACCATACTAATAATCCCCAATAGGTATTAAATGGATCACTAGATTATTTCATAGAAAAATACTTCTTTCAAGCCCTCAAAATTGGGTTCCATACACAATGGTAGTATGATTTTTTGTTATTTGACATATCAAACCTACTTCGTACTTATTGAAACTTCTCACACACTTTCAACACCTATAACACTCACTATTCAAAAGTTTTCATTAAGATTCCATGGTTACATTTACAACTATGCATGTTTCTTTCTTACTAAACCCTAAGCTCTGTTACATAGACCCTAGAGCCTCCAATATAATTTAATTTTTTTTTCTTGACCTAATTTTATTTGTCAAGTATCTTAAGGATTCTATAGGTCCTCTTCTATCTTTATCAAACTCTTTCTGTTATTTTAATACTCTGAGATAAAAGATATGGCTTCAAACCTTGCTCTATCAACCCTTACACAAACTGTATAACAATGTTCTTTGGTATTAGCTTCTTATTCATTTAACCACAAGTGTAATCATGAGTGTGAGCCCATTTAAAAATTCATATACCTTATAAATGATCACCTTTCTATACACTCTTTACAAATTTATTGCTTCATGTTAAGTTTCATCAACCAATTCTTCATCCACTTCTTCCAACAAAATTGTCATCTCTATAATTATGTCTACAAGCCTTTATTAGGTATTCTTGACCGAGTTTTGAATGAATTGATATATTTGCTAGTTCCTGAATACTTTTCGTCTACTTTAATCAAGTTAATAACCTCATATATCCTTCGTCACACTCCTTGCAAAGTATTCCACCTACTTTTTGACAACTAAGTCAAGTTTGTATGTCTTTGTACAATGTTTAGACTTCTCCATACTTTAGTTTAACTCTCATTAATTTTTATCCTGCTATATTCTCCACTTATCTTAATTCCTTGTGTCAAATTTCCATCATATATACAAGTTTCTACAACTAATTTTTGACTCTCATGGATATTATACCTCAATCATGCTTAAGGTTATACCAAATGCGATAACTCTCATTCTCCTGTTCTCTCCTAACACATTAGGTTCACACTAATTACCATGTCTTTAATAATTCTTCTACCTCTCTTTATCTATTCAAACAAGTTTCAATACTTTCTCTTAGTGATTTTTTCCTTCATATATTCACCAGTAAACTTAGAATTGACTGTGCTAAAACAAGGTTTAAACGGTATTATTTAGTATTCTCTCCTTTATAACCTTATATACCCCTCATTCTTAAATTTATAACGTAATTTGGGTCTATAATCACCATACTAATAATCTTCAATACGTATCAAAGGGATCAATAGCTTATTTAATCAAAAATACTTATTTCAAGCCCTCGAAATTGGGTTCCATACACAATGATAGTATGATTTTTTGTTATTTAACCTATCAAACCTACTCCATTCTTATTTAAACTTCTCACACACTTTCATCACCTATAAAACTCATTTTTCACAAGTTTTCATTGAGATTCCATGGTTACATTTACAACTATGCATTTTTCTTTCTTACCAAACCCTAAGCTCTATTACACAGACCCGAGAGACTCCAACATAAGTTATTTTTGTTTTCTTGACCTAATAAGATCTTTAAATGCTCTTAAGGATTCTAAAAGTAATCTTATATATTTAAGAAAATCCTTGCATTATGTTAATACCATGAGATATAAGATACGACTTCAAATCTTGCTCTATCAACCCTTATACAAAATGTATAGTAGTGTTCTTTGGTATTAGCTTCTTATTCATTTAACCACCAGTGTAATCATGAATTTGAGACCATTTAAAAATTCATCTACCTTATAACCATGCAAGTATGATTTCTACCACTTCAAACCCTTAAGCAATCAACCACAAGACAATTTTCATACCTTCATAAGACCTTGACTATGTTTCTTACATGAAATAAACCTTCATTAGTGCTCTAACATCTTCTAACACTTTCTTCACCCTTTCTTAAGCCTTTCAAGTCTTCAAAAACCATGCAATAACATTCATTAATCCATATACAATCAATAATCATTCACAATTACATAATCTTATGCTTAAGAAATCCTTTTCATTAATAACATTTAGTAGGATATTACAAGAATTCTTAAGCCCTTGGATCTGTAACAAACTCTATTTTTACCCTAAACTTTGTCTCTATGATCTTACCTCTTCCTAATTCAAATAGCTTCATTAAAGGATCAAATGAGGTAGTTAGGTCACTAATTAGCTAATTCAACTATGTTAAGAATAACCATAGTTAACAAAACAAAGAAAAGAGCATGTAGACTCATGAATTAGGTTTATTAATACTCCTTGACACTCATTTATAACATTTATTCACCCCAACCTATTTCTTAGACCCCTAAACACAACCTTAAAAATTTCATATTTGAATGGTGGTTTTGGAGGGAAAATCCAAAATCACTTTATTACATACCAAGAGAGGTCCAAATGGACTATAAACCATCCCTAAACACCTAAAAGGACCTCCAACACCCTAAACACTTATGAAAACCAACATTTGACTATTTACAAAGAATGATGCTCCTGCATCAAACATTTAACCTGATAAAGTAGTCCTATTTTATTGATATATTTTGACCAATGTAGTTTTTTTTTTACCTTTGAGCATGATTTCTTGTACATTAACTTTGACAAGCCATATCATAGTCATGTAATGGTCTTTTTCAGTGCAAATTTTTATGTTTATTTTACTAATATTCTTATAATGGTGTAAATGTTTTGTGGGAATTCAATATAGAATTATCAATATTCTTAGTTCTTAAATAACCACTTGTCTAGTTCTTCTTTCAAATTGTGATAAATTTTGCTCACAAATGAATTTCTAAATGGTTTGTTAAACTACATTTTTCTTAAAGGAATGCAATGGTGAGATCAAATTCCTAATATTATGTTAGCTAGAATAGAAACTAATGCACAAAGTGAAATTAATGTCACTAATAGTGTCGATTTCACATTGTTTTGTGAAATTATTATTTTACCTTTATTTGAAATAATAATGTTAAACTGACACAAATATAACATAATACAATGGTGTAAATTGTGTTACATTTGAGTCATTGTAATTAAATGCAGACCCATTTATAACCCTTAGTAAATGTAATTTTCATTTAGCAAGTGTCAATTTCATTGTTGGAGAGCAAAAAATGTGTGAAGTGAAAGGAGTGTGAGTTTGTCATATTACGTGGGTTGAAAAATAAGGAAAATTTATAGTTTCACCATTTATTTTTTACGTTTAACATTAGTATATAAGTGATTAATCATACATTTCTATTTATAATTTCTTTTATGAAGTGTAAAATAGGTTTTAGGACCCCTTCATCATAATTAATTTCTTTTAATCCATTTTATTAATAAAAATGATTTAAAAGTAGGGCACTAAAATTTCTTACCTTAGCATAACTAAATTTTCCTCTATTTTTTCTTTCTAAGAAAAAATATGTTCTCATAGTTTCAAACTCACTAAAATTTATCATTCTCGGCTATGTGGTTATAAATTTTACTTGATTCCATGCAGTGAGGGGTTATAGCCTGATACACAAGCCATTTGAAAATATTGTGTATAGATTAGAGCTTCCATGTACCTTTGGGTATATCAGAAAAACATTTACTTATTTCAAATCTTATGCATAAGAAGTCATCGATTATCTATTATTTTTGGTTCATTGGTAAACATTTAGCCTTGGGAATTTACTCGTAACCAACCGTAGAGATGGGATAACGGGATACAAGTACAGTCTACCCTCCATAATTAATGCCTTAAAACATGCAACCGGTACTATTCATAAATGACATAAGTATGAATCCAATTCCACAAACCAAACACCCCATAGAAGCTACACCTAGTTTCACACAACTATGTTAAACCTTGGAAATTTGAAGATTGACATAAACTACCGCCAATAAATATATTTTGCATTTTTTTGCAACTTGTCCCTAATTTTGGAAAAATGCTCTATTTCCTTCCCATTTATCAAATTTCTAACTTCATCTTCCTAAGTGGGATACTCTTCTCAAATACTATCTGATTAGTGAAACTTTAGTGGGTTGGGTGGGGCCACCCTAAAGTATATGGTGTGGTGACAATTCTTTCAATCTATAGCCCCTAAGATATGTATAATTCTAAGACTATTTAAATTACATAAATTTATTATAGATATCTCAAGTTCTATATATATATATATATATGTATATGTATGTATGTATGTGTGTGTGTGTGTGTGTATATGTTATAATACACACACACACACACACACACACGTATATACATACATACATACATATATGTGTGTGTGTGTGTGTGTGTGTGTGTGTGTGTCTATATATATACATACACACACACACAGATATATATATATATATATATATATATATATATATATAGTATGGCAACAATGGAAGATGAAAAGGGAAAATGTGTGGAAGAGGAAGAGTCCAAATTCATTTCACTTGTGTATGTATGAATAATAACATGAAAATAAATTTTAATAAATTGCATGCAAATAATAACATGAATATACTTTATGAGGAAGAGTCCAACCATGATTTTGATCTTTTGCTTAAGATTTTATAGAAATATAACTATGATTTTCCCAATTAACAATATTATGAGGTGTGGCCAATGCATGAACTACTCCATGCACCTTATGAATCATTGCAATTTTTGAAGAAAAACTATATGATTTAGTTGTCAACTATTCCTAATGTAGGTATTCATCTCTTGACATTGACAAGAATTAATGTTGGTTCTAATAATTGATTTTCAACATGTCTATCCATATAACCTTTTCATGGGCCAATGTACAACTTCACAGATTGATATACAAACTTGGCATGTAAACTTATGACATGTGTTGTACTTCAAAGACAATGGAAAATCAAAAAGTGTAACGACCCACATGGAATTTGATGTATTTGTGATTGTATCTACATTGATGGGCATCTTTATGCATTGAAAAAAAATGTTGTTTTAATCAATAATACCCAAAGGTGTACATGTTTCACATACCCAAATTGTTGATATATAGAGTGTGATAATGACAAATAATATGACATAACTGATTTTTTACCTCTTTATGCTATGGTAGAAGAATTTAAAAGTATAAAATCTAGTGAGGACCTTCTTATTGACTATAATTTTAAAGGAAGAGAAATACTAACAAGATTGATGAAAAAAATAAGTAGTTGATAATGATAATTAATGTATTATATTAGCTCTTTGAAGCCTATTTTTCTACATAGTATTTTGAAAATAATGCAATGTTATGCTTATTTATGTTATATAAAATATTATGTTTTTCATAGTATATTATTATTATAAAATTGGAGAACATGGTGATACTTTGTAAAATATTATTTAGTTATTTGTATATGAATTTTATGAACAAAATAAATTTGGTTTATAAATTGAAAAAATATTTATGTCGGAGCCCATCCTTAATGTTATTACATCATCATCATGATCCTCCACCTTCACCTCTAGCATCATGTGTAGTAATGTCTACAACATTGCCTCTAATATAGGATTCTAGTACCATCACCTCATGTTTCACTTGTAAGACCTAATAGAATATTTAATGGAATAATAGATGAGAATGTTCTGTTGGTGTAGGATTTTACCCACCTTGTGGTTTTACCTACATGGTCTAATTGGATTTTTTAGGTTAATAATAGGTTATTGAGGGAATGTACTTTAAGTCATTTTCTAATTATGAGTTGAGTTTTTTGGAAATTGGTAAAAAGTTGAGGGTTTTGAAAGGACCCATATCCTTTTACAATAAGCCCAAAAGGCATGATAAAACCATGTGGCATTAAAAAATAAAATCCCAAAGGCAAGAGGAACAAATACCAAAAAAGTCCAAACTAGAAACAGAAAGAAAGAAGGTGTCAATAGCTATAACCAAGATGAGAATTAGCTGACACCAAAAGCAACAAAAGATAACACCCTAGGGTAACCAGAAACTACATCCCAATTGTAGTAAGGAGGAACAAAACAATGAGGGAGTGGAGAAGCAGCTCCAACAAAAAAATACAAAGAGGAGGAAGCATTATAGGATGCAACCCTGAGCGAAGCGTGAAAAAAAAGGAAAAATAGAGATCAACATTTATCTTTTTTCCCCTTCTTCAAGCGCACTAACTGCCAATTTTTATGGGAGTGTTCCTCCAAGCTAAGGGGATTGGAAAATGATAAAATATAGGGGTCAAAAATATGTAACTCCTTATTTAAAGAAATGTGACCCTCCTTATCTGAATCAGAGTGATCAGATTCATGAGGACTCTTCATTCCTGAAGCAGGTTTCTCCACAGAGGGGGAATGACCCAAGGGTTGTACCACCTCAGCATATTCAACAGTAGCAATTGGAGTAGTGAAAGAGGTTGGAGCATCCTCTGATGGGGTAGTAACTTCAAATTCTTGATCCTCTAATTCCGATCCAGATTCATCATCAAAAATTGGATGGTTCTATCTTTTGGAAGTGGATCCTTTTTTCTTTGGAGATTGGGCTTTCTACTAGGGGCAAGAAGCTTAAAGGTGACCCGAAGACCTAAAATTTCAACACCAGAAAGCCTTGTTTTCATGATCAAGATTCTAGATGTGAGTCACATATCCCATCTTGAGAGTCATCTTATTTGGCAGTGCTTTACTAAGATCCACTTCAACATAGATCCTAACATAAGTAAACAACCCACTCTATAACCTCTTGCCATCCTGTTTAATGAACCTTCCTAGACATTTCCTGATATCTTCCAAGTTTAGGAAAAAATGGAGAGGAAGGTTTGAAAATCTGGCCTAAAGAGGAACATATGAGATGGAGAAGGAGTTCAGGTCAAATTTTGGAAACCATGGGGTAGTGAACATCCCCATCATGCCTCAAAACCAAGGTTCTTCATCAATGATCCTTTTATAGTCCTCCAAATCATAGAAGTATACTACCAAAAAACTTTTGGCATAAAATTATTCACAATTTTCCATCCACAAGGAATGAATCCACTGGATCAATGCATTAGTCGTCGGCCAAAATCCATTAAACCTACGAATGAGGGTCTTACTTTCGAGGTAATCCTAAAGCCAAAAGCATCATCTTTAAAAATCTCCAGGGAAGGGGAATCATATGTTTGCTCCACAATGTAGGCAGGGGGAGGAGGATCTAAAACAACTAAAATGGTGGTGGCATTTTTTAAATGGGCCTCTCTAAAAGGTGCAGGATGTCTCATCTTGGCTCCACCTAATAGCTAACTGGTCATTGAAATCATTGAATCTCTACCAATCCCATAATATATGAGAAGGTATTCATCATTCAGAATTCTTCCTGTAAAAAACTAGGTTTATAAAATCCATCGAGCCCAATCTCTGTGAAAGAATCGATTTAAGATCCATACCCAGAATAAGGCGAGGGAGATGAATGTAGAGGGTAGATCCCTTCCAAGTATGTACAAAAATATGTGAAACATTCCTAAAAGGAGCTAAGCCATTAAACAGAGGGGATTCAATCACCACACACTCGCTACCCCCTGAGCCCAAACGTGTCCTGGTCCCTGGTTGCAAAAACAATCCTAATATTTGTTGTCCCTATTACCTTCCTCCTTATTCCACCACACATGAATACTTATCCACCCCTAAGAAGCACACAGGTGTAGCTAGGATTAGGTCATTCGAACACACAGGTGATCATCATCATATTTTAATTTCATGAGTTGAGTTAGTTACCTTTTTGGGTGACCTAATTTATCACTATATAATGTAACCTCTTATGCATATTTTTTAGCTAATTGGATTATGCATGAATGAATTAAGATTTTTTTTATTCTCTTGAGTGTTTTTGGATCTTCGCCACTCCACACAAATTTCTACTTTGTGCATTTGATCCTATCCAGTCTTAATCCTCGATTGTTGGCCCACTCTGACATGGTATTTAGAGTTGATCTGGTAGTCCGAATGTCATTGCCTCTGTTGGAATGATATAGCATTCTAGATCATTCAATGTTTTTTTCATAGATTTTTGGTTTCAAGGGTTTGGTGGGATTTTGAGTAAATTTGTGCAAATTTCTTCTCCAGAGTCTCTACATGAAAAACAGATAGCATCATTGAATTTAAAAGGGGTGAAAACCTTAGGTTCATTGTAAACTCGACCTAGTTCTATGTGACAGGTATTTCTACATTTTTTCGAGGGTTTTTTAAGGTTTTTTTCTTCAAATTTAGCAAATCCATTCAAGTTTGGGATCAAATAGAAAAATCCCTTCTGGGTTTTTTGGGTTTTTTGAATAACTTGGTGGGTATTTGATTATTTTTTACGAAAAAACTTATGATTTTATCAGATCTAGAGGTTTTTTTTTCCTCATTTGTAGTGTTTCGGGTTTTTACATGTGCTTGACAAGTGAAAAAATCCACCCAAGTACAAATCAGGTTTTCAAGTGTGTTCAACAACTCAAAAATTTTCCCAAGTGTAAATTGGGTTTTCAGGGATGTTTAACAAGTCAAAATTCTCCACCTTCAATGTGTTGGGTTTTTACCCTGCTTTGCACATGTTGGGTTCTGACACCTTCTTTGCACCTTGTCGGGTTCTGACACCAATGTTTTACACTTGTCGGGTATCTGACTCTTTCTTTGCACTTGTCAAGATTCAACACCTGCTTTACACATGTTGGGTTCTGACACCTTCTTTGCACTTATCGGGTTCCAACACCTACTTTGCACATTCAAGTTCTGACACATGCTTTACACCTGTCAGGTTCTTTACACATGTTTTGCATGTGTCAGGTTCCAACACCTGCTTTTCACCTGTTCAGGTTTCAACTCATGCTTTACATCACCTAAACCCTGACACACTGCATTTTGGGACTTTGGAGGTGTCTAACAAGGTCAAAACTCTGATTTGACATAACTTTCAACTGGTTGCTCTGTTTTAGGTGTCATTTTTTTTAAATGCATGTTTTTTGTGCTCTTTTCATTGGAGGTATTCTCATGGTCTTTAAAAACTTGTCACTTGTATAGTTTCATGGGGGGTTACATACTTAATTATTTTTAGTGCACACTTTCAGTTCAACCTACAACCACTTGTTGTAATGGATTCGTCCCTTGTTCCAATTCTTACACCGTTCAACTATCATGAGTGGAAATTCAAAATACAAATCCTCTTGAGGAGTAATGCTTACATCAAATCACCATGGGTATAGAAATAGAACCAACACCAGATATGCAGAAAAGGTGAAGTGGTACAATAAAAGTGATGAATCCTACGGTCTATTATGCATGTCCATGTCTTTTCCGACTTGCTCTTTCATATTGAATCTGCAAATACTCCTAATGATGCATGGGCCATTTTGGAAGGACTCTTTCGGAAGCAAGACATAATGAGAGGTCACGAGTTTGTGAATGAGCTCATTAGTTTGAGCCCAGGTGACTTTGACACGATACAAGACTTCTTCACCAAATTTAAATCACTAAGGTTATAGTTGAAACTGTGTGGCATAGACAAAACAAATGATCAATTGGTTCTTTCCATCCTTGCCAAATTGGGTTCTAACTATTATGTCTTTGTCTCTACCTTTCATGCTACTAGGAGTCGTCATGGGAGCCACATGGACCATGCCTTCCTTGGACAATTTTGCTACTAACTTAACTCATGAGCAAGACAAGCTTATTCAAATGGGTGTATTAAAGTCCTCTAAACCCAGTGCTCTACTTGCTAGACATGAGAAACTGAAGGCTTCAAACAAAGAGAAGAAACAAAATAATAAGGATCATGAGAACAAGAAGGATCAAATTGATCCCACCTCCAAATCAAACTCTGGAACTTCCTCTTCCAGTGCTAAGTCCAAGAAAGAGAGGATCAAATGTGGGTATTGCACATGAAAACATGATGAGAGAAAATGTATGAAGAAGTAGATTGACCATCTCATAAGTATTCTTGAGAAGAACAATGTAGGTGTTCCTGAGTCTTTTAAATCATCTTCATCAACCCATGAATCCTCCAAGGTAAATGACCATGGAAAAGAGAAAGAGAAATAATCAAGAAAGGAGGAAACAAAGGGGAGAGCCATAGTTATAATTGTACCACCAACTCCTACATGGGTAATTTATTCTGGTGCATCACATCATATGGCCTCTTCACACATGGAGTTTCACTTCTTTGGAGCCATGTGACATGTCCTCTATACGATTGGGTGACAACTCTTCTGCACAGGTTTTTGGGAGAGGGTTTGTTGAAGTGAGTGGAGGAACATTCAATAATGTTCTCAATATTCCCTCATTATCAACTAATCTCCTATCAGTCTACTAGATTACTCACCTTGGTTAGGGACTTCATGTTGAGTTCACTCCATATTCAATGTATGTTAGAGAGTTACACAATGATCGCTATCATTGCAGTGGGTGTAGTCGATCATTAGACTCGGTTGTATTCCTTCTCTCACTTTGTCCCTCCAGATTCTTCTTTGAGATTCACTATGCACTTGATGTCATCTCTAATCATGAGCACATTTATGATGACAATGACTTCTCTTTTAGCACATATGAGTATAGTAGTGACGGGGACTCACCTCCACCATCTCCTTGTCACCTTCTAAATCTCGAGGAGTTATTTCTTGATCCACCTACTTCTGGTCCTCTGTTGAATTTTTAGGAAGTTGGCACCTTGATTGAAGACTCATCAAACATTGAAATCTAGTACATAGTTGCAGGGCCTTCCATATTCCTTCTTTGCTGCTACTTCAGATACAACATCCCTTCATGGAGTAGTTGTCTCTTCTACTTTGCATGAGGAGAATAGCTCCTTGTCTAGGAATCACATTTTGGATACAAGTCCATTAGCCACTTGGCAAACTCATTAACTTTTCCATGGTGATCCACTCCTCATTGCATCTAGTTCTTATCCTTGTACCTCTCAAAAAATGTATCAATACATTCTTCAAAGGTCTCATGATCCAAAACAAAGTTGATATGTCTTGGAACATAATTCCAGGCTTTGGAAAATATGACACATTCTTCACTACTCCTCCTTCTTGATCCCCAATCACTTCTGGAGGTTCATTTTCCAGATACAGGTGGCTACAGTTATTGTAGCTTCAAGTGGGGATTTCTAGTCATAGCTTCTTTTCCTTTCTCTCTTTTGGGGAGGAGTTTTTTTCCCACTGGGTTTTCTCCTTTTCTCCGCTTTATGAGAGATTTGCATTATATGTGGGTACCTCATCAAGGCCTTGTTGTCAAGACCCACCTTTATTTTCAACCCACCTAAGCTACGCTTAAGGGGGGTGTTGGTGTAGGATTTTACCCACCTTGTGGTTTTACCTACATAGTCTAATTAGCTTGCTTAGGTTAATCATAGGTTAAGGGAATGCACTTTAAGTCATTTTCTAATTGTGAGTTGAGTTAGTTACCTTTTTAGGTGACCTAATTTCTCATTATATAATGTAACCTCCTATGCATATTTTTGGCTAATCAGGCTTATGCATGAATGAATGAAGAGTTTTTTTTCTTCTCTTGAGTGTTTTTGGATCTCACCTCTCCACACAGATTTCTACTTTGTGCATTCAATCCTATCCAGTATTAATCCTTGATTTTGGTCCACTCTGACATGTTCAACTATATGTATCCACTCCTTATAGACATTCCATTGTAGGAAAATCACCTTCATTTCTTACACCGAATTTACAATTTCTACATGCAATAAGTCCCTGTATCCCCGAGATCAACACTATCACATAATGACTTCATTGAGAAATTCAATGAAGGAACAACACCACCTCCACCTTAGCCAAATGAATATCCCCATATTTTGTTTGTACTATATATTTAAATGAGAAGAAATTACATTTTGTAATGATGTTTTAGTTGTTGAATTCCTCTTACCCTTTTTTTTAATAAATGTTTTTAACAATATATTTTCCTATTATTTATGTGTTAAATAAGGTTTTATGAAAATAAAAATATTTGATCAGATTAGATGCAAGATAATAGGTGTCAAAAATGGGGGAATAAGTGGCCAATTCTGAAAAATAGTAATACTTGACATTGGAGAGATGTTTAGAGGAACCCAGTCAAATAATTATGTTACAATGTAAGAAGATAAATTGTGAAATTTTGAATCTAGTTTCTAAATATGTAATTTTTTTTCAATATCCATATGAGATAAGTATGTGAAATTTACTCATTTAATACAGTAACATAGTAAGTTTTTGTGAAAACATAAGAAAATTGCATGTGTATGGATGCAATTTTTTTGAGAAAATGAATGAATTTTTAAATGAAATTTCATACAATGATTTAGAAAATGTTGAAGATTGTTGATAATATTTTTTCATTTTTTTAATAAATATATTATAATTTTAAATTATTTTACAAATCAATAAAGTAGGAAAAATGAAAATGCAAGTGTACAGACATAACTTTATGAGCTTAACTTCATATATTTGATTTTATTAATAGTAGCCAATAATGAGTAGATTGTTGAGATATAAGTTTTTTAATTTGTTGGTTGATCTTGCCAAACATTTAATAAATTATTGGTAATGCTAATGAATCAATCATAATAAGTAATACTATGTAGAAATTAAGTAGTATTTGGAAATAATAATTTGTTTTTAAAAAAAATTATATTCTCCCCTCTACAAATCCATAAAAGGTTTTTTAAAAAATACAAAAAAATAATGGAAATAATGTGCCTATAAAGCGCAAAAAAGTTCAAAATCCTCAAAAAGTCTTTTTGATTGATCAAATGTAGGTCCAAGCCTGAGATTCAGACTCCCAAGTCAAAATCCATGGTTGTTAATGAGTGAAAAGCCTTTGAAAAAATAAAAAGGGCATACGTCGTTTATAAATGGTAAGTGCATTGATGATTTTTTTTTTCGTTTAACTGCTTGTTTTATAACTACATCTGCAAAGGGCGTACATACTTTTGTAAAGGTCATACGCCCTTTGTAGAATTATAATAAAAACATTAAATTCATATTTCCTTTACCATTTTAACTACAAACTTAATTCGGGTACTAAACACGCTCTACACATATTAGACATCTGAATTCTTCATTTTATCTTTGTTGAAAACATCAAATTTGATCTTTTTTGCTAGAATTTTCATTCTCATCTAATTAAAAAGCATAAAAATTGACCAATAGTTGTTTTTAAAGACAAATTAAAGAGAAAAAAATGAAGAACTTGAAGTTCAAAGAGAGAGAAAGAAAAATACAAACACTTAGAGAGCAAAGAAAAAGGTTTTTAATAAAGGTCAAATTACTTCTTCTATAATATAGAAAATGTTTCTATTGAGAATAACATGTCTAATTCAATAGAAACGCACTTACAAACATCTTCAATTGAGAGTATAGAAAAAAAAATTCCAAATGATGAAATTGAATATATAGGACATTATGATGAATGATGAAACACATGGAGAAACACAATGTAATAAAACGTGTATCCCTAATGAATTATTGGAGCATGATGATACAATGAATTTGCATGATGATAGTGAATATAATCAAATGATGACTCCATTTGAACCCATTCCAACGAAGAATAATTTAATACTAGCCCCATAAAATTAGATGTTGAGTTAGACACACTTCCCTCTCCTATGGTTGAAGCAATAACACCATCACTTATAAGAAATTATGTCTTACCTAGGCCCACCCCTCCATTTAAGATAATTAGAATAACGCCAAGATATTTGATTGAAATAGATTAGAAAATATTAGAACCCATGGAAGATAAAATGTCAAAATGTACAACTAGACGTCATGCTAAACAAGTATGGAACTATGTATTTGAAAAGAAAACACATAGACAAAGATGTCAATTATTTTTTGAAATTATGGAAATAAAAAAATGAGGCATATAATGCATACTCTAAGGATGAGAACAAGAAAACTAGAGGGAAGAAACAATGCAATCATAAGGAATCTAAGTGAAGCATTTAATTCAATAGGTAAAACTATTCGAAATAAAGATAGTAATGTTGTAAGACAAATATTTACTAAGTCTATTGTGAGTAAGGCAACAAGTACATCAATTTTTAAGAAAAAAAAGTATAACCCTAAATTTGAATAAGAAAACTTTATATAGAGTACTAAGAAGAAGAACAAGATTATATGATCCTATAGTCACAAAGTATTAGACATGTAGTGGTAGACTGTAAGGCAAAGAAAAGGTATTAGTAGAAGCAACTAGACATTTGTTTGAAATTTTTTTGGTATGAGAACACAAGGATCTGACCTAATCTTAAAGATGTATTAAGAAGAAGAAAAGGCTTAAAACTTCATGAGCCACATCCAAAATATTTCTTGGAAATAACCTAAATAAAACTCTATAACAAGTTTTTTTAACAATATAAGGATCAATTGAGGATTATCCAAGATCATTTGAGATGTGCAATCCATTTTATGTCAAAATAAACCAAACATGCACCACTTGTTGACGTAAGGTCCATATTGAATTTTCTATGTATTTTTGATGTTTTTTTCTATATATGTTATACTTGGCATAGTTAGAATATTATGTAGGAATGTAGGGTAGCCTCTCCACAAAAATCCACAAGAGAACTAGTTACAAGTATTTTATGTGAAATACTTGATGACCCAAAAATGTTTAGGTGAAACATGTAATAATTGTGGTAGCTTGTCTCATTGGAGTGGTTGCGTCAATGAGAAAAGTAAACATGAGTTTGGAAAGAAATTGATTTATTTAAAAAGTACAAATATGCAAAATATGGACAAGAGACATCAAGATGTGAGTTGGTTACAACTCGAGTACATGTATCAAATTTCATAGTATAATTTAAGAATAGTATTTACCAGTATGCAAGACACACACACTGAGCTCAATTTTTGGAAGGGAAATTTAGGATATGTAAAGACAACTTCCCAAGTGGTACCATTATTTCAGTTATAGATTCATTGAGCTTCCATTCCAATTTACATGTAGGATCCCTTTGCTAAAATAGCTTGACCCTCATGTTTAATTTGTCCACTCAATATAAATTCACCTTATCTGCAATTGGGATTTCCAACCTATATGTATTTGCTAATTTGGAATGTTCTCTAAACCCATTTAAGACCCTCCAATAACACACAAACACCAATCATTGAAAATAAATTCACGTAAAAGAGAGCTCACCAAACCATGTATTCTAGTGAAAGACCTAATCAGACCTTGGATAATGAGCTCCACTCAGATTTATGCATGTTATATTTTTAAAAGAAAAACAAATTTTCCCATTTGTGCTTATATATTGCAGATCCCTTCAGAAGCATCAAACACAAGTCCCATTCCATTGGCTAGACCGCCATGACCAAACCATTCATGACCTCCAAGTCATGGGTTCGACCCACAACATCCACCTTTTTTTAAAAGATTTCTTGATCTTTAACGGAGTTAAATATAACTTGTTCTATCATGTGTTTCAACATGTAATCTTGCCTCCTTTACTAGCTTAGAAGGCTAATACATTGAAGACCTTTAGGTTATGGATTCAAATCCCCCATCAATTTCCCTATTAAAAGTCAACCATTTTATTTTTCTAATTTAAATAGAATTTTTCTCTGTATAGAGCTAAACTCAAAAGAAGGCCAATGTAGATTAGGGAGATAACATAACGCATTGGTGTAGTTGGTAGTCAGGGGTTTGACCCCCACTATATCATTTTTCTTAATGTTTTTTAAAGGAAAAAATAAACTTTTTCAAAGGATTTTTCTTAAAACAAAACCAACTTTTTTGCAAACCTATCCAAACTAAGGGAGGGGGGATCATGTCTGTTTTTTCCAAAAGCTAAAAAATAGAAAAAAAATAAAAAAATAAAAAAGGGGTCATTTCTTGCATTCCACAAGCACAACTTGGCGCATTTGCTTTTATTTATTTTTATTTTTTTCCTGAATTCCAATTTTTCCATTATGGGGGTGGGAGGAGTTTTTTTGTATTACATTATTTTTACAAAAAAATGTGCTAATGTGTAGGTCATCAAATTTTGGCAAACCATTATGCATGTAAAAATAGAAAACTATATATTTTGAAACAAAAACAAAAACACAATCAATTGAATCTTTGATCTCATTGCATCATTTGGTATTAGCGATGCCTCTAGACCATAATTATGGGTAAACTTTTTGTTCTTTGGTATACTACATCTAACACCTAAAATAGATACAATAATGACGTTTGTGACATCGTCCCTATAAATCATTGGGGAATAGTAAGGACACTACACTCATTTTCATTCCCTTTATTTCCCATCCACCATGATCCCTATACATAAATCCTAAAATTGGGACTTGTCACCAAGATACACAAAAATATTCCTCTAAGCATATGTCATTGATTTGGTGGATCCATTTCATATACTATCTACATACTACATATTAGTTTGCTCTCACATACATTAACGTCTCTCTCACATATGAGTGTGTATATCAAGAGGGTGAGCTTCTTCTACATAATGATGAGTATATCAAGAGGGCACACATATAGAGAGGTTTGTTATATAAGCTAGATGGTATAAGGAAAGGAAAGCCTTTTTGGAGTAATAATGCACCAATCCATCTTCTACATTATAGTTTAGATTGTGCATAATGGAAAATGGTCCAAAGTTATTGAACTACAATATTCATAGCTCTTAAGAGGAGATAATTATGTTGCATGGAATACCAAATTGAAGACTTGTTTGGAGTTTGAAGACTTGTATTTTGTTGTCAATGAATTTTTCATTGATTTTAATACTTATTACATTTACCCTTTGTAGTTAAATTTCTTTCTAGCATGGATGCATGATATGTAATTTGCAATTAATTATATTAAATTAGAAAATAATTGAATAATTTTCTCAGAGAGCATATAGAAATATGTTGCATTGGAAGAAGAAATATTGTGAGGTTATTTTTGGAAACTAGGACATTGAGGGGGGGTGAATCGGTATCTAATCAAACTTTTACAGACAGTTCCAGTTCTTTAATCTTACTATGAAGACCGCATGAAAAAATATACAATAAAATAACATGATAGAACACATAGAGACACAAAATCTAATGTGGGAAACCCAACTGAGAAAAACCCCACCGAAACCAATAACTCTACTCAAGAAAAAATGTCCTATATTTGTTACATTGATTTCATGGTGGATCTTCGACTCAACCTATAGCTGTAACTCCAAAAATTTTACGAAGATTCAACTCAATATTTGAGAAGATCCAACATTTTTTTAAAGCTTCAACTCCCACTTTGATTCAGCTACAAATTATCTCTAGTGAGCTTTAACTCACGGGGAAGCTACAACTCTCCAAAGTCCTAAGATGCAACTTAGACTTATTCTTGAGTTTTTGGTCACACTTTGTTTGTTGTCTTACACAACTGATAATGACCTCTAAATTTTCACACTTTCCTACTCAAATATGCTTCTCAACTAACCTCTGATATTTTTTCTATCCTGATCATCAAATCAAATGCAAGGAACAACTTCATCAGTGTTATCTCATTTCATGTTCTCTCTTATATCTTCTCAATTCTGCTCCTAATTAACCTTTGCTCTGAAACATATAATTAGCAACCAATCTCTGTATATTCCATTCTTGACTCCCTTCAGGCTATGATCAATGCCTTATCATACTCAGGCACATTCTCTTTCATTTAACAGGCCTTTTCTTTTCATGAATAGTTTTATCTATATAAATGGTTTTCTATTCTAAAAACTATATCTCAAGGATACTCTGCTCATGTCTCATAATAAACTCTCCTATATGAGGCTCATATATCCATGCTTCTAGCTGACTCTTCATCAATTTTTATAATATCTCTTGAAATGAACCTATTTCTGCAAGATCTTCATGTGTCTTTCTCCTGCACCTACAAGCTTTGAAAAATTTCAAAACATACCAACTGATCTACAAAACCTTCTATTAACCTTTCTCACAAAAAACGCATTTCATAATCAAGATGTACACTACTTAGTATCTTTTTAGACCTTCATCTTCCCTATAATTTTTCTTGATCACTCATTTTATTATTTCTTCTACTGGCATCAACACTATTTTCCATTATATTCTCCTTTATATCCAATAACTCATGTCTCAATCTTTCACCACCTTCTACCATGCACTCTTCATCACACACTTCATCTTTCACATACATCATTTCATTTCATGTTTGAATTTTCATATAAACATTTCCCCTTCCTTTCTTTTTAGGATCTCATTATATCCTCTATATAGTTCAATTCTTTCTTAGTTTTGCACTTTTATCTTTGTTACACTCTTCATCAACCTCTCACACATGAATACCAAACATCCAAGTCACACATTACATTCTACTGTTTTATTTTTCTTTCTCGACCTTGCCTCACATGAATACAATCACTTCAAATCTACTTAGACTTTTTCTTTTCTGCCTCTTAGACTACTTACTTTGACCAAAATAGATTGTTCATATTCTTGTCTCAAGTTGGGAAAGGGATTCAAGAAATTGTAACAGTTTAGTGGCTCTTGAGCTTCACTATGGATCCAAAAGCTTTGAAACCAAAAAATTCTTGGGGCTCTTCAACTTCACAAGAAGACAAAAACTAAAGGCTCAAGTCCTCTAATGGAAATTCATTGGGTTGTGTTGTGCATTGAACTAAGACACCACTAGATACTAAATGGAGCATGTGGTTACATTTCAAAACCCTTTAGCTTCCTTAAGAAAATTGTTCCACTATTCAAAAGCTTTTGAGAGGAAAAACTTGTACCTTGACAGTTGACTGAAATAAAATAGACATAGACACTGTGAACCCTTCAAGATTTCAAGACAAGAAAAAATCTCCTTGATGCCCCCTGATACATTTTTTATCCCTTAGAAACTTTGCATGAGGCTTTTGATAATTCACTATCAGGAATTTTTCCTTAGAGTAGTTTACAATCTTTGCACAATGCTTAGAGGATGATTACAAGACCACTGTAACGAAGTATTTGAATTTTCAAATCAATACAAAACCATACCTATGTTGGAAAACCTCCTTCAAGATGTTTCAATACTTTGCATCGAGATTTAGGACATTCACAAAGAATAATTCCATTACAAACTTGATTTATGTAGTCACAAAACCATGCACTTTAGGCATTAATTATCTAGGTCTTATACTAATATTTAGAAATTTTTCAAGTGAATAAAGTATTAATTAACCCCACCTTTTGGCCATCTTTTTTCTTATATATTTTTTCGTCGTTCCCACGTATTTTTCTATACTTCTCCACTTGTTTCGCAACTGCACCATCATTCTAGCCCGATATTAGGGTGCCCAGGCCTATACAGGGGCACCCTGTTCCCACCTTGGATACCCCGATATATGTTTCTCTTTCCATCTTCTTTTCGGGGCCTTTCTAGCCATTTTTCATCCTTATTCTTTTCCTAGTCAGCCATGTCGGGGTTAATTATGAAATTAAGCTTAAGAACCCTATGAATATAAAGTTATAAGACCATAATGAGGCTCCTAATGTCACATCCTACTATCACTCCATCTAGAGTTTTATCCATTGTATAACTTACATCCACATAGTGTCATGCATCAAGGCTAGGAGATCTACATCAACACACACAACATAGGGGGAGGGATTTTATTCTATTCCATGCACACATGTTATTACATTTTATATACTTATTATTTCTCACTACTTCACAAAGTGCAACTGGCATAAAAGAACCTAGGGCACGATATGCACACACTCACCAGAACTACATCTAGGTCTGAAATTTAGTGCAAATATCAGTGATAATACCACTAGTTTGGTGGTTGAGGTCAGTTCGACCCATTCATTTTGCATCTTTATTTTTATTATGGTTTGATACTTCCTTTCCTCTTGTAGGTCACCATTTGATTATTCACCACGTTCAACGTAGCCCAATAGATCTGATGTGACAAACAGAGAATTATTATGCAACAGTTTTCCGACCCATAAAAATTTAGATTCTGAAAATCATATGAGGACTATAAAGTGCCTAACAATTTGGACTGAACAGCCTGGGGGCACTTCGGTCCCTTCACAGGCACTCCAGTCCAGGCTTATTCGATGATCACTCTAGATCCGGCCTTCTACGCATGACCTACTATGCAGTTTCTACTTCCATTCTTACCAAATACTCTAGTTCAGCATACCCTCGGTAACATTGCAAACCAGATAACTCTTTTATTTCACTTTAATTACTTACATATTTAGGGTTTCATTTCACTAAATATAATTATGCTTATGATTATTTCATATTTTATATTGCATCTCTACAGTGTTTTAGTCTTAACTATTTAGATTAACATTAATATCATACCCCCAATTGGAACCCTAGGCCTTATTTTTGTTAATCATTTTGGTTAACCGGACATCTGTTCATGCTAAGGATCCTTATTCTTCTTATATCATGGGTCATCAAGATCTCTTTATCTGATTTACTTAAGATATATCCCACTTATCGGGCTTGTTTTCTAACAATCCCTAGACACCAAATATTTTGATGACAATACACCACCAGCATGAATTAAGTTGCTATACTTCATTGTTTCTTTATCGACCCTGATCATGACGAACCTCCATCTTACCAATTCTATCTTAGACATCGATTAACTTCCTTACATTGTAAATTCTAATATCATGGAATCTACAATCACATATCTTAGAACTATAGGTCAACCGTCTAAGGATACTTCTCAATCATGTAATGTCCTCCATGCAATCTATGAAATCAACAATCACATCTCTTAGATCTGAACTCCAACAACTTAAGGATTTTTGTCAATCGCATAGACATCCTCTATTCAATTTATGGAATCCACCATCACATCTCATCTAGATATGAAATTCAGCTATATGGATGTTTCTCAATCGACATGTTTGTTCTTCTTTGACCATCTTCTATTCAATACTATGTCCACTACATGTCATATCAGTTGAACATCAAGTAACATGCCATTTCTAGAACCTCTCATACTTGATCACAACATGCTAAACCATACATGACATTCTAGACCAAGATTCTTGGTTCGTCAATTTATCACTTCTACTACCTACTCATTATTATCCTCCTTGTTGGCAAATGTAAAACACCAAGGTCATTCATATTGCCATTATCACCTACTCAATGGAGCATGAGTGAACACATATTTCTATTCTTTACGACATATAGAGTCAAACATTTTTAGTCATTATGGCATTTATTTCATTCAATGCAAAACATCCAATTACATGTTTACCTAACTACAACTACTACATCTAAATGGGATCCAAAATCTTCCCCTACTACATCTAAGGAACCCCCCATCCTTACGGATTTCACATAAATATTCTTCAGTTTAGTCAAGATCCACCTAAGTATACAACCTCTCCAAATTAGTTCATCATCTCCTCCTACTCCATCCTCTACAACATTACCACATCTAGACAAGACTCATCACATCCTAATTTGTTTCTCTACATCGTGTCCCCCATTACTAAGTTATCGATTGTATTACCAAGTCAAGCTAAGAAACCTCCTCCATTAAGGATCTCATTCCTCCTTCATCAAATTTATCTAAAATATCATTAGGCCATGCTAAGTAATTGCCTCTTAAAGTTAAGCTAGTTATTCCAACATCCACTATAAACCCTACATATGTTGATAATTGGGACTCAGATGATGTTTACTAAGATGATACTAAGATGATGAACCAAGTGACAATCATTACTTATTTTTCCCATCCCATCACTTTTGTGAAGCCAATTAATTTGTAAATTGATCCTCTTAGTGTCTCTTGATTAGACCTCTATCACATACATACTTGGGGGTCATAGCCTTCACTAACCCCCTCACTTTTTTCCACATAGCTTCTTACTCTCACCTTTCATACTTATTCTTCATTATTTCTATCAGCGTAGCACATCATGCACTATCATACTATCATTACCTGATGAATAACTTTTATGCTTTGGTTCACACTGGACTGTTGAGGGATTATCATTAAACTGCACCCCACACACTGCACTATAGGTTAAACACATTTGCATATTATCATCATTTCTATACATAGCCCACATCTTACATTATCCTATATACACATCATCTATTATTCATGTCTACATCATCCATATCATACACACTACATTAGTAATCATTATATATGAGTCTAGTTTAATATTTTATCCATACACTCTATATTTATGCTAGATCACGTTATCTATATGGTCTATCTTTACCTTCTCATCACTACATATTATCTACACCTATATTTGCATCTTACATATGGTCTATTCTACACACCCTATGTATACTACATTGCATAGTTCACATCGTGCATCTTATCCATCATATACTATTCTACATGCTACACTAGATTCCATTAAACATGGGTCTAGTTCTACCTATTCATCATTACATATTCCATTTTTATACACATATATTATTGAATTTTACATCTTACACATATTACACATCCTAAACACTACAAATATTGCATTCAATTGGCAATTACTGTGCATTTCCATTACATATTCATCCCTTGGTCATTTATACTACATTGTCTCCCTATAAGCGTTGCAATCACCACCCTATGACATAGACTGTAGTTCCTCGGTCCATACTCAAATGCTGAGGTTTTACTAATGAAATTGACCTTCCATTCACCCATGTGAAATTTTCCTCATCCTACCATTTCATGCATTAGTGACAAACACCTTAGCTTACATTTTCACTCCTATTATAATTTGCGTTAGTGGTATATGCTTTAGGCTAAATCACCACCCTCCTTTTACTCATGTTCTAGTGGCATACCCATTAGATTAAATCACCACTCCCATTCTTTATCATTCCATAGTGACATAAACCTTTAAGCTAAATCACCACTCTCATTCTCATATTTCATCTCATAGTGACATACTCCTTAGGCTAAATCGTCAAATATCATCATATTTTAGTCTCATAGTGATATAAAATTTGGGATAAATCATCACTCCATATATTCAACAATTCATGGTATACGCTTAGGCTATAGGGTCCACGCATGCATCTTTCCATATGCCTCCTCATTCCCCATACATTCATAATATAGTGATATACGCTAAGGGATAAAATCATCACTCCTTAGATTTAACAAGTCCTAGTACATACGCTTCTGGCTATATGGTTCTATGCACATCTATCCACATGTCGTATTTCATCACCATTACATATACACACTCATTACATCATGCTACGACACAACCTACAGAAATCGAACCATTTCCTAATGACACACTCTCTATTTATGGTTCATTATTGACTTATAAGGGGGGGGGGGGGGCAAAATGAACATCATTACATAAAAAGTTCCATTCACTCAAGGGCACATGTTGCTCCTATAATTACATCGTGCATTGCATTCCATCCATCCACAACATACAAAATTGTCTTGGTAGTATTTACTTTTATCTTACTCAGTGTTTTGCATGACTCACTTTATTACACATGTTAGATTCCATTCTTATATTTCATTATCATACACACATGCATGTTCACACTCTTTTATTTAGTGTGATCACAGATATAGGAGTTCTACACGTGGCATGGATGCTCACCTTCTTACCCTTCCTATACCGATTGCTGAGGGGCATCCACATTCATCTTATACAAGTGCTATTGTTTCATTTTGTACTTAACATATTATATTAATTTTTTCATACACGACTTTGACATATTGGTTATCACTCTAACATGCTAATGGGTGTTCCATGTGCAACACTTGTTTTGCAGGATTACATGTTTCCATGACTACTTGTATGTTTATACTTGTCTACTTTGTTTGCCATTGTATGTGGGATTTTCCCTTTTCTTGTGTGCACACTTGTCTGCTGTTTGTGGCCATGATGGACTTGTGTGTCTTGCAACATCATGAGTGATGTCCCATGTTTGAAACCCACTTTTTGCGATTCTGGCTTGTTTTCTTGTGTGTTTACACTATTATTCTTGGTATTTCTTACTATTGATTTGCGTAATTTTCACTTGTCTTATATGCATGCATTTTCAGACTAACACTTGTATTGGCTAGCCATCCCCTTTTGTGTGTGCCTTGGTATCTACTAAGAATTTTCCCTTTCCCCTATGTAGGGCTAGAGTTGGTTATAAGGTCAGAGTTTGCAGTTGGTCCTCTTTTGGGGCCACATTCTCCTTCTAGGGCTATCGCATGCACCCCCAAAGAGGGGGGAATCATTGAGGGTTTTTCTACTAACACAACATATTTACACTGGTTCATACAATGAATGAGTGAGTTAATAATGAGTGAGTCAAATAGGATCACTCTCATACATAGTGGCCTCAACAGGACATGGTGTCCTTCAGTAATTCTGCGGAGCAGTTATAGGCTTAGGGGTTATAGTGGGTGTGCCTCTCTACACTTCTCCATCCAGTGGCATCGGATCATCCAAAAAACTAGGACGTAGTACAAAGATCTTCTTCACACACTTTAGTAGAAGACGGTTAGAGTTGGAGGACACGTAATGCATTTCCTCCCTACACTTCTTTAGTCCAGTGTGGCATGAGATTTCCCGAAAAACTTGCAAATCACAAGATATCCTTACTACATCCCTTTTTCTCGACATGGATCAGGTGCACATTTTCCATTTACACTTTTATTCCATTTATATTTTACATTTGCGTACTTTACATTTCTATATACATGTGTATTTTACACAACGTTTTTACATACATACATATTTGACTACTTGATCATTTTCTCCTTATAGGTCTGACCATATGAGAAATAAGCATTCAAATTTGGGGGGGCCAAGAACAACAACAACAATGGTGACAATGAAAATGACAACACACTGCTACAGGAACTTGCCTTAACTAACCATGCAGGTACACTACACACATGTAGTAATTACACTAGGTTTACTCTCAAGTGTACAAAGTTCACAATTATCCCACATTTTTCCATCTTTGTATTATTTTTCATCTTTAGAATCCACGCTCCTCCACGATATTTATCTTTTTTTCAACTTCCCCGCTAGATTCTAGTGCCTTGATCAACGGCATGTCTTCCTCTACACTGGTACATGGATACTCTCTAGTTTACGTATCTCTATCTACTTTATGTTACCATAGCTGTTGGTTCTCTTATCTCACCAACATAAACTGGTGGGAAAATGTTGAGACAACAATCATAACTTTAGGCAATATTTAAACCTAGTCTTATACTACTATTAAGAAGGTTCTCAAGTGTACTAAATTATCAATTTAATATCCACCTTTTGGCCATCTTTTTCCTATATTTTATTTCGTCATTCCTGCGTATTTTTCTATACTCCATCCACATAACTCACAATTGCCCCCGTCATATCTAGCCCAAAGTTTAGGGCATCACATCTATTCATTCTGTAGAGGAGGCGATCCTAGGTGCCCTTGATTCTATGTCTAAATTTTACATCTTCTATTTTGGGGTCTATCATAGCCATTTTTCATCCTTATCCTAAACCCAAGTCGTGACCGATTATGAGATTAACCTTAGGAGCCATGTAAATATAAAGTTATAAGACCATAATGAGGGTCCTAGCGTCACATACTACTATCACTCAATATAGAGTTGCATCCATTACATCACTTGCATCCACATAGTGCCAAGCATCAAGGATGGGGGATCTGCATTAACACACACAACATAGGGGGTGGATTCTATTTTATTCCATGCACACATACTATTACATTTTCTATACTTATTATTGCTCGCTACTTCATAAAGTGCGACTGACACAAAAGCACCTAGTGCAAGACATGCACAAACTCGTCCAGAACTACATCCAAGTTTGAAATGTAGTACAACTCTAAGTGATAAAAACACTAGTTTGGTGACTAAGGTCAGTCTGACCCATTCATTCTACATCTTTGTTTTACTTAGGGTTTGATACTTCCTTTCCTCTTGCAGGTCGTCATTTGATTATTCATCACATTTGGTGTAGCCCGGCAGATCCGATGCAACAAAAAGAGGATATTTGTGACACTCTTTCGACCCAAAAAAATTCAGATCCTGAAAACCTATTAGGACTACAGGTCCTAGAAGTACTGGAAATCATGGGCGCTCCAGTCCTCATAGACGCTCTAGTATAGGATTATCCGACTATCGCACAATTTTTTTAGCATGATTGTGATAGTCTAAACTTCCATTTTACCATATTTCCAGTTCATCATACCCTCGGCAACATTGTGAACCAAATAAGTATTTTATTTCCTTTATATTGCAATTAGGGTTTTATACTTTTGGGCTTAGGTTATTTGGATACATATTGTACTTATTTGGTCATTTACCTATTGCTAAAATAACATCATATTAGGCTAGAATATTAATATTTTTAGTTAACCAATTTGGAAGCAATGAAACCAACTGTTTTCACGCTTAGGTTCCTAACTTTTACCCTATCATGGGTCATCAAGTCTCCTTGTCTCATTTACTTAAGAAATATCCCGCTTACCAGGTTGTTTTCCAACACGCCTTAGATCTCAAATACTATGATAACAATATTACCCCACATGAGTAAAGTGTTATGCTGCATCGTTTCTTTGTTAACCCTGAACTTGATGACCCTCCATCTAATCTACCCATCTTAGACTCAATTCAGGGCTTACATGAAATTTTTTTGTCATGGAATCCACAATCAAATCTCTTAGATCTAAAGGTTACTATTCTAAGGATGTTACTCTATCATATACTTTCTCTATGCAATCTATGGAATCAAAAAGCACATCTCTTAGATCTAAAATCCAACAACTTAAGGATGTTTCTCAATCGAATACATCATCTATGCACTCTATTGAAGCAATGATCATATCTCTTAGATCTGAAATTCAACACCTTGAAGTGAAAATCGAGGAAGGGAATCACATGTTGGAGTTTTAGTTAACCATTTGAATTTGGTGGAGAAGGTCTAATTCTACTTACATGTCAGCTCACCAAACCTCATAGTCATGGAAGGTCCAGGACCTCTCATACTTGGTGCACAAGCATGAAAATAACTTACCAAAAAATAAAAGGCCGGTTCTACCACTTGACATTCTAAGTGTCGTGAATGTAGGAGAACTCCACCAGTTCATGTGATTATCTATGCATCAACTAATCAAACAATAGTAGAATAGGAAGATCTTCTAGGCTAGCATTATGCATCGAATCAATGGACATGATGATACAAGGTTTATATGCTTTGCATACGTATATTGCACAATGTGCATATGAACTATGTTTTAGGATTTATACTCAGTTTTGATTGCACATCAGGTTTTGTATGTATGTTTTGTGACTAAATACTTATGGGCATGTAAGTGTTTTCCATATAGTTACTGCTTCTACATCTAAGAAGTAGCTGCCTATTTTGTATTTTTCATCAACCTTGCCTTCAGTTAGTCTAGAGCCATGCTTATGCAGTTAATGTGCCACGCCAAATTTTTTCACACATAAACAATCATATTTCGTCCTATATATGCATTATGCAAATCAAAATGGCACAAGAACTGCCTTTTGAGGATTCTCTAAATCAAGTACCAATTACTAGAAGTATCTATTGTCTAATCAAGTGAAGCATGAGTGACCACATCCTCTATTAGAGACATCACCCACATCACCAAGTCATACATGACATTCACTTCTTGAGTGTGCAAACTTGTAATTCGAGTAATCTGCTAGAAGATCAAAATATGAACATTGACTATGAGGAGCCCATAGAGATTCATCTTAAATCATTATGAAGAATTTTTTGATGGTCATGACTTGTGTTGCACTGATCCCATCAACTTTTGATATGGAAAGTGATCTTTAGGCATTAACATCCATTTAGTGTCTCTTGATTAGACTCATTTAATTCTGTATACACTGGTAGCATAACAATGACAGTATTCCCCCCCTGTATCTAATTGTGCATAGTTTATATAAGTCTTACATCCGTACACTTGTTGAAAAGCTATCACTTGATTATGAGTAGATACTCCTATAGAGTCTAGATTATAGTTTCAAATGCATCATTAGCACCGTCATGTATCCGATGTACGCAGTATGGTGGATTGAATCATTTGGTTCACACTAGATTGTTTAGCGTATGACCATATTTACTGAAGCCCACAGGGTGCATTGTAGTGTGTGTCCACCTAATACAGTCAACAACATTGACCAGACATCCTGCGAGTGTATGATTTTTGTACATGGCCTACATCCCCTCATCTAGTAGTCATTGATAGTTAGCATGCATCTATCTTATGAACGTTACACTGGAAATTTCTTATCCACATTCAAAATCTAGTTTTGCATATCATTCATAAATGTTTGCAAATCTATGGCTACAATAATACCTTTTATGACTTTTGATCAAGCTTTACATGGAAAAATTACCATGAGTTCTAATTTTCTATTGTACAAGAGTGACTGAACCTCATATTTCATAAGTGCAATACGTCTTATAACTTGTCTTAAGCATGGCAAAGGATCACATTACATATTTAGGATTTCAAATACAAACAATATTATGAGGAGTTGATACACTTGATTCACCTAACTCATAAAGGAGATCTAGTTGAGTACAAATTATCATTGCATATTCGAGTTTAGCTATATATATCTAGTTCTTTGGGTATTCATACCTTACATATTCACACTACACATCACTATATTGCAATTCTCACACTGCGCATTTAGATCCTAGTCGATTCATCATTTTTTTATGTAGCTGATGTGTGTGTCTATATAAACAATGCACTAAACTTGTGAAAAACATTCAATTTTGAGAAAGAAAATTAATTCCTCATTGATCCATAGTTGACTACGAAGGCTAATACCAATGCAAATGGATCTATGCACTTCATCATGGGGTACATTGAACCATCCTGTAATATTTTGATGTCACATAGGCATTTTTCAGCCTTAGTGGAAATTGTGTGTGTGTGTGGGGGTAACAAGGTCACCTAAGTTGACAAAGTGTAGTGAGTATAAGACTTTAGGCTAAGTTTCCACCCCCATCAGTCATCAAGATGGTGTAATACTACCTTAGGGTACATTACCATTCACTTATGGTATGTTAATCCCATAGTGACATACGCTGTTGAGTATATTTTGTTGTGTAATCTATGAACATGACATAACCTATAGTGATATACACTTTCAGGGTTAGAATTCCTAATTCTAGTTACATTCACCCAGTTGTGGTACCTAAACTGTCAGGCTATAAGGTACACGCATAAAAAATGGCCTTGGATATTTATGCATCCCCATAAATTTGGTCTATACTCATACCCACTTAGGGGAGTAAATCATCACTCCTGCATTCCATGAGTCATGATACTTTGCTTAATATATTAGGGTTCCACAAGGATATCTCTTCGTAGTGTGGATTGCATCACCAGTGATGGATTTTCTCACTCATCATTTGTTTCTTCTAGGCACAATCCAACATCATAAACATGCCCAGGTTGGAGTATGTTGAACTTTCATAGAAGGCTCATTCTTGATTGGGTGCTTATCGGGGAAAAAATGAACTCTCACTACACACACACTTGCATCCACTGGGGATCTTGCATTCCCATTCATTTCATCCATCCACAACATATGTGCATTGTCTTATGGCAGTATTTACAATTAGTTTAGTTAGTGTTATCTGCATGATGCACTTTACTAAACATGTTAGATTGTTTCTTATATTTCATTATCATACACACATGCTTGTTCATTCTAACCTTTTTTACTTTGATCACAGATACAAGATTTCTACATGCGGCATGGATGATCACCTTCTACCCTTCCTATACCGGTTGCTAGGGGCATCCACATTCATCTTATTCTAACTTTATTTTTTCATTTTTTAATTAACATCTTACACTATTTTTTCATACACGCTTTGACATATTGGTTATCACCCTACATGTTAACGGGTGTTCCATGTGTAGTATTTTTTTTACAAGATTACATGTTTCCATGACTACTTGTTTGTCTCTACTTGTCTGCTTCATTTTCCTTTGTATACGAGCTTTGCCCTTTGCTTGTGTGCAAAATTGTATACTTTTTGCGGCCATGATGGCCTTGAGTATCTTGTGACATCGTGAGTGATGTCCCATGTTTGAAACCCGCTTTGTGTAGTCTACTTGTTTTCGTGGCATGTTTACACTACTTTTCTTGGTAGTTTTTACATTGTCTTATTACATGCATGTATTTTCATAATAACGCTTGTTTTGGATAGCCATCCCCTTTTGTGTGCACCTTGGTATCTACCAAGATATTTCCCTCTCCCCTTGTAGGGAAGAGTTATACAAGTTAGAGTGTGATTGGTCCTCTTTTGGGGCCGCATTCTCCTTTCAAGGACGTCACATGCACAACCAAAGAGGGGGGAATCATTGAGGTTTTCCACTAACATAGCGTATTTACACTAGATCACACACAATGATTGAGTTTAGACAATTCTAAAAAATCCATACACAACAGCCTCTATAGGACATGGTGTCCTTCGGTAATTCTGTGGAGTAGTTACAGGATTGGGAGTTACAGTGGTTGTGCTTCTCTACACTACTTCGTCCACTTACATCAGATCGCACCAAAAACTAGGACAATATAAAGATATCTTCACACATTTCAGCAAAATCAGTTAAAGGTTGTAGGACACAACGCATTTCCTCCCTATACTTCTTTAGCCATGGTGGCCTGAGATTGCCCAAAAAACTTGTGACAGTACAGGATATCCTTTTACACCCTTTTTCTTGACATGGATCAGGTGCACATGTTCCATTTACACTTTTATTCTAGCATCTTTTACATTTACGTACTTTACACATTTCTATATACATGCATATTTTACACAACGTTTTTACATCCATACATATTTGTCTACTTGATCGTTTTATTCTTGCACATCTGGTAGTATGAGAAACAAACAGTCAAATTGGGGGTCATAACAACAATGACGATGATGACAATAATGACAATGAAAACACATCACTATAGGCACTTGCGTTTACTAACCATGCAGGTACACTACACACATCAGCAGCTACACACGGTGTTCCACCCTAGGTTCACTCTAATCACTTTTATTCCCATTTTTCATTTTTAGAATCCATGCTCCTCCACATTTTTATTTTTGTCATTCCACGCTTGATTTTAGTCAATCAACTTGTCTTCTTCTACACTCTATATGGATATCAAGTACACATCTCTATCTACTTTATGTTACCGAGTGTTCCACTCACCAACATAAAGTGGGGGAAAAATGTAGACACAAAATCATGCAGTTTAGGCATTATTTAGCTGGTCTTATACTATTATTAAGAAGGTTCTCAAGTAAATAAAGTATTAATTAATCCCACCTTTTGTCCATCTTTTTCTTATATTTTATTTCTTCATTCGAGCACATTTTTCTATACTTATCCACTTGTTTCATAATTACCTGTCATTCTAGTCCGAAATCAGGGTGCCCCGAGGCACCTTGGTCCCACCTTAAGCACCCCGATCTATATTTCTCTTTCTCGCTTCTTTTTGGGGCCTTTCTAGTCATTTTTCATCCTTATCCTTTTCCCAGTCGGCCATGTCGGGGTTAATTATGAAATTAATCTTGATAACCCTATAAATATAAAGTTATAAGACCATAATGAGGTTCCTAATGTCACATACTACTATCACTCCATCTAGAGTTGCATCCATTGCATCACTTGCATCCACATAGTGCCATGCTTCAAGGCTAGGAGATCTACATCAACACACAGATCATAGGGGGATAGATTCTATTCTATTCCATGCACACATGTTATTAAATTTTCTATAGTTATTATTTCTCACTACTTCACAAAGTGCGACTGGCACAAGAGCACCTAGGGCACGACATGCACACACTCACCAAAACTACATCCGGGTCTGAAATGTAGTACAACACTTAGTGATAAGAACACTAGTTTGGCGGTTGAGGTCATTCTGACCCATTCATTTTGCATATTTATTTTTCGTAGGGTTTGATACTTCCTTTCCTCTTACAGGTCGTCATTTGATTATTCACAACATTTGGCGTAGGCCAGTAGATCTGATGCAATAAATAAATAATATTTGTGACACTCTTCCAACCCATAAAAATTATGATCCTGAAAACCTGCGAGGACTACAGAGCCCAAAAGGACTATAGAGCTTGGGTGCTCCAATCCTCACAGGCGCTTCAGTCCAGTATTATCCGATGATTGCACAATTTTTTGAGCATGATTGCGATAGTCTATACTTCCATTTTACCAAATTTCTAGTTCAGCATACCCTCAGCAACATTGTGAACTAGCTAAGTATTTTATTTCCTTTATATTGCAATTAGGGTTTTATAATTTTGGGCTTAGTTTGTTTGAATACATATTGTACTTAATTATTCATTTACCTACTACTATAATTGCATCATATTAGGCTAGAATATTCATATTTTAGCTAATCATTTTGGTGAACCTGACTCTCTTCACGCTTAGGATCCTAATTTTTCCCCTATCATGGGTCATCAAACAATATTACTCCGTATGAGTTAATTATTATGCTTCATTATTTCTTTTTCAGCCCTGACCTTGACAACCCTCCATATAATCAACCCATCTTAGACTTGATTCAGGACTTACATGAAATTTTTTGGTCATGGAATCCACAATCAAATCTTGTAGATCTGAAGGTCAACATTCTAAAGATGCTTCTTTATTGTATACTTTCTTTATGCAATCTATGGAATCAATAATCACATCTCTTAAATCTGAAATCAAACAACTTAAGGATTCTTCTCAATCGCATATATCCTCTATGTACTCTATGGAATCAAGGATCATATCTCTTAGATATGAAATTCAACAACGTATGGATGCTTCACAATTGCATGTTTGTTCTCCTTTACCATCTCCTATTCAATCTATGTCTACTACATGTCATATCATCGAACCTCAAGTCATGCCATCTCCAAAACCTCTCATACTTGGTTGCAACATTAAACCACATGCAATTCACACTGAGTTTCTTGGTATTCAATTGATCACTCTTGACCACCTATTGATTACTATCCTCCTTATTGAAAAATACGCAGTATGAAGATCATCCATTTTTCCATTATCATCGAATCAATGGACATGATGAAAAATATTGTTATGCTTTACAACGTAGAGTCAAACATATTGAGTGTCAGGGAATTATCTCATTGAATGCAAAACATCATATTGCACACCCACCTACAACTTATACATTTAAATGGGCTCTAAAAAATTCTCCTTCTATATCTAAGGAGCACCACCCTACCATTTCTCATGTAATTTTTTCAATTAGTCAAGAGCTACTTAAGCAGAACCTCTTCAAATTACTTCACCATCTCCTCCTACTCCGTCCTCTATAACATTATCAAATCAAAATGACTCATCACTCCTTATGTGTTTCTCTAAATCACGCCCCCATCTAAATCATCTATTGTATTGTCGAGTCAAGGTAAGAAACATCCTCCATTAAATATATTGGCCACATAACCAAGTCATACACAACAATCATTGTTTAAGGTTAAACTTGTAATTCCAACATCTGATATATATCCTACATACGTTGACGATTGGAACCAAGATGACCTCTACTATGATGAAGAAACATGTGATGGTCATATTTCTCTTTGACATCCCATCACTTTTGTTAACGTAAGTAATCCATATCTTGATCCATTTAGTGTATCTTGCTTATACTTTCATCCCGTATACACTAGGGGGCATAACAATCACATATTCCCCCCTATTATTTTGACATATTCATATAGTATTACATCACACATGTTGTAGCTATCACTTATTTTCATCTCCTATAGGCATACCATATCACACATCTTAGTACCGTCAATACCCGATGATGCACTCTTGTGCTTCAGTTCACACTGAACTATTGAGGTATTACCATTACACTGAACCCCACACACTGCACTATAGGTTCTCTACCTTTATATTATACCACATACACCACACATCCTACATTATCATTTCTATACATGGCCTACATCCTACATTATCTTATACATCCCTCATCTCGTAGTCATTTATACATCATCTATCTTATACATACTACACTAGTCATAATATGATATGCGTCTAGTTTTGCATCTCTTTCATGCATTCCACATTTACGCTAGGTTACATTATATATATGGATCTAGCTTTACATTCTATCACTACATATTCTATTTTTCTATTTACCCTTATTATTGTATCATATTTCATCAGTATCTCATTACTAGATTGTCCTCTCTCTTATTTTATGGGTAAATCTTTGATATCTAAAAGTGTCACCTTCATGCTTTTATGCCTCATTGAGATACATTCATCCCTTGAATATCCTGCAAATAAGCTCCTCCATCCAACTATGACAGGCTTGTTTCAAATAGAATAACCTTGAGTCTTTTCAACACACAGTGTAACAATACAAGAATCATTACATAATTTATCACACTATTTCTATCAGTCTCAACCATCATTTGAACATCACACACTTTTTCAAAAGACAATAATTTCACTTTTGCTTGCAGGTTTATACACTAGAGCACAATTTGGAGTACATTGTACTTGATGAGATGAAGCAGGACAATTCAGGAGCATTGGAATTTAATCTTCCTAAGTTCATTTCTAGCGCACACTAATGGATTCATCAACACTCTTTCAACTTATAAAATTATTATAATCATCTTACATTGAGGTCTCACACTTAGACTGTCTTCAACCATATTTCAAGTCTTCCTACCAATATTTACATACCTCCACTTTAGTAGAAGGAAGAGAAATGAGTTGAGTTTTAACAAAATACCTAAGACATTTTCTTGAGAAAGTTTGAGATCAGAGAATAGGCATCAAATTCATGTTTCCATATCTAAAATCTCACCTTGGAGTCTACAAGAACAACCTGGATATGTAAAATATGCAAAGTCAGACCAAACCAGTACTACACACCCATGCCTTGAAATCACGCATACCATCATTTTGTCCTGGAGATGGTATTTTATAATTTTGAGATGTTTTTCAACTTGCACAAGTCATTTGGAGATATAACACTGCACTTTGTGCCTATTGTGTCAAAAAGAGGGTCTAGAGGAGAAAGAGTATGTAAGAAAAATGTTCATAACTTTCTTATTTCTTAGTCAATTTACGTAAAACTTTTTACAATACTTCGGGATTAGATTTCTCTAAAAAAAATCCTATGATTTACCTGAAGAAGGCTCCATATTGTTTCTTGGGTGCCAAGAAGACAAACATCTCATTTTACATTTCTCAATGGACCAGTCTTAGAAAAACTTGCATAACTTTCACATACATCTTCAAACTTGATGAAATTTGACACAAAGTGCCAAAACTCACCCCTCTAAATTATCCATGAGTTTATTTGTCACAAGTATTCATGTAATATTCAAACCTAACTCACTTACGTCAGCATTTACTGTCAGTCCTCAAAGGCAATTTTGGTGGACTTTTGAATTTGGCCTTCAGGAGCTAAAATACATCTTTTGGATGTCAATAAATACCCTAGGAAATGTTCCTAAGCTTCTCCTATGCTTACTTGGTCTTGATATGACATGTGCTTATCTCTTACACCTCATTAGGCTATAGAGCTAGGCCTAAATGAGCCATTTACAATTGTGACTCTTATCATGTAACATGTTACTCATTCCAAAATCTCTTGCTCACGATAAAATCATCATGAATGACCTATAGATCACTTGTGCCAAGTTTTCCAACCATTTCCATACTTCTAGTGAACTTCCTACCTTACTGGACAAGCCTGAAAAACACTAAAACAATCATGAACTCTCTCTATGAGCTTCAATCATCATTAGAAGGAACTACTAATCAACCTTCATTTCCCTTACAGAGCCTCACTTCGTTATTCACTCCTTTTCCATCAGTGCCACTTGATGTCAACGACAACACCAATGATCATGCATAACAATATCCTCCTTTTTCATTGATGGCAACATACTCATAAACCTTTGATGGAAAACACATGCCAACAACTCACATCACCCTTCCTAGTTTTCTGACACCACTCTCTCCCCCTTTGACATCTATGACAAAGGTCCATGCATTCAACAGGACAAACAACAAGCAGATTGTTATTTACGAAACACTGACTTACCTCAAGAAGTCCCCCCTTGGATTAGCATCATTACCTTTCCACTTGTGACTTTACTGGGTGTATGAAAGTCTCCACCAATTAGCCTCATAAACCCCCTTAGACCTATTATCTTTAGATTTATCCATCTCATTTCACCAATTTCCTATCATGCATTCATGTTATCATGAAGGATCAATCTTCTTTATTGCAATCTTAAGGCATCTTCTAGTGTATGTTTCTCCTTATAAACATCCTCCTTGATCTTAAGAGCAAGTACAAACTTCACAAATCTCAATTCTTTATTCAATCAACATCTCATCATCTTAGCTCAATTGTGCCATTTTGAAGTCTTCTAAATTCTTACAATGCATGATCATACCTGTAGTTTTTCATAGAGTGACTCCAATATTTATAGATCTTCAATTGACTTGTTATGCTCAAGCCATGAAGCTCCCTGAGCAAGCATCCTCAAGAGAGACTAAAAACTCTTATTTCTTTTCCTTTGATGAATTGACTCATGTCATACAGACTGATGATGATTCATATCACTATTTAGGAACTTAATTTTAGGCCTTAAATCTATACAATCCCTCCATTTTCATGCATAGAACACTCTTCTGGGTCTTAACGCAAATCTGAACCTCTGTTTTCTCAATATTAGAACATTGTAGCATGTCATTATTTTGCTAAAGTACTAATATATCTCCGTTTTCTTGAAATATCTTCACACACACTTGTCACTCTTAACTTCAACATTGCAAAGAAAACTTCATACATATTTTAAATCTCATTTCAAGAAGGCTTCACCACTTCAAACATGATTTAACAACCTCCTTGATTCAGTATAGCTTTAAACCTATAGACTACAACATAAACCTTCCTGATTTCCTTAACCTTCTTTCGATAGACTGAGCACTTAGCTGTTGTGGGACATTTGACCAATTTAGAGTACTGGAATTTTTTCTTAGACATGTTTGGCATGTGACCTAACTTATGTTTCTTGTACATACAGAAAGATCATGGGAACTTGAAGACATAACTCTTACACTTTTATAAAAATGGAAACAATATTAAATTCAGAACAAGATAGTAGCGAGAAAAGAGACCGTAGTTGACAAAGGTAACAACTTATGTTAACCTAACCATTTGAATAGACACAACATACATAATAGAGAAATTTGAGGACTCAAACCACTTCAAGAATAGACTATGATAGACCTTGTTCACTAATGGTAGTGCACTTTATGAGCTATATGTGGTTGTGACCAAGATTTTATGACTTTTGAGACTCGTTGTTGAAAACATTAAGTGTGACAATACTTACCTATTGACAAACAACATATCCTTTCCTTTGAAGATAAAACACCAAAAAAAATCTGGAACATCAATGCAGACCTATAAAAACAATTATGACCTATACTGCTCTTAAACATATCAACTTGCATCTATTCATTAAGACAAAACTTGAACCAACATAACTTTTTCCTCTTTTTATGATTGTTAGACCTTGACAGCTTGGGTCAGCACCTGTGAAGGTAAAATCTTCCTAAAAAACACATTAATGCTTATTTGAATTTTGTATATACCTTCTAGAATCTTAGATAAGGCATACCTTCTTGTCATATCACCTAAGAACAAGAGAAAGTCATCAAAGCATCCTAATGATTCAATTCTCTCTTTCCATGTCCTTCTTCTCTTGTTGTCCTTGGATGCATTATTTGGTGTGAATTTCACATCACATACATTCTCACTTTCTAATTGAGTACCTGATAAGCACACATGATGTAGATCATACACTTGTTCCAACACTTCTTGAGGAAGATATTCTTTATTCTTTTCACTGGAATTGTCTTCCTTCATCTTACCTTTTCCATCACATGTTGATGTCTTATTTTTGCTTTCTTCTCTTGTGATTGTCTTAGATTGTTGTGTCTCATCAACATATGCCCTTGCTACCTTATTATCATTTTTTGATGTCTCAACTTCTAACTTTTCTTCATTGAGCTTGTATATCCATTTTTCTTTCTTATTTCCAGTATCTTTCTCAATCATGGCTGACTTGGTCTTACTCTTAGAGTTTGTCTTTTCTCTGAATATTATTTTTTCTTTCCTTTGGAATGCATTCATCTTCTAACTAAATATAAGTGGTTCATAACAATGTCTGGAAAAATTCCCTTGCCCATGACAGTTGAAGCAAACAACCTAATTCTTTCCTCTTGAATCTCCTTCTTCCCAAAACTGATTGATTGGCTCTTCTAGGAAGTACTTGGCTATGTGACCCTTTTATTTGTAATTGAAACACACTATATTTGTTTCATATTCAATACTACAAGTTCTCCATGGATGTTCTTTGTCAAACTTACTCATGTAGTCCCTAGCTCTATGCCCAAAAATATTGCATGAAAAGTAAATTCCATGAAACTCACCTAATAGTCTTCTTGAATTTGGTTGTCTAGTGACATTCTTGTGTTCTTTGTTTACCTTCTTGGTCTTTGAACATCCTTGACAATATACATGGCTTGATTCAGCCTTCAATTCCCTTTTTATTACTTTTTTGGCTCCTCTTTGAGGGTATTTAGATCTACATTTAATCTCCCACATTCTTCACTCTTATCTTGAATATTTGTTTGACATATCTCATGCTCTAGTTTACTAGAATGTCTTTGTTTGCTTTACAGGCTATCAAGTTAGTTAGTAACTTGTACCAACTCAATCTTCATGGTATTTAGTTCATCTTCAAATTTAAGGCAATAATTTTTTGTGTCTCTCATTTGAAACTTTCTCAACAAATGAAGCCATATGATTTAATTATTCACCATCGTTAACTTCCTTGGGCTTTATTTTTGTCTTTAACTCATTTATAAGAGCTTGAGAAATTTCATACCTCTTTTTCAACACTAATTATTTTTATGTACCCATGCTTGTGTCTTTGAGATCACCTCCAAGTTGTTAGGCTCTACTCAGGAGGACCACACTTTGATAGTAATTGTTGGAAACTAGGACACTGAGAGGGGGGGTGAACCAATGTCTAATCAAACTTTTATAGATAGTTCTAGTTCCTTAATCTTATCATGAATACCACATGAAAACATATACAAGAAAATAACATGAGATAAAACAAAGAGACACAAAATTTGATGTTGGAAACCCAACTGGGAAAAACCCACCAAAACAAAGAACTCTGCCTAGGAAAAATTTGTCTTATATATTTGTTACATTGATTTCATGGTTGAGATTCAACTCAACTTGGAGCTGCAACTCCAAAATTTTGACCAAGCTTCAACTCAGTCTTTGAAAAACTTCAAATTTTCTGGAATCTTCAACTCCCACTTTGATTCACCTATAACTAATGTTTAGTGAGCTTCAACTCACAAGGAAAGCTATCAACTCCCCAAAGTGCTAAGCTCCAATTTAGACTTGTTCTTGAGTTTTTTGTCACATGTTGTTTGTTATCTTACACAACTGATAATGACCTCTAAATTACATACATTCATTCTCAAATTCACTTCTCAACTGACCTCTGATCTTTCTCTATCCTGATCATCAAATCAAATTCAAGGCACAACTTCATTAGTCTTATCTCATTCATATTCTCTCTAATATCTTCTCAATTCTGCTCCTAATTCACCTTTTCTCTGAAACATCTAATCAGCAACCAATCTCTTTATATTCCATTCTTGACTCCCTTTAGGCTATGATCAATGTCTTCTCATACTCAGGCACATTCTCTTTCATTTAACATGCCTTTTATCTTCTTGAATAGTTCTATCTGTATAAATGGTTTTCTATTCTAAAAACTATATCTCAAGGATAATCTTCTCATGTCTCACAATAAACTCTCCTATATGAGGCTCATATATTCATGCTTCTAGCTGACTCTTCATCAAGTTTCATTATATATCCTGAAATGCATCTATTTTTGCAAGATATTCATGTGTCTTTCTCATGCACCTACAAGCTTTGGCAGATTTCAAAACATACCGAATGATCTACAAAACCTTCTATTAACAGTACTCACAAAGATCACATTTCACAATCAAGATGTACACTACTTAGTATCTTTTTAGACCTTCATTTTCCCCTGCAATTGTGCTTAATCACTCATTGTATTTTTCTTCTATTAGCATCAACACTATTTTTCAGTATATTCTCTTTTATATCCAAGAACTCACATTTCAATCTTTCAGCACCTTGCACTATGCACTATTCATCACACATTGCATATTTCACATACATCCTTTCATTTCATGTTTGACTTTTCATATAAACACTGCCCCTGCATTACTTCTTAGGATCTCATTATATCCTCTATATAATTCACTTCTTTCTTAGTTTTGCACTTTTATCTTTATTACAGTCTTCATCAACCTCTCACACATGAATACCAAACATCCAAGTCTCACATTACATTCCATTGTTTTATTTTTCTTTCTCAAGCTTGTCTCTCATGAATACAATCACTTCAACTTCTACTTAGAATTTTTCTTTTCTTCCTCTTAGAATACTCACTTTGACCAAAACAAATTGCTCATATTTTTGTCTCAATTTTGGAAAGGGATTCAAGAAATTGTAACAGTTTAGTGGCTCTTGAGCTTCATTATGGATCCAAAATCTTCGAAACAAAAATAGTCTTGGGGCTCTTCAACTTCACAAGAAGACAAAAACCAAAGGCTTAAGGTATCTAATGGAAGTTCAATGGGTTTTGAAGTGCATTAAACTAAGACACCACTAGATACTAAATGGATCATGTGGTTACATTTCAAAACCCGTTAGTTTCCTTAAGAAACTTGTTCCACTGTTTAAAATCTTTGGAGAGGAAAACCTTACACCTTGACAGTTGAATGAAATCAAAGAGACATAGACACTATGAAGCATTCAAGCTTTCAAGACAAGAAAAATTTTCCTTGATGCCCCCTAGTACATTTTTTATCCCTTAAGAACTTTGCATGAGGCTTTTGATCATTCACTATCAGGAATTTTTCCTTAGAGCAGTTTGTAAGCTCTGCACAGTGCTTAGAGGATGATTACAAGACCATTGTCACGAAGTATTTAAATTTGAAAAATAAAACAAAACCAAATCTATGTTGGAAAACCTCCTTCAAGATGTTTAAATCCTTTGCATGGAGATTTACGATGTTCACAAAGAAGAAATTCCATTACAAACTTGATTTCTACCTTTGCATAGACATGGAGGACGGTCTTGAAGAAAATTGTCATTGACATCTCACTCATTCCTTTATGAAAACATTTCAATCCTTTTGTAACACGCTTGAATTCTCTAGATATATAAATCCCCAAAAATTTATCAATTTTGGTCGGTTAAATTCAAGGATTCGAAGAGATTTCTTTCACAAACCCTAGAATCAGGGCTTATATTATTGTAGTAGCCCGAGACCATTAAAATTTTGATTTCTTATTCAATTCTCAATGGAAATCAAAAATTTAAAATGATGTGGCCAGGTGAGATTGTTTTCTATCTTCTTTAACCCTTCATCTTGTTTGAAAATTTTCAATTCACTCCCAGAACTCACAAAAACAATGGACGGTAGTCTAAAGTCACTTAGAGCAAGGTATGTACATCTTTCATCAATATTTCATTACTAGATTGTCTTATCTATTATTATATGGGGAACTCTTTGAGATATACAAGTGTCTTCTTCATGCTTTCTTGAGATAGCTTCATGCCTTGAATCTCCTACAAATAAGCTCCTCCATCCAAATGTGACAGGCTTGTTTCAAATAGGATAACCTTGAGTCTTGTCAACACATAGTGTAACAATACAGGAATCATTAGAGACTTTATCACACTCTTTCTATTCATCTCAAACCTCATTTGAACATCACACACTTTTTCAAAAGATGAGAATTTCACTTTTTCTTACATGTTTATACAAAAGCACAATTTTGAGTACACTCTACTTGATGAGATAAAACAGGGTAGTTCTGGAGCATTGGACTTTAATCTTCCTAAGTTCATTTTTAGTGCACACTAATCGATTCATCAAAAATCTTTCAACTTGTAAAAGGATTATAACCATCTTCCATTGAGGTCTCACACATAGAAAGTCTTCAACCATCTTCCAAGTCTTCCTATCAAGATTTGCATACCTTCACTTTAGTAGAAGGAAGAGAAATGAGCTGAATTTTAACCAAATACCTAAGGAAAGTTCTTGATAAAATTTGATAGCAGAGAACATGCATCAACCTCATGTTTCCATATCTGAAAGCTCACCTTGGAGTCTACAAGAACAACTTGGATATGCAAAATCTACAAAGTTAGACTAAACCAATGCTACACACCCATGCTTGGAAAGCACACATACCATAATTTTGTCCTAGAGAGGGTATTTTATAATTTTGAGAGGTTTTTAAACTTGCACAAGTCATTTGGAGACAGAACACTACACTTTGTGCCTACTACTTCAAAAAGAGGGTCTGGAGGAGAACGAGCCTATTAGAAAAATGTTCATAGCTTTCTTGTTTCTTAGTCAATTTTCCTCAAACTTGTTGCAATAATTCAGGATTGGATTTCAATACAAAAATTACTTCTATGATTTATCTGAATAAGGATCCATATTTTTTCTTTGGTGTTAAGAAGACAATCAACTCATTTTTCATTTATCAATGGACCAATTTTAGAAAAACTTGCATAAATTTCACATACCTCTTCAAAGATGATGAAATTTCACATGAAACACCACAACTCACCCCTCAACATGATCCATGAGTTTATTTTTCATAAATATTTTTTTACTATTCAAACCTACTCACTTACCTCAGTATTTATTTTTAGTACTCAAAGATAATTTTGGTGGACTTTTGAATTTTTCCTCCACGAGCTAAAATACATATTTTGGATGCTCATACATACCCTAGGAAATGTTCCTAGGCTAATCATGCTTACCTGGTCTTGATATGACTTGCAATGAGCTCTTATACCTCATTAGGCTCTAGAGCGAGGCCTAAATGAGCCAGTTAAAATTGTGACTCTTATCATGTAATATGTTACCCATTCCAGAATCTCTTTCTCATTATAAACTCATCATGAATGACTTATAGATCACATGTGCCAAGTTTTCCAACCATATCCATGCCTCCAGTGAACTTCCTACCTCACTAGCCAAGCTTGCAGAACACTACAACAATCCTGAACTCTCTCTATGAGCTTCAATTGTCATCAAAAGGCACTACCAATCAACCTCCATGTCCCTTATAGAGCCTCACTTCACTATTCACTCCTCTACCATCAATGCCACATGAAATCAATGACAATACCAATGAATAGGGTGCAATAGTTCCCTTAAATATATAATTTTGTAACACAAGGATGCATTAGATGAATTATTCACCAGAGTGTATAAATTTACAACATACTAATAAAATGAATTTAATAAATGTCAGACATTACTAAGATTTATCTAAATGTCAGCCGTTACTAAATCTTCTCTGAATTTTTTCTTTATTTATAATGCTTAAGAATATACAAATATCATATTGTCATGCTCATTTTTGGAAAACCACTTTAAAAACATGTAACCTAATATGTTTAAGATGTTGATATGTAATTGTGTAAACTCTAGATATAACAAAATGGAATAAGTTAAAACTTAAGAATCCAACTCCTTCGCCCCATTGTTGGATATTTTGAGAAGATATTTTTATGTAGTGGTTTGTCTCTCCTTCAAGGCACAAGAGGTTTCAATTCTTAGAATGCAAGTATTAATTCTTAAAATGCACCACTGATATTGGCATCCTTCAGTGGGGTAGTTTTCTCTTCCAACCATGTGGGTGTAGGTTGATTAACTAGGGTTGTTTTACTTATGAGCTTTATGACAAGGCCAAAGCACAAGGATGTGTAAATTTGAAACAATTTACAAGATATCATGGAAAAGAAATTGTCTAACATGTGAGATTGGCATGTTGGCTTGTCTAACATGTCTCTTTAAAACTTTAAATCAATATTATAAACAATTAATTGTGATCATACATCTAACTAGAGGCATTATACAATCTAAAATTATGATTATATATCTAACAAACGACATTATATAATTTAAAATCTAGACTAACTCTATTAAAGGCCTCAACAAAGCTTTTTTGAGAAAATGTTTCATGATAATTATCTATCTAATTCATTATCCTTGTTCACCTTCAATACAATCTTAAGTTTATGGAGCTTGAAAATTATCTCGACTATCTTGTTTCTTAATGAAGTGAATCGTGCTTCTAACCTATGGGTAGTTACGAGCTTCATTTCAAGGAGGGTCAACTCATCGTATTGTTATCCTGCAAAATTGACAAGGGCAATTTTCAGGTAACCATACCAAAAATTTAGTTTTGGTCCCCTGAAGGAGGTTTGCTAACGTTCAAAATAGCTTAAAAACTCCCTATTGAAAATCAAGTTTTTAGAACTTAGCCATTTTTGGCCTTTTTGAACTAGGCATAGGAAATGTCATGTTGACATACCAAAATGTGCACCCCTTTAAAAACCTTTGGCACACTCATTGTTGTGTCAACATCAATGAAGTTGTGCCCCTTTGGTGCTGAAATTATCCTGTTAACATCACAAAACATGAGCCAAATATGTGCGTTAAGGCACAGGAAATGGTATGTTGACATACCAAAACATGCGCTAAGTATTTTTTCTTAGGTGCTGGAAAACTCGTGTTAACATCACAAAGGTTGCGCCCCTTTGGCACTGAAATTATCATGTTGTCATCATAAAATGTGCGCTAAGGCACTGTTTATAATGTGTTTACATCCTTGAGGTTGCGCTAAGGCGTATTATTACCCGTGTCGACACTCCACAATGTGCGCCAAAGAAAGTTGGTGAAATAATAAATGCCAGGTTTTCTATAAATAGGCGCCCAACACTTGTCATTTTCATGATTTGAAAATTGAAAAAGTATTTCCTTTGCGCCTGTCAGCTATCCTTGTCACCCCCGTGTGTCATTTTTCGAGCTTGTGGACCCCAACGTCATACTTCGTCCTTTATAAATCTGGGTAAGTGACTTCTATTATCCTTGTTATTGTTGTAGTTTCTATTTTTTGCTGTGTTAGGTATTAGGGTTGTTAAAAATGGATTAGATCTAAAGAAAAGAACTTAATAATCTATAACTAAATGGACCCCCTTTTACCTCTCCTTCAAGATTTGCAAATCAGGAGGGCCCTGGCCTCTGAAGAAACCAAAACTCACCTTTTCCTACCTGTTGCCTTGCCAAATCTAAACCAAGCCTCTTTTCCATTAGAGTTATCCAAAAAAGAGAGAAAGAGAAAGAAAGGAAAATAATATAAGCTGTTAAAAAATGATAAAATCTTGGCCCGCTATCCTTCCATGTTGCACCTCCCACAGTCATGCCTTGGCGCATTATAAATCCAGGCAACACAACCTTTTTCCATGCCATCCTGAGTAACACTTAGCAGATTTCCTAAGGTGCAAGCGCATCCTACACAACATCAACATAGGATGTTGTGTGCTTCAAATCCACGCCAAGCAGTTTTCCTTTGGCGCATTGATTTGCTTTTCAACATATTCCAAAATTTTGCCTTGGGCGCACTTAAAACCCATGCAACATCAACTTTTCCTGTGCCCCACTAAAGCAAATTTCATAAGGCGCAGGCGCATATTCCTTGACATCAACATGACATGTTGTATGTTGTAAACCCACACCCTACACTTTTCCCTTGGCGCTACCTTCTGTCATGCAACATTCCTCAAAAGTGCACCTTTTGTACCCTGAGTGCAACTTTTCTCCTATCAACACTGGCACACCTTTTTCCATGTCAACATCCTCAAAAGTGCGCCCAACCTTTTTAAGCCTCTGCAGCATGCTACGAACCTGTGCCTTGCACCCTAAGCCTTATAATTACTCATTCTTCTTTCTACAAGCTTTCATTATGAATAACATGATGGTTGACATGGCTCTTCTGTGTTGGACCTCCTTGATCCTTCTTACAGAGCAACATCAGCCATCCTTAAGCTCACACATGTCTTCATCAAGCAAGAAACCAACAAAGTCTAAAGCTAAAGCTAAACTGTTAGAACAAGAGATGAAGTACAAATATCAGAAATTCAAGATGCCTAACTCATATGCAGAGAGCGACCTTGACATCAAAGATGCTGAGCTTGGGCATATTGATATGGATGAATTTTGGGCAAGGACCAATCAAGCAAGCAACGGTCCGTGGATGAACAAACTGGTGGGCAGTGGATTGTACTTTGCAGCTGGGCTACCAGTAAGTGTTGTAAACAATGAGTTCATCATGTTGGTGGCTCGATGCTATAACAAGGACACAAGATGTGTCAAAGATAAGGAGGGAAAGATGATCATCAACCTCACATCCCGTCACTTTGAATTGACTCTGGGCATTTCTCATCACAGGAAATATGTCGCCATAGGTCTAGAAGACTACAAGAAGGCCTGGGACGACAATGAGGATAAATGTATGCAAATGATGAATGAGCTCTATCTTAAGAACAAGAAGCCGGTGAGTAGATGGCCACAGACCATCCACCGTAGTGACTTCAATGAGGAATTGAGTGATACAATCACCTTCCTGAACAGAGTATTTGGGCTTCCTGATACCCATTATTTTGAAAAATGGATGCTGAGGTACTTAGAGACCATGAGAAATAATACGCTTGATCAGCGTTTTGGTTGGGGTGAAATCATCAGCAACACCATCTCCTAGCAGCTTCAACAGGTCCTCACAACTGGGAAGTTCTATATGAATTCCTACGTTGTATATGCTACAGCATCAATAAGAGATTTCGCAGGGCTAGCTAGAAATGGGGTATGGCCCCAGGTCAAAATATATGAATACTACCCAGAGCTAAGGCTCGAGAACAACATCCCCCAGTTCTCAAAAATCAATGATGCCTTCTTCTATGAGGTGATCTGCTTACTGAGGCCGAATATGAGACAGGGTCAGACCAACCCAAGTGTAATTGCTGCCACAAAGAAATGGGGAGAATTGTTCACACAATTCCCCACATTCACATATCTCAGGGCTATGAATTTTGAGGGTGAACCGACAAAGCTACCAAGGTATGCAGGGCCCAAGCTGATCCTCTTGGATTTGTCGAGACAATTGATCACTTACCACGAGAAGTGCATAAAGAGAAAGAAAGGAGGAAATCCATTCCCCCTTACAGTTGGCCGATACACCTGCACCACACTGGCCAAAGCACAGGAAATGTATGTTGAGCTGGAATTTCTAAATTTGAAGCACAACTTCCCAGCAAGGCCCACCTTCGATTTTCGGAGTTGCCTCCCAAGGGCAAAAATTGATCCCATCCATGTTTCTGAGATCGAGGACATCTACATCGACCTGACACGTGAAATAGACATCAAGCGAAAGGATCACTCCCGGCTAGCTCTGGAAGAGATCACCCATTATGGTGTAGCCATCATTCCAAAGGGATTCCAAGAGGCTGATCAAGAAATTGATCAGATCTACCTTGACACGGATGGGGACGATTGGTCGTTCGTAGAGGTCGACAGAGCCAAAGCACTGAAAACCATTCAAAAAAGGGTCAAACCCACGTTGTAGCGCACCGAACATTGGTGCAAACAAAATGGCCTCACCTACCTCAAGGTAGATTTCACTACTTCCCCTTCAGGTAGAGCACCTCCAAGACCAGCCCAAGTGCCGAAAGGAAAAGGAAAGGACAAGGAGGGAGAATCAAGCAAACAAGAAGAAACTCCTCAAATTCCTCCTACTACTTCTGAGAAACAAGTGGTTGACCTAGTGTCTCCAGGAAAAGAAGAAGAGACAACAAAATTTTTAACGGATACATCCACCCAGGATGTTATCACAACTACAACTACTCAAGTACCCCTCATTCCTTCTTCCGCCCCTTCCCCTCCTCCTATCATTAAAGCATCTATTCCTATGGATGTGTCTTCTTCTCTCCCTTCCTCCCTTCCATCTCCCACCTCTTCCATCTTCTCCTCTTGCGCGGATCTGTCACCCAATGTTCCCTCTATCCAATTACATATCCCTTCTATCTCCATGTCCTTTTCCTCTCATGTAGTAACTCCAGGCCCCACAAGCAGCAGCGCGTTGGACTCCTTGTTGATGCCCCCACCAAGTGTCTCAACGTTCTTCCCTGCGGCCTCTTCAGTTGCTTCCCCTTTTACTCCCATTTCTTCTTCTATTCCCTCTACTCCCACTCCCATAAGTCCAAGCTGGATTTCTAACCATCTGGGTCAACACAAGAGAAAGGATCCCATCGCACCCATGGACTTCTTTGTCATTCCGAAGAAAGGACCCAAGAAGCAGAAAGCATTAACTCACTTTTCAAAAAGCACTTCGGGCGAGAGAGTCATGGAGATTGCATACCCTGGCCCCACCAAGCAAAAGAATGATCTGTCTCCTACAGACTTCACAGTGACTCAAGTCATAATGGAAACCTCATCCGAAATCCTACAAGGAGAGGCCTTGTCTACAGTAGATTCCCTTTACAAGAAGCTCCAGGAAGCAAAGGAGGAGAAGAGAATACTAAAAGAACAATACAAACATCTCCTTCAAGCATTGCAGAGAATGGGAAACGCTCCTCCTATGACTGCCGTTGAACCCATTGAAGTTCTCAGTCAAGATAAAATAAATGAATATGCTAAGATCAGAGAACATGGCGCAACAATATCCTCCTGGATTGAGAGGATCCTCAAGGATGGTCATGAAATAATTATAAAATTCACTGTGCTATACCAAGATATAGATCAAGAAAATAAGGAGCTACAAGCAATAGCAAGTTCCCTCTCTGAGGAGTTAGAAAATGCCACGTTGCAACATGAAACATTCAAAGCAATGGCTAACTGCTCGGCTGACGACCTATTGAAGGTCGGTGTCATCGATCACCCGTGGGCACATAACAAAGCTCTCATCGCTTTAGATTACCAGGTTGATCAAATGGAGTATATCCTAGAGAGGATAGATAAAATCAAGGATGAAGCCATGAACGCCCAATATAACATGGAGCAAATAGTTACAAAAATGGCTCTAGAGATGCTCAGTGAGTCTTACACCTTGAGGGAAGTAAATGATACGTTCCAGCACTTCAAGGCTATAGTCACTCAGGGTTTGGCACAGGAGGTCACTTTCGACCGAGAGTCAATCAATAACCTCTTGGCTTGCCACGACTTCATCAACTTTTTGATCGATTTGTGTGAAACTTTCACCGAATTATCTGACAAGCTCAAGAATGAAAAAGAAACTTGCGAAGTCATTGGCGACCATTTCAAAGGTCCAGATCATGATCAACTTCAGGCCATGATCAACAAGTTTATGGAATATCAAGCGCAATGTCCTATCGACTCTCCAAATCAAAAGTAAGACACTAAGTTTCATCTAAGAGATGATGAGGAGTAGTTTCTCCTCTTGTGTACGCTTTGATCTTTTTTGTAAAAATATTTAAAAAGTGTGTTGGCATTTACGATGACATCATCTATGTTGCACCATGGGATGTTGCCATCCAAAAACTTGTCCAAAGTCAACTTTTGACTTTTTAGATATTTTGTAAATATCTTGTAAGATATTTTGTAAATAGTGATCGGCTTTCTTTTTGTCTTCTTCCTCTTCTCCTTCTATAAATACTGGAATTCTTGTTGTATTCCAGGTGAACATTTTTTGTATGAAAAGAGAAGTGAGGAGAGAAAAACTTTGTGTTTTCTTGCAACAGAAGAAATATTAATATATATGTTCAGACTTTGTGCTTAATATATGTGTTATGTGCATCAGATCTTTCTTAAGTTAGATCTATGTTTTTATTCTGTCGGATTCATTCCTAAGATTGTCATGTGTTCATCAGTATTGCTTTATTTGTTTTTGCAAGTAAGTTTGGCTCTTTTTTCTACCAGCCCAAAACATAAACCTTCTGACCTTTCTGTCTTGGAATTCATTTCTTTTCTTCCTTCAAATCTCCCTTCCTCCATTCCTTCCCTCCTACCTTTCTGTTCGTAGTTGGAACTACATCTACTGGGATGAGATCCCAAACCCCATGAAGTTAGAATAGTGTAGATTTGCATAGATTTCTGCTTGATAGATTAGCAATAAACCAGTTTCGCTTTGCTATCTCAAAGAGGGGCTATGCCCTGCACATTGTTGGCCTATTTCCGCACGACCTGCCTAACCGACAAATTTTCAAACCAACACGTATATATGTTTAGGTGAGGTCCCCTTTTAAGGAGTCTAGTAGTTATCCAATTGTTAACATCCACATCTATATGAAATCCAATCATATGTAATTTTATCTCAACCATAAAAAATAAAGGTGGTTCTTTTTTGAGTCATAATTGCAATTGTCGATTTGGTACATACAAGAACTAAAGCTCACATTTTATGAAGTTGTTCTTTACATTTTATGTATCTTGAATGTTTACTATTCATTTTCTAGTTAAATTAGATTCCAAATAATTAGTTTTTATTATTTGTAAAATGATATCTTCATAACAAACACTCGTTCTTATATTAATTTTTATAATTATAATAGACATACATAGTTGATTAATAGAATATCCAATATATTATAAATACACTAAAACATTTCATTTTACATTCCTATCAATATAACCATTGCACATGTAATTGGTAGTCACATATCATATCCATATGGATTCATATTTTATCAAAATACCTAGTCACATATCATATCGTTTGTAGTAAAGTTAGTTGCCTCCCGCATGTGAGTATGAGGTAGTCCCATATGCTATAAGCCACTTGTAGACCTAAAAACAGACCACCTGGTATCGTGGATTATAAAAACCTATTATTATTATTAAGAGTATGTGTAACCTATCCAATAGATAGAGACACCTTTTTATATTTCAAAAGATTAAAAATGCCTCTTACGTGATAAGGTTGCAACATTTTATTAAAACAAAAATAAAAATATGGTATGTAACATCATGCCCCATCAATTATTAATTATCTGTTTTTGAATGTCAGCTTTTCTAGAGGGAGAACATTATTTTGATGTAAAATAATTGATAGAAGAAAACCACATAAAACAGTGGATACAAAAGACAAAACAAAACAAAAAAATATTGAGAAGCATTCCACTTGTGAGCGTTGGCAAAAGATCAAAACAAATTTAGCACTCATAAGCATTTTAGTTGGGAGTATATTTATTGATGATGTTAATAATAAAGGTTGGTTTGGCTATGTCTCATTTTTTTAAATTTTTGTTTGTTTGGAAAAGAATGCATAAAATATATTTATGAAAAATATAAATATAAGTATTGCATTTGATTAAAATGACGGTGAAAAGTAGTTTATATTAAATTAATATAAACATTTAAAATACATCTATCAAGAATATATGAGAGATCAAATTCAAGGTGTTTATATCTTATTTTAAAGAGATTTTTTAATAAAATATTATATAAATTTTATTCGTCTATCAAAATAAAGTCTTCATTCTCTTTTTCCTTTTTTCAATTTATTTGTTTCCTGTTTTGTTAAGGAAATTACAAAATTATCTATGCGATGAATATGTATAGAGAGGGAAGTGAGGGGAAAGGCTAAAAAATAGTCACAAGCTCTACCATACTCTTTGAAGGGATGGGCTATTATATCCAACCAGATTGCCTCTCTTTGTCTTTTGTGATGGATTAATCATATGAAATTCAGAGGGATTACAGTAGTTCAATTGAATCTGGGTATCCTTCTCACTTTGGGTAATGTGTCTCTTTGTCATCCACAAACATTTTCTTAGAGTCAGTCCATTATCCACTGTTTTCTTGGCCATCTTGACCTCAAAAAATGATTTGTATGTGCCACCAATATCCATGTCTAAGTGGAAGGTAACATAACAGTCATGGATGACACCAATTCCATGGAATTCAACATTGGAGTCAATCCGGTCCACATTATCATGTTTTGCTCCCTTGGTCGTCAGAATCCCACTTAGTCGAACCCGTATCAAAAATAACACTGCATGTAAAACCTTGTCTTTTAACTGAATTCATGATAATAAAAGCTTCATTCCAAAAATTGACTAGCACCAACTTGTTGATTGGATTCTTAGAGGAAAGGCTTCAAATTTTCCTAGCTCGGTCTGGATAAGTCCATCATTATCTGCCAAAGGGAAAAACCACAATGCTTATAGTTATTTGTGCTACATGAGTAATACCATACAAAATATATATAGTGGAAATATCAAACTATATAATGCGAAATTGATCACTCCTTGGCATTAAAAGCATAGAAATAGCATTACAAGTGTTTGACATAATGGAGTGTATATGTCTCGGAAGGTTCATTATTTCAGTCAAGCAATTATAACGAGTGGGTATGAATCCAAATTGCATGAGATTTGACTGTCACAGAGTGAATTTGCTAGGACGTGCCAATCATCAAGTATGATATTAAGGTAGTTGCAGTATGCCCCAGTATATGTGGAGGGTCGGGGTTAAATTTGATGGTCATTTAGACATTTGTTGTTATTTCAGTTGCAATATATTTGTAATATTTAAAATAATAGTGACTTCAACTTTCATATTTAAAATATGACTGTCATTTTGTATATAGATTTATATGTAAATTATATTAATATATTGAAAATTATAATAAAAATAGTTAAATAAATATAGAATAGTACATGAGACATGTGTCCTATCCTGTGATGATGTTGCGACGACATCATTTTGAATCTACATGTACAAATTTGTTTCATTAAGGATCAAAACATAGATTTCCCACAATATTTACATGTTTTTTATTGTCAAAACCCATGTGTAACGGATAAGTTGTTGTAACACTTTTTTAAAGTTTATTATAAGATTACAACGATGCAACAATAGTAAGATTAGGTCATTGTTTGGTTCAACGTATTATAAAATTGATATTTGATTATTGGTTTGTTGACACATAAATTAAGTTATTATCCATATACTTCTTTTGATTTGTTGTCTTTGTGTCTTCATCTTTTGTGCTTTTTAAAATTTTCATGAAGTTTGAAAGATTCAAAATTAAAATTATATTTTGAAGAGTGTTTTTTAATTGTTACATGCATATATGTTTAGAAATTGTCACAACTCATGTTTATATGTCTAAATGTTAACGTAATCTCATGAGGTTTGTGTATTTATGTGGAATTTAAGAGATGGAGGAGAAGGGATTTGAGTTGCTAGGGGATTTCAAATGAGATGACTATCTCCCCTGACTTTTCCTGCTAGATTGCCTTCAAATCCACTCACATTGTGTTCAAATCATTCTTTTGTCCATTTTACGATTTAGTTGATTTTTAATTATTAGTTTCTTGACACATACATTGATTTATTATCAACATACCACACACAAATGACATGTGGTCCATATGTGATTTAATGAAAGAAAGAAAAGGAGTGCCTACTTTCTTACCAACAATTTCCCTTCCCCTATAATTATCCTCCCTTTGTCCCCTTCTTCATCACGTCGCTTCCTCCTGCACTTCTTCTCCTTTACTCCTTCCTATCAACATACTCATTACATCACTAAGGCGAGATTGGTTAACCAACCAATGGTTGTGCATTCATTGCAGTTAAAATATGACGACCTACTTTCCATGCAATTTATATTTCCCACTCCTATTCCAAATAGCACCAATTTTTGTAAAATTTTATGGGACCAATCACATTCTCTACCATCTGCCATGTCTTCCCTGCTGACATGTTTTCCACCTTTAATAAATTTTTTGCACATGTCTACACCCTATTTTGAAGCTCTTGTTTTTGCACATGTTGTGATTATGGTAATAAATGTCAATTGATCAAATTGGACACATGTTAGTTGCATTTAGTGAAACAACGTCAATGCTCCATGAGGTAGGACCATGCATACGATGTGAAATGACATGTATCCTGCCCAACCCGTTAAAAACATGACATCAAACTAAATTTACAAAGACAAAAACCTCATAGGTGTTTGATTACAAAGAAACAATGTAAAGGAAATCCAGGTAATAAATTTTAACCTATAGAGAAAACGAAAAAAGAACAAATGGGAAAAAACATCATGATGAATACCTAAATAGAAATCCTTAACATACTCAGTACAAAGTTCGCCACAATGTTGATAGGCTTCATTGAGCAAGTCGATGGTAGAAGGAGATGCATTTTCAGCCACATTCGACCACTCAAAGGCTTGTGCATATCCCCTCCTTTCACCAAATTAACTCTCGACCCTTTTGTTAAAATTAGAACAAGAGTGTATACAGATGTTTTGTGGTTCATGTGGCAAACACAAGTGATTTCCTTTCCAAATGGTTTGGGATTTAGCTATCCACAAAGCACAATGGTTGGCATTGCAAAAAACAAATGTTGATGTTCATAGTGTTGAATGATACAAACTTACATTTAAAGCTACCTCTAGAGTATGGTGCCTCAAGTTTGAACACATCGCACCCCTTTCTTCTTCGAATGATTCATAGGACAAACACATGGTCCATTTGTGATTTACCAAAAGAAAAAAGAGGTTCACCTACATTCCTTCCAATAGTTTTCACATGCCTTTATTGCCTCTCTTCCTCATGTAATTTTTCATCATCACTCCTTTAGCTTTGGCTTCTTCGTTGCCTTTCATCGACGTCTCCATTGCACCACTCATGCACGATTGCTAGTTTGTAAATAATTAAGATTGAAATTAATGAGTTACATTGTTGACCATACAACATAATCTGTGTGTGTGTGCGCGTGCGTGTGTGTGTGCGTGCGTGTGTGTGCGTGTGCTTGTGTGCGTGCGTGTGTGTGCGTGCGTGTGTGTGCGTGCATGCGTGTGTGTGTGCGTGCGTGTGTGCGCACGTGCGCGCGCGCGTGTGTGTGTGTGTGTGCGTGTGTGCATGTGCGTGTGCGTGTGTGTGCGTGCGTGCGTGTGTGCGTGTGCGTGTGTGCGTGTGCGTGCATGCGTGCGTGCGTGTGCGTGTGTGTGTGTGTGCGCGAGCGTGCGTGCGCGTGTGTGTGTGCGTGTGTGTGTGCGTGTGCGTGTGTGTGTGTGCGCGCGTGTGTGTGTGTGCATGTGTGTGTGTGCGTGCGTGTGTGTGTGTGTGCGTGTGTGTGTGTAGTTAAATTATACACTATCATATAAAAACTACAAAACTTCACATTTTGTGTTGATTTAAGTAGAATAGTTAATTAAAATATATAAATACCATATCAGAATTATTCAGACGTTTAAAAAAATAATTTAATTATACACTATTATACAAAAAGGGTACAAAACTTTAGCCAAGCTTAGGTTACCCTTAAACTTACAAAAAACTTCTATAGGTTGAAAAAGGAGCCGGCTATTCTGGCGACAAAATCGCATGGCCCCGGGCATGCATCATACATGCACAGGTGGGACCCACATCAACCCAACAATTATAATTTTTTAAAGTTTTATGAGTGTGTATACCACACAAAAAAAAAATTGATTTGAACCCACAACCTCTCAAATATTAGGGCGCAAGCCTACCAATCCACCTAGCAGCTGGCACATGAAACCACTTGATCTCATTTGTATTTATGTTATTGATTCCCAAAATGTGTGTACACCACAACTGGTGGGACCCATGCATGCATGTATGGATGGGTGCATGCATGTGCCATATAGCGCGTGCGCTATTCTGACGCCAGAATAGCCACGGGCTTGAAAAAGGGCTCTAACTACACAAAAACTTAGAAAGCCATCAAGAGTATGGAGAAACTCTACATGCCCGCATGTAAAAACAAAAATTGCACATTGAGCATGTTGAAGGCTCGTGTGAGCACGATGAATGCGCTCTACAACAAAAGGTTTTGTTGCGTGAGTGTGCATTGTCAAGTCGTAAGAGACGTGAATCGTGATCGTGTGACTGGTATTTTCGATACTATTGTTTTTAAGTAAATAGTCAAAAGTTTGCTTCAGTAAGAAGAATAAAACAATTTACATGTTTTTTTATCTGTAATGTCTAATTTGCATATTTAAAATATAATCGTCATTTTTTATATAGATTTATAAAAAGTTAAATAAATAGAGATTAATCTTCTATATATCTTACTAATAATGTATTAATAACATTATTTTATATTATTCAAGGATAATATTAAAAAAAATACCATTACTTGAAAATTATTTGATAGGTATAGATAGCCGTCAAATTTAACCCATACTCATTTCGTTCTTTCGAAATTTATTTTTGAACAAAGCTTTAATACTTTCACTGTTCATAAAATTATTGAATAAATTGTTGTAATGAGAATACAATTTTTTGAATCCACACTTGGCATTGGCTATCTCCCCAGGCCGGAAGGAATCTACAACCCTCGATCAGGGCGACGGATGGAACCCTGTGCCAACTTCTCACGATCCCCCTGCTTCGGGTTGGGGAGATGTTCCACGTAGGCTGCCCTCTCCTCCACCTCCGCCGACCGCCATGTTTGCTTCTTCTTCTTAGCTGGTTGCCCTTGTGGCTTTTGTAATTGCTATGTTTGACTTGTTTCCCTTGGCACATGTTGCCAAGTTTGATGCTTATGGGGTGTGACTTCTCCACCCAATAATTTTATCGATATAAAAGTGCACTTCCAATTAAAAAAAATATAAAAAAATTCTTTTGAACCCACGATTCAAATCATCTCCAATAATCACCGCGATAATGAATCATAATAGACGTGCAACAGTCCATTCAAATACTGCACACAATCATTCTAAAATCTATCTAGTTATTTTTTATCTTTTACTCCATCCTTGAACGTTAACCAATGTGGAAAACACTTTTTTTGCAAGGACAGGAAGGTTTTAACACATTTGTTAATGATATATATCAACCTGGTTCAATTTCCAGACTTCATTTTTCACTGGGATTGGCCACACAGTATGGGTTGACCATTTGAACACACCAACCAGAATGACTTTCACAACGCCTTTCCGCCAGCGACTTTAACCGAACGCGTCGTCTGTTCAGTTTAACTCCGGCAGTCAAACCAAAACTAAATGTAGAGAAGCGTGGAGTTGGAGTTTCTCTGTACAAAGCCGCCAAAGATTTTGGAACATTTCAAAATTGGCAGCGACCAAACTCTGAAGTTTCCCTCAATAAAAGGGATCCGTTTCCTATCGAGAAGGGCGTAAACCCTGCTCAAACATACACTTCCACTCTCAATATCCCGCCCCTTCCAATGAGAACGCCCCCAAAAATGACTTCCGTATGCCTGAAATATATCCCACTCATATTGCTGATTCTCCACACTGTATCAGGTCAGCAGGTCTACGAAGCCAAATACAATTTAAATTGCTCTAGCACAGAAGACATTCTTTACGGATATGCCTGCAATGGACAAGAGAGAGCATGCCAGGCTTATGCGGTGTACAGGTCGCAAACCGGTTACCAAACCCTGGCCAACATCAGCACCCTTCTCAATTCCGATCAATCACAGATGGCCACCATCAACAACCTCTCCCAGAATCAGATTTTAGGTATAGGTACCCCAGTTATTGTGCCTCTAAATTGCTCCTGCGCAGGAAATTACTCACAGGCCAACGCAAGCTATATTGTTCAATCAGGCAATACCCATTTCATAATAGCTAATGATACTTACCAGGGCCTCTCCACTTGCCAGGCTATTGGCCGCCAAAACTCTGTGCCTTCCACCGCTCTAGATGTATGTATTCTCTTCTCGAATTGGTTTTTTTTTTGGGTCTAGATGTTCCTAGTAAATTCTGAAACATATATATATATATATATATCAGGGAATGGTTTGATAAAGGAAGCTTGATGTGAATGTCTGAACCGAAGTAGTTAGAAAATGTTGAAAGAGGGATTTGCAGGAAAATGGTTGACTGCAATGAGAAAATTCTGCTCCACTGAATTTTAGATCCAAATTTTCTATTAAGGGAAAAATGTTCTGCACAGCAGCCATCTGGGAAATAGTCCCTTCAAATGTCTAGAGAAGTGATCCAAACTTCTAGTCCTCTTTTTCCAACTCCCCTCTCAATGTCTCCTGAAAAAAAGAAAAAACTTGTTTTCATCTTAAGGTGGAGCCAAGATCCTTATGTTGATTGTCCATGGCAAGGCTACAATTCTTTTTTCTTTCTTGTTTTTCATGGCGGCACTTCAATTCTTTCATCTTTCTTGTTTTTCATGGCGGCATTTCAATTCTTTCATGTTTTCCCATGCTTGTACTCCAATTCTTTCATGTTTTTCCTCGGCGAAGTTTCAATTCATTCCATATAATTCCATAGTGAAGCTTCAATTATTTCATGCTTTTCCAGGGTGAAGCTTCAGGTCTTTGGTGTCTTTAGGTGGTAAAACTTCAAGTGTTTCTTGTTCATCTTTTGTAAAACTTCAACTCTCTCTCCATCTCTGGTTTGGTCCTTTGCTCATCCAGTCAAAGCCAGGCCCAAACAACTCAAGCTTTCCTTTGCTTGAGAAAGAAACAAATGCTCCTCCCTCTCTCCGTCCCCCTCTTCCACACCCTACCCTGATCTCCTTCCTATCCCTCCCCTCCCTCCTCTCTCCATTTTCTTCATATGGAACCTCTTGCACAAGTAAAATTAGATCAATATTCCACACCACAGAGTGCACTTTGCAGTAATAAAATTAATGCAGTACCCTTCATGCTTTCTTCAAACTAATGGCATGTTCCATGCAAAGAGCTACCACTCCTACATTCAATGCGGTTTCACTCAAGCTGATTTGTGCACCTACTGTAAAAAAAGAGTTCTAGCATGTGGTTAGATTCTGATTGATTGTCTCAATATTCAAATTAAGTTTTCTGTCAAAACATCTCACAAAATTTCATGCAGAAAGTTGAAAAATCATTAACCATTTTTTGTGGAAAAACAAACTTCTTCAATTCTCTAATTTTCTGTAGTTTTTTGTCTGTTAAAGATAGGAATGAATGTATTAGTTCCCCTACGGTGCGCCTGCTCAACAAAGACCCAGGCTGAGAATGGGACCAGATACCTATTATCTTACACAACCCGGTTTGAGGACACTTTACCTGCCATTGGTGCCTTGTATGGAGCAACCGAGCAAGAGATTAAGGATGCCAATGAGCTAACAGATGGCACAATTTACCCTTACACAACCTTGTTGGTGCCTCTGACCACCATACCTACCCGTGCGCCACAGTCTTCTCCACCACCGCCATCTTCTGCTTCTGAACCCCCCACTGGCGGTGGCGGTTCCAAGACGGGACAGCATATAGCCATCGGAATAGGCGTGGCGGCAGCGGCAGTGGTAGTGGCAGCCCTGGTTACAGGTGCCTGTATTGTAGTGAGGAGGAGGAGAGCATACCAGCCACCTGAGAAGCCCCTGGACTCGATCCCAAGCCCTACCAAGGCAAAAAATGCTGATTTACAGGCAGGTATGGCTGAGATGGGGCATGTCCTGCCGCAGTATAAATTCACCGACCTGCAGTCCGCCACAGAGAATTTCAATGCATCAAACAGAATCACAGCATCGGTTTACCGTGGCCTACTTGGTGGTGGTACCCCTGTGGCGATTAAACAAATAAGAGGAGACGTCTCACAGGTAGACACTTTTATATTCGTGCATTAGCAGCAAATTCTATGTTTTGTCCAATGGTTTCTTTAAAAGATCTGATTAACTTTGCAAATTAGAAAATCATAGATGTATGTACAGAGATAGATTTTAGAAAATAATTGTGTAGAATTTTGTTCATATCATTTCAATGTGACGATAGATCAGGTAGTATAGTCTGACACACACAAACAGATTTTTGAAAAATATTGTCTTTAATTTCGTTCATATCATTTCATCCTGATGATGAGGGATCAGCTAATGTGATCTGAAATATTAATTTCAACAAACACTCTACATAGTCTTTTCCAAAAAAAAAAAATTCAAAGTGATAGATCGTCCATCACCTGATGTGATCTGAAATTTGAATGAGAAGTCTACTGGGTTTTCTCCAAGAATCTATATATTTTTTAAATCACATATGTTCTAGAGCATATTGCTCGAGTTTTTGTTTTCCCAACATCTATATTTCAAAATCGTAGATATTCTAGATCATATTGCCTGATCCATCGACAGAAAAAAAGATATGTATTAGATTAAATGTTAAAACTCAGTTAATCACCAGAAGCCGTATGGACTTGTGAAAACCTTAAGACATTTTTCTGCTTTTAAAATTATAAAGGTTTGCCTACCCTTCTATACTTCTAAAATGTTTGATCTGAAAACTTAAAACATATTTTTAGATTTAAGTCTGTTCAATTCATTTCATTTCATCCTGATGATGGATCCCTTCTTATCTGAAACCTTCCCTCAGTGTGATCTCAAACCTGAAATCGAATAAATATTTATCCTTTTTTCCGAAAGTCTATTTCTATGTTATAAATGTTCGATGCATCATCAAGATGAAGAAAACCTTACACAGTTCTTCCAAAAAAAAATCTGTTCCTGCAAAACATAGATGTTTTATCCATGGAACAACCTTTTACAATTTATTTTTCTATAAATCAAGGATGTACTATTTCATATTGTGTGATGAAGCATCAAGATGAGTAGTATGCTTATTAGATTAAGGATTAGAGCTTCTTGAATCACCAGAACCTGCATAGATTCTGAAAACCAGAAGCCGCATAGACAATGAAAATCCTCTTTGAAATATACAAGCTTATACCAAAAATTTGGTACTTTTTCAATTGATAAGATTTTCCTACCATTTTATACTCAATTCTTTAAATTTTCTCTGTACAGGAGCTCAACATTCTGAAAAAGCTCAACCATGTCAACCTCGTAAGCCTTCTCGGCCTCTGCAACAGCAACGGCCATTTTTACCTGATCTACGAGTACGCAGAGCACGGCTCCCTGGACGAGCTGCTGCACGGTCCCGGGTTCGAAACCTGGACGTCACGGAGCAGCTCAATTTCTTCCTCGGTTACCTTGAGCTGGAACCAGAGAATACAGATTGCCTTCGACGTTGCCAGCGGGCTCCATTATCTGCACAATTACGCCAATCCGCCCTACGTTCACAAGGACATAAAGAGCAGCAACATTTTGCTTGACAGTAATTACAGAGCAAAGATCGCCAATTTTGGCCTGGCGAAAGCCGCAGAGAGCGAAGGCGAGGGTTTTGCACTCACCAGGCATGTCGTAGGCACCAAGGGTTACATGGCGCCGGAATATCTTTCCCACGGCCTCGTCACGCCAAAGCTTGATGTGTTTTCTTTTGGAGTTGTTTTGCTGGAACTGCTGAGTGGCCGAGGGGCTGTTTCAGAAACAAGTAATGGCGGTTATGAGGAGAAATTGCTGTGGCGTGAAATTGGGGCAGTGATCGAGGGTTCGAATCCCGAAGAGAGTTTGAGGGGTTTTATGGATCCTTCTTTGAGGGAGGCATATCCGTCGGATGTGGCTCTGGCTGTGGCTCGGCTGGGTGGGGAATGTGTAGATGAAGATTTGAACCGGCGACCCGCGATTGATTATATTGTAATGACGCTTTCCAGATGGCTTTCTACTACGTTGGATTCTGACTCTTTTGATGACGGAAGTGTATTGCCTGGACGATAAAGAAGCTTTCACTGGGTTTTTCTGCATTACTGATTTTCATCCACTGATTCTGAGCTGAGGAATTGTATATTTTAGTTTTGGTCTACAGCTGAGGGATTTTACAACACTGGATTTTACACACAGCTGAAAAATTAGAAGTTCGGTGATATTTTCAAATAGTTACTGTAAAATATGCATATTTTGGGAAAAAACAGTATGCCATGCCACACCATCATGGCGGCCTGTACAAATAGGGAATGGGATGCATCTTTTGAAGGCAATTTGGATGGTCCTAAGATTTCAATGGCGGCTCTTGGACCTTGGCATGTCGTATAGGCAAAACCTGTAATTACACCTGTTGATGATGGTCCATATTGCGAGCTAAGGAAATCAAAGAACAAAGAAGAAAGAAGAAAAAGAAGAATATTTTAAGGAGGCTACCAAAGATAACCTATGGAATAACACATCCTGCTCAAGATCTTTGTGACATTTACATCTCAAGAGTTTGATAATTAGCTCCCCTGTTTTTTCAACCATAGTCTCGCTGAAGATCTTTTGAAAGGATGTACAAACCACCGTGTTAACAAACAGGTTCCTAATATCATTATAAACATTACACTCCAACATGAAATGTTTCTCTAACTCCACTGCTCCAGATGTGCAGGAAATTGAAGATGAAACAACTGGAGGAAGAGATTACGCTCCATAATCAATCTTCTCTTTTTAGCTACATGGTTTCTATGGTTATCTTAATCTCTCTCTCAGCTTATAACTCTTCCTATATCGGGGCATTTGTTTTTTTTTATGTAACAATAATTTTTTTATGTGAAAATGTACTCTTTTTCATGTTGAGGCATTGTATAATGGGATTGTTTTGCTAGAAGTGGTGTGTTGTAATATACCTAGTATGTTTATTTTAAATTTTAATATCAAATTTGACGTTAATTGGATTGTTATTTAACTAGCAATTGCACATGAGTTGCAAATTACACCGGAGAGAATGACAATGTAAAGCTTGTTGCATTTGTAGTTTGTCATGAAATGTATGCTATCTAAAATTGTTTTTAGTTTGTGTGACAGTGAGGAGCAAGCAATGTAGTACAACTATAACATCCGACAATAAATACTTCTTATTATGCCTTAATTTTGTCCATATTTTTTCGTGATGAATGTCCATACCCTACTGCAAAGCTATTATTTTGCCATGTTGTGCAAGTATGCTAGCAAGGGTGCGTTGGCGGGTTGAATATCTATTTGATGCATTTTGTGAAATAGTTCCAATGGCTCTTGAGGATGACCATGTCTAAATAATCCTCACCCCATTTGTCACTAACTAATAAGAAGCTTACAAAGAAAGTTACCAAAATAGTAATTGTTTATAGTTAAAAACACAAATGCATGTAAATGGTCGACAACGTTAAACATGGGTTGGAATCATGACCACAAAATTTCCCTCGCCTTAGAGAACAAGCAATAAAAAATGTCACCCTTTGTTGTGCATATTTTGTCATTTTGTCTAATAGTTCACATGCACTCGGCGGTAGCATGTATATGGTCAATGGTTTAAAAAAACACACTTGTTCAAAGAAAAAATAGAACCACTACAAAATAAATATCATATACAATACCATAGATCAGATAGACTTTGGGAAAACATACAGATTGATCACCGAGGAACACACATGAATAATACAAAGCTAATGCAATTACAAATTGGTACAGTTTGGGCAAACATAACACCAATGTGAAATCTAGGGAACCCCATGTGCAGGAACTCTTCAGGCTTTTTCCTCTTAGATATAGTCCTCCATGCGTAGTTCCCAAGGCACCTGCAACTACAACATGTAACAAAAGTCTCTTCTCCATAATGCTTTGAAAAATGTCCAATGATAAATTGATTCACAATTGGCTACATACGACCCAGATGAAATATAAGTCGAAGAAGTGTTTATTGGATTTATGAATTGCAAGTGATTCATCTGTTTCACTTGATAAAAAGTGAAACCTTGTGAAGGTGTAACATTAAAATAAGGATTTTGCATAGGTGGGATGGTGGTAATAAGGGACAAAAGTAGGCATTTACATTAAACAAAAATTACTAGTTGTTCTCATTCCATCTTGAAGGTTCTCATGGATTTGAAGGTGAAGTGTATTGACCACCTCTAGCATGAGTCGCTTGTGTTGACCCTTGCTATTAGCATTTCATATGTATATATAACAATTCATATATTTGATTTATCATTATTATCAATTTTACATTTAATTAATAGATGTGTATTTATCAATTTCTACAAACACTTATTATTTATATTCTTAGTTCCTAATAAATACTAATTTCCCTTTCTAATAGCAACAATTCTTTTGCCCCTTTCAATTTCTTATATATTTTGTTGTGTATTAATTTATGTTGTGCATATCTATAATATCTGAAATATTTAGAAAACAATTAAACATCCATATCATAAACAATGTGATTTGAAAAACAAATTCACAAAAATCAACCACGTAAGAAATATTAACAATATTAAGTAAGACAACAAATTGAACACATCACGTACAAATATTATACAAAAGAATTATTAGGACATTTTATTTATGATGATACTACATATTTAACTTAAACATCTGGATATTTCTATTTGCCTAGAGAGCTACTGTACCATTAAAGAACTAATGTACCAAGGCTGTAATACTTTTAACTAATACTAATTATAAGCAACATTTATGCTAAATGAAGTTATGACCACCAAACTCCAATAAACACACCACAACTTGGAAGCCACTGCGACTCCTCCTGGATGTTATAAATTTATAATCCACCAGAGTGCGCCCTTCTTCAAGTTGGTTACCAGCAAAAATAAGCCTCTGCTGATCAGGTGGAATTCCCTCCTTATCCTGAAACTTCACCTTCATGTTGTCGATGATATCAGAACTCTACATCTCGAGGATAATAGTTTCCCTAGTTAGGGTTTTCACAAAAATCTGCATACCTCCCCTCAGACGAAGGACAAGGTGAAGGGTCGACTCCTTCCATATGTTGTAATCGGCCATAGTACGACCATCTTCGAGCTGCTTGCCAACAAAAATCAACCTCTGCTGGTCTGTGGAATGCCCTCTTTATCGTGGATATTGGCATTCACATTATCGATGATATATGAGCTCGCCACTTCCAGAGTTATGGTTTTGTCGGTCAGAGTTTTGACAAATATTTGCATCCCTCCCCGTAATCGGAGAACAAGGTACAAAGTGGATTCCTTCTGGATATTGTAGTCTGCCAAGGTACGACCATCCTCAAGTTGCTTACCTGCAAAGATTAATCTTTGTTGGTCTGGGGGGAATGCCCTCCTTGTCCTACATCCCGGGCTTAACGTTGTCAATAGTGTTCGAGCTCTCAAACTTCCAAAGTGATGGTCTTACCACTGACGATAATTAGAGGATCAAGTCGAATGAAATCCGCCTGGCCAAAATTCATGAGGGTAAATCACCAATTTAGGGAAGAAATCGTCATAAAATGACCAAATGAAATAGGAATTAACAACCTCAAACATAAGCTATAGATCCTTAAATATAACCCTAACATCTGACCATCAACATATGCAATATGTTATTTTTAAGTCCAACAAGTATAAACCCTAATAATCCACGTCTCTAAAATCCATTAGACCTAATTAGATACAAACACTATCCACATACCGACAAACCCTAAACAAAGCCATCCCCACAAAAACAAACCCTAAAATACCATTAACTTTCCACACTAGAAGAAAAAGCACACCTTCAAAAATAGAAAAAGTATAAACCAAACAATCGGACCCAGTTAATTCTTCTTTGAGAAAAAAAACTGAAACACAAAACCCTTTCTATTGTAGAAAAACATAGTCTACCAAAAGCGATAACTGTAGCTCCGCCAACACAAGAAAAAACTAAACTCACAAAAACAGGAAAAATAGAGGGCCAAGATACCGGTGTGATAACTGAGAAAAAGCGCAAAAGAAATTCAATACTGAGAAGAATGGTTTGAAGAAAAGGGAAGATTTTGATTTCTCTGTCGAACTTTTGTTGTTGTGTGTAAATAGGTACTACAGAGAGCTTTTGTACTGTTGACGGAAAAATGATAATGCCAAAAAGACATTGCCGGAATATAGCTGCCGGAAAAGAGCCTGCCGGAATTTAACGTTTTCCAGCAGGCCTCCCTTCATAGAGAACACCTCCGGTGAAAAATATTCTCTTTTGTGATAAAATGCATTTTGGAACTGTTTTTTAATATATATTTTTAAGCCTCACATATAAGTGTATTTAAAGTAGTATAGATATCTTAAATACATCTATCTAAAATACGGTCAGAGATTCAATCATAAGGTACTTATCTAATTATGCAAGTGTAGTACAAGTATACCAAAAAAGAATAACAATTACAAATAAATATAATCATTTAGCTATGTGATTGTGTTGGTTTCAAATATATCTATTCAAGGAAAAAACCCAAACATGACTACATGACCAAGATATTACTATTTTTTGATTGACTTCTTTGAGAAAAAAGGAAACAAAATTATTTAATATCAAAGAATTACTCCTCACTCAATTTTTCTTGTAGAGTTTGGGGTATCTCCACTCTTTATCTCTTTAATTTTTCATGTCATCACTATGTTGCATAGGCTTTGCTGCATGGTAAATTCTTTCTTTGGTCAATATAAATATCCATATTTGACACTTCAATCATCTATGTACTTTCTAAACAAGGATGCAAATCTTGTTGTTATGCAAGAGTTATTTCTCTCCCCAAGAAGTTGGATATCAATATAGACAACCTCCATTCTCTTAGGTTTTCTATTAATTTTCTCCAACTCACTAAACAAGAAGTCAACAAAGGTGTTTGTAAAGAGATTAGTAAATATTATTTGAAAGTTGCATGGTATAACCCAAAAGAGCATTTGAAACCAAAACATCTCCAATGTTTTAATTTTACTCTTGTTTTCATGAGGATCAAAATAAAATTCCCCAGTTATATTCAAATAATATGTTTCCATCATGCTTAAGGATCCATTTAGCTCAATTTTGTGTTTGTTTTCATCAACTTCAGATTGAATCTGATCACAATCTCCCATAGGATGAGTGTATATGCCAATTGCGCTATCTATAGCCTGAAATTGACAGCATTGAATATTTAAGTGTCTTATCTACTATGAAATTCATACAATATAAGATTATGTTTATAGATATTCCCATGGATTTATGAGAAGATTCATTCGATAACATACTTTGATTCATTCTATGTTGTATGATGTGGCATGCAATGTTTAGAATTTTTAAACAATTTAATACAACATGCCATATCGAGATATGAAGCCAAAAATATCACTAAATAAAAATTCAACCTATATTATATAATTATGATGTGATAACATTGATTACTAAACACTTTAATACAACACTACATATCAACCTATATTTAAAGAAGACAATACTTGTTGTGATGTTACCAAACAATTGAATACTACTACTAAATCATGATGTTAGTGTTTTCATTTTTTAATCAACTAATTTATTTTTCATGAGACCTCATCTAATAGCATATATCATATGTCACGAGTGTAAAATAATTTAATCCTCCTTTCTCAAACCCTATTTTCGTATAACATTTTTAATCAACTAACTTATTTTTCATGAGACCTCATCTAATAATGTATATCATATGTCATGAATGTAAAATAATTTAATCCTCCTTTCTCAAGACCTATTTTCATATAACATCATATTTAAGGAAATTATATTTTGTTGTTTCATCCCAGAAAGGTATAAGTTGTAGTTATCAAGCAATTAAATATTTTCGTGCTCAAATAATATTCATGTTATTGTTATTCTATTAAGTTTTCTTCATGCTATGAAAGGGACTAGTCGTATTGTGAATCTTGTGATTATTACTTCTTGGAAGGTAGTATACATAAACATTTATTAAATGCAATAATTTCAACTTTTTAAACAAATCATATATTATATTCTCATGTCTTAGTAATTCCAAAGTTTGACATTAGACAAAATATGGAATATTCCTTAAGATTTTTATTCCAACATATTCCATTTATCATAACAAAACTTGATAAAACAAGCACACAAATACTTCACATTAAATAACAAAAATAACAAAAAGTATTATATAATTTGCACCCTTAGGGAAATTGCAAGTAAAACATCTACTGAATTCAATTACATATAATAAATATTTATATTCAAAACAAGTCTTTCTCATTATTTTCACCCTAATTAATTTCTATGTCATGTTGATGGACAACAAATAAGAAGGATGATGGTAATTGCATGGTGATGGGGGGGAAAACATAGGCCAAAATTGTGGAATCGATTAAAAACTTATATGGTTCTAAAAAATGAATTTATGCTTTCATTTGTCAAGTTCAATGGTTACCAATCCAAAAGCATTTACACACTAAAAATACATGTGTTATTACAGGTACGTGTTATAATGCTTACACATTCTACTTTTACTAGTATGATTAGGAATGTGTGTGCATTCTAAGAATAAAAAAGTATAAATTTTCTTTTATTATATTTTATACTTTTATTATTTCTTATACTTTAAATCTGTATTTGTAAATATAAGAAATTAGGGTCACTTTGTACCTGATAGAATTGGTCTCATAGCTCCAAGAGTTACAGTCTAGAAGATAATTTTTCAAAATATAATCTAATCAGTACTTAGTTGTTTAATTTATGATTTCAGCATTGAACCTAAAGTTTTAAGGGCAATATTTTTGTATTCGTGTATATTTTGGGAAAACATAGAATTGTTTTGTAGGTTTTGGGGCCTTCTAGATTGGTTGTTGACATTTGTAGAAATTTTAGATGTGTCAAATTTTGATTTTATAAACCTCATAGCTCCCAAAGATAATGACACTTAGTTGAATATATGGACTCATGATTTTCCCCATAAAGCTTCAAGCTAAATCCTTAATTTCATCTTGGAATCTGGGTATCATTGTATTAAATGGATGAGTACAACTTGAGACTATCTAATTAGCTATATAAATAGGGCCAACTAGTGAAATGGATCTTAACTATCTATCTAACCACATTAGTCAATGCATTCATCTTAGGTCAGAGTTGTAAATATTTCCCATACAAGATGAGTGATTGATAACGAATCAACATGTACTCAAAACCAAAAAATGACACTCTTTCTTGGGAGAAATCTCCAATAGATAGAATATAGGGACCCCACCTCATATCTATATAGGGGTTCTTACCTCGTATCTGTAAAGAGAATAGAAGTGGGGGGGAGTGAGTATATATAGGGTCACACATATCTAGGATGACCACTAGATAAAGAGAGAAGGGAGGAGTTCTAGTTAACTATATAGAAGCCATAATTGCCCTAACCCCAATTATTTCAAGTGATCAAAGGTATGTAGAGGATAACATGATGATGACTCTTAAGATATCTTATCAATAGAGTTGTTTTAATCCTCAATGTCGACTTATCACATCCTGGTGTTGAAGAAGGTCCTAAGGGTTTGGTTGTTTGCTGATGAAAGTGGTATGTGAGCTGGATTTAGAATGTCGTGAGATAGTCCAATTCTTATCCACGGTTGGTGTTGAAAAGATAACTCTAAGGAATCAACCCATTAGGTTCCTCTCACACCCTTTCTCTATCTATATAGACTGATAAGACCATATACAATCCATATATGGGTGTGATAAATCAAGTAGGGGTCAAGGGAATTCAAATAGGATCTAGGCCCCCTTTCTCTCAATATGAATATAAGGTCAGATATGATGAGATCAAATGAGATATGATGAGTTCAAAATGAAGAGTGAAATTTATGAGGAGTGAAAGACTAAAGTATCCGCATACATATATATGGACAACTTCATGCTATAAATGCGATATGAAAAATCTTCACTAAAGACTGGATAGTGGTACTCAATTAAGAGAAAAATGGTAAGAGGGAAATAATGAACAAAGTTGATAAAAGTAGTAAGGGTGAGACGGTAAATGAGTGTGTAACGTAAAAATATCATCTTCATTTTCAAGAAGAGGAAACTTCAATCCTCGTGGGAACTTTCCCTTCAAAAGAAGATAAGAAAAAAATCATATATGAAGGGGAACATAAGGCATTGGACCTACGAAAATGAAAAGTTGATGGAATTTATGGAGTTTAGATTCACCAATCAAGAAAGTGGGTGAATTGAAAAATGGAATTACAATGCCAAGCAAAGAAGGTAAAATTTTTACAAAAAATATGAAGAGCAGAAAATGAATATGTTCTAGAAATGTAATGAAGACACAAGCCATGTATTGAATAAATTTAGATAATCTAAAAGACAAAAGAGAAAACAATGGGTTTGAAAAAAGGTGAAGAGGATTTCTATGTGATCCGTAATGAATTGGAACTCCAATTGCACACTAGATTGTGTAATGATTGTAAAATTGTGATATTGTCATACTTTAGGGGTTGGGTCTATCTTTGGGGAAAAATTATCCCTAATCCCTTTATTGATTGAACCAATATATAAATCAGTTCAATCAAGAATTCATTTTGTGTTGATTTGATCCACATTAACCTAGTTATAAAAATATGTTGTTAATTGAGGTTTTATTTTCTTAGTTTCCATCATTAATTGAACTATTTATTGGGCTTGCCCAGTTAAAGATGTGACTTAGGTAAATTTAAACCTCATTAACCTTATTGTGACTATATACATTGTGATTTGAGGCTTAATTATCCCTAGTTATATCATTCACTCTACTAATTACTCAGTTGATTCATCCAAAGAGCTAATTTGGACCAATTATGGCCCTATAAACTTAACATTTAAGAATATACAATATGTTTTTGGCTTGAATTGTCTCTAATTGCATTACAAATTACAAATTTGGTTGATTGGTTTACACTAGAGAGGTAGTTTGGCTAATTCAATCCCTATGAAATCAATTACAATGATGTGACGTGATTTGAGGATCAATTGGTCCCTAATAACATTTTTATGGTGAAATCACAACACCCCCTGAGATCTTTCTCGCAAGTGAATGTTGAGGCATTTAGTGTGATTCGTCAAACATGGATTTATCCTAAAGTGTGGGACTTTACAATTAGGATAACCCTTAGGAGAAGGCTGAATTCCTATCCTATCTTAGTGCCAACTACTCTAAAGTGTAGAGAGTTGTAGATCTAACCCTAATCTAATATTTTCAAGGAGATAGAGATAGAGAAAAATGCATGAAAATTAAAATATACTCTAAGGAAAGGTGATGCACCAAGAAGGAGTGTTGAACAACCTGCACAATAAACACAAACACAACTAGAATGTTGCAATGAAAATACAACAATACACAATAACCTTGCATGTAATGAAAGATCATAAATCATAAAGATGCAAATAAAACACAAAATAGGGTTTGAAACATCCACATATATGATTTTATTGTTCTCAAAGTAGATACAATGCATCACATTTAGGGCCAAAGGCACGGATTTTGCATTACAATGTCTAGTAGGGAGGTTTGGAATCTCCACAAAATCTCTTACATACAAGAAGAAGAAGGGAGGTGCATATACAAGGTGTTCAACCTTTTGAAATGAGCCCCTCCTTACAATATATAAGAAGAATGAGAGAATGGGAGAGAGGAGGAATTCAAAATCTTGCTTCAACCACCATAAAATGCATTAAAATCACCTACAACAATGATGGGTGCCCACTGCAAAACCCATGCCTCCATGTACTTTTCCTTGTTGGGGAAGAAAGGAAGCTCATACCTTCATCCTTTTGGTAGGTGAGAAATTTGGAAACATCCCTCTAAAATGGCAGACTTTATTTCATCATTTTGAAATACTTACTCTCACTAAAATTAAGAAAATCAGTCGTTGTTGTGTAGAGGACACTGAGATATTTCTAAAAAGTCCTTTTTTGTGCAAATCCAAGCTCCCAGTCAAAAGTTATGGCCATATGAAGATGAGGGGTGCCATTCTGCAATAAATGTGGGTGGTTGATATGCCTTTTCGGACTCCGACCTTGCATTGCAACCTCCAAAATCCAAAATTTTAGAATTTCAGGATTCAGAGCTTCAGGCATTTCCACTTCAGAGGTCGTTTTCACTATTCACCTTTCTGAGCTCATGAAACCTCTGAAATGCCTAAACCCAAAGTCCAAAATTCAGACTTTGGGTTTCAGACTTCAAGTCGTGATTTGTGTGCACTGGGGATTTAATGTTCCGAAATGCTGAAACCCCGAAGTCTAAAATTTAGACTTTGGGTTTCATACATTTGTCTTTTCGGGGGTTTCGGGTTTCAAGGATTTCGGGGGTTTGGGTTTCGGGGTTTTCAGGGGATTCGGGTTTCGGGGTTTGTTCATCCATCGGGTGTTCGCACATCTCCAAAATCCTGAAAGTCTGAAATCTGAATTTCAAACTTTGGGTTTTAGACCTTTTTCCTCCCCGTGTCGCACTATGCATCTGTCAAGCTAGAAACCTCTGGAATGCCGAAACCCCGAAGTCTGAAATTCAAACTTCGGGTTTTAGGCTTCAAGATCCTTTTTTCGCACTTCTTTCTGCCGAGTCCCCAAATTTCACCCTAGCCTACCTCCGAAGTCTGAATTTCAGACTTCAGAGCTCCTTCATTCACCGAACCAGCTTGAAATCTCAAGCTTTTTTGCAATGTGTTGGACCTTCTTCAACTCGCTCAGCTCGAGCCCAAAATGTGAGCTCACATGGCCGAATCGATCCTCCTATTTTCTCTATGCGGATTCATGTTTGTCCAATTTCACCTAAGGGGCAAAATTGGATAAGAAACGTCATGCAAATTAAATCAATTATTACTATTTGGTGTGATTTGAGGTTTAATGTGCTCTAATTGCATCACTAGTTCAAAACATTAGTGAGATGGTTCAATCAAAGAGGTAATTTAGGCCATTAGAGCCATGTGAACTTTATTGCGATAATATAAAATGTGAGTTGGGTCTCCTTTGACACCATTGCAGTATTTCACATATTAATTAGTTTATTTGTTCAAGTAGTTAATAAATTTAGACAAAGTTAAGACATTAATCATAATTGTAACTATTTGATGTGATTTATAACTCAATTGGCGCCCTAATTATATCATGAATTGCATAAAAGTTTTTTTTTTCAAGAAGAGAGGAAATATGGGCTCATTTGAGTAATGCATGAAACTAATTTGAAATTTATGATGTATTTTTTTTTTTTGCTTAATAACCCCGATTACAACTCTAAATGAATCAATCAGTTAATTGGTTTGAAATTAAAGAGGCATTTTGTGATGTAGGAACATCATGAGAGAACAATCTATTTTGCATAATTTTTGATATTTTAGCTTAGTATTGGCATGCACAAGGATGGTAAGTGAGAAAATGGAGCAATGAAATTATAATGCAGAAGTTGGGGGATGGTGATTAGTGTGCAAGGCTTTCACAGATGCATTTTTGAAATGGTTTGATTGCACAATGCATGTTGGTTTCACAAGTTAACGAGCATAGTGGATCCATTAAGTTGCAAGGGAAAGGAAAAGTATCTTATATTGTGGTGTTTTTTTTCAATATGGGTTGAGCACAAATCCTTAGGTCAGTGCTTAACATAAACATAATATTAATGCACAAATGACATGATTTGATGAAAAAACATGTCATAGGAGAGGTAAGGTGTCATGAAGAGAAACTATACGTGGACGCATGTCATAAAATAAACAAGGTCCACATGTAGGAAGGTCTCACAAATTATCTAATAGATCTCTAGAAAGATCTCAAAGATTGAGTATCCTCAACCACAAGATCTGAAAAATATAGAAGGTCATATAAAAATACAATGTGGTATTTTAGAGGAATTAATGAACTCACTTACAATACAGAAATATCTAGAACCTAAGAAAACATAAAGGGATTTAAGTCCACCATTTGAGGGGGTAGAGTGGTGAAAATTATAGAAGAGATTCGAGCTAAGATGAACAAGTGAATCTTGTGAAGGGTCCTGAAGAAACACCATTGTAATAGCTCTAGGAATTTCATTCATTTTATTTGTAAGAGTTATAATAGTGGGAGTAGTATATTTAGATGTTGTTAAGGATGTTAAAATTAATTGAAACCTGTGTGTGTGTGTGTGTGTGTGTGTGTGTGTGTGTGTGTGTGTGTGTGTGTGTGTGTGTGTGTGTGTGTGTGTGTGTGTGTGTGTGTGTTGATCTGATGTGCATTCTAAGGCAATTTATGAGTTAATATCTTCGATTCGTTTTCATTATCTTTTAGAGTTGTGAGGTTTGTAAAATATAATTTTGGACACATCTAATACTCCTACAAATTTTAGCAACCAATACGAAAGGCCCCAAAACCTACAAAATGACTATATGATTTACCAAAACAAAAACCGATTGTAAAACTTACACTTTAAAAAATTTGTATTCAATGCTGAAATCCTAAAAAATGAGTAATTATTTACCAAATTAGATTTTGAAAAACTATCTTCTAGACTATAACTATTGGAGCTAATGAGACCAATTCTATCAAGTGAAAAGTGACGCTAATTTAAAGTATAATAAATAATCAAAGTATAAATAATAACAAAAGAAAAATTGACACTTATATAGTAAATATGCCCTAGCTTGACCTGCCACATCATAACCTTGTAAAAACACTTAATATTATAAACATGTATAAATTACATTACATATGTGTCATACCATGTAAATGATTTTACACGTATGCATCCCTTTGTATTTTCACATGTATTCCAAAAGCCTCTAGCCCTAAAAATGGTTTGATTATTTGAGTATAAGGTATGAAACTGTTCAAACAAAAAAAAATGTGTGTTTTAGAATGAAAAAATCATAAGTTCGTCTTTTGATATGATAAATCAAAACAAAAACAATAAAGAACTTTCTTAAAATTATGCCTAGGACATCAAAAAAACTAATCCTCTTTAAGGTTTATATATAAATAGATAGATAGATAGATCAGATAGGTAGATAGGTAGATAGGTAGGTAGGTTGGTGGTAGGTAGGTAGGTAGGTAGGAGGTAGGTAGATAGGTAGATAGGTAGATAGATAGATAGATCAAATTATGTCTTTTATACCTCTATTTGAAGTAATTATACACGTCTATATTTTGTAATGTATTTTTTGTTTCACTTATCAAAATTGAATGAAAATTATATAAGTGTAGTCACTAAATCACACACTTTGAGTCAATATTTAGTCTCAGTCTCATACTACTATTCATATGGTTCTTGAGTGAAAAGAGTAATAATTAACCCATGTCTTTGACCATTTTTATATTGCTTGTTGTCGTATTTTCTATCTTACACCTACACTCACCTAGTTTGTTTTATCATTCTATCTCTTTCCTATTCCCAAATGGGACATTTAGCCTAGGACTGGGGTGCCCCAGGCGCCTTGGTCCCATTTCTGGGGCGCCTTGATCCTCTTTACACTTTACTTGCATCTTTTGGGCACTTTCTAGTCATTTGAGATTTCTTATATTTTTATTGGTCGGCATTTTCAGGATTAATTATGAAATTAGAACAAGAGAACCATATAAATATAAAGTTATGTGACCATAATGAGGGACCAAGCACTAAGCACATACTATCACACATCTAGGTTGCATCCATCAAAGGCATTTAAAGCTACATTTGCATCCATCTAGCTCCATCACAAGGCACACAAGGATGGTTCATCTACATCACACTTCATAGGAGGGGAGTCTATTGTTTCCATGCACACATTTATTACATTCTACATCTAGTTATTGCTCGTTACTTCACAAAGTGTGACCAACACAAGAGCAACCTAGGGCACAATTTACACACACACACCTAGAACTACATTGGGTTTGAGATGTAGTGCAATGCTTAGTTAGTAAGTCCACTAATTGTGGAAGCTGAGGACATTCTAACCCCTTCATATGCATCTTTATTTTTTAGGGTTTTGATGTTTTTTCCTGGGATTTTATAGGTCATTCCTTATTACAGGTATTACAGTGACATCCGACATAATTCAATCAAAGCTATTGTGACAAGAAGCAAACATAGGAAGTCACTTTGTGACACCTCATAGGAGGATTTTAGGCCATTTCACATACTAGACCAGAGTGCCCATAGGCACCACAATGTCCCTTTCCAAGCATCCCAGTCTAGTCAGAGAGATAAGATATGTCCTTTCTGGAGCTCCTATGTGTGTCGTTCTTCACAATTCTGCTTATTATGGCACTTATTGCAACATAGTCCTGGATGGTCATCAAATCAACTAGCTTTTCTAACCCCTCTTGCATATTAGGGTTTTACATTTCTACTTACTTAGTTGTTTGGGTCATTTCCTTTATTCATTTAGTTTTTATTTACTAGTTTGAACATAACATCAGATTAAACTAGAATAGAAGTATATATATTTCATATTTTAGTTAATCTTTTTGGTTTACCCAACCTTTGAATTCACTTCTTCTTTAAGTCTTTTCTTCGTATGCCCGTCACTCATAGTGGTCATTTTAGGTCTTTTCAATATTGTGAGCTTCCTTCATTCACCCGTAGGGTTTCCAAATCAATGGCTGACATCCCTACTTCTATATCTACAACTGATAATCCCTTGGATTCATCTCGTCAAGTTCATCTTTACAAAATAGAAGCCTCTAGAAGTGAAAAGTGTTACGATGAAGATACCAATGTTGACCAAGACCAACTCAGTATGCTTTACTAAGTTTTGAAAAATCTTTTGGTGATAATCCCACTCATCTTTCTGCATGTTGTACATGCTTTTATTACTGCTAAGGATGTCTCGTGATGATTATGAACCTCCATAGTTTCTCCTTCTTCAGCTCTGATAGTCTCTATACCACCCATTCATGCCTCAGATTCCATTCATACTACTACTGCTCCAATCATCCACCCTAGTACCATCCTAATATGTAGCTTGGCTCATCTTCGAATAATCCTGATTTAAACTCTTTATACCAAGACTTGAAAACAAAAATTCTCCAGCTCCAACTCATTACTTCTTGTGCTTCGCCATCTTTAGACTCTACTTCATTGCTTGCACACTCATTTTACACCTATTATATATAGTCTATTCCATTGCCACCTAATTTCACCTCTCCCAAGTTTTCTATCTTTAATGGTCATGGTGACCCACAAGAGCATCTCTAGAGCTTTTCATGTAGCATGTAATGGACTATGCAGATGATCATACCATTGTTGCTAAGCTCTTTCCCCATACATTACAAGATTATGTGATGCATTGGTTTTATGACTTACCTGTCCATTTGGTAATATCTTTCACGCATCTCGCCAATGCTTTTTTCACTCACTTCTCTGTTAACATCGGCTCCAAGATCTCTTATGCCCAAACATCGCACAAGACTTAAAGAAGGATCTAATGAACATTTAGCCAATTATGTGTTGCATTACACGAACACAGGGTTAGCCAAGATTTCAAATGTCCCTTTCCAGACTGCTTAGCTCCAGTCAGATTTATTCATCCAAATTCTACTACCACCTCTTCAGAAGAGTGTGCTCTTTGAGACCTCTTCTTCACCTTGATCAACTTTGCCATACTCTTAAGCTTCATGAAACCAAGGACTTTTAGCTATCATGAAATCTTAAATACCAAGAGCAATCATCATCCTTACACGTTTTCTAAGTAAGCCAACATTTAAATGCATTTACAACTAAACTTAATCAAACACAAAGGATATAGAAGATCAACACAGTATTTATTACTAAGGAATTTTCAATCGTGAACCCGATCATCAGCATATCGTTCACTAAGTTTAGTGTGATTTTTACATATTTTACTTATGGACAATTTCTTGATAGTAACCTCATCACATTTCCTTCTCCGCTACAAATAGATCCCTCTTGACTAAAATGGACATAGTTTCGATGAAAATTTTCATTGTGACACCATTATCAGTGCATAGGACACTACACTGATTGTTGCTTCCAGATTTCGATTTCTCATTCAGGGTTTGATCTGACAACGGAAAAATTGAGTTTCCATAACGTGTAACTTCTCCACTTATTAATGAAAATCATAAGCTCAAGACTATTTAACAACCCTTTACCCAAACATGAGACAAAATTAGCTATGAATCTTCCACTAACTATGTTTATCAAACAATGCTTTTACCTACATCAGGGGCTCTTGAAATTTGTTTGGTAGCACATACTATACACTTCTCCAGTAATCATTTCTATGTCTCTAACCATGTCCTCATATCATCATGCCAATTTTACTTCCAATCACTTACACATTTACGCATCTATCAAACTAATCCCCATCAACAATACCTTAGGTTGATCCATCATGGCCCATTAGTGCATCATTATCTGACCACTTCTTGACCACCTATCAGTTACTGCACATTCCCAAATCTAGCTAGCGAAATGAATAATTCATTTGGTGTTGTAAGTTACATTGAATATGATTGGCCCACTTACTATGCTTGGTTCCTTTCCTTGTCATACAAATAGTCGATGGTTGTGACATGATTTTAGGACTCAAGTGGATCCATAGGTTTAAATCCATCATTCTATGAATAATTTGCAACATCAAGTTCATTCATAACTATCAAGTTGTTTCATCTCAATGGTGTACATCCATTCTACTCCATGGTCATAATTTCCTGAGGCATCAATTCAAGCTTATCCTAATCCATCTACTACATCACCTTCCTATGTTACTTAAAGCGCCGATCTACTCCTAGTTCACGTACTCACACCCCATGTACATGCACAATCACACCACTCTTCTAGTCCTACTCATCCATATAATCCTATTTGTCCATGCACAATTACCAAGTCATCTCGACATCAGATCACCTCCTCATTTTATTCTCACGCAAATTCTCCATCACCTACATGCATTTTACCAACGCCTTACACATTTGTCACCTACTGATCCATCTCATGTCTACCTAGGACTTCACTCAGCCATGTACACTAAAATATCCACTATACCACCACTACATAGAACATGATGCATACGTCTTTCACCACCACCTACACTTTGATGAAGGACCTTCATCCTTCACTGTTCATTGGTTAGTTCATTCACTCATTCACACACTTCAGGTAATAACATTTCACACATCCCCCCATCGCATAGTATCACCACACCTTTGGCACACATGATTCTACATCTACACTTTTACATTTGCATAGTTACCTACATCACATACATCGTCATTACCTTATGAACGTACTCTTTTGTTTTGATTTCACACTTGACTGTTGAGGGAATACTACACATGAACCTCACACACTACACAATAGGTACTACACATTAGTGTCTCATCATACATCTACAATACATCACACATTTTGCATACTACATCATTTCAGGTTCCCATACACATTTGTACGGTATAGACATTGTACTAGTCATTCATACACATTCTGTCATACTAGTTACCTTGTCCTACACATTCCTATCATCCCATAATATTCATTATATATACTAATACCTCACATTTCACACTATTAGGATATCTACACATCTTGTCATTACATTCTATACATCACATATTTACACATATTAGCTCATCTACATTGTCATACTATTCATCCTACCACTCATAGCCCATACACATCTTTCTTATGCACTTCTACGCGTTGCACTCACTACCCGATGACACACTCTAGTCTCACAGTCCATACTAGATTGTTGAGGGTATACAAAAAACTAATGACCACATCACACTCACATGTTCATCATTTGATCTTCATCATGTGACATTCCTAGGATTAGTGATATACGCTTTAGGCTATAGGGTCACTTCTCCTAGCATCATCTTGTGATTAGGCTACATCATCATCCTCGCTTACATTTTTTAGTGGTATATGCTTTAGGATAAATCACCACCTCCTTTCTATTCATCTAGTCATGATATATTCTTATGCTATATAGGGTCATGCACAACATCATCTATGTCACATCTCATCACCACATACTCATCATAACATGCACTACACACAACACATAGTTTGACATTTCCCGATGACGCACTCTCATTTTTGGTTCATTCTTGATTATTGAGGGGGCATACTAAATGAACCTCATTGCATACAAATCCATTCAATTGGGAGCACACTGCTCCTATCATCCATACTACATTCCATTCCATCCATCACACAACATATTACATTTTATGGTTGCATTTACTCTTGCTTAGCAACTATCTTTGCATGTTCAACTTTACTACACATGTTAGATAGATCTCTTATATGTCAATATCTTTACCATACAAACATGCACGTTCATGTCCTTCTTATAGTTGTGATCACATATACACAGCTTCCTACATGCAAGTACTAATGCTTCATACACTACATACTGGGGGCATCCACATTCATACACTACATGTGTTATTGTTTCATTTTGTACTTAGCACAGTTTCATTATTAGGTTATACATGCTTTGACATACTTGCTATTTTTCTAACATGCTAACGGGTGCTTCATGTGCAACATTTATTATGCATAGGGATATTTGCTTCCATACTTGTTTGTTTGTCTACTATTGCTTGTTACTTGTTTGCATGGTCCTTTCCCTTTGTTGTGTGTACACACTTACTTGTTTGTGGCCATGATGGTACCTTGAATGTCTTGCAACACCATGTGAGTGGTGTCCCATGCTTGCAACCCATTTTTTGCATGGTCTACATTTATCTCTTTGAGTGTTTACATTATCTACTTATGTTCTAGCTTACACATTGTTTGTTTGTCTTCTACTTGCATGCTTGATCATACTAACACTTGTTTTCTAACCACTTATTTATGTGTGCCTTGGTCTTTACCAAGAACTTTTCCTTATACCTTGTTGAAAAGCTAGAGTTTCACTATTCTACAGTCAGTTCCTCTTTTAGGGCCACATTCTCTTATCCGTAACATCACATGTGCACCGCAAAAGAGGGGGGCATCAATTTGGGGTTTACACATAGTATTGGTATAGTACAGTTCAGTCTACAGTTCAATCTATGGTTTAAACTACAGTCATCGACCATGACACATTAGTTTACGGCGAGTGGGTTCAAACCAGTCTACGAACCCCATACACAACAACTTTTAAAGGAAAGGTTGTCCTTATCATTCTAGGGAGTAGTTATAGGTTGGAGGATACAAAAGAATTTCCTCCCTACACTACTTCGGTCAGTGGTGTTAGATCACCCAAAAAATAGACAATAAAGATATCTCTTCACCAATCTTAGGGAAGCGGTTACAGGTTGGAGAATAAAACAACTTTCTCCCTACACTACTTCAGCCACAGTGGTGTGAGATTGATCAAAATACTTACACTTTACCAACAGTTGTGGGATATCCTTTCTACACCATTTTATCTCATCACGGATCAGGTACACATGTTCTTTTTTTATTTTCATTTTCATACTATTTCTACATGTTTCTTTACATAGCATTTTTACACATATATATGTGTATTTGACTACTTGATCATCTTCTTTTTACAGGTTTTTCCGTATGGGAAGCAAACAATCAACAACAACACATACATGGTGACTACACATGATACTAACCATGTAGGTATACCACATACATTGACATCCACACACGCGTTTCTGCCCTAGGTTCATTCTCATCACTTTTTACACTTTTTTGCATCTTTAGTCTCTAAGCTCCATCTTTTTATCACTCCATGTTTTGTCTAGTTCTTCGGCACGTTTTACTACATCACTCTACATGGATTATCAGGTACGCATCTCTATCTACTTTATGTTACTGAGATTTCCACTCACCAACATAAAGTGGGGGAAAATGTAGTCACTAAATCACACACTTTGAGTCAATATTTAGTCTCGGTCTCATACTACTATTCATATGGTTATTGAGTGAAAAGATTAATTATTAACCCATGTCTTTGGCCATTTTTACATTATTTGTTGTCGTATTTTGTATCTTACACTTACGCTCGCCTAATCTATTTTATCATTCCACGTCTTTCCTATTGTTGACTGAGGTACCCAACCTAAAAACTGGGGCACTCCAGAAACCCTAGTCCCATACGGGGTGCCCTGATCCTCTTTACACTTTACTTGCATCTTTTGGGCACTTTCTAGTTGTTTGAGCTTTCTATGTTTTTAGTGGCCGGCCTTTTCGGGGTTAATTAAAAATTAGAATAAGAGAACCATATAAATATAAAGTTATGTGACCATAATGAGGGACCAAGCACTAAGCACTTACTATCACACATCTAAGTTGCATCCATCAAAGGCATCTAAAGCTACATTTGCATCCATATATCTCCACCACAAGGCACACAAGGCTAGTTCATCTACATCACACTTCATAGGAGGGGAGTCTATTGTTTCCATGCACACATTTATTACATTTTACATCTAGTTATTGTTCACTAATTCACAAAGTATGACTGACACAAGAGAAACTTAGGGCATAATTTTTGCACACACACCTAGAAATACATTGGGTATGAGATGTAGTGCAGCACTCAGTTAGTAATTCCACTATTATGGTAGCGGAGGAAAATCTGACCGCTTCATATGCATATTTCATTTTTAGGGTTTTGATGTTTTGTCTAGGGTTTTGCAGGACATTCTGTATTGCATGTATTATAATGACATCTGACATAGTTCAAAAAAGCTAGTACAACAAGAAGAGCATACATGAGAACATCTTGAAACACCTTAGATGAGGGTTTCAGGCCATTTCCATAGGCCAGGGTGCCTAATCCTCAGACCAGTGTGCCTATAGGCACCCCTATCCCTTCCCAGGCGCTCTAGTCTAGTCAAATAGCTTGGCTATGTGTTTTCTTAGACATTTGTGTGGTTTTTTTCCTCCTTCTGTTGACCTATTTAACATTGCCAACATAGTCCCACACCTTTTTTGAATCGACTAAGGACTTTCTAACCCCTCTTGCATATTAGGGTTTTGCATTTCTATTTACTTAGTTGCTTAAGTCATTTCCTTTACTTATTTGGCTGTTATTTACTGCTTCACATAACACTAGATTAACCTCGGATATCAAATCTTAATTTCATATTTTAGTTAATCAACAAACCCGAACTATGAATAATTCTATTACATATTTTAAAAAATTTAAATTTCTATAATTTTTGAGGTAGTTAGGGGGAAAGTCAACTATTTATTATTTTTAAAATTTCATAGTATTTTTACTTAGAAAATAAGAAAAAATAAATACTTACTAAAAAGTAAAAAAAATTGTATCCCAAACTATATGATCATATTTAAATTTCCACTGAAGGGTTTTAAAAATATTAATCATGCTAAAAAATGAGGGAGGCATGACCAATCATATATTATGTTTTTTAAAAAAATAGGAGAACCTATAGAAATTTTATCTCTTTGACCTAATTATGCTTATCCATTTTCAAAATAGCTTCGCAGTTTAGAAACTAATCTCAAAATATTAAAATTCATGTTCTTATATCACCTTCAAATTTTAAGTGTAGCCATCTCAAATAACTTGTACAAGTTAAGGTTTCTCATTTTTTCAAGAAAAAATATCCACTTAAGACCCCTTTTTGGCCCCCATTTCCATGCACTTACCCATGAAAGGGTTTATAATACGTAGATTATTATGATTAATTAACTTCCAACATTAACCATTCACAATTATAATGATGCATTCATACTTGACATGATTGATAAATGATAAGTAATTGAGCCACTCAAATACACAAGAGTAGAGAGAAAATTCGATTTATAGGTCAAAACAAAAGGGATTCGGGTGTGAAAAATAGTGGAATAAGAAAAATGGAGACTGCAAATGTTTCGATGTTGATTTTGGAACTACACAATGAGTAGGGGTAGGACCTTACAATTTCTAAATGGTCCATACTTGATTTATATAGTCTAGAATTGGATCTTTATAGTCTTGGACCCTTTGACTATTTATATCTGAAATCTTTTGTGTGTTTTTCTTGTTTGAAAAATGGCCTCCACTATATGTCGCTCTTACTATATATAGCTTCAAGATGACCTATAATAACCTGTAACAAAGTGGAAACCCTAGAAAGCTACAAAACCCTTCATCAAAACATTAACATAAAATGAGAAAACATGTGTGTGTAGTTGAAGTTGAATACCCTTGGTAGTTAGACTCCTATCTATTGAGCCAATTCAGGTGTTTCACTACATGGGTCCTCATTGATGAATCAAACCTCATGTAGTTCTCCTAGGTTGTTGTGAAGATGTGAATAACTAACCAATCCCCTAGGGGTGTCCTCATGCACTCAGCCTAAACCTCACATATATTTACAAGGTTGACTGATCAACCGATCAATGATAAATTTGCCCTAAAAAGTAGTAAACAATACATTGGTTGGTTGACCAATCAACCTTACAAACATATATGTGATGGATAGACTCTTTTATCCTCGTGTCTCTTGGCACCAAGTTAGCAAGATAACTGCATAGTAGAAAGAAATCAGTATGGTAGTAGTGATATGTGGTAAACCTCAACTTTGTGACCCAACCCTTATTTTTTAAAACCCTTGTGTAATTCTTGGAGTGACTTTGATCTTTCTAAAACATTACTATATGACCCTTTCATGCTTGGAAATGGAGGAAGCTAGACTCTTAACCTAGTTAAGTGCTTCAGACTTGTAGTACAAACTACTCTAGATGATGTGCAGTGTATATGTGAAGATTTAGGAACCCTTTGAGTGATTTCAAAATGATATTTAATAAGATTTCTAAAAGTTTCGAGTAAGTTATAAATTGATAATGACTTACTTTTATAGCCTTTCATAAGTGAACTATTCTAATAAGGCCACCCCTAGGAAGAGTAAATGACCCAAATAATATTTTGTAATTGAAATCAATGTTGGTGTGAATGGGTGGGACTGTATAGGTCGGCAAAGACCAAACCTTACATCTTGACCCTTACCTATGCTTTTGAGCTAGAGAGATGAAAACTATAACTGAAAGTTGTGTCATGAATAATAGAGATTTGAATATGCTTTGATCAAATAATATTCTCAAAATTGATGATAGAGAAGAGAACATAAAAATAAAAATTTGTAGAAGAGATAAAGAGATGAGGTGATCAAATTTTGAATGTGAGCATTTTTCTTAGCAAGGGAACATGATCAAACTTTTCATTGCATAAGGGAAAGTTACCAAATTTTAATGTCTACATTTTCCTCCTTTCAAGTGTGTAATTGAAAATTGCATGTTTAAAGGAAAAACATAGATGAGTGTGCACACATCCTTTATCTTTGCTTATAGGCGGTTCTTCGAAGTGTTGGTGTTGGTATACTCCATGATCAAACCTACAACACAAAGTGTAGTCAATGTTTATGATAGAAACTAAATTTTAACTCAAAATATAGATAATGCTTCTAACTTTAAAATTTGTAACAAATTAATTAAAGAGATGCAAAACATGCAAGAAATACACCTCTTCATATTGTAGAGGGAGGATCTACCATTTCATAACGTGCCTTAGAGAGTTGGAGTTGTTGTTAAAAGCATGAAGGATTGAGAGGTGATTAGTCCCCAATGCTGTGTCAAAGGAGATGCTTGAGTGTTGAGTATTAGAGATTGGGAGAAAAGGTGAAAAAATTTCCTCATTTTTAGAACTTTGTAAAGAGGAAGGTAAATACTATGAAGAACTTAGCTACTTTGGCACCTTCCCCATTTGGAAATTTGGTGTGAGAAGTGGAAAGATAAGTCTTTGAAGAACCTAGCTACTTCAATGTTTTCCACTAAACCCATGGACCACACTGTCGTAGATAGATCTAGGCCCAATTTGTACCATCTTGAAAAATTAGACTTTGCAAGGAATGGACATTGGCATTCCCCAATAAGATGCTACTCTAACTAAAACTAATCATGTAGAATTTTAAAAATTGAAGGGGAGAAGGAGGCCCATACCCCCAAATCCTATTTTTACAATTGAGTTTGAATAGTTTTGCGAAGAAGGAATGAAGTACACATGTCCACTTTAACTTGACTTGAACTATGTCATATGTATTTGCATGAAAATTTTGTTAGTTGATAGAATCTATGGGAAATGAAAAATCCAGTGAATCTACCCTTTGTCTCGGAATGTAGAAAAATGATCAAGGTCGTATAATGGTAATGAATGTACTGTATGATTTTGGCATTGTGTGAATTATGCCACATTTAAGTATCTATGACATTTTTTGAGGATCGGAGTCTCGGAGTCATGTAAATGTTTGTTCTTATATTCTGTAACCTGTCTATAATCATAGAAATATATTGGTGAGTAACCCCTCTTTTGAGGTGTGTGTGATAAAGCCTTTGAGCACACAACTAAAAAGAATAAATGTGTACCCATGTACCATATGTCTAATAATCCACATCAGATTACATGGAAGGATGGAATGGTGGCCACCTTTGAAAACTTATACCCACAAAAGGAATTGCACATTACAAATTGTTGTGCGAAGAAAAAGAAACAAGCAAGAATACATGTGTAAAACAAATAAAAATAACAAAGATAAGTATCAATCATGTCATACTTCATGGTAGTAAAATTATATGAACATCATAAAAATAACTTGAGCATGTCAGAAACAATAATATAAATAGTATTGTAAAGATAAGTAAGCCATAAATTATAGAAACAAGTCATAGATAGGCATAGAGTTATGCAAACATCGGATACCCACAATGTAACAATCACAGTAGGAGGCACAATGTGCCACTATTAGAAAAAAAAAAGTTCATACATGCAATATAAGCCTAAATCCACAAACATAGGACACCCAATATGTTACAAGACAAGCAAGGTAATAAGGCCGTAACATAATCATACAAGACAACCAACTCAAACCATGTAGTAAACAAGCAAAGAACGATGTGTATAAACAAGTAGTGACAATAGTATATGAAACAAGTATAGAACACAATAATAATGAAAAGAAATATAGCAAGATAGGCTAACACTACAAAAGACAAGTTGTTAGTCTTATTAACCCAATAAGTAGTAATAAACACCATATATGTAATCAAGCATGCTAAGGATTGTGTAAAGTAACATATAATGAAACAAAATCCCCTGTATAATATGGAGGGATGCCCCCAAAAGAGTAGTATAAGGAACCAAGACAGATCCTATCATCATATAACAATATGTGAATGTCTTGCATCAAGCTTAAGATATCATGTGAATGCATATTTCTAGAGAATCTATGTTATATATCAAATCAATGTGAAATACAACATGTATAAAGTAACAAGCCAACCAATTAAACTAGAACATGTCCCGATTTTGTTTTTTGCTCATATTCGAAAGTTTTTTGTATTATGCGATTATCTAGATGTTGTTGTAATGTTTTGAAATTAACCATGTACAAGAAAAAAAAGTCTAGCACCATCACATGTATAACTTGTAGGTGATTTGTGGCATGTGTTATAGAAGATTGAGGGTGGGAAGTCTGGTGATAATTTGACAAGTAGTGTGTACTACGAGTCATATCACGAGAAACAACAATCTGTCGTGTGGGGGCATTTGTGCTAGGATTAGGAATTGTATATACGGGGCCAAGATGTGGCAACATGAAATCCTCAAATAGAATACCCCTAATTACATCTTGAACAAACCGTGAAGGGCACTTGCATCTTGAACTTACCATCATCGTGAGAGACCGATGTGGCAAGCATCTTACGGACATGGCGTCCAGCAATTGGCGCATACAGGCCAATGTTCAGCTTTAACAAAAGGGCCCACCCGGGTTCGAACCAGGGACCGCCTGATCTGCAGTCAGATGCTCTACCACTGAGCTATAGGCCCAGTACACCATTTCATATCAAACAACAGTAAATTTTTTAGTATTGTTAGAATTCCAAAAAAATAAATGGGGCTACTTGACGGAAAACATTGCCACAGTAAATTAGATACCAAAGCAATAATGCCAATAACGCTTTATAGAATACTTAAATGCGAGGTTGCAATTCCTTTATATTTTTAACGCTACAATCAGAGTGACCATCAGAAACGACTTGCATACCTTTATTCGAAATATGTTACGACATTTTTTATATATTATTTAATTAATAATTATTTTGATAAGATTGTTTTTTCTCATATATTTTTTAAACCAATATTTATTTGACAACCAAATGATAACCATTTTAGATCATAATATTTTACACTTATTTTTATCAGAATAAATAAGTAATTATTATTCCACATTAATTATGAAAAATATGAATACCAAATTAATGAATACCTCGTGTCGCTTGGGATATATGTTGCTTACCTCGCAATTCTGGAGGCCTTGGGCTTATCCACATTCAGTGCCAAGGGAAAGCTCTCTGTGCCAAGTGGATTATCAAAAGCATCACTGGCCAAGAATTTTGCAAAGTTCTCATACGACATGGCATTTCAGAAGGCTCTCCTTATGGTCGTTTTGCATGGAAAGGTTTAGGGTTTGTCAGTTTGCTCATTACTCATGTGCCTGTCAAATTTGTAGGCACCTTCGTGCTTAAAAGTATCTGGAAAGCCTGGGAATGTGTCAAACCCTGGCTTCTATGGAAAGGGGATGGCTTTCGCAATGGGCTATCTCTCAATCAACAATCTCTTTGGTGGTTACCGATTTTTCAATGCCTTGCAGAGCTCCCGGGAATCTCTGCGCTAAAATTCTTTAAATGCGGAATTCATACTATTGAGGATTTTTTCTACAAGGGCAAGCAATCCTGGTTTGTTTGGCGGGAGTTTAAAAATTTGTTTCGGCTCTCCAACCAGGATCATGATACTTTCAATACTATGATCAATTCTATTCCTGGTCACATGCTACATAAGATTGTTGTGCACTCTTCTCGCCCTTGGTGGACATACTGGAAGTGGTATGCCGATACTCTTTTTTGTAACTATAAAGCCAACAAAGGCTATCAGTGGCTCTCACCCCATTTGCCCATGGGGGACAAGCTTAATGCTCATTGGGGAATTAACACCACTCTATCTATCTGGGGCAGATGGTTTGAGACTGTTTGTACTATATGTGTTGAGCCCAAAATTGCTCATTTTCTATGGTGTATTCTTCACCAAGGCCTTCCTATTGGGGTCTGTCTTGTTCAAATTGGGATTCCGACTCCCAAATGCCCCTTTTGTGGGCATCTAGAAACGATTATGCATGTTTTTTGGTTCTATCCCAAAGCTTAAATTACCTGGAATTGGATCCATACTTTTTTCTTTCCTTCCCGACACCATTGTTTCACTTGGCATCATATCCTCTTGGGAGACAATCCCAAACTTCTGCCTATGTTCACCCAGATTTGGCATGTTTTCAGAGGGGAGATTTTATTTTGGATATGGAAAGAAAGGAATGCTTTTTTCTTTCCTAATTATGCTGTTGATCAGTCCTTCTTGATTTATAATAAAACTATGGTGATCTCCAATGTGCTTCTATAGATTCAAGTTCAAGCAAATAAGGTGGCGTTGGATGTGGACCACCTCCAGACTTTGTTGCGACATTGGGGGTGAAGCCCCATGCAATGTTGCATGGGTGCCTCCCTCTCCCACCAGGCGCTCCTCACCCTCATCTCGTGGTGGCCGACGCAACAGATCCGAACGCTCGGCGTTTATTCGCTCCCGCCGTTCTCCTGGACCAAGCCACTGACATAGTCACTCACATGGGCACAACCGCAGTTAGGGCTCATCGCCACATTCCTCGGCTCACCAGTAGGGTTGTGGCTCACCGCCTCAGCAACTTGGGTGGGGTTCTTTTCCTCGATCGTCGGCTCACCAACAAGGTTGGAGCTCTCCCTTTGTTACTTCTCAACAGGTCACCTGACATCCGCCACCACCGCCGCCTTCTGCTAGCAAATTCCCTCGGCTCAGCTTAGCCATTCCTACACTTGAAGAAGTAGATCCTGAGGAAGAGTATGCGGATGGTTGGGAGATTCTCGACATTGGCAAGGATATACCTGGTTCGGGGTGGCCAGATGAACAGGATCCGCTCGCCTCGGGCATGTTTGTTGTTGTAGCCTGATTTTGTCTTTGTCTTTTGCTAGGATCATTTTTTTTGTTGTATCTCCCTAGGCGCGGCCTAGTTTGACTTTTGGTTTCCTGGGCTTGGTCTAGTTTGTTTGTGGTTTTGGGGCGTGCTCTCATACCGCCCACTTTTTTGTTGAAAACTATCTTGTAGCTTATTGCATTAATATAATATAAGATCTTTTTTATCAAAAATTAATAAATACCTTTAACCTTGAAACAATGATGAGATAATTGAGGGAAGTAGGTCACATATTGCCATTTAGATATCCCTAAGAAAAAAGTAGCTTCACTACGACCTCTGCACTAACTGGGCCATAAATAGACTATTTTCAAAAAAAAATCTTCCTTATTTAAATGGACTATTTTTACCAAAAATAAATAAATAAATAAATAACTTTATTATTTAAAGATTGATGTTCCCTTGTCTTTAGAACAGAAAATGGGGCGGCCATGCAAAACAAATAAATGATGTTCATTGATATTTTGAGGGACAAGAAAAGCCAAGCAAAAAGACATTTGATCACCTCATAGCAAATTAAAAATGAGAAGAATTTGATGCTTTTCTGTATCCAAATATAAAGTATTCTGTCTCTTCTTTCAACTAAGCAACAGTTTCTTGATACCCACATTGAAATGAAGTTCATTTTGTGTTTGATTAAAATCTACAGGTTTTAAGACCAGTTCCAATTAATTCATTTGAGGCATTGACAATATTGGTTATGTGAAATGGGAGAGGCCATCATGATACATGTTTGCAGTTGATATTATAATCAACTGTTGCCAAACATTTAACTGGAAACTAATGCAACGCAGTGGTGTGACACATGGTTGGTACACTGTAGGTCACAGGTTTGATTTGCTCACCACTGTACTAATGTGGGTGAAGGTTAGACTCTTTCTATCTAAATATGTATGTACAATATTTTCAATATTATATTGTGGTTATATATATATAGAGGAATTTTTTGACATTTAAAAAAAAATTGTTTTATTATTTGTAAAATGTAAAAATAAATGTCTAATGATTTAAGATAGATTAATATGTGAAGATGATAGATGGTGCCTACATAACAAAAAAGAATGAGGACTACAACAAAAAATAAATAACTTCAATCCACACAATAATATTGATTTAAGGTTCATCACTATGCAAACACGATATACAATGCCTAAATCATGAAAGGAGAAGCACTTTTACTCTCTATTGATGTATTTTTGCAACTATTGGTGTTACTTCTAGTTTCATTTTTTTGCTTGGTGAAGCTGCATCATTATGTTGAGTTTACAAAAAAAAAGAAAAAAAAGTCTCCAAACTCTACCATATGAGTAAGACATTATAACTTTTCAATTAAACTCCAAATATTAAAAAAACTTTTAAATGATGGTCAAATGAACATCAAATTAATTTATACAATGTTATAGTATTTGTGATGGTAAGAGAGCTGCAGACGATAGACTAGGGTTTGGGCCTATGTAGGCATGACTATGCCACCTTTTCTATCTCCTTTCTCCTCCTTGCCAGTTATGGCGGATAAACCTACACATTCTTCTCTTCATGGACATTGGAAAGTCTTTCTTGGCAGTTGTTGTTGGAATATAGGGGCAAGGTTTAGGGGATGCTTCTGAGATGTCCTATATTGTGGACAAATTGGAAGATACTCCAGTAGTTACGCTTTCTCTGTCAGAGTTAGTCCATTTTATTTCTTCCCTTAAAGCTTCTGCTATTATTTGTATATTTAATGGATTTTGGCCTCAGTCACAAGCTCTACATAAATGGATTCACTCCACTTGGTCCAATGACTATGAAATTTAGCTCTGTGAAAAGGGGTTTTTTATCGTCCATTTTTATTCTCCTTCAGATTATCAACAAGCTCTTACTGAGGGTCCTTGGTTTTGGGGTAGGGCTAGCCTTTTTCTCACTTCGTGGTTTTTGGATTTCAATCCTTCTACTATGGCAGTCTCCAAAATGCCAGTTTGGGTTAGTCTCCCAAATCTTCCTCTCCCCTTTTGGCACCATGTTGTTTGTGAGGCTATTGGTTGCTATTAGTCGTTTCATTAAGATGGATGATGAACGGTCTAAACAAGGGTTATTCACATATACTCGTATTTGCATTGAGGTGGAGCTCAACAAGGGTCTTCTGATAGGTTGGAGTTACTTCATGATGGTTTTAGATGGATCCAAGTTCTTGACTATGAGAATACGACCTTCCGATGCAGATTATTTCATGAAACTAGACACTTGCAAGAAACTTGTTTGCTCAATAAGACTCAAAAAAAGAAAAAATGATTTCTTTGTGACCTAAAGGTTGGTAACCATCCACTGCACATGGTACAAAAGAGAATCCTCTCCCCAGAAAGTTAGAGTTCATGAGTGAGGTGATTCCCCCTCTTGGCAGTCGTGTTAAAAGATATCATGTGATTGATTCTTCTGACTTCGACCTAGAGTAGGATCATCCTCGCCTTGATTCTCCGTTAGCCTTGCCCTCTTAGCACGAGAATGGGACTGTGGTCACGAGGTCTAAGGAGAAGAAAGGTTGTTTTGTGCCTCCTGCTATTCGACATGTTACTTGGTCAGTGATGGCTTCCGCATCTCCGGTTTCTTTTGGCCCCGCGACTCCTTCTATGACGACTTTGGCTTCTACAATTTTTTTGGATCCATGGTTCCCTGTAGGCCTAGGCTAGTGTAGTTCCTCTTATTTTCTCTCCTTGTCATGCCCTTTGGGCGTTATGTGTTTCCTTTTCAGCATTTGTGGGACTGTGAGTTTTCCGGTCGCCCCTTACTATGTAACTCTTTTTATTTCATTTTAATATAAAAGGCAGTTCCAATAGTAAATTTAAATTTGAAATCTCTATTATATAATCAAATAGATAAGCCATATAAAATAAAACATAAAAATGAACAACCCACTCTATTATTATTCTAAAATACATATCAATATAATTTTAAATATAATATATTTCTAATAATATATAGAATAAATATATTATATATATTTTTTAAAATTACACATAAGTATCCTCTTTTCATTTATATATATTTGCAAGTGCCTTTTAAATAATTTGTTTTTAATATTTATAATGAAAGAATGAGAATTATTAATAGATTGTAACAAATAGTTGACGGGAAATGGTGTGGCATTTAAAGCCTAAAATTGCTTCGTAACTGTATAAAGTATAATATCTAATAATACTAGCAATTGTACATGAAATGTATGATGGAAATGCCAAAGGGGATATTTAAGAGGAGCCAAATTTGAATTTAGATGGAGAACCATGCATAACATCATACCCAAAACGAATAAAAAAACACTACTTTGAGTAAAATTGAATTTGGATGGAGAGCCATGCATGACATCATCTCCAAGCAATGAAGTCATCTTCTTTTTGGAGGAATCGACCTCTACAAATCGTAAATAATAAGAAATTTTGTTATTAATGGAGTCACCCAACTGATAAACCATTGAAAGGTAGCATCTTCCGAGCTAAACAATATTGTCTATGACATCAAAACTTACATCTTGCTTGTGGCCACATCCAAATTGGATCCCTTCAACACCAATAAGGCCACCCATGACCTCGATGAATGTTCCTCACTTATGAGACTGAATGTTCCATAAGACAGAACTCTAGCTATGGAAGTACTGGGTCCATATTTATACTTGAACTCATGGACACCACCACCTTTGTTTCCTTGCTAGGAGATGTATTTGCAAGTGAAAGAGGCATAGGGATCATAGATGGTGTCATTTTGTTTCTTGTACCTAATCAACCTGGTGGAGATCTCATTTCCGATGCTGGAGGGGTTCCCATTATGCACAGAAAGCATCGCCGATGTCCCCATCGAAATGGAAGGCATTTTGAAGACTACATGCGACGACCTTAAGTTGCCCTTTTATGACATGTTGAAAATCCTTTTTCCGGATTGTCCACCGCTGACAGGTTCAGTTTTTCGGATAATATGCAACGATATTGCGACAATACGGTGTCAGAATGAAGCCCTAGCTCTCCCTTTATATAATTTAAAGTAAGGAAACTTTTTAAATGAACTTTATGAAAATAAAAATGATACAAATAACAATATTTAAAGAATTGACTATAACATTTTATATATTCATTTAAAAAAAAGCCTATTTATAATTAATAATAAATTTTTGTACAAATAAAAATATACCCTATTTAATATTCTAAGGATCTCATAAAGAGGGGCAAATATAAATCTCAATGAACAATATATACATTACAATTTAAAATATTTATTTTAATAAATTAAATTTGATCGCTTTTAATATGTCCACAGAAATTAATAGTAGTTGAATTGTGAATGGTTGAATGGCTTAAATTAATTCATAAATTTGATGACAATGCATGATAAAATATTAAAATGTAATAGAAATTGTTTTCATAAAATTTTAATCAAAATATTTAATTTAATATTATATACTATTAAGTGATAAACTATTGAAAATGTATAAATACATCTAACATAAATATAATTGAAGAATTATATTTTAAAATTTTTTATTTCATGAATTAAATAATTAATTTTAAATGGTATATATTAAATAATCAAGATTTCATTGGAAAATGGCTTAGCCGAAACAATGTCTGTCCTCCGGTCAAATTCTGCACACCCACAATCTCATCCCCAACCGTACCCTTGTGAATATCATACAAAAATGGTGTTTTAATGCCTTTGAAAAGTCTAATCCAGTGACAGGAGTGTATATGGTGCGGTAAATGATACAACAAATTGAGGAGGGGAGGAGCGAAAGTAGAGCTGAGGTGGTAAGGTTGAGGAATTTGGCCAAGAGTGAAAGTGTAGTGCCCAATATAAAATTAAATAATAATAGAATAAATTTAAAGAAACTAAAATAATATTAAGGTAAGTTTGAAAAAAACAAAAACAAATAGGCAGGGGGTGGGTGGAGTATAATGGTGGAGGATGCGTGGGAGTGTAGCAATGCATGTGGGCTGCTTGACAAGGCACATGGGCACCCTGAAAATGCATTTAACCTGTCTTTTTCTCTACATAATAATTATTTGAACCTATTTGAGATTCAAAGGCTTAGGCCACGCTCATACCCAAGGAAAATTTTTCAATTTAGCAATTTGGATAGTTGCAGCGATGGCTGAATGTGAAGGGGAAAATTTTATTGGAATACATTTTTTTTCCAGTGCTTAGAAGGTATGGGTTTTCCCTTGAGACGGCCACATTGCAACAGGAAGGCCTCTAACCTGATCAGCTCACCTTTTTGGCACATACTCCCAGCCTACATCGAAAAGGAAGTGCCAAAGCAGGGAAAGGCTGTCCGTCAAAGCATAATGGAAACCTAAATTTATTCCAGCTCCTCCCTGTCAGTGCCAAAATGATTTTTTTGTCAAATTTCCTAGTTGTAAGTTCCCTGGCAGTTTTGCCTACAACGATTGTAGGATATACACAAAATGGGTTTGTTGAAAAGGCTACATAAACTTTTGAGAAAATTTTACGGACAGATTTAAAGCCAGATTCCATAAATGCTACTAGCGTCTCCCGTCCAGTGCCAGATGTAAGCTACGAGACAGAGTATAGACATCCATCAAGCATATAATATATAGGAATAATGTCAGCTATTGTAGTTTGAGGTGCTCTGGTAGATAGGTATGCAAAAACGTGGAAGTATGCATTGACAGGTGAACTATTCGTTTAAACACATGAAATGTGGCTCATGGAATGCAACTTTTGCTGGATATACAAAAAATGAGTTCGTTGAAAAGTCTTAGAAACTCTCAAGAAAATATGGTGGGTAGGTGCAAATCCATATTTCTACAACCCTTGCCAGCACCTTCCTAGCTTGGGTCAAAATGGAATTTAATGATTGTAGGGTATGTTCAGTTTGGAGTCTTGACCAGACCTTACTCAATCGTCAAAACATAATGGGAAACATATCCTGTTTGAAATTTTCAAGGGATCGAGAAGATTTGTGTGTCATTGTGGAGGATAGATTGATGCTTGTGAAATGTTTGATGAAATGCCAAATTGTGATGCCGAACTAAATCCCACGGGTTTGACCAACTTCGTTCCTCTAGGCATGGTTCATCTCTCCTTGTCTTTCGTAATTATCGTACTTTAGTTTCTCATTTGCGACAAAAGATAATTTTAAAAGCTTAGAATTATCATACATTTAATTGTTTATATTAACTGGTTACAAATCAATAAATTTCGTATCGTAACTCACGTAATCAAATAACCCTTTTGTATTAAACCATGAACTTCAACCCTCTTTTTGAGATGATTTAGAAAACTTCCTGCCCAAACTAGATCTCTACAATATTGTTTTATCGACAAGACGAAATTGATTTCCCGCTAAAAATGTTGACCATCTCCCTGTTTAAATAGATAAATTTTTGTTTTTCGGAGACTCGTTAAGTACCCTTCGTAACTCCGAAAATGGGATGTTAAGCTTCATTTGTGTACCTTGTTATGTGGGGAGTCACCTTAACCTTTAGTTTGACCCCGAATCAACATTTGAGATGCTTTTGACGCCCTACTGGGAGCAATGTTACATCGTTTTGTAGTTGTAAAAAGCTACTAAAACTATAAAGTTGGCTTTCATTTTGAACCGCCATTTGAATCCTGGACAACAGAATGCTTATCCATCTTCGCAAACCTCTAGTATTTTTACTAGACAATTTTCTGGTACTTTCATTACGAGGAAAAACACTTTTTCTGATAGTTTGGCAAAGCCATTTTGTAGGCTTCCAGTTGTAGTTGACTAGGTCAAACTGGACCAACTATGACCAGAGGCTCCAGAAGGCATGTCGCTATTTGTAAACCATTTTTCAATTCTAAATTCCATCAGTTCCTATGAATTCTTGGTGTATAGGAGGACACGCAGAAAATTACCTGGAGTGTGTTTGCTGATTAGAGGACAACGTTTGAAGTTGGCTTCTTAGCCTCTGAGCGTTAAATGAACGTTTTTGCAGCTAGCAGGGAAACATAAGAAGGAAGTTGTATGACCCATTTCGGGTTGCCTAAACCATCGTGGAAAGTGGTTGACACTTATAAATAACTATTTGAAACTTTATTGTGTGATTTGTTGTGTGAAATTGAACTTTTGGCAAAATAGTGTTTCTATCTCTTCCCTATTTCTTCTCTCCTCTTAGTTAGGAAATGAAGCAAACTGAGACTAAATAAATGTGTCTCTAGCCTTTTTCCTTCAAATGCAAAATTATTAATGTTATTATGTAAATGGGAAACTAAAAATGTTAATTATGCTAGATTAGGGTGGATGCCATGCCATCGATTATCGCTGATTTCGTGCTCACATGGTTTTGTAGGATGCAGGTAAGACGATGAAAAGGTGTTGTGCAATTTATTATTTATTTTTGTAATTTATATAGTTCCTTGTAAAATGTATACATGTATAATGTAGTCCCATGTTATAGAAAGGTTGTGTTTGAAATTGCTAATATGTCTGAGATGTTAGTTTTAGGGGTACCTAGGGAAACATGCATTTAATCATAGGTGCAATGTGATTCATAGGTTACTTTTGGTAAAAAGGATTGACACACACACACACACACACACACACACACACACACACACACACACACACACACACACACACACACACACACACACACACACACACATGTAAATAAATTTGAATCAAATATCTTGTAGTGTGTTTTTAGTGTGCAATAGATGGTTAAATAATTGGTGTTGTGTTCTTGACCTTAAAAGTGTAATAGAGAAATCTAAATAAGACAATCGACTTTAGTTTAGAACTTGCGCATATTTACCCCTTCTCGCACGTTCCTTCTTAGCATAGAATAAATTGAAAACATAGAATGAACTTAAACTTTTCACTCTATGGTACCTTCTGGTTTAAGTACTCAAGATTCTTAGTATGATTTATCATCATGGTTGGTATGTTTAGCGACATCGTCTTAAACCCGATAGTTAGGAAAGACATTGTCCAACTATTTCTGGTATAAGCAAAACTAGGACTTCCTTAGTATCCTTGTGGACTACTTAGTCTTCGAAGATCGAAATAAATTCCTTGTGGGATCCAGATGACACAAATGGAGATGGTGAAATAGTTGTTCTATGACTTAAACTCTTGTTAATGAACTCTTTAGTCCCTCTCAGTTAAATGTGTCACCCTAGTTATCAACAACATATCACCTCGGTGTTTAATGAAGGTTGTCTACCTTAAACATCTTCTCACCTTAAATCTCTTTTGTAGTTGGGGCATAGATCCTTAGGTGCAATTGGAATTATACCAACCAAGGTAGTTTTTCTTATGACATTTCTATGATTATTCTCTTAGTGGGATTTAAAATGCACAAATGGATGTCTTGGTTGCAACACGCGTTAACATTGCAGTGCATAAGAGCAAAGAATTGAGTTGTCACGTGCTAGGTTACACTCCATGTAGTAGTGAATCCATTAGTGAAAAGTATGTGTTCATTTTGTTACAAATGTTATAAAATGATGCTAAAAATGAGACCTTAGTGCGATGTAAGAGTAAATCATATAAAAGGAAAAAGATATTTGAGGTTGAAAATAATGTCGCTCTTGGAATCCTTATAACTCAATTTGACATTTACTTATGTTAAAAAGAATATGAATTCCCTTGGTCAGAGCAAACTTTGAGATAAAAAAAGATATACTTCTTCAAGATGTTAGATAAGTAATTTCGTAACTCTTCATGTTATTAAGTGATGCCAAAAGAGGCCTAAGAAACAATGTAAATGAAATGAGAAACAAGAGTATATGTGTCAATGGATTAAGAAAACAATTTCACTTGAAGTCCTTATGGTTGATTTAAGAATTAAATTTTGTTGTGGAGAGTGGATACAAACTGCTCGCGGTGGGACTAGGCATTTGAGCCATTATAAAGTCCACTAAAAATAAAATACAATAAAATAATGTCATGTAAAGGCTTAACTGAATCAACTAAATTTTGGAACTAAAACAACCATAGTACGAGAACAAATGTGCTTCTAATGGAAGGAAGTTTTTAGGAAAGGGAAACTTAAACCTTCACCTCCTTGAATCGTATTATTTCTCCCTTGACAACTTATGGTTGGTCCCTTTGCTTAAGGTAGAAAAAAAATAAAAATTTAAACATCAATTAAACATATTTTAAGAAACAAACCTTTGACATAAGAACGAGAGAATTAGGAACTTTGTAGGAAATTTTAAATATGAAATTTTTTAATGTAAGTTATGAAGATTGGCATAAGGGATAGAGAGAAAACTTAAAGGGTCGAACTGTAAGTTGAATGTGGAGTTAACTTAAGAATTTGTAGGTGATTTTTTTTTTTTTTTTTTAATCTTTGCTCAAAAATGTTCTTGGAATGTAAATCGTAACTAAGATGCAATTAAGGAAATGATATGTTGTGGGTTTTCCAATCCTTGAGTCCCTTTTTTTTGTTGCTGAGTTTTTGCTAGCATTTGTTCATTGAAGAAAGTGTGTCATTGACATGTATATGGGGTTGTCATGTGTCTATGTGAGTTGATGACTTATGAAAGGGTCTTGTGTGTTGTTGAGTTTCTCTTCTTGGAACCCTTGTGGTTTTGTGTAGTGAGCAATGTAAGTCAAAAAAAAAATTACCCTGATATTTTTACTCGTGTAAAATGTGGGCGTTATAGAAAGTGGGTTATATTAATAAATCAATCAAACAAATCGAGTAAGTACTTACAACAAAGCCAATATATTTGGTAAGTCAATAATATTTCCACGCCTTTTCTCAATTGTAATAGTTTCTATAAAATATTTCGTAAGTCAATAATATTATTAGTTCCTGCCAAGGCAGGATAATATACATTTCATGTCATCTAATTAATAATGTTAGTGTGAACCAATCATAAACAAGACTTTTTCTACCCATCTCAAGTTTTCTAATGTATAATTTTTGAATTGACATATTTACATAAATACAATTTCACATAAATAAATTTATTGAAATTTTGATTGGTTGGAAATGGTGACTTGACAATTCTTTCTTCTTATTGAAGTACACATTTTTCTTTTTTTTTAAAGCCAAAATATTATAAATGACCAAGTGGCCTAGCATTTATTAACCCTTGTCAATCTATCAATTCATCTATTTGATTATAGATAACTTACATTAAAACTGATTTGATTGAATACTTGACAATGCCAACTATCACCAATTACAATATGACAACATTACATAGAGAAGGTGAATCTAAATAAAGTGAAAGTTTAATTAACTATTACCATTTATAAATTTATTTATATTAGTCAACCTATCATATTATATATTTTCTTATTAAAAAAGAACACACATTATGTAAATTTATTATATATTTATAAAATTTATAAAAGTGAAACATACCTATACTTATCTCTATTAAACAAATTTATTATTGTACTTTGCATAATATATGTATAGCTTTATCATTCCCATAGTAAATATCAAAATTTCCGTGAGGCATATATCAATATCATTGAACAATAATTATATCTCTATAAGAATTTAATGTAGAAATTAGAGACAACAGATAATATTTATTAATAGAATGATAAATCACGAGATGAATAGAAATAGATAATATTGTCAACTATTGTCACTATGGATAGTATGTCTCTGAATTTTTAAATATCATATTTTATTTCAGTGCATCTTCTCTTTTTTAATATTATGTTTTGATACTAGTCAAACTACCTGCATAATTTAAAAAAATAAGTTTGATTGGACAATGCAAAATACCTCTAATTTTAAATCTTATTCAACATTTCCTTGTTCACACATGACCAAGGCATCCCTTTCACATCATTTCTACAAAATTATTTAAATATTACCATCATATATTACCATTCTCTCCTAACCAGCAACTAATGTCCACCCAATGCTATTTACTGCCACTCCATAAACTAGATTTGGTAATGTTGTTTGCACTTGACACCATTCATTTGTTTCGTACCTCAACTCCCACATACACCAAATGGTCTGATAACACTCTTTTTCCATCAGTTCCAGTAAAATGAATTTTCTGAAGAAATTTTTGCGAAAACTATATTTGTACTTGCTTCAATATTTTCAGTACGTTGGACAAGGCATTTACTTAAATCCAATCTAGGAATATAGACCTAAAACACTGCAGTGAACAGGGAATGACACTACTACATAATGTGAATCTGGCTTAAGTTTTGTACCTAACTAGTTGGAAATGTATATCTATCTATTGAACTTGACACAACATGAAAGAAGGCATCCGAGTACCTTTTGGTGTCATTTTCGAACAAAGCTGCTTATTGTACATTGTATGTGCTTCTCTTCATGTTTCCTAATAGGAGCACATAAAGCAACATGTTATTTTCAAAGACACTTGTGTTCAAGGGATATGTAGGCATATGCTTAGTTATGTTTAGACTATACAATTTTTTCCTCGGTGTTTTAGACAAACCACATTCTTGCCTATTACAATCCGCTCATCTTTACATCTTCGATTATTACAATCTACAACTACAATTTAAAGGCAGGAACTGGCCGCTTTGCGGCTCTTGTTGTTAATGAAAAACAGTTTTTCCAAACCGTTTTATTCCCCATTGCCGTCACTGATTTCAGTCAAGAAAATTGAAAATAAAAATAGCAAACCAACAAATTAAATTTATTGGTTTCAATCTTAGAAACTTGGGGGACTGTTATTAATATTTAACAAGTTGCAATCCCTGCCAACTGGACTTCCTGTGACGAGTTGACATATATTATTTTTAAATAATGAAGCCCTGTGAAGTCTCCCGTCATAATGCTATTTCATTATAAAAAATTGCAGTCACTACATACTATGTAAACAACATTGTTTTCAAAATTGTAAACTCCTCATTATGCATGGCACACATTCCAAAGCAACGTTCGCTGTTTGAGCTTGTATCTGTAGGCGAATAATCACCTTGTCTTGCTTGAAGCACAAATTAGCAAACCCAGGGGCTAAAATCTGTGCAACCTGTGATGGTGTTTTTGGCATTAATAGCCTCATACCATGCAACTCTCTTTTATTTTAATTAATATAAAGGACAGTTCTAATAGTAAAATTGTAAATAGAATTATAATTTTTAATTAAATATTATTTAATATTATAAACATAATAATATAATATAGTATCTAAAATTGTAAGGATTAGTTGTAATTGCCAAATTCATCTTGGGCACAATCTTAACCTCATCATGTAAATGGACAAGACCATGTTAAATTTTAAAATGTTACCTGATCAATATTGGCTAGATGGAAATAATCTCTACCTGATCGCTATTTCCGGAAGCTGCACCCCGGCGATCTAATCTGGTATTGGATCCTTCATCACTGCATCTTCAGACTTACCAGAAGCCTTACTCAACGAAAATGAAGCATGCCTACATACCTAACAATGGTTGTCCATGAGACCCTACCATCTCGTTATTCCAGTGAGCCCTTTCAGGGATCTAAAAATAGAATGCCTCAAGTTGTCTCGCAGGGTATCATGAAGAACTTCCCAGACGAGAATTAATTCTATGTGAAGTTGCATAAGCTTCCGAGTCTTGGCGCGCTGAATCTAAGAATATTGCTATGAATGGGAATAGACTAGATGGTGGTTCAAAGTAAAAAATATAAGGCTCTAGTATGATCCCACTGGAAAACAAGTTCATCTTCTAAAACTTGAATTCTTGCAGTTTTCTTTCTATATGTTACCTCGATTGTTTTGGGGGTAGTTCGAGGTCAATGTTGTAGCTTTTGCAAGCATTTTCATCTCATATGTCTGCCCGGATTTTGAGTAACAAACATTGTTGTATTTTCGCTTTCATGGAATTTTGTACTTGGGTAAGATCCTAGTCAAAAAAGCTTTTACCCTTAGTAAACAGAGAATATTGGCTAGATGTTGCTAGATATACTTGCAATATATATAATGAAAATATGTCTGACGAAATGTTTAAAGAACATTTTTTTTTGTATTGGTTTGCACTTTCTCAAACCTAGAAATTCTCCAAATAAATGTGGTCATATCCAGATTCATTCTGATAAGTTAAGAAATGCACCAAATGGGGTTTTAGAAGATGCCTTCAAAATCTTCATTTAAACTTACAAGATATATATTTTGTGTTTATTTTAGATTATTCTACCTCGTTTCCAGCAACCTTCATAAGCCTGTGTCATTACTTGGAGCTTCAGAACAGGGCATTTTAAGAATCCTCGAATTGTCATCATTACTTTTGTCACCGATATCCCTTTCATCTTTCCCTCAGTTCATTAGGGTATTTGCAAAATGTGTTAGCCCATTCATGGGTCATGGACATTGGTCTTTAGATTGAGTGCCTCAATCTGGATATGGTCTCATAAATAAATTCAATCTACTTACAAGGATATGCACACAATAGATTTCTATGGAACTATCTTATTCATTTTATCCTATCCATTGCACACTATCATACTCATATTTTAGGTTTTTGATTGCAACGTTCCACTGTAAACCCAGAATCTACATATGTCATGGTGACATATATATTGGATGTTATCCTAGCAGGTGCCCTATTTTATTTGTTTCATGTGATATGAGGACCCATTCACAAGGAACTATGAATTGTTTGACTAAATGCTCACATGTGGTATGTCATTTTTATGGAATGTAGTGAGTATCTTGTACATTCTCATAATGCAGGTATTCGTTGCAACAATTGATTGGAACCTTTTAAATACTAGGATGGGATTGTTTCTTTTCACAATGGATGCAAGCTTCAGAGCCATTGATGTTTTATGGTGTTAATCTTTCTGGAATTCAACAAAATCGATATTTCTACCCAATCAACTCAAATTTATTAGCATATTCATGGGATGTGGAAATACTTCGAAAATAATTTGCATCGAATTTATTGATATCGTTGTTAGGTATATTTTATAGGAACTTTTTCCAAGTTTTTATCGCATTTGTAGTTGTACTACATTGTACATTCCTCCACTATAACACGATACTTAAAGTTTCCTTTTAGAAAACAACTTTGCATTGTGGGACCGATAAGATTTTACTCAACACTAACAAACCTAACCTCATCAAGGATTATCACTCGATTTGTCAGAAAGGAGTAGCAATGAATATAATATCCTGAATTTGAGGTTTACTCCCCACATCACGTCATGAACTATATTTTCTTTGTTTGGAATAATCTGTCTATACTTTAATTATGTGAATGTTGGTAGCATGTTAAGAGGAATACATGCCAACAAAACATCAATTTACTCTGAAAATGTCACTTGATCTCCAGGAAAGATATTCAAACTCATCTCAGAGTAATGTCATGAAAGCAACACCAATAATATTGTACTTAATCCAGACTACAATATCAACTAACATCATATGTTTCTGCTACTCCATTTTCAGGCATATTTTGAAAGCACTGGTATTTACCTAATTGTACAAAAAATGTTGATTCCTTATGTGATCAAAATGTCAAAATCCAATATTTTGGATTATGTTGCATACAACCAATTATTGATAACTTAAAAATAACTTCTTCATTCATATTTCTCACTATATTGTAACAAATAGTGTCAATTGTAATATACATCAATGTGAGGCATCCTTCGTAAAAAATGGAATTCACATACAAATGTTATCATATATTTGCTAACAAATAGTGTCAATCAAGATTTCATGCAAATGTGAGGCTCCTTCGAAAGCAAGATGTAGTTGGGAGAATGCTCATTACACATCTCGAAAAAGTTGATATAAAAAATGTTGCTCAATTGATATTCAAATAGATGTGTCATATTTGTGAAATGTGGAAATTAGAATTTGTAAACACACTCATAGACTATCATAACCAGCTACTTTAAACTAAATGAATACAAGTAACATGTGGTTTCTTGCAATACTTTTAATTGAATTGTATTTCTTTGACTTGCAAACATGTAAGTCACAGTAGATGAACTTCAACTTAGATTATTCAAATCCGACGTACTTTGAAACTCATGTGCATTATTGCGTACAATGGATACACATATATATTATGCATGGTTGATTTTCTTAGAAAATGAAGGGATCAGTTAAAATATGTGCAAATTCAGTGTTGAAGTGTTTCTTTCAGGGTTCATTTTAAGAGACCTCCTAGAAATCGGAGGTGGAGAATACCTGGCGAATATCCCCGGAACCGGTTTCACGGGAAGGCGAATTTTTTGGGGGTTGTATAAAAAAATTTCGCCTGATTATCAAGCACTGCGACAGAAGGCTGCAGACGCACGACGGGAGATTTTGCTGTCGCGCGTCAAGTAAATGCAATGTCGCGCGTCAATAGACCTTAGTGTCGCACGTCAATAGACCTTAGTGACGCGCGTCAATAGGTCTATTGACGCGCGTCACTAAGGTCTATTCACGCGCGACACTAAGGTCTATTGACGCGCGACATTGCATTTACTTGACGCGCGACAGCAAAATCTTCCCGTCGCGCGTCTGCAGCCTCCGACCTCTGCTTTCTCATCAAAAAATCTCTGTCGCGCATCAACAAACTCTTTGTCGTGCGTCTGGTATTCGTCAATATCTGTTGTACCTCCTTGTCGCGCGTCAATAGGCCTTAGTGACGCGCGTCAATAGGCCTTAGTGACGCGCGTCAACAGACCTTAGTGACGCGCGTCACTAAGGCCTATTGACGCGCGACATGATATTTGTTGTCGCGCGTCAATAGACCTTAGTGACGCGCGTCACTAAGGCCTATTGACGCGTGACATTAAGGCCTATTGACGCGCGTCACTAAGGCCTGTTGACGCGCGTCAATAGGCCTTAGTGACGCGCGTCACTAAGGCCTTAATGTCGCGCGTCAATAGGCCTTAGTGATGCGCGTCACTAAGGTCTATTGACGCGCGACATTAAGGCCTTAGTGACGCGCGTCAATAGGCCTTAATGTCGCGCGTCAATAGGCCTTAATGACGTGCGACAGCAAATATCATGTCGTGCGTCTGCAACCTCTGCCCTCTTCTTGCTCATCGAAAAAACTCCATGTCGCTCGTCAACAAAATCTTTGTCATGCATCTACTATGCGTCAATATCTACAGTATCTCCTTGTCTGCAAACCCTCCTTGTCGCGCATCAATAACTTACCCCCCTTGTCGCGCGTCTATTATATGGGATATATCATATTGTTGAAAAATGTGAAGTAGAAGTGTTCTACCTGGCGAATAATATAGGTTTATATAGGGGATATTTTTCAAGGGGTAGGCGAAGCCGACCCCTAAAAAAAATTAAAGTGTAACTTTTAGGCGAACAGGTCACTGGCCCGTGCCAAAAAATTCGCCTTTTCAAATTTTCAAAAATGGAATATTCGCCATATTACGAATATTCGCCACTAAAATTATCCCTAGGCACAATCTTAACCTCATCTTTTTTTATTGGTATCTTCTGGGATTGAAATCTTGATGAATGACTAGACAACACCTTTTACACTATCATATGTAGTGTTGGATGACAACCCATTCTACATCATTGGATATTTTAATCCCTATTTAAATTAATTTTAATTGTAAAATTGTGAGTATATTTGAATAAATATTGATATTTGTATTTATTTATTTTATAATCAATGATACAAATTAATAAGGATGTTTTAAATATATCTACTTAAAATATGAGAGATTTTCTCTATTATTATTATTTGTTTATTTGCCATAAATTCTATTCATCTAATTATCTAAGTGAAAAATTTAATAGAGACATTTAGAGATTGATTTCACTCCATCTATTTTAAATACATGTATTTAAGATACCAAAATAATAATAAATAAATATATATCTAAAATTGCTGATAGATATAAACTTTAAAACAAAATCGGAACACATCTTTATTAATCCAAAAAGATTGGATGGTTACAATAAAAAAAGTAGCCGAGTAAGACAAGGCCCATGAAACAACCCAAAGGCAACCATACGTCGACAAATTCAGAGAACACATGACACAAACAACACATAATAAAAACAAGGAAGAGACTAGGCACAAGTCGTCACAACACTCGAGGGTGGAGGTGGATTGTGATGCGGCGACATAGAGCCCATACCAGTTGGCTCATCATCCGATGCCTCCAACGAATCCCACCTGTCTTCATTTTGGGTAGGCTAGGCCGTGTAAACAAGAGGCAATAGAACCATAATTCCTGAGCTAGGAGGAGGAGAAGCCACTAAATTTGAACGAATATGAGTAACTGTGGGAGATGGCCATCCAGAAGGGCCAACATTTTTATCACTATAAAGAGGAGGATACCAGCCATCCCATCGAGGTGGTGGACTCTAATAGTCCTGCCGAGGTGGCAGAGAAGAGGAGATACCGCGTGACAGGGAAGGACGTCGATTATGAGAGCGGATCCTATGCTGTCGTGCCACTGGGGGAGGGGATTACAATCGTGGGGCATGCTCTTCTAGTGATAAAAAATCTCATGCAAATATTGAAGCTCTAGGGCCGCCTTCTATGCCGGAGCCTAAATCTGAAAACATACATCATATACCAAAACAAATTTTTCATTAGTATCAAATTGCTATAATATTTCATTATTTATGAAAATAGTTGCATTTCTAACTTTCCATAATTGAAATAAAAATGATATCTCTAAAAGAATTCCAAATTTCAGCTATGTGTGGAGGCTAATTAGATCGGTCACCAAAGAAAGCTATTCGCTAGCTAAAGGGTTCCGGATAGAAAGGCTGAATTCAATTATGAATCCATTGCCAAGAGGATTGGGCACATGGATAAACCTATGAGGTGAGTTTGTAAGACTCGGGTCGAGAACAAATGACACACTTTAGATTAGGAATACCAATGTGGACAATCCATTCTCCCAGAGGAAGCACTTGATATACAAAGCACCACAAAAAATGAATAAATTTGGGCTCTATGTAGTTGTTCTATACTTGATTGAGTCTAACAAGCCATAGGGAGGTGGGTGAATATAAATTCCAACTCGCATTCAATTTATCTAGAGCCAGGGAGACATGGCTAAGTAAGAAATAAAGAAAGCCATGACTAAATATTTTGAAGGCACTACTGTCAGAGTTCCATCTCCAATCTCTCCACTAGATCAGAGAGGGATTAAGACAAATTTTTGAAGCATAACATCAGGCATAAGCCCCTTAATCTCGAGAATTGAAGGAAAATATAAATTGAGAAGTTGAAACTTTCTTTTTAAGTCATACCAAGGAGTCCAATCTTTGAAAGTGACTAAATCTTGAATAGTGAATATGCCTTTGTGAAATAGCCACAAATATTTGATGTCAGGGACCTCGGCCGGAGGGATAGAATCCTGAGTAATCACTAAAGACCACCAAAGGTTGTGGTTGTTGAAAGAAATGATAGTACCAAATCCCTCTCCAATCCATTTAAGGAAGGGCTTAACAACCTCAAATGCTTTTGGCAATGAACGAACTAATAATTTGGACTTTAGATATGGTGACCAAAAGGGTTTGAAATCCAATATTATTCCAAAAAAAATTACTATAAGCGGCACCAATCGAAATTCACTGATGGAGAAAAATAGTCCAGGCTTTTTGCCCTTCAATAGACTTAACCACCCACTTGGCACAAAGGGAAATACGTTGTCAATAATTCACATACCACATTTTTCACATGGAAGACAACAAACTTCCTAGGTGACACAGTGAAAACCATGAGTTTGGTTAGCATTAGCCCAAAAAAATCCCAAAGCAATTTGACAAATTTGGCATAAGAAGCTTTGGAAGGGCACCAACAAGAAGAATAATAAACATGTTTGACAACCAAAACTTTAGTATAAAATTGAAACTTTCCTACCAAGGAGAGGGGTTTGGAAAGCTATAAAGAAAGTTTTTTTCATTCTTGTCGAGAACATACTTCAAGAGTTCGCTAAAAGTGTTATTGAAGGCAAAGGGAACACCTAAGAATTTGAATTTCTCCCCACTAGAGATCCATCTCTAAGAGAAAGACTTCAACCAATCTGAAATATGCCATGATATTTTTCAGAAAGTAAGAGTTTTAGACCATTGGAGATTATTTCCTGAAGCTTTATAGAAAATATTAATACAATCCATGGTCTGCTATATTCACAAAATCAAGCACTTTAGACATTTATTTATCCCGGTCTCATACTACTATTTATAAGGTTCTTGAGTAAAGAAAGTACTAATTAACCCTTGTCACTTTGGCCATTTTATACATTTTATTTCATAATTTGTGACCTGGTGCACCTACATGCCCAGTCATTTTTTGCACATCCCCCGTAATTTTAGTTGTAACTGGGGCGCTCAAATTTAGTACTGGGGCGCCCATAGGCACTTTGGTCCCACCCAGGGGTGCCCCAATTCTTCGAGCACTTTCTTGCCACTTTTGGGGCCTCTTCTAGTTGTTTTTCATGTTTATATTTTCTGTGGTCATCCTTTTTGGGGTTAATTACGAAATTAGAGAAAGAGAACCGTATAAATAAAAAGTTATGAGACCATAATGAGGGACCAAGGATTTTTTTAGTGGTGAATATTTCATTTTAGGAAAATTTGAAAATGTGAATTTTTCAGAGCAGGTTAGTGTCCAGTTCGCCTAAAATTTACAGTATATTTTTATTTAGGGGTCAACTTCACCAACCCCGTGAAAACATCTCTTATATAAACCTAGGTGATTCATCAGGTAGTATACTACTAACTTACTACTAGCTTACCGAGGTACCGACCATATAAAGTATCGTGAACTTGTAAGGAAGGTTGTTGATGCACGACAGGAACTTGTTCGACACACGACAAGAGGTTGTTGACACACAAAAATCATGTATTGTTAACATGCACGAACAGGAGGCTACAGATGCATGATGGGAGATTTGCATTTTGAAGTCATGCGGCAGTGAGTCTGTTGTCGTGCGAAAACAAGGTTGTTGTTGTGCAACAACAAGGTTGTTGTCATGCGACAACAAGTTTACTGTCGCCGTACAACAACAACCTTGATGTCATGCGAAAGTGACCTCACTGTCTTCCGATAACAAGGTTGTATGTCATACGCCATTAAACTTACTGTCACACGAAAACAACCTTGCTATTGCATGTATTGAAATTTAGGAAAAAATGATGCACAAAAACCCCAGGAAATTTTCTTATTTCACGAAAGTGGTTATGGGGATATTCGTCAGAGATTTTCCACCTTCAATTTCCCAGAGGTCTCGTAAAATGAACCGTGGGGACCTAACATGATACACTATTATCACTCCATCTAGAGTTGCATCCATCTATTACATTGGCATCCACATAGCTCCATCATCAAGGCACAAATTAGGACATTTGCATCACACTTCATAGGGGGAGGGGTTCTATTCTATTCCATGCACACATACTATTACATTTTCTACATCTAACTATTGCTTGCTATTTCACAAAGTGTGATGGGCACAAGAGCACCTAGGGCACGACATGCACACACACACCAAAACTACATCTGGGTCTGAAATGTAGTGTAGCACTCAGTTTAGTAAGCCCACTATCGTGACAGACTGAGGTCATTCCGACCCATTCATTTGCATCTTTCATATTTTAGGTATTTGATACTTCTTTTGTCTCTTGTAGGTCTTCAACATCATCTTGCTTCATTTGGTACATTCGGCGTAGTTCAACGCATCTAGTGCGACAAATGACTAGGGTTACAAGTCATCTTCTGACCCTGAAAAACCACTTGTGGAGCTTTTTTAGATAACAGGGCACCTATTTCTGCAAACTCAGGGCATCCTAGGGCGCCCCAGTACCTTCTTGGGTGCTCCAGTCTAGTCAGATCTTCCAGATCCACTCTTTTCGAGACCTCTGTGCAACTGTTCATGCTTCTATAATTTCCTGTCATACCTACGACACTCTGCGATAGTCATTTGCAATCAGATGCGTTCCTTCCTCACCTTACTCTTGCACATTAGGGTTCCATTTCTATTAGTTTAATTATTTATCCAATTTATATTGCTTTAGGGTATTTATTTTACAATGTTTATCATCCTCTTAGATTAGATTAACTAGTTCTTAGCAAACCTAGATTTAGTTAATTTAGTTAATCATTTTGGTGAACCTAACGTCTTCTTCATTAAACCTTCTCTCATTTTATGCACATCACCCATAGTGGTTGTTTAGGATCCCTTCAATATTGCGAGCTCCCTCTATCTACTCATCACACCCCTAAGCTCGTGGCTGACACCACCACATCTATGGCTAAAAACCCTTTAGATGACTCCAACCAGGTTCCTCTCCATGAGATAGAAGCATCTGATAGTGAAAATTCCTATGATGAAGACACCAATATTGACCAAGACCAATTACATGCTATTACTAACTTCCGCCAGGCGTTACATGAGAACCCTACACATCTTCCTCATGTTTTACATGCTTTAATCACTGCTAAGCATGTTCATGACACTTCTCCTACTGTGGTTACTTCTCCCTCTCCTATGGCATTTTCTCCACCTACTAATGTTTCCCACACTCCTATCGTATCCACTTCGCCTACTTGTGTTTCTCCATCCATGATCTCTACCCCACCCACATATGTTTCCACCCCTATTAATACAACCACCGTTCATACTATTCACCATGACGCCCCTCATATGCACCTCAGCTCCTCTTCAAATTCACCAAATTTGACATTATTATATCAATATTTACAAACAAAAATTCACCAGCTTTAGTTAGTTACGTCACTTGTCAAAATATCCCTGGACTCTACAATTTTGTTACATAATCCTTTTGCCCTTGCCATATCAGCATACCCATTACTACCCAATTTTGTATCACCTAAGCTACCTATCTTTAAAGGTCATGGATACCCCCAAGAATATCTTCGATCATTTCATGTAGCATGCTTAGACTATGCAGATGATCACATTATCCTAGCTAAGATTTTTCTGCGTAGTTTGCAAGACTATGCCAAACGTTGGTTCTATGACCTACCTGTGCATTCACTAGTTTATTTCACGCACTTGGCTGATGCCTTTCTCACTCACTTCTCTATCAACATTGGCTCAAAGATATCCTACACCCAATTGACACAACTCAAGGAAACATCTAATGAACATTTCTCTAATTATCTCTTATGATACACAAATAACTTAGCTCAGATGTCTAATGTACTCAAGGATTCAGAAATTCAGGATTTATTTATTCAAATCTTACTACCACCTCTACAAGAGAGTGTTATCTTTGAGACATCTCCTTTGTTTGACCAACTTTTCCATACTCTCAAACTTCATGAAACAAAACTCTTAACCATAGGCAAACTTAAATATAAAGACCCAACATCGTCGTCCACTCACTTCCAAGGTAGGCCAACAGTTAAACCTTCCACAACCAAATCAATGGATACCAAAACTATTATAAACACAATCTCTACTCCAAAGGAACTTTGACCACAACAATATAAACATACCTTTACTAAGTTTAGCACACCTTCGAATTTTTTGTTGCTACAACCTTTCGATAGTAACCTTATTACATTACCATCCCCTCTACAACTTGATCCATCTCGGCCAAAAGGATGCAACTTTGATGAAAAATCTTATTGTGATTATCATCAATGCATAGGACATCCCACTAATCGGTGCTTCTGACTACGACACCTCATCCAAGATTTTCTTGACAATGTTCAAATTGACCTTCCGAAATCTGAGACAACTCCACCTACAAATGACAATCATAAACTTAAGATCTTTAACAAACCATTACCAAAACATAACACACAAGCAACAGATTCAACCACAATCATATTTCACACACCATCTCTCCCACAACCTTTGGAGATTTAGATTTCTTAGTTTCTAATACTGAAGTTTCACCACCAATCATTTCCTTTTCTAATATCGATTATCATGCCAAGTTTACATCTAATCATTTGCATATCCATGCATCTATCGGCTCCACCCCCATCAACAACACTAAGGTTGACCCTCATGGCCCATTAGTGGCCTCTATGTCACTCCTTAGGGCCATTCGTTACCCTCTATCTCAAGTCAAGTACCCTTTTATAAAACCTTTTGGCATTATTAAACTCCATGTTACAGTTGGCCCTCTTACTATGCTTGTACATTTCCTTGTTGACAACATGGTTGATGGTTGCGAAATGCTCTTAGGTCTCAATTAGATTCATTCACTCACAATCTATCATTTCTATGAATCATTTGCGTCTCAAGTTCATCCATAAAATCCATGTCATTTCTATTAATGGTATCCCTCCATCCACTCCATGGTCACCATCTCCTCGCACAATACGTAGTGCATCCCATACTTCATCTACTGCACCACTGTCGAAGTTTCTCAATGCAAAATCTACCCCTAGTTCACCTACTTGCGTATCTTCTATATGACCACATCACTCCACTAGCCCTACACATAAGTATAGGCCTATTCTTCACATAGTTACTGCATCACGACATGTAGGTCACCACCTTGATTTATTCCACGTGAACCTTCTTCATATTTTCCACAACACGAAGATCCCTATCATTGACACATTTTATGGTGCCACGACCTTCTTCATATATTCATCCCTTGCATGCACATAGGCTTCATTCCCTACTACTAAATTTGTCTACTATACCTCCCTTATTAGAACATGGTCATATGCTTTCACCACCCATGCCAAATGAAGGAAATTCATCCTTCACTATCATTGGATAGTCATTCATTCACACATGCTCAGGATGCATGAACACTCCACCTTCCCCACTCCTTCTTTAGTCTTACCATAGTCACGCTTATTCTACTTTACATTCTTATACATTCATACTCACCATTTATTCTAGTGTCACTACCCGATGACACACTCTTATTCTTCAGTTCACACTTGACTGTTGAGGGATTACCATTACACTGAACCCCACACACTACACTATATGCACTACATATTTACATTTTATCACACACATCACACATCATACACCATCCATTCTATACCTATTCTATATTATACATTATACGACATCCTCATCATGCACATATTAGTCATTAAATGTGTTACATATGCCATTAGGCTATTTCAAACTACTCATTTGTACATCGCCTATATCCTACATACTACGCTAGGTTACATTTCATATGAGTATAGCTTTACATTTCATCCCTATATCCTACATTACTAGTCTATCTATACCTATTACATATCCTACACATTTAACATTGCATTCAACATACTGCACATTTACACACCATACCCATCACCTAGTTGTCTATACTACATTGTCTCTTACGTACTGCACTCACTACCCGATGACACACTTTAGTTCATTGGTTCATACTTGATTGCTGAGGGTTTACAAATCAAATGGACCTTACACTTATCACACCCATATTATTCCACATTTCATCATGTGACATCTCTAGCTTAGTGACATACACTTTAGGCTAAATCGTCACCTATTCTATCATCTTGTAGTGGTATGCACCTTAGGTTACATCACAACCCCTTATCATTTATCTTGTAGTGATATACATTTAATGCTAAATCATCACTCATCCACTCATCTCATAGTGATATACGCTTAGGGCTAAATCATCACTCTATACTTCATCTCATAGTGTTATACACTTAGGCTATAATTTTCACATACATTTCTTTTATACATAGCATATCATCAAAATTACGCATATGAATTCATCATAGCACGCTAGACATGATATACACTACTCGACCATTTCTCGATGACACACCCTTGTTTACGGTTCATTCTTGACTGCTGAGGGGGAAAACAAATTGAACCTAACTGCATACATTCCCATCCACTTGGGGCGCACATTGCTCTTATCATTCCATCTTGCATTCCATTCCATCCATCCACAACATATTGCATATATGGTTACTTTTATTCTTGCTTACTTTGGCTTGTTCATGGTCACTTTATTATACATGCTAGTTTTGTTACTTGTATGTCATTTATCTATATCATCCACACATGCGCGTTCACACATTTTTCTAGTTGTGATCGTAGATACAGGTCTCTTACACACGGCATGGATGCTTGCCTTCTACCCTTCCTACATTGATCATTGGGGGAATCCACACATTTGTATCTTCCAGGTGCTATTCTTTCATTTTGTACTTAGCACTTTACACTACTTATTTATACACGCTTTTGACATACTAGCTATCTTTATAACATGCTAATGGGTGCCTCATGTGCAACATTTGTTATGAAAGGATATTAGTTTCCATACTTATTTGTTACATTGCCTGCCATTGTCTACTATTGTTTTCTATTATTTGCGGGCCTTGCCTTATGTTTGGTGTGCACACTTGTCTGTTGTTTACGGCCATGATGGCCTTTTGTGTCTTACAACATCATGAGTGATGTACCATGTTTGTAACCCACTTTGTGTGGCATACTTGTCTTCTTGCGTGTTTACATTACCTTTCTTGGTAGTTTACATATTGTTTACGTATCTTATACATTGTTTTCTATATGCATGTGTGTTTACACTTGTCTTTGGCTAGCCTTTCTTGTTTGTGTGTGTCTTGGTTTGTACTAAGAAATTTTCAGTGTACATGCGGTTGACCCTATTTTGGGACCACATGTCTCTTATTAGCGACATCACATGAGCCCCCAAAGAGGGGAGGCATCATTTATGGGTTTCTACATACTAACATAGAGATTCTACACTAGTTTGGTTCAGTTATTCTCAACGAGTGGGTTCAGACTAGTCTATATACCCCATACACAATGGCTTTTATAGGACATTGTTTCCTTAGCATTTCTGGGAAGCACTTAGAGATTGGAGGACATAGAGCATTTCCTCCCTATGCTTCTTTGGTGAGTGGCATCGGATCACCCAAAAAACTAGGACGCTACATAGATCTCTTCACACATTTCGGCAAAAGCAGTTAGAGCTTGAAGGACACAAAGCATTTCCTCCCTACACTTCTTCAGCTAGGGTGGTATGAGATCGCCCAAAAAAATTGCAGTACAGAATATCCTTCTACACTCTTTCTTGACATGGATCAGTTTCACATGTTCCATTTACACTTACACTTACATTTACATTAACATACTTTACATGCATCTTTTACATAGCATTTTTCCACCTACATACATACATATTTCACTACTTGATCGTTTTCTCCTTGTAGGTCTGACCATATGAGAAAAAAACATTCAAATGGGGGCAACAACAAGCAAGAAAAACAAAAAAATTCCATGACAACACACATGCTTTACTAACTATGCAAGTACACATTACGACAGCTAAATACACGCGTTCTACCCTAGGTTCAATCTTGTCACTTTTTCTTTGTGAATTTTTCATCTATAGTTTTCACGCTCATCTATATTTTTATCATTCCATGCTTTGTCTAGTCCTTTGGCACATTTATACTACACTCTTCATGGACATCAGGTACACATCTCTATCTACTTCATGTTACCACACTTTCCACTCACCAACATAAAGTGGGGGCAAAACGTAGTCACAACATTATGCACTTTATACATTTACTTATCACAGTCTCATACTACTATTTAGAAGGTTCTTGAGAAAATAAATTACTAAATAACCCCTGTATCTGTGGCCATTTTATTTATTTTATTTTATAATTTGCAACCTATTGCACCTACATGCCTAGCCATTTTCGTACATCCCCCGTAATTTTAACCATAATTGGGGCACCCAAATTTAGTAGCGCCAATAGGCGCCTTGGTCCCACCTGGAGGCACCCAATCCTTCTAGAACTTTCTCGCCACTTTTTGGGCCTCTTCTAGCTAGTTTTCATGTTTATCTTTTCTGTGGTCGGCCTTTTCGGGGTTAATTATGAAATTAGAGTAAAGAACCCTATAAATATACATTTATGATACCATAATGAGGGACCTAGTATGATACACTACTATCACTCCATCTAGAGTTACATTCATCTATTACATTGACATCCACATAGCTCCATCATCACGGCACAAGCTACAACATCTGCATCACACTTCATAGGGGGATGGATTCTATTCTATTCAATGCACACATAATATTATATTTTATACATATAACTATTGCTCTCTATTTCAGAAAGTGCGACTGGCATAAGAGTACCTAGGGCACAACATTCACACACACACACAAGAACTACATCTAGGTTTGAAATGTAGTGCAACACTCAATTTAGTAATCCCACTTTTGTGGCATTTGAGCTCAGTCTGAACCATTCATTTACATCTTTCATTTTTTAGGGATTTGATACTTCTTTTGTCTCTTATAGGTCTTCAGCACCATCTTGCTTCATTTGGTACATTCGATGCAGTTCAGCAAATCCATTACAAAAAATGGCTAGGGTTACAGGTCATCTTCCAACCCTGAAAAGACCAGCTGTGGAGCCTTTTTAGAGACCAGGGTGCCTATTTTTGCAGACCAGCGTGCCCTATGGCACCCCAATACCTTCTTGGGAAATCCATTTTTTTCAGACCTTCCAGATCCACTTTTTTCGGGACCTCTGTGCAGTTGTTCTTACTTTTGGAATTTCCTGTCATACCTGCGGCACTCTGTGACAATCATTTGCAATCAGTTGAGTTCCTTCATCACTTTATTCTTGCACATTAGGGTTTCATTTCTATTAGTTTAATTATTTAGCCAATTTATATTGCCTTAGGGTATTTATTTTACAACATTTATGGTCCTCCTAGATTAGATTAACTAGTACTTAAGTAACCTAGATTTAGTTAATTTCAATTAATCACCTGTAGATTAGACTGCTCATTATCAACAATAGTAAGAAATGATTCATCAACAAAATGAGCGTTGATGAGTTGAGAAGAGTGATCAAGGAGAGATATAACTCTTATCTACCCTTGAGCAGTACGATGGGAAAGGAGGTAACCCAATAAGTTAGCAACAATAACAAAAAGAGTAGGTGCTAAAGGGAAACCTTTACGAATAAGTATATAAAGAAAAAAAGAGTTAGAGAGGTACCGATTAATATCCAAACAAGAAGAGGCAACAAAGAAACAGGTGTAGACAATTTACAAGAAAATGGACCAAATCCTAAGGTTTTGAGCATGACCAAGATGAAAGGCCATTCGATCCAATCACACGCTTTTCAAAATCTAGCTTAAGGAAGAAGGGGTACTGATGAGTAACATAGGAACATTCCATTCCTTCCCAAATGATGACTGGTTTGTCTAGAATTTATCTTCCTCTAATGAATCTAGTTTTCTTAGGTTGAGTGATCAATGAGAGGATATTACGAATGCATAGAACCAGAAATTTGGCCATAATTTTGTAAGACACATTCAAGAGAGTAACGGGACACCAATTGGAGATGAGCTCAAGGTCACCAACCATAGGTATGAGTTTAATTTTTTCTTCATTAATGATAAAGCCAAATGATTTGTTAGCAATGGATTTATTATAGATAGCCAACCAGGTTTGGAGACCTGTGAGATTTATTAATTATAAGGTAATTACCAAATAATTGCATGTAAGGTCCTCAGGTGAAAGAGGATTAGGTGGGTAAGTGGTCTGGCCCAACAAATTACCAAGTGGCTCTATAAAATTCTGTAAGGAAATCCATCTAGACCTGGAGATTTATCATTAACCATGTGAACCATGGTTGCATGAAGCAATATCCTCAAGTGGCATATAACTTCTCAAAAGGAGGTCAAAGAGGAACATTGAACTGAAAATGGGTAGTAGGTGAAATCCTGAAAGGAACCACATCCAAGCATTGCTGGAGGGAATGCTTACTCTCCATCATGTCTTGCTAAGGTTGAAAAACCAATATTTAGTGTTTCACAAAGCCTGAGATAATACCAATGGGCTTGATGAGCCTAGATTTTACCACACAAACTACATTGATTTTCCCATATACTTGTTTGGTGAGCAGGAATTGAAAAAATTCCTCATATTCTATATCACTGATTTTGATCCTATAAAGTTGAGCACAGATCTGGGCACTGTACGCACCCAAAACTGCACATGTGCTACATTTATGGGTATAATGATGAAAAAATAATTCTCCCAAATAATGATGAGATCTAGATCCTCTCTCCTCACATTTATCATGCTTGTTGTAGATTACCTTTCATTCTTCTAAGTCTTTTAGCTTTCCGTGCCTTTGAAAATTGCTTTTCACTCCTTTTTCTTCATGTTTTGTTCTAAGTTACGTAATCGTCAGTCTATGCAGACTGATGGTCCTCTCATTCTTTTCCATGAGTTCCAAATGTGTATTCTAGGACACATGTTTCAATTTCGTTAATGATTTTTTGCACATTTCACCTAATTTTTGGCTTGATGGATTCATATTGGAGTATTCTTCTCAATTTACTATCTTTAGAATGTTAACTTCCTCTTTTCTTGATGATTTGGCACTTCTTGATTGTCATTGTGTTCTAGACTCTTTCTTCCCCATGTTTTTATAAAAACCAAACTTTTCCTCGGATGATGGGTTGGAGATTTAAGATTTTTATTGCACTGCTATGTTTCCAAAATCCTATTTAGAATTATACAGATAACATGGTACATTTCTCTGTTCCTTCCCAGTATTGCATTTGTGACCAATTTTCTTGCAACCAACGAGCTCCAACATTTTCTTGATTTCTTGAAAATAAATCAACTATGGTATGTTCTTTTGTTCACCTTCTTACCAACCAACTTTGCACACCTTGGATCATCTAAAACTCATCTCTGGAAAGGAAAGTAAGATGATGAGACAATAAATTCATCATCATACTTGAGAAGCTACCACAGTACAACAATAACCAAGTTGGGGATATATTTACATTTCTTTAAAGCTTCCATATGAAAATTGTTATTTAGATTAAATAAACACATTTGTCTTAAGAGGTAGAATTTATCATTTCTTCGTTTCAAGAATTGTGTACGTACGAAAAAAATTATGCTAATATCTTTTTCCTTGCTTATCCTTGTGGATCTAAAAGGGAAAGAAGTTGGAGGGATTCTATGTGTTCATGCTTATTCATTTATTTCCTCATTGTTAATTACACATACATTTTATTTTGTATTTTTCCAGGGAAGTTTCCAGGGAAATAAGAAATTGCTTATGAGAAGCTAAATTTGATGTAGAAGAAGTTAGATATCCAAAATTATAAATTAGAATACATCTTTTGTTAAATTAGATTTAATTCTACACCCTACAATAGAGGAATAACTACATCTGACTATTCCCTATTTGTTTTATTTTAGTGTAGAAGTAGATTGTGTTATTTAGATTAATTTCTTTGTTTTGTGTCTTTAGATTTTATTTTATTTTATTTTTCAAATACTAGAAAAACCAAAAAATATAGTTTATAAGTTTAATTAGATTTATTTATTTATTTCATTCAAAATATTCATTGAAAAATAAAAAAAACAACTAGATAGTTTTCTTTATTTTTCTTTGATTAAATACTTGCAAATCAAATTTAATTAAATTGAAAGGAGAAATCAATCATCTTTTGATTAATTCAAATTCATTTGTTTTATTTATTTAAAGATAGGAACTTAAAGTAATTTAGAATTGGAAAGAACAAAATCCTTGTTTCCCTAGTGGCCTAGGCTACCAGAACATAGCTCTCAGCCCCTTTGGATACTAGTTTGCTTGTTTGTTTCCATTCTTGCCGATTTGGTGCCCACATGACCATTCTGAGTGCACCAAAACAACGTGTGAGAATATTTGATTTGATCATCAACCAATCAAACATTGATAGAAGCCAAGTGGACATCGACCAATGTTTACGCCAATTAGTCTTTAGAGCCACACTCATGCCCCTTGAGGTTATTGGTCAAATATCACTAAAGAATACTGGGCCAACCAAGAAGATAGGGTTAGACCTCGCAACCCTTTATTTTTCCTTTACCCATCTCCTCTCACACTTACATGACCCTCTTTAGAGAGGAATACTTAGAGGAAGAAGGACAATTCCCTTGTATCCTCGAGACGAGTTGAGCCATACTCAGATCTAATGATATAGATTGATATCTATGCACAATGATCATCCTTGATCCTAGTATAACCCTCGTATAGTTTAGGCAAGAATTCATAACTCTTGATGAACAAATACCTAATTTTCCAGTTGAGAACCTTTGATTGCCTTGACTAGTATCCCTGCTTTTATTAACATTCCCACCTATCCCAATTGTACTGTATCTATCCACCACATTACCATTACATCTATCACATTCCGGCTATCTCAGCACAACCTCAAGAAGTCGCATGCATCCGAAATCATGTGTTTATTTTCAGGCGTACAAAATTGGTGAACCAAACGTGAAGGACTAGTTTCTTTTCATATCCATTTATTTCCTTTCTTTCATCCACACTTCTCCTCTCCCATTATTTTTCTGGTGTTTATACACCCCCCAAATACGTTGTGTCAGGACTATTCTAGACTTATTTTAGGTCTTGAATCCTATTGCCATCGAGTGCGTCCTCAACAGTCACCCTCATTATTAGGGCGGGATTATAATTATTCACAATGCTTGCTATCTCCCCAGACAATTGGTTCAACTATAAGAATTGAGGAGATAGACCAACCCAACCATAAGTCTCAACCAGAGTTTTCAAGCTCTAAAAACATGAACTTTATAGGAGAGCACGGTCTTTACCCACAAGTCATATTGAGACCCCAAATTAGTATGTAGTCTGAGTTATTTCCATTTCATTTACAAGAACATGAAGAAATATTAACACAGTTTTCTTAGAGCGGTAGACGTCTCGATGCTTTAGATGGATCTTTGGATAAGATATAAGCATACACCAATGTCTTGTTGCAAAACAATGCTGGCTCACCTCCTCTAAAAGTAGAGGAAACACCAAAAAAGGGGATCCAGTTAAAGATCAATTCATAAGGGGGTATCATACAACCCCTCAACCGAGTAATGTGTAACAGACACCCACACAAAATTCACATCCTTTACCCAATGATGTTATTCCAACAATAGTGGGAAGGATTAAGTAATTAGAAGTTGCCTAAGCTTCACAACCTATTCAGATGGCTAGACAAGGAAATTTTCCCTATTATAAGAATTATACTCCTGCCACTAATGCTCATTTGTTGCAACAACCACCATCACAAATATATTTAGGAGTTCCCAGTCCTAGAGACCTCCTTACAAGGTCCAACACACTAGGAATAGATTCTCATCATTCCTATTAGTATCCTACACAAGTTGCTGGCTGGAAGTGCATTATCAAATGCTATTCCTCTGATAAATGCAATGTTCCCTGGTTATACACCCATTAGCCCATATCCTAGTGCCATTCTACCATATGTCCATATGTATTCTAAATATCCTCAAATGTACACGTACACCTTTCATGGTTCTTACACACAACATCCAGGGGTTCCTTATGCTCTAGATAATACTCTCGCCACTCTTTATTAGGATCCTATTCCACCCCCTATCTTCACAAAGGGTCTTTAATTATTGAATCCTATGTAGTGGGAGCTTATTTCGATTATTTAAAAGAACCTTTTGATTTTACAATACGAGGTGTAATGCTCCCATGACCATTTCCTAACCTCCCCAAGTTTAATGGAGAGGGCGATCCCAATGCCCATATTAAGGCATACACTACAACAATCAGAGAGTTACTTCCATGGGATGTAGCCATTGCCAAGATATTCCCTAAGATCCTCGAAGGAATTGCTCTATATTGGTATTCTTGGATTCCCGAAGCACCCATACACTCTTTTAATTAAATTTTCCCTAGATTTATTAAGGATTTTGACATGAAAAATTTGTTAAGAATATGGATTAGAGAATTCTTGCACATTAAAAAAGAACAAAACAAGTTCATTGCCCACTTCATCTAGAGGTGGCAATGGAAATTTCTCTATTACTCAGCAAGGGCCCCAAACATGGAACAAATGGAACTTTACAATCTTTTCCACAACTCACTGAATCGAGAAACAAATGAGGAAGTCCAAAATTTTCCCCTACAAAGTTACGAGGAAGTCTTAGAAGGAACACTATGCATTGACAAAGCAATGATCGATAATAGATGTAAAAACGTATGGAATTAATGTGAGGTTTGTCATCTTCTAACCCAAACAGTTCAAATTATCCAAAAAACTCAAATAAATAACCAATGACCCAAGGTCCTGAATCAAAACTGTGGTGTCACTATAAATGGCATGACTAACCAACCTAATAAGCCAAATGGTGTCGAACCACTAGCAACCTATAAACAAAACTAATGGAAATATGAACAATCAAAGGATTAAAAATACCTTCTCCCTTTGTCAACATAGTTGATTTTAACCATCCAATTCCTCAAAAAGCTTAAGCCCGTAGGCTCAAACTCAATATCAAAAGCCTCAGTCAAGGATACTCCAAATTATAACTATAACAATCAATATCAAAACAATAACCGAAATTATGGGCCACAACAAAATTAAAACCAGAGGCCGAGGGATTATGATCCCAACTTATATTTCAGGTTTCATAGAATGATAGGTCATTATGATTAGACTTATAGGGACAAAAACAAGTTCATACAATGGCTCCCAGAAGATCGGAGACAAATTATTCATCGAAATGTTCTTAGCAAACCCTGGAGGAGCTTCTAGTACACACCCATATGGGGCCCGTCGCTCACTCAAAATTCTAAGAATAGTAATTTATAGAGATTCTTTTCCTAAAGTGGTTATGAGAATGAGAAGATCCTAATCCCTATAATTCCAACAAAGGGATTCCTATAGCCAACCAATGATCACAAGGCTGTCCACATCTAACGATCCTCGAGTTTCTTCTAACTTGTACTCAAAGAAAGAAAACTAAAATCATGGGCTTGGTCTAATTGAGAGACAAATACCAAAGGTCAATACCACTAATGTGCACTTGAGAGTGTATGTCACAACCTCTTCCCTATTATCCTCTCATATACATGACAATTCTCACAAGTAGTTCCCAAACTAGTAAGAACTTATGACTTGATCACATATCTTACCAAAACCTTTTCTCACATTTCCTTCTTGGATATTTTGAAGAATTCACTCATCTCACCGATCTACCTAGTTAGTAATCATTAGTTCTTGGTCATCTATTACATGTCACACCCCCTCCAGAAGCCTAGATTAACCACATAGATTTTGATGTCTATCCTTCGAGGTCAACATAAAAGAGATACTAGGATTTATGTTTGAAATTAACAAGATGCCTACATATGCTGAGTTTGCCCAAACAGGTGATCCCACATTGTATTTACAGAGTGTGGATATATAATAACTATGTTAAGAGAATAATTATTGATGATGGGGTTAGCTGCTAACATTGTTCATTTCTCCTTTCTTGACAAAATTTAGGATATGGAGAGACCAACTGTTCCTCCATCTAGAAACACATGCTAAACGATTATGATAGTTTAAAATCCACATGTCAATCGAAACCATTGTTATTTTGGTTACCCTTGGGACTAAAGAATATTTTAACTGGACTCATATATTATAGATAGGGAAACCAATTATATTGATGATTCTTGGTAGGCCATGGATCACATCGGATGAAGGCATATCCCTTCCACATTGTTTCAATAAGTGATATTCCTTCACTTGAGTAAGGTTTTTTTAGCTAATGGTGATCCCAAACCCATTGATATTCACCTAGAAAACCTTAAGAAGAAACTTGAGGATTCACTTATGAGTTTGAACCCCCAACTAATCAATTAAACAAACCATCTTCCTTATAAAGAAATGGTCCCCACTATATGGAACAAGTTCCAACAATTGAACTAGAGGCATCCAAAAGCTATTGAAGGGATAGATAATACTGAGAGTAAGACTACTACAGTAGAAACTATATCTACCAAAATAACAACAGAAATTGTAAAACTCTGTAGAAAATGACCTACAAATATTTCTCCCATTCGATTCTTTGGGTATTGGAAATGTATTTGGGATTAGCCTCTCTCCCATGGTAGATGGATTTGAAGAGGCATGTATGGTTAAAGGTTTCCGATGTTCAAGAAGAAGGTACTATAAGAACAATGGAGGAATCCATATCTTTCCCAATAATTTTTGGACTCTTCATTGTGATGGAGCCAAGTTTCATTATGGCACAGGGTTGGGGTGACTCTAACTTCTCTAGAAGGTAGGATCATGCCTTTTTCTTTCAAGTTAAACTTAAAGTGTACTAATAACAAAGAAACATATGAAGCTCTAATTCTTCTTGGTCTTCATTGTAGTCCAAGAGGATGGGAGTGAAGTAATGTTAGAGTCCTAGGAGACCCACAACTCATTACAATCAAGGTCTCAGAGGTTTATGAGACTATAGCCGGAACACCTCCATTTTACAACTCTTGCTGTGCATGAGCTATGTAAATATTTTTATTTTATCTATAGAAGTAATTCTAAGAGAGAAAAATCAAATTGTCCAATTCTATAGCATTATCTTCCTCTCATTTTTACCCTAATGAAAATTTGAAAGAGAAATGGAATTCACAATCTCAATTCGGTTTGAATCCTTGATTCCGAAAGATGCCTAATAATGTAATTTTAGCATATGTAGAGACCAAAAATGATACCATTACATTAGACTTCACTAAGAACGATGAAGCGATCTTAGATTCCTCCATGCGTACACTTATTTTCATCCCGCACATCATAAGAAAGGGTTTTCCCTTATCCCTCATCCTTCTTCATACTTCTGAGATAAAATAATGAATTCCTCTTCTTCAAAATGATTTTGAGATTTATGAAGTTGAGGAAGAGCCTTTGGAATTACCTCTAGCTCCTCCTGAGTTTGAAGAAGGGAATTCCTCCTTAATAGAAGGAACGATTAATATCAACATCAAGATGGAGGAAGAGCCCAAAATTCTGAATCTTGTTTCTTCATTATCAGCTAAGGAAATAGAAGAAGAACATATGAAATTTCTTAAGGAACATTCTTGAGATTTCACATTTAGTTACAAAGACATGATAGGTGTCACTCTTGACGTAGTGGTGTCATAATCCGGTTACCAACCTCGATGCAAAACCCATAAAAAAAATTTAAGACCTATGAATCCCAAAGTTTCTTTAATGGTTAAAGAAGAAGTGATGAAACTTCTACAAGTAGGGTTTATAAAGCTAGTGGACTACTCCATGTGGTTCTCTAACATTGTCTCGGTCCTTAAAAAGAATGGGAAAATAAGGATATACATTGACTTTAGAGACAAACCAAATCTTGTCCTAAGGATGATTTCCCATTACCCTCTATTGGCATCATTTTTGACATAACAACTGGTTATGAGTTGTTATCCCTCATGGATGGGTTCTTCTAGATACAACCAAATAAGGATCTCTGAGGAAGATCAAATGAAGAATACAACTTTACCACTCCCTTAGGGAACCTTTTGTTATGCCATCATGCCTTTTTGTTTGAATAATGTTAGTGCCACATATCAATGTGCCATGACTTATATATTCCATGATCTTATTCACAAGATTTTGGAAACATATGTTGATGATCTCTTAGTGAAATCTAAGAAGAGAAGTTACCACCTTGAGGTTCTTCGAGTCATTCTTTCACATTTGATTGAATATGGTGTGACCTTAAATCTAGAGAAATGCATATTTTCGAGTCACAAAAGGTAAGTTATTGGGTTCTATAATTTCCTCTCAAGGAATTTATATAGATCCTACAAAAATATGGGTGATTCTTGAAATGACTCCACCATCAGATGAATCTTGTATTAGGTCTTTCTTAGGAAATCTTGGAGAAATCTGTAGGTTTCTTCCTAGTTTGACATATGTTATTCATCCTATTAAAGATTTTATACAAAATAATTCTTCCAAGGTATGGACCGATAAATTCCATAACCTATTTGAGTTAGTCAAGCATTTCCTCATGTCACCACCAACACTCATGCTACCCAAGGATGATCGTCCTCTAATTTTTTATTCTTGAGACATAGATGTTTCAATATCATGCATTTTAGCACAATAATATGATGATGGTCATGAACACATTGTCTATTTCATTATTCATACGCTTATCGACTATGAAACTTGGTATACCCAAGTAGAGAAAGATTTTTTAGCCATTTTTTTGCAACTAAGAGGTTGAGGTATTACATGTTTAACTAGGAAACAAGAGTGATTATTAAATCAGATCAATTTCAAACATTCTTGACTCAAGAAACCTTATCTAAGAAGGCAGGTAGATTCATAACGTTAATGGGTGAGTTTGAGCTTACTTGCATCAATAAAAATTCCATCAAAGGACAAATCATTTTTGATTGGTTGGCTATTAATCCTATAGATTGCAGTGAAATAATTGACCGAATATTCCCTAATGAGTGTGTTTACTACATAGAGAATCATGTCATTACTTCATTTCCCTGATATATGGATATAATAAACCATATTATAGATCAAACATATCTTGAAGGGAAAATTCACAACAAAGGCGACGATTACATGTCATAGCTGCCAAGTATGTAATTGTGGAACAAGTGTTATATCGAAGAGCTTTCGATGGCATGCTACTAAGATGTGTTGATGAAGAAGAGGTGGAAAATATTCTCTTTGAAGCCAACAGTGGAGTCTATGATGGTCACTTTTGAGGGCATTCAACTGCTCACAAGATCCATCAAATGGGTTACTTCTTGCCCATGCTAGAGAATAACATTGTGGAGGGCATGTGTAAGTTCCAAAAATTTAAAGAATTATCACACGCCATACATATCCCAAACCAATCTTTGCAACCAATAGTTACACCCTACCCCTTCTCTACTTGGGTTTTGGATTTGATAGGGAAATTCTCTCCCTCATCATTAAATGGCCACAACTTTATAATCATGACCACATAATATTTTTATCAAATGGGTTGAGTCCATGCCTCTAACTACAAAACTTGGATCTATCATTGCTAAGTTCGTCTTGAACCAGAACATCTGCAGGTACGGGGTTCCACAAGTCATTATTTCAAATAATGGCACCCCTTTTAAAAATGACAATGTGTGTGAGACATGTGCTTGATTTAAGATATCTCATCACATGACCTCCTTATATTACCCTTAAGCTAATGGACAGGTTGAGGTTACCAACAAGACTTTTAATTTCATTCTCCATAAGACAGTTAAGGAGAACAAGAGAGATTGGCACCTAAAACTATTTCCTACCTTATGGGCTTATAATACTTCAGTTCAAACACCGACGGGGGAAATCCCCTTTTTCTAGTTTTTAGTGTTGAAGTGTTCTTACTGCTAGAGGTAGAATTGCCAAGTCTTTTTGTGTCCTTACAATTCATTCTAGAAGAATGTGAGTACCAAAACGTGCATCTAGTAGATTTAGAGAGCCTAGATGAAAAATGGCTTAGAGTTGTGAAACATCATTAGGTCTATCTAGAAAAAATGTTTCGTCAGTATAATAAAATGTCTATGAGCATGAAATCCATGTAGGAGACCTTTTTTTGAGACTTGATAGCCAAATAGACAAAATGGTCAGCAAAGGTAGGACGTTCAGGCTGAAAGGGATCAAGCCCTACCAAGTCATGGAAGATTTCAATAATGGTGTGTACCGTATGTGTACTCTTGAGGGTGAGGATTTTATCGAATCAGTTAACTCTCTGCATTATAATTTTGTTAAAATTGTAAAACGGAAACTTATTGTTCAAGTGATTCTTTGAGTTTCAAAAATTGTAAAATATATTAATCATACCTATTCTACACTCTTTTCATGTATTCATATTATATAATCCTTATCATCGCTTTCACTCATGAGATAAATTTTGACATTGATTTATAAGGACTTACATGCTCAATATTCTTCATGGTTGCTTCCAATTTGGATGTTTCTTGCCCATAGTTTTTCTAGAAGCTTCTTGATGATGAATATTTCCCTAAAAATCTCTCTCCATGAAAAAAAATCTAAGCATTTCACGTGGAACTTTTTTTCACCTATCTCAACCTTCAGTGATGAACCCTCACATCCTACTAGTTGTGTGGGGTTGAGATTAGGGGAAAAAATTATTCCCCAAAAAGCACAATCCAAAGTCAAACAAGAAAAAAAAAAAAGTATATAAACAATAAACAAAAATATTCTTATTGTAAATAATTACACTTTTCATCCCTCCCAACCTTTGGTGATGAGCCCATGCTTCTTACTGGTAGCATGAGGTTGGGAAAGGAGGGAATCTCCCTTATTTTCACCTATGTCTTATCTTCGGTGATGATCCCATGCTTCTTACTAGTAGCATGGGGCAAGATGTATTGGGTCACATCAATAAATCAAAAGTGCTAAATAAACAAGAATAAAAGTTCTTGAAAGTTAAAATTCCCAAGAAAATGAATTAGATGCGTATGTTAGGAGAGATAATCATTATTTAAACCATATCTTATCAATCAATAAGCCATCCATGGATCTAAGTCTAATCAAAACTTGCAAGTGAAATTCATTTCAAATTGGTTAATTAATTTTGATTGGGGTTGGGCTGTAAGTTTTTGAATAAATCTTTGTCAAAATTATTGTCTCTTACTCATCATTCTCATTCAAACTATTTCAAATCACATATCTCACATTATTCTTAGCTCTCGGTGGTGATCCCTCACATCTTAGTAGTTGCGTGGAGTTAAGAATGAAGTGAGGTTATCTTATCATCATACTATATTCAACACATTTTTCCAATGGAATAGAAATGCTAAACATTACTTGAAAAATAAAGTATCCTAATCTACAGTTTGTTACCATATACAAAATCATAGATATCATTTTGTTTATCATATTGCATTATTCATCCATAGCATGCATTCAAAAACACAAAAAACATAGGAAATTCTAAACCATCTAAGAGTACACAGATGAGATGAACCACAATGAAATCAACTCTTGTGAAAGAATTTTGAACCAAAATGATGTCAACATATGTATATATATCAATTTTTCTCGCATACAATTCCATCACACCATAGGAGAAGTGTGGTCTAAAATCATCACTATGAGCCAAAAATACAAAAAATCGATATATACATCAAAAATGGTCCTCAAAGAAATAAAGGTCCTTAGCCTGTCCCTCTCTCCTAAATCCCTTTGAAGTAGCATGGTGAGGACTCCTACTGTGGCTCCGATGTCAAGATCTACTAGGTGTAGCATGGGATCCTTCATGCATCAAATGATGAGACTGACCATGAGAGTGTCCAGTGGTAATAGCCCCATTGCGTGAAGATCCTCATTGTCTCTCCTAGTCCTATGGTATGGAAATATTGATCTTCAACCGAGTGATCTCTGTTGTTCCATGTCAGGCTGGTGTAAAACACATCAGTATGGCGGCTGACATGTGTTAAGGCTCCTAGGTCTGTTAATAAATCCTCTCGATTCTTCCAATAGCCATCATGAACAATTCTATGTTTTTGTGCCGAATAATATCGCACCATCCATCAATAGTGGGTGCAAAAAGGAAATAAATAATGACAAGTTATAAAATGTAAAAATAAAAAAAGATATTTTTTCTAACATCTAATATAGGAAGTGAAGGAAAGAGAAGTATGATTATACTTACTCGAGTCTTTGGTGACCCAACTCGGGTATATGTTAAGAATTTATATGTTAGTGTGAACATTAATATTATTTTTTATTTGTAATAAATGAGTTGTAATATAAACAACTCATATAATTTTATAATAGTTTAATTATATTTGGTGAGTTGTGAGAAAAATTCACATAGATAGAGTTGTGTGAGATAATAAAGGGATGAGAGATTCATCAAAGAGATTGTAGGGAGATCTTGGAGATGGGTGTTGACTCCATGTTAGTTAGATATCAAACCACTATATATGTAATAGATATCTTATGTAAAAACATCCCGAATGGAATGTTAGAAATATTATACTATATTTTTTTGGTTTTATTTGATTAAATGTGTGTGTTCATTTTGCATACAATTTAAAACAAAATAATAGTATATAACTGGTGCTACCACAAAATTTGTTACGACCTCCTCCTCCTTAACCTCCTCCTCTACCTCCCTCTCATCTAGATGCACAGACTCCTTTATTTCCTCGGGATGAAATTTATCCCCCTCCACCTCTACCTCAGATTTGATAGTCATTGATGCCTCTCATGAACCCTGCCACTCAAGTTGTGAGTCCTCCCACAAACCCAATTCTTTATCTCCCTCCTCCTCCTCACTCCTTAGTGGGGCCCTCACCATTCTGTAGAAATTTCCTTGGTATAACTATAACACCTATAGGTGGGTCTGATACAACTCATGGAGTCTCAATTGTAACCCCAGGCACTACAAATTTTCCATTGGATTCTGCCCTTTTGGCTAGATCTTGCCTCTTGTATGCCCCTATACATAGTGGTGACTATTAGAAGAGAATCTGAGAAGGGAAGCCCAAACTACTAGGGCACCTAGAATAATGGATGTATCTTAACTCGGTTGTTGTAGTCAACAAACTGAGATGTAGTAACACAAGTAGTCAGTGTAACTCCATCCTCAGCCCATTGGCCTAACATGTCCTGATATAGCTAGGCTACCATATCTACTACAGTGAATGTAGATGCTAACTATTGCATGGCCCTAAGTAGATCCATATCTATCCATCTGGTAGCCCTAATATGTCTAGGATTTTTTATCCTAACTCCCCTCTAGTAGGGGATAACTCACTCATAATCCCATGGCATCGCCAATGTAGGGTGGTTAAGAGATATATCCCCATATCTGATAATCCAATACAATTCATGGTAAGTAGTAGCCATGAATGTCAATCAAATGCCCCATGTAAAAACCCTCCCATAGAGATCTATTCTCTCAATAATCGGTGTCCAACAGAATAAAAATATGTCTCTGCCCTTGTCCCTAATCAAACACGATGCCAAGATACCAATGATGGCCTTTTTCATATTAGGAATAGGGGGTGGTCTTAATAGTTAGTAATATAACTCCCTTCTTAGCACCTATGTCAAGTGCTTGTGCATCACCAAGGTATGTCACCCATCTATGAGCCTCAACTGATGAACTCGCACTCTTTAGTGCCAACTTCTTGTTGATGACAAAAACTTTGAGGATCTTATAAACAACCTATATTGTAATAGTACACTCCCCTCTAACACCAAGGAATTGGAAAGTGTTCCAATCTACGTCCCAATAAGACAATAATTCGTAGAGAAGGCAACTCGCTAAGGCAACTAGTCGTTTCTAGGATAATCTCCATATGCCCACCCTCTCTAATACCCCTCTCTCTCTACTAGTGTCAATAATTAAATAATTTGAGGCAACCACACCTACTCTTATGCTCTACTCCAACTAATATAACTCCCCCACATCGAAAACAAGGAGAAAACAAAATATTAGAATATGATAAGTGCATAATAAGCTCACAAAAATAGTATAAATGGAAATAAAAATAGTAAAGACCTCGTACTTAGCTTCTAGATCACAAAATGTCACAACAGTTATAAAACCTTCACTCTTAGTAGGGTGGTGGTTACACACCCACCACTTTTCTAGAGCAGTGGTTACATAACCATCGTTATACATTGAGTGATGGTTATGCAATCATTGTGGTGGTCGTGTCTGCCAAAATAGGTTCGTGCCCTCAAAAGTAAAAATTCACCAAACAAAACTAAAAAATGACCAAAATCACTCAAACAAATTATAAAAAGTAAAAAGTGCCCCCTACAATAATTTTGACTATAAAATCACAAAAAATATCCCCTCCAACTAGTTTCAGGCAGGTACTACATTTTAGAGTAAAAATAAATAAATGTTTATAACTTACATGTTCATGGCCCTCTGTTGCTATTGTTGGTTGCACTGCCATCATGATTGAATGCTCTCCGATTTGACTGTACTCGTGAACAAAATGGTCACCAGAAATCCAGAGCTCCAAATTTAGCTAAGTGGGTATGTAAAAATGATTTCTAAAAATAGTAAAAAGTGGTATATATACCTCAAATTTGGTTTTCTAATATTGCTTTGAGTCATTGTATGCAAGGTCGGCTCTCCAGAGTAGGTGTATTTCTCATTCCAAAATTATATGTTAAGTTGATCTTGTCATTTAATTTCAAAATATTTTTCTAATTTTGTTTTATATGTGTACTTGATTCTCGTTTGATTTTTGCAACTGGTAGGAAGGTTGGATTGGAGTGATTTCAACACATGGATGATTGAGGTATGATTTATAGCTCTCCTGTTTGGGAGCACCATACTCAGAATCCACGTTTTACGCTCATATCGTGGCTAAAACGATCCTCTGTGGGGGCAATATGTGCGCACCCCAAAATTACACATGTGATACATTGACAAATATGGTAAAGTCTCCAATGATGAAATAATTATTTTTTAGAACAACGATGAGATCTAGATCCTCTCCCTTTTACCTTTTCAGCATGATTGTACTTTAGACTTGTTCTATCCTTATTTCTAAGTTATGGATAGCTTTCTGTGTCCTTGCAAACCATTTTATACCTCCTTTTCCTACATGTATTTTGTGGCTTAATTCATGTAGTCGTTACGCCGGTTATGTTAGACTAGTAGGTTATGTAACCACCATGGAGGTTATGTCAACCTATGGTTATGTACATACCAATGGTTTTGTCCACTTTAATATGATATTTCAAACTACATGTTTTAAAATTCGTGAAGTCATTTTATCACCCGTTTCTTGACCCTGTTTGCACTTGATTTTTAGATTTGATAGAGTCATGTTAGAGTATTATTATTAGTTTAATATATTTATAAAGTTAAATCCATCCTTTTCTTGATGATTTGGTATTTCTTAAATGACCACGTTTTTTATACTCTTTCTTCCTCAAACTTCTATACAATCCAAATTTTTACCTATATGATGGGTTAGATATTTGAGATTTGTTATTGCATTGTTATGGTGCTAAAATCCTGTTGAGAATTACACATACAATATAGTACATTGCTCTATTCCTTCCCAATATTGCATTTTTGACTAGTTTGCTTGCAACCAACCAACTCCAACAATTTCTTGATTTATTGCAATTCAATCAACTACAGTTTGTTCTTTTTTCACCGTACTGCTAACCAAATTTGCACACCTTGGATCATCTAGAACTTATCTCTGGAAAGGAAAAGAAGTTGAGGAGACAATAAATACATCATCATACTTGGGAAGATGTCATAGTACAATAATAACTAGGTTGGGGATGTATTTACATTTCTTTGAAGCTTTCATCTAAACATTTCTATTTAGATTAAATAAAAAAATTTGTCTTAAGAGGTAGAATTTATCATTTCTTCGTTTTAAGAATTGTGTGCATACTAAAAAACTTCTGCTGATATCTTCTTCTCTACTTATCCATGTGGATATGCAAGGGAAATAATTTTAAGGGAGATTCTGTGTCTACGCTTATTCATTTATTTCCTCATTTACACGTACGTTTTATTTTATATTTTTCCAGGGAAGTTTCTGGGGAAAGAAGAAACTGCTTACAAGAAGATTTCTTTCTTCATGTGAATCTGAGGCAGAAGAAGCTAGAAGAAATTAGATTTCCATGATTATAAATTAGAATACATATTCAATTAAATTATATTGAATTCCACACCATGCAACAGAGGAATAACTATATTCGACTATTCCTTGTTTGTTTTATTTTAGTGTAGAAGTAGATTGTGTTATTTAGATTAATTGCTATGTCTGTGTTTGTAGATTTTATTTCATTTAATTTTTCAAATACGAAAAAACCAAAAATATTGTTTAGAATTTTAATTATCTTTATTTATTTATTTCATTCAAAAGCTTCATTGAAAAATACAAAAACAACTAGATATTATGCTTTATTTTACTTTGATTAAATACTTACAAATCGAATTTAATTAAATTGAAACAAGAAATCAATCATCTATTGTTTAATTTAGATTCATTTGTTTTATTTATTTAAAGATACGAACTTAAAGTAATTTAGAATTGGAAAGAATAAAATCATTGTTTCCCTAGCAGCCTAAGCTACCAGAACTTAGATCTCAGTCCCTTTAGATACTAGTTTGCTTGTTTTTTTCCATTCTTTCCGATTTGGTGTCCACATGACCATTCCGGGTCCACCACAACCACTTGTGAGAATATTTGATCCAATCATCGACCAACCAAACATTGATAGAAGACAAGTGGGCATTGACTAAGGTTTACGCCAATTAGTCTTTAGAGCCACACCCATGCCCCTTGAGATTATTGGCTAGCTTATTTCCCTAAATGAAAAAGGAGATATTTCCAAAGTATACTGGGCCAACTAGGAAGATAGGGTTAGATCTCACAACCCTTGATTTATCCTTTACAAATATCCTCTCACACTTAAATTATCCTCTTTAGAGAGGAATAATTAGAGTAAGAAGGATAATTCCCTTGCATTTTCCAGCCAAGTCGAGCCATACTCATATCTACTGATATAGACTGAGATATAGAGACAACGATCATCCTTGATCTCATAGTATCACCCCCGCATAGGTTAGGCGAGCATTCATCACTCTTGGTGAATAAATACCCAATTTTCTGGTTGAGAACCTTCAATTTCCTTGACTAGTATCCCTTCTTTTATCATCATTCCCACATATCCCACTTATGCTCTATCTATCCTTCCATTAACATCCCATCTATCCCATTTTGGTTGTCTCAGAAGTACCTTGCAAATTTACATGCGTCCGAAATCACATATTGATTTTTAGGTGTATAGGGACCTTTCACACTATGAACCTCAATGAAAAAAAGTTGATGTCTCAGATGGTTATCCCGAGCCTAAAGATGTGGATCAAAATAATTGGCTTCTAACAGTGTAGAAACACATTCAAAATCAACTTTCAGAGCCGAATTTTCTCGTCTATGAATACAAGCCTCATATTTGCTGAAGTGGTAAAGAAAGCTAGTGCTTTGTTGAATTACATCATTCCACCACCCATTCCAGCTGGTCGCAATAATGAGATGTGGCACCGGGTTCTAAACTCTTACAATAAGTTGGACAAATCCTTTATGAGAAAACAAGGATGTATTAAAGAAAAATTGATTGGAGGGGATATTAAATCCACTTTGGCATCACGTCAGCCATAATGATATTGGACTATGATCAAAGATAAAAAATTATGGTCAAACAGTGACATGGTTCTGGTTGGAACTGTTAAAGGAAAACACATGGTAGTCAAAGAACATAACTCTATCTAGCCTTTTAAAAACATAGTTAGATCCCCTACGCAAATTTTTCCACATAAACTGAGGCACGTCAGAGAAAGAAAGGTATGCCATTGAGATATCGGTCCATTGTTAAAAGAGAGGGTTTGACATCTCCCAACAAATTTTGAAATAAAACTATGTTTGGTGCTTTTTAGCACACCAATGCATTGGCAGTGCACCAATTTTTTCTTTGGGATGTTCAGTGATATTAAAGTTGCCACATATGAGCCAAAAATAACAAGAAAAATTATCTATTATCCAATTCCATAACTCCATGTGGAAAATACCTTCATTAGAGGTGTGAATATTAAGCAAACCAAATACAAAATCATTAATTTCCATTAAAACCCACAGAGCTCGATGAGTGGGATCTTCATCTAACGTTGTAATTCATGAGGAAAATCTTGGAGATATGGAAATACTTACACCACCATTTCCTTCTTCATGAGAAGTGTAAAAGTGTGTAAAATTAGATGCAATGGTCTTTAATGTGACATTAAGTGAATAACTTGTAATCTTAATCTCTTGTAAATAGATGATGTCAAGTTTACCAATCATCTGACAAGCTAAACCTATAGATAATTTTCTAGAGGTATTTATAAGCCCTCTAACATTCCAAGAGATGAAAAACATGCATGGAAGTTAGTGTAGACTAAAAATCACACACTTGGGTACATTTCTAGGTCCTAAAAGCATACTAGCATTTACATGATTCTTATGCAACAAAAATCATAATTGATAGCTATATTTGGCCTCTTTTATTTGTTTCTTGTTTTCTCTTTGGTCTTACACATCCTACAACCCAATAAGAATTTTAATGATTTACCTTTTATAGATTCAGACACCAATGCCCAACCAAGACAACAATGCCCAGGTGCTTTTATCCCCTCTAGACGCCCCTGACCCTTTCTTACCTTACTCACTCTTGATGGGCCCCTTTTATCTTTTGGACATCTTTTTCACTTATGGGTCGGGCCTCTAGTTTTCAATTATGATATTCAAACAAGGGAATCATATAAATACATAGTTACGTGTTCAAAATAAAGGACCAAACACTAAGCATTACTATCATCACCTAATCTTGCATTCAAAAGGCACCTAAAGCACTCCAAAACATTCATCTAACATCCATTCAAGGGATAAAGGACTCCATACTCTTCATAAAAAACATAGGAAAGGGAAGTTCATTCTATTCCATTCACACATGTTATACATTTCAACATTCTAACTACAACCCGTTATCAAGTGCAACTTGCATAAGGGCATGATTATTAAACACACTCACAAGAAATACATGGAGTCTGAGATGTAGTGCAATGTTTGGTCATAAGTTCACTCTCGAGGTGACCGTCGGGGTCAGTCAAAACCCCCATTTCACATATTTATTTTAAGGTTTGATGTGGTTTTTGGGCTTGTGTAAGTGAACATTCTCTTTTGCAGGTTACAGGTACCTTCGGAATTTAAAGATCGACTATCAGGTGATCAACAAGAAATAAATGCAACATTCCTATGAAATATTAAAAACCATACTATGAGCATTCACATAGTCACATGCACCTAGAAGCAGTCTCCAACACCCATGCACCCATGTCTAGCTACGGGTGCCCATGTCTGACATTATCTATACATTTCAAATTTTATACTGAGCATTTATGACACCCTTCCCAGCCTATTCAACACTTTTCCTAGTCTAGACCATTCCCAGATTGAGTGTAAATCAACTAAGTCTCTTCATCTATCTCTTGCGCTTAGGGTTTCATATTTACATCTTAGCTTTCTTGTGTCATTTATGCATTTTATCATTTATAAATCAGTTACTTTGCAATTAGATTTAATTAATTAAAATTAAATTAAATCATTTGGTTAACCCTACTCATGATCATACACTCAGATCCTCATTTTTTTATTCTATCCGGTCTTATTTCATGGATCCTCAAATCCCTCAAATTTATTTGCATGAAATACTTCAAATGCATCCGCCTTGCAAGGATGTTTTCCAAAAAATACTAGACACTATGTATATCCCTTGTAATACTCCACCCTCTTAAGTAAGTTCCATCTTCAATCGTCTATCTGATGACTCCATCACTCCTAATCCTCCATCCAATCAACCCATCTTAGAGTCAATTAAATATTTACATTATTTATTTCAAGAAAAAATTCAAGATATTGAAACAACGATTACATCTCTTAAAGCTGAAATCCAACATCTCAAGGATGCTTCTCAAGCCATTAGTTATCCTTTTACATATCATTTTGCTTCTATGTCTGCTACCTGTGGTCATATAAGTGAAACCAAACTCTTACTACTCCCCGTGCATCTCAAGTTTGAGCTAAATGCTATGAAAAATGATATTCTTCCCGAGATCCTCAATCACCATTTGTTCAACTTTCCATCTACTCATTGTTATCCTCCTTATCAACTTGAAAAATACATCGGTATCCCATTTTGCAATTATCATAGAATTAATGGACATAATAAAAATGATTTATAATGATGAATTAAGCACCTTGAGCATCACGGTTTTATCTCATTTGCTGCACAAAATTCTACTTCATGCTCATCTTCAATTGCTAAATCCCAATGGGATCCTAAATCTGGTCATTCCATATCTAATGAGCATCATTCCATATTTACTAATTTTCCTCCTTCGTTTAGTCAAGAGTCTCCTATCCAAACCATTCCAACTAAGCAACCCCCTCTAAAAATCAGTCCATCCCCTCCTCTCAAGTCATCTACAATTTTACTCATTTCAACTAAGCAACCTCCTCTAAAACTCAGTCCAACCTCTCATCCTCTCAAGTCTTCTATAGCATTATCAATCCCTCATAAGCTCCCACCATTCAATATCCCTCTCCACCCTACTCGACTTCCGCATCCAATTATCTTTGTCAAACAAGCTAATACTTACATTGATGAATGAGACACATTTCAAGCTCCGCCACCATATCATGGTCCTTCTCAAATCACTACATAGATATCCATCACTCACATACTTAGCAGACATCATAGATTGCCCCCCCTTACATTAATCTCAACTTTCGCTATCATCTCATGCACTTGACACTCTGCACTTAATGTCTAATATTTCCTAAGCATCATTACAAACCCTTTGATACATGCATTATATCGTCATTACCTTATGACACACTCTAGTTACACTGTTCATACTTGAATGATGATGTTCTAAACCTGAAATGAACCTCACATCTTTCACTCTTCATGTGCTATGCTTCATGATCTATCTTTCTAGCATCTATTCTCAGACTATCACCCTATGATGCACTCTAGTTCCATTGTTCATACTCGATTGCTGAGGGTCTAAATCTGAAATGAACCTCACCGCAAATCACTTTTTAGGGAAAATTTTAAGGAACCCCCCCAAAAAAAATTATAAAAATCATGGTGAATATGTTAGGAAACAATTTTGTTTAGTGCTCCATGGTATTTTATTGTTATTTGTTGAGTCGTTAAAACAACTCACGTAGATAGTGTGTAGGAGATATTTGTGGGAGGAGCGGTTGTAGCTATTTCCTAAAATATAGGAAGTTTTTTCATTTCCTATATATTTGTAAGCTTCATATTATTGTGTAATGGAATATATTGAATATCATTCTTAGTTATTTGTTCATATTTCATTCAATAGTCTATCTAGCACTTGATCTGCTATCAGAGCTAGTGAAAATGACAATGAGATCTTATGATCTAGCACTTTCATTCTGTCCTTAGAGCTCAGTGAAACCCAGAATGAGAATCTGAAGAATTTATTGAATCAATTCCTTCCATGTTGGTGTTTGAAGTATGCTCATAGCTTCTAAATTCATCCTTCTCTATCTCAAATTATTTGGAATTTTTTTGTTACAAATAGTATAATATATGTATGTTCTGTAATTTAAAATGTGTTTAAGATTGAGTTGTTGTATACTATCATCCATGCACCATAGGTAGACGTTGTTCAAGTGTAGAACTGTGTAGCTTACTAAAGTATTTTCATAGCCATCTATGCATTTTGGTGTTCGACTATAGATCCTTGATCTCTTTACTCACTATTCACATTTATTATTACATCGACTTTTATAAATTTAGCATTAGAATGGACTGTGTATAAAATTTTTCTTCCATTGATCCCTACACATTTTTTTGTTTTGTAGTGATTTTGTGAAAAATATGGTTCTGATGCATATCATGATTCATACATTGGATCTTGATGTGCACATGATCAAGATGGTTCTGACGGTGGAACACTATACCAGATGATTCATACTTACCGATTTACATAGGTGTAACATCTTACAATTCTAAATTTCAATTCTCATTATATATCCTGGATATCTAGTGGGTGTCTTTCATATGATTCGATGTACCTATACTTTTTATCAGACCTGCATATTTTTCAGCTCAAAAATTGATCATATTTTGCTCTGTGTCCTGACTTGGATCATTCATATCTACAAATTCTAACTTGGAGCCTCGTAGCTATAACAATGTAATGCATGTATTGGCATCTACTCGTGAACAAGGTCCAGTTGAATGTTTTAATGAAAATACATTCTAGTTCAAGAGGTTTTAGGTGAGGTTAGTGGTTGTAGGGTTAAACCCATGGTCTTAGCTTAAGTGTCATGATATTTTTGTCTATTTTTATTTTTATTTTCCAATTTTTGGTTTACAAGTTTGTTATTATTTGTTATTATTCATAACATCAAAAATTAGTGTCAATAAATTAATTCCTTTGTATTATGTATGTTTTGGTTTATTATTAAGGGTCTTAGAATTGTCGAGTCGATCATGCTAATCATGTCCATCATATAATTGTTAAAAAAAATATTCTTTGGGTGTCATTTGGTATATTGTATGTCATCAAGATTCTTCTTGCTAAAGGATCAAGTATTGTCTTATTAGATTCAAGAAAGGAATTTTCATTGTTATTAAGAGTAAGTGTGATTATAATTGTTTAAAAAATAAAATAAAAATAAAAATGTTGTGTCACTTTTCAATAATTAGACACTATTTTTACTTGTACGCATACATCCATCTTGTGGGAATAAATTGTAAGATGAATTCCATGGTCAAATCCTACTCAGATAGCAACATGATACCAGAGGATGAATGCAAATGGAGGTTAGATTTCAATTAGTGACCTCTCATTTCTTACCTATGATAGGGACATGCATATTAGCTTTGGTGGCACATTTTGTGGTGTGAATTTACTTTCAGTATTTTATTTTTAGTTGTGTGTGGTGTGTTCTAATCTTATAGTATTCTTGATTGAATAAGTGGAAATTTCACATTGAGGAGGGAAACATGATCCAATGTTCCATTTGCAGTTTTTAGTTTATATGTATGAGCAATAGAATTCAACATTTTTCCTATGTTATTCCCTGTGGTGAAATGTGATGATGGTTGATAATAGTACTTGGAATATCATGATGTGGTTGTAGGTAAACCACTTGAAAACCTTTATTTGTGGTTTGTGGTAAACTAATATAAAAACCACCATACTTAGTTGTTGGTAATCCATTCATAAAACCATCACTTTGTCGTTTGTGGTAAACCAATTGCAAACCATCATTCTCCAATGAGTTTTTGGTTAACCATCTACAAAACCATCCTTGAGGTTTGTTGATCATCTTGTGAAAATCACCAGATCATGAGTAGGTGCAAGTACAAAGGAAAAGTTTCTCCCATGTTCGCACTATGGTATTTTATTGTTATTTTCTAATTTATTAAAACAACTCACATAGATAGTGTGTAAGAGATATATGTGGGAGGAGAGGTTTCAACTACTTACTAAAACATAGGAATTTGATTTCCTATATATTTTAAGCTTCATATTATTGTGTAATGGAATATATGAATATCATTCTTAGTCATTTGTCTTTTGTATTATGATCATTCTATAAATCTGATCCAACACTTTCATAATATCCCTATAACTAGTTTCATGGTTTTGGTGAATATCCCTGTAAATCGTATCGTTCTTTCAGTGAAAATGGTAAAAATATAAAAAATATAGTTGGAAATTGAATGGAGAATCTCTGTTAACTAGTTTGGAAAATACCCTCTGTCGATTTTTTACATGAATAAGGCCTGAAAATTTTCATTTCAATTTGCTGGCTATCATTGCTGGCGTCAACCCATCGAGGATTCTTTTCCATGCCTTACCTTACGGTCAAGTGCTTGGAATGTGTGACACTTGGCTACTCAGACGAATAGGAAAATTAAATGTGGCATCTTTTGATTACTCATTGTTACTCTGCCTTACCTCACCAACACCATAGACTCCAAAAATTTATTAAATCAGTTCATTCCATGGGTTTAGAGTGTAAGGAATGTATTTTCCTTGAGAGTGAATGGAATCCTACCATATGGCGATCTAATAAATAATTTACAGTGTTCGATTGGAAGAGGAAAATGACACGTGCGCATCTTCTAATTACTCACTGTCACTCTACCTTGCCTCACTGAAACATCACACCATGGACCCAAAAATTTATTGAATCAGTTCATTCCACATGCTTAGAGTTTGGGGAATGCCTTTTCCTTGAGGAGGGTCAGAATCCTACCACGTGGTCATATGATAAATGATCTACATCATTTGATAGGTAGAGGAAAATGACACCTGACATCTTCTAATTGTTCTATGCCACTCTGCCTTGCCTCACTGACACATCACACCATGAACCTAAAAATTTATTGAATCAGTTAATTTCATGGGCTTGGAGTTTGTGGAATGCCTTTTCCTTGATGAGACATGGAATCCTACCATGTGGCCATCTGTAAAATAATTTACATCATTTTATATATTAATATCAATGATGTGTGATCTATTTTGGGGCGAAGTCCTGACACACTCACATTTCGAATGGAATTTCCTCAGAATAGGTCTAGCTAAGTGAAAATTGTCATCCACTAAATGGAAGTTGAAAAGAGACTAAATTTGACGTCTATAAAGTATAGTGAAAGATCTAATCATTTATAGTGATGTTCTACTACTTGCAAGTTGTGAGGTGATATTTAACATCCATTGACAATTGAAATTTTTTTCTGGAAGGCATACTACAACAGAAGGCATAATAGATTCATAGAATTTGTGTACCGTGTAAGACTCAAAATTTTCATTATTCAAGTAAGTTTCATCCTACATTTGAATCTTGATTCTTTAAATATTATCTTTTTATAAGTAGCATTGTATAAGCCTTCACTTTGAAATATTTCAATATAAGGGTTGAAAAATTAGGATTGAAGGTTTCCAAAATCCAAAATTCCAAGCATGTTTACTTCCACAGGAGCCCAAAATAAAATTAAAACCCAAATCCCATACGAAAAACTACTTAAAACCTCTGGTTTTACTTATGAATATCATGATAGTTTATGATTCCATATTTGGCATAAGAACTTCACATCTTAGATACATATATGAGAATAAGGAAAATTAAATTAAATTCTCAAACCCATCAGGTAAATATAAAGTTTGGATAACATGGGGGTTGGAATTGGGATGCATGATGCTCCATGAGGTTTTACCCTGCCCTGAATTTGTCATTCCATGTGCCTAGAATTAGAATGGGGAAAAAAATTAATTGTTGCAAATAGCACTGGAGAAGAAATTTAATTCCATTACAGAGGTAAATCTTGGCCATGCAGTTGGGGTTTGAAAGTAAATATTTAGGAACCATCAGCATAAACATAGAAAAAATTGTTAGTGATTATCATGCCACCACTCAAAATGATAGAGATGAGTTTTTGAGAAAATTAACACTTGATGGAATGGTACCAAAAGGGAAGCCTCTTTATGTAATTGAGATGTTTAAAAAGTTGGTTAGGAATACCATTTCTATGCTAGTATTTTTCCTTGGAGTTGATAGCAATGAGAAAGTGGATGAAACCCTCCTGGAAATGGTATACAATATCCATTTCATTTCTCCACCTTGTACATATAGATTTGTTGAGCACATTGCAAAATCTATGCATAAACAATTCTTAACAATCAAAGAAGGCTCTCGACACTAAGACCTTTAGGTTCACTACCTACTTGTGTTATTTAATTCTATGGTAGTTTGGTGAATGGTTTGGCAAAAAAAACTTACAATTCAACCCTATAATGTTGAGGTCTAGCCAAAAGTGTTGCATCCATTAACTAAGTGGACCCCCAAGATAAGGATGTTTGATAATTGAAGGGACTACAATCAATTTGTGGATTATTTTTGGGCTCCAATTTATCAAGCAATTTCAAAAAGTACATTTCCTATATTGTCTATGAACTATAGAGATTGTATTCAACTGGGATCAGAAATATAGTTAGCTGATTGGTACTTCATGGAGGAATATATTGTGCTAAGGTTTTATGGATCAGGATTACAACCTTGCAAATTGAAAATACATGTGACAGAGAGGGTTTTTTCTTTGAATATATATGACAGATGGAAAGCACAGATAAACTTTATTTTGTTACTCAACAAAAGAGGAGCATATTTCCTTCCTTTTCATTTTCATGTGGAGGGTTCACATTTGAGAGAAAAGCATTCAATGTGGAACATGAAATTTTACAAATTTTTAAGTTTGATGTTAACTCTCACTAGGTGTATGACCCATGTGAGGTGATTAAAGCAAGGGTAGTGGTGAACAAGAACTCTACCACTAAAATTCAACATGAAAGCAAACCCCTGCTAGAAAAATTGATAAACAAGAAATCTTGGGATGAAGTAAAAAAAGTAATGGATGAAATTTATATTGAGAAAGGAATTATTTTTCAAGAGTTGTCAACACAAATTTTGGGATTTCCTGAGCCTCCACAAAAATAGATAGAGGATTTTCAATCTACCAAATTTTATGTAAAATCTAATAAAAATTTCCTCTAAAAGCATGTTAAAGCATATATATCATGAATTGTAAGATAAAAAATTGGACAAGGTCAAAAATTACTACCTTTTGGTCTATGAGGCAGTACCTAAGCAATCTAAAATTCTGTTTCAGAGTATGATTATATTCCAAAAGATGTATATTTTCAGAAAATTATGGAATGAAGTGCATATTGCAGAGAAAATAGTGATGATGAAACTACCTCTGAGGAATTAAACACTCCCTTTGGCACATATAAGCCAAGTCTCGATGAAATAGTGAAACAAAAATATTCTACATGAGTAGTTATAGCTGAAAAGATGGGTTTTAGTGGTGGTGGTTTGGGTTCAACAAGACAAGGCATTTGGCTTCCACCAGAGGTACAACCTAGAAGAGTTTTCTGATAGGTCAGGCCTTGGAGCTTCACCTTCAGAGAAAGGACCTCAGCATACAACAACTACAAGTGGTAATCCAATGCATTTTTCTCTGGAGTCAAATCCTCAGCAAACAGTTTCAGCCACACGTTGAAAATCCTGGAGGAGAAGTTGGACATGAATTTGTTAGTATTAATATTGTTGGTAGTTCTAATGATGATGGTAGTAGTGGTCAGAAATTACCACAACAACAAATTATTATAAAGAGGCCAATACAAATAGTTAAAGTTCCTATTATCCAACAAGGAACTAAGAAGAGGCAAAAGATAGAGTCAGACATAGATACAGTTACTTACTCTTAGCCTCAAGGTAACTAATTACAGAAGGTGGCCACTGCCACCCCTCAACAAATTACCATTCCATAGGGAAATTCTCCCCAAAACTTCAATTACTCCTTCTCCATTCAAGGTGAAAGTAGTTCATTCCTACAAACACCTCAGGTTTTGATTATCGAGCTGAGTTTTCCCATAAATCAGAAAGAGATAAAAGAAACATGAAGAAAATGCTATAGGCTACTGTAACTTCAGATCCTACCAAAATGATGGTACTGCCTATATATATCCCAGTCACAAAGACCATGGAATACATGTATGTTGTGCCCAAAGTTGTAAAACGGTATAATAAAATGGTTTCTAGTGACTACAATGTAACCTCCCTTCAAATGGATTTTAAGGGAATGAAACCTTCTGATAAAATAAATACATCAAAAAGGAACAATGATGTGGTATACACAACATTTCTAAAGGAAAAGAGGGAGAACAATAAGTTGAATAATAAGATTCAAAAGTTAGAGGTATACCTAGAAAATGAGAAAGCAAAAGGAAAAGACACTTAATAAAATAGGTGAGTTGGAGAGGAAAATAAAATCATCTTCCTCTATGACTCCAGTCACTGCTAATGACCAGGCACAGGTAGAAATAGAAGAAGCTAGTGGAACTGGAATAACATTGAAGAAAAATTTACAAGAATTACAAAAGTAAGAATAATAAATTAGAAAAAACATTGGGAGAATTGAAATAGGTTCTAAAGGAAGAGAAATAAAAGGTCAAAAAATGTTAACAGAGCCTAGATGAAGAGAGAAAACTCAGGGGAAGAATGCAAAAAGAAGAGAAGAAACAAAATGAAATATTGTAACAGGAGTTGGTAAAAGCACAAAAAGGAAATAGTCTTCTAACATCAAACTATCTGAATTTTATAAAAATGCATTTATTAATATGATAGATAATGTTTGGGGAGAAATAAACCCAAAAATTGATGATTTGATTAGATTGTTTGAATTCATGGCTGATCTATAGAGAATCTATGATAAGATCCACGAGTACGTAACTGGTAGCAGAAAAGTGATGGCTTTAAGAGAGGATACAACCAAGGAAATTTTTAGAAGCTATCTACAAATTCAATAACATAGAACTTGCATCTATAGGAATTCAAACTGGTTTGATTCCTCAATAAAGGTATCATCTATCATTTCAGAAGTGTGTGATGCTAGGTGAAGCACATGAATTGCTGAATAAGTGTCAAAGAATGTTACAGGAGCTGCATGGAAAGGTACAGGAGTTCACAAAGCTTGGTTTTCCAATTCCTTTTGACAAAACGCACCAATTCATTAAGAAGGATGCATTCCAGAAGAACATGAAAGAAAAAATGTTGCAAGAGAAGAACCAAATTCCTAAGAAGCTAGATGAGACAAAAAATTTGGCTTTGTTAAACCATTGATAACCTTGTCTAGTAAGTTTGCATACAACAGTAAAGGAAAGATCCACTCTCAGTTATGAATTACTAACAAAGTTACATGTCAGTCACTCTGATTTACAAAAAATTGTAATTACAACAGATGAAGAGTGGAGCATGATACAAAAAATGATATAATTAAGACTAATTTAATTTTGAAAATTGTTCCATTTGTTGCAATCTTCAATTTTTTCATACAAGTCATGTCTCAAGCAAGTTGAATGAGGAATAGTGTTATTTTTAAATTTTCATTTAAGTAATGATTCAAGGAAAGCCACTTCTTATATATCAGAATTAAACACCACAACTCTTATATTCCTAAAGTATATAATAATGCAAATGAATTGGGATTTAATAGCCAACCAACCATGGTGTATGCTTTCTATATAAGAGATCAACAACATTGTATGTGAAATATATTAAATACTCATTAAAGCATGACTTTGTAATGTTTCTGCAATGGAAATGAAATGGATTATAGATTGGATCTAATCTATGATTATAGATTAAATAAATAGGAAATGTGTTGAGGAGGTGGTTGGATACTTTGTTTCAATGTTATGGTCTATTTAGGATGACTCCCCCTCCTAAACAAAACCATCTAATTTTTCATTTAAGTTTGGAGTTTCTTTTCAAAAAATATTTCATAAATTAATGTAGGTTTGTTTATTGTTTTCCTTGTGGATTTACCTTTAGATACATGTAAGTTTGGGGTGAGTGCTAATCCTTGTTTGAGGAATGTTAATCTTTTTTGAGTAAGTTGTAGATTGCAGTTTTAGCAAGGGATTAAAGTTAGGTTTTTATTTGTTCTTTAACTTACAAGGGGTTTTGAAGAGAGGTGTTTATTTCATTCTTTAACTCCAATGTTGGATGGATGCATGCTCATTTCAGTACATACTACAAAAAACAAATGCAATGTATTTCAAGTTTCATTCCAAAGACTACAAATCGACACATTTAAAAAAAAAAAATGAAAAATAAGAAAAAATATTATCAGAACAATGTACTGAATATTTGAATATATTAATTATTATATGAACATCTATATCATGGGATATCCACAAATGGAAGCTTCCAATATGATGGACCTGGATCATCTCTATCAATTGAATCGCCAAATCTTTGAGATTGAATCTCTCTTCGTTGACAATCAACTTCTGTAATAGGGTCATTTGCTATATGTGTGCCATTATTTTCAGCCCCTCTCCTTTCATTAATCAAATTTCATATTTCCAGAGCCCTGTCATAGGGAACTTTATCCGCTTTGTACCATGATGTGTAAATTCTCAAACAATTTTGCAATTTTTTTTCAAGCTTGTTTTGCAATTTTGACTTTATAAAGGCCAAGGCACTAAAAATTCTCTCATCTTCAACTGAATCCAAAATCATTGTTTGACATAGATCAACCAATGAAGAAAAACTCAGACATGGTTTTATATAAAATAATACTTAACCCAATTATTTTCCATAGACAAGTTATTGCCACACACTCTAAGGGATTACCCAAACATTTGAATTACTCAATCATTGTAGAGGAAAATTCATGGGATTGATCAATCAAACTATCCTTGATTAAAATACCTAGAATATTCATTCCATTGATATCAACATGCTTACAAAAATGTTGAATCAATGTAGTCAACCTCTTGTGGTAGTCTTCCTACAAATATTTTTCATTTTGGATAGGATTCCAAAATGTGGGATTTACTACAACCATTGCTTCAAGTAAAGGATCCCTTCTAAACCATTCCCTTATTTATTCTAGTAGGGACACTATAATTTCTCTTAACCTCACCCTTGTTGATGATACAATGTTATCAAACAACGCCCCTATGACATTTACCTTCTCAACCTTACCAAATACTACTTTAAACATGTACATAGGTATCTCATATCCATGTACAGAAGCACATGATTACCCAAAACAAGTTGAAATTTAGAAAGCTACTTGTATTTCTAATATTTATCAAATCATTCCAACCATCAAACTTTGGACCTGTAAAATTAGTTTCATTGAAAAACAAATATTCTATTGCCAAACAAACTCATTTCCTCAAACTAGAAAAATAAACAATATAGATAGTTCTTTCTTGTGCTTGTTTAATTAAATGATGCATTTATTCCAACATGGAAAGGATACCACACAACATCAGAAATAAATCTATATATTATTCAAATGATGTATCAAATCTTGGGCCTTGTCCACTTCCATACGATTCTACCACATCACTCCTAATAAGGATTGATACTTTTCATACACCCTATGAACTGGTTGGTATAATGAGATCCACCTAGTGTCGACATATTTTAACAATTTACACCCATTTGTTAGTCCTTCCTAATATATTTCAAATTCCATGAACCTTTTAGGACTATGCCATAAATAAGCATGCACCTCTCGAACAAGGTCTTCAACTTTTGCTACATGTTAAAATTTACCAACTATTTTGTAAGCTAGGTTCATTCTAGGAGCCATATAATGAATTAAAATCATATATGGGCAATGTGATGTTTGGAGTCTTACACACAAGACATTATAATGAAATTGCATTACAGATGCCCCATCTTCCCTGATACATACCAACTTTGATGTAATTTCATCATCATCCTTGTCACCGATCTCCTTCAAACTTTTTATCGCCAACTCACAAAGGTTTTCAACATTGGAGTTCTCTCTCATCTTTTGAATGGAAAGTAAGTGAGGTTGTCTCACATGATTCTTAATAGTATACACATACATACAGACCCAAGAAGTATTATTTATTTATGTAACCTCATCAATAGATAAAGATATGTATCATGCAACCTTCATTTTCTCTTTCAAGTCTTCTTTCTCAACCATATCTAGGAATTTTACCCAATCCCAACCACTAATTTCTAACCTGTGCGAATGAGGAAAGTGTGGGAAACCAATAAAAGACAAAATATTCTTTTGTTGAAGAAAATTTGTTATAGGATGACCTTTTTTCAAAATGATAAAAATAGTAGCTAGCTAAACTGTTTAACCTAAAAGTCTATTTTGAATGATCTTGTTGATTTGAGAGATAAGTGTCCCTGTATTCAATGCAACTATTCTTTCAGTTCTCTTGTGATCTTAAATTTATTTTTCATACCTAATATGCAAATAATCATCCAAAATTTTCCATCTGGGAACATTCTTCTCAACACCATCTATATATCTTTCCTACATGCTTATCAATAGTATCAAACTTAAGTTGCATTGTCTTGTCCCTACCCAATTTCCAGCTACATATTGTATATTTGCATTCTTTGGGAGGTTCAAATTTATTCTAATTTTCAACAGGTTCAATAAATGGAAACTTAGAAACCTACTCTAACCTGAAACTCCTTCCCAAGTCCCATTTCCTTTCCTTTCTATTTCTTCCAAATATAAGTGTCTGTTGAGTATTTACCTTCGTGGAATTTAAATTTCATTGAATTCTAGAAGTTCCACCTCCAAAATTCACTTGGACAAGTGATGCAATGTCATCTTCATTCAATTGAGCAGGTGGTACAATGTCATACTCAACATCATTCAATGGAATTTCTTCAAGAGGAGGCATTTCATTGTTGTCATCATTAACAGAATCATACAAATAAAAAATGAACACATTCTGAGTTCCCTTTGAATGTAATCATTATCCCTTGATTGTGATGGTCCTCTTGGAGAAGGATGGGTTTCCTTAGATGGTTTCTCAAAATAAGATGCTAGTTTTCGAATGCCAGTACCACTACCAGGAGGGGTTGGAATAACTTTTTTACCTGAGGCTGAGCTTCCATTTTTAGTTGTCATTTTTCTGAATCAGTGAATCCTGTAGAATTAAAAGAAAAAATATATAACATGTACATTGTAGATTAAATGAAATTTATATGTGCACAAACATATCAACATGAAAAATATGTATAAAGAAAAATATTACGCATGTAAATGCATTTAGATGAATTGATTTAGGTAGAAGGAAAACATAGAGAATAAATTTATCGTGAAGCAGCAGGAAGAAGGGAAAGCCACAGGGGACTCAAGAGGGATACCCACGCAACAAAGAGGAATAATAGGAATGGAGGAAGGATACCCGTAGGACGAGGGAAAAGACTTGGAACAAGAAAAACCACAAAATGAAGGAATCGAAGAATAAAGCCGTGAGATGAAGGCAAAAGATGCAAGATAAAAAACTGTGGAATGAAGGAAGGAAAGGAAAAATACGCACAATAAAGGAATGAAAGGGGAAAACCACAGAACAAAGAAAAATATTCCTAAAATCGTGTAAAAGCCAAGTAACAAATAAAAAATGTGAAATGAAGAGGAAGCCACATAACAAACAAAAATATAATCTATCGAGAAAACAATAAATACGGTGGGTGCAACTTAAAGGGCTATAAAAGGGATCGACCCATAATAGGTTAATGCATAAAAATCTAAAGAAGAGATCGAGTAATTCACCAGTGAAATTATAAGAATGAGGGCTATGGAAAATTATGGCAAAATGAGAAGAAACCATGGATAATCCAATTGAGATTACATAAGCAAAGCTCCCAAAAGCAAAATTCCTAAAGCATTCCATGAAATTTGAAAAACATGATCCTAAGGGCGTGTTTTCACATATTCCATTTAAATTCACGCATACATGGATTTAAAAAAGCACATTCATTGGCATATTTTTGAATACGATCACACACAGATCGAAATCAATAGGTAGTTGTTGCTAAAAGAAACTCCCGACACTAAAGAACTCAAATATGAGAAGAATTCAAAAGTCATTAGTGAATTGAAGATTGATGCATGGAGTCAAATTCCATATTTTCCTAGGGCAGATCATGCAATTCGATTTCTCTTGAGCCGAATACATAATCAAATGTTGTATTTGGATCAATCGTACTTGATTCACATTGAGGTCATGGCTAGGGTTACAAAATTATGGGCGCAAGGTTGATCAACCATCACAAAGAAGAAAACAAAAAATTAAAGATATTGCACGAGCAATGGGAGTCACAAAAATGAAGCATGGAGTGCCCATTGCAGATATTACCAACTACACACTCAAGTATGCCACTAAAGCTATATGCTTGAAAATTTATCATACGAATCGAGAAGATGGGGCTTATGGGCTTAGTGCAAAAATTTACCTTGACATGGTGAATTCAAATTCAGAGTATAACTTAGCTGAGTTACTAACATCTGAATTCTATGAAGATATAAGAAAAATAAAATAAGGAAAACATACATTTTGTTATAGGTCAGTCTTGTTGTGTTTAGCCGTGTATTTTACAAAAACCCTACCTCTCAAATCTAAATTAGTTAAATGGAAGACCGACACACATGTAGTTGAATAAATATTGGAATATATGAATACATTAGATGGAGTTACACATATCACTGCTCTTCTAAGGTGGACAAATAGAATCAGGCAGATAATTGCAAATAAGACTAGGGTATCAGAAAATATAGTAGCAAAATATGAACAAGATGTAATTTTTATTGCAGACATTGATTACAATTTTCTTCACTCAATAGTTTCATAGAATTCACATATACTGCCACTACCATGTGAATCCTCAAATGAGCTAGTGGCTACCTCTGTTGAAGCAATCACGAATTTTCCTATGGACCATAAGAAGCCAACACTTCTTGTTTTTATCAGGTCATTGAAAAGACATGGGAGGAGTATAGAAATAAATACCCAGCTCAATATGGAAAAGTAAAAGCCAGTAAAACAGGCCCTAAAACATATAAAAAAAGACAACAAAAAGGTCCTACTGCTATAGAACCTGCTATAAAACAACATAAAGCATTTGCAGAAATAGGAAAACTAAAACAAGTCGCAATCAATACAAATGAAGAAGAGTCATCCCAAGAAGTGGAAAATATTTTTGACTCAGAAGAAGAGAAAACTCCATCTGCCTCAGCATCATATCACCAGAACACCTAGCACATCAATGTTTAGGGGAGGTAGAGCCATGGGTGGAAACAAATTTGAGAAAAATAGCCTATGGGTATTACAAGAAATGTATAGCTCCTGACGACATCTCACAAGTTGCTCAAGAATATGAGGCTAGTAAAGGAAGTGAACAGATGGCTATAGCAGAAGCCATAATATACTATATGGAAATTTTTTCTCTGGTCCTTATAGATATTATTCATTTACTCCCACCAGAATTGATGAAGGAGATACATGAGCAGGTAGAGATGGAAGAAACAAACTGCCTACAAGCCCTTTCACAAGAGAGAACCACGTTAAAGAAAAAGAAAAAGAATACTGTTATGGATAAAAACCACATAAAGGAAGTGGGGGAGGTAATTGGTTTGCTTATTAAAGCAAGAAAAGAAATATAAGGAGAAGCCACAAAGGCTAAAATTCAAAAATGTGAGGACACAAAAGCAGAGGTGGAGGAAAAGAAAAGAAAACACCTAGAAGAAGAAAAACAAAAATCCATAAAGGTGGCTAGAAAAAAGAAGATAAAATAGGAGAAGTAAAGAGAAAAAGAAAAGAAACAAAAGGAGATTGAGGAGGCTAAAAAGCTCGTTGAAGAAGAGAAAAAGAAAAATACAATGGAGTATGCATAGAAGAAGAAGAAAGAAGAGGAGAAAAATAAACAGGAACTATACAAGTAGAAAAAGAACATAAGGAGGTATAGATAAAACAAAAAGAAGCAGAGAAGAGAAAGAAAGAACATGAGGAACAAGAAAAACAAAAGAAGATAGAAGAAGAAAGAAAAGAAACAAAAGGAGATTGAGGAGGCCAAAAATCTTGTTGAAGAAGAGAAAAAGAAAAATATAGTAGAGGATGTAGAGAAGAAGAAAGCATAGGAGAAAAAGAAACCTGAACTAGACAAGTAGAAAAAATAATATGAGGATACAGAGAGAAAACAAAAAGAAGAAGTAGAGAAGAAAAAGAAAGAATATGATGAAAAAGAAAAACAAAAGAATATAGAAGAAGAAATAAAAGAAAAAGAAAATAAGGAAGAATAAGAGAAAAAGGAAAAATAAAATAAGGAGAAAGAGGAAGAGAGGAAAGAAAAGGAAGAGAGAAAAAAAAGGAGAAGGAATAAGAAGAATAAAAGGTGAAGGAAAAACAAGAGAAGAAGGAGAAAGAGGAAAATGAAAAGAGGGAAAAAAAGAGAAAGAAAAGAAAGATAAAGAAGAATAGGAAAAGAAAGAAAAATAAAAGGAGGAACAGGAGGAGAAGGACAAGAGAGAAAACACTGAATAAGAAAGAAAGAAACAAGAAAAATCAAAACAAGAGAAGAAATAAAAAGAGGAGGAAGAGAAGAAGAAAATTGAGGAAATAAAAAAGCAAGAAGAATAGAAGATAAAAGAACATAACATAGTACCATCAACATCTTCTACAAGTATGGTATCAATGCAAGCACCATGAGATTGACTAGCCAAAATCAAACAGGCACTTCAACAATGCAAGAAGGATCAATCTATACAATTGTAACAAGGGGTGGTGGAACAGGCTACCGATGGCTTTAAGATTCATTTGAAAAAACTCTCCCCCATGGAGAAAACATCCTGTAGTCAAATATTGGAGCAGAGTGCTAAATAAGATTGGATGCAATGTTGCATGGATCTGTAAGATACTATGCATAAAATTCTAGCATCCATCCAAACAACAAAAACTGCACATCATCACAGACTCCAATCTACAAGTAGAGGTAGCTGCAGAGAAGGAAGTGAATGAAATTTTAAAAGAGGATAACGTCAAATTAGATGCAAAAAATAATAAAATCTATAAGAGTGTTGTGGACAAATAAAAAAAAAAATTCTAAAGCCATAGACCTTAGAAAATCATAAAAAAGACAACAAATGCAAGCCACAATTAATAAGTTGGAAACATAATTGAAAAATGTCATGGCCTATTACACCTATACCATTGGATGGCCTAGTGAGACACATAAAGAAAAAGAAAGATTTATAATTTGGAGCAACAAATTGATGTAGCATCCACAAAATATGACATCACTAAAGACAAAGATGGAGCCCAAAGAAGGAAGCTTGTTGAGTTGACAGAGTAATATCAAATAAAGCAAAGGGTGCAGATTGAAAATATTATGGATATGAAAGAGTGATGCAAAACATTGGAAAAAGATCTAATTAGAATGCAACGAGAGATTACAACTTCTTAGAACATATGGAATCCAGTTCAAGCTAAATCAACTCCATCTAAAATCCTTCAACTAATCTAGGAAAACTCACAACTTCAAGAATGGGTTAAGCAGATAGATACACACTTGAAGTTATTATATAATTTTGAGAAGAATATCATGCCACATATCACAAAATATATCCCCTTAGCACCATCATAAAAGAAGAAAAGAAGTGAATTTTTGTGGGGAACCATGACACCCTGTAAGTTCAGTCGGGTGAATCGAGCGAGGGAATCCTTCCTTACACTAGACGTTTAAGTTCCTATGAGGTGATTCCTAGGTTCTCTCGAGGTGGCATCCCGTAAGTCTAGTTGGGTGAGTCAACCAAGAGAACTTTTCCTTATGCTAGACGTCTAATTGTTTGGGAGGTGATGCCCAAATTTTGGCTCCAAAAGAAGAAGAAGAAAAATTGCTCAAATTTTGGAAGAGATGGTTCCTCATCAGTTTGTTGTCTCGAGGATGAGACAAGGTTTGAAGTTGATAGGGTTCTTCATAAAATTTTGAGTAAGTTGTGAAAATCATGAGAAAGCCGCCAAATTCAGGAAGAAGATGCAAAAGACTGGAACAAGATGCGGGAAATAGGACAAATCTGTGATAGGAAAAGGAAATCCGTGGTACACTAGAGAGTCCACAGTACATTGAATGAAGTTGTGATACACTGAAGGAAGATGCAAAAGATGACAAAAAGCCGTAGAACAAATAAAATCTGAGCCAAAACGAGACAAAAGACAACAAAGGCGTGAATAAAAAGTATTGACTCTTCGAATTTTTTGTATTTCATATATTTGTTATAATTAATACATTGTATATGGGGGCGTCACAAGAAATATATGTGTGAATGCCATTTGAGAGGTCTATGATAGAAATGTATAAGGAGTAAGATATATGAGATATAGTGAAGACAAGATATATATGTAATTGAGACTAATGTACTAACTATTGAAAGATAAATAAAGATTGATGTTTGGGATTAAATCTGTTATGCGCCTTTGCATTGTATTTTTGTTCATAGTTTAGATCAGTTTACTTTTCCTGTGGGTATCCTACCTCCGTGGCTTTTATTTCTCATTATTACATCGAATTGGATAATAATTTCCTTCCATTTATTTAGTTTTAATTCACTTGATTTGTATTGGTTTGATCTACATGTTTTAGTACAAAAATCACAAGGTTTGACTCTTTTGAAAGAAAAATTTGATATAAAACAAAGTGAAAGGATGAGGTGATATTTTTAGCTATCTCTCATATAACTTAGTTGGAAGGAATACAAATATTACTACAATCAGAATTAGAGCATACATTAAGCAAATTGAAGATGTATTAAAGGTTTGAAAAGAGAACAAACAACTTGCTAATTTTGGCGCATAAAAACATGTCTCAAATAGACTGAGGAATCACCTGCAGTAAGTGCTTCTAGGACGTAAACTACAACACATTAGCTGGGACCTAGAAAGAACTTGATTTATTTGAATTTTTACAAGAAAATTGCAATATGTTTATTCACTAAATCCCTTTCTACTACTTCGCAAATTCAAAAATTGGAAAATTGTGGGGAAACATCTATATCTAAGTGTATATATGGTGAATTTAATGAAATTTCTAAGAAAACTCCCATACACGTCAGCGAATGAGCCCAAAGGACCAATAAGGTTCCATATATTTCTTTGCAAAACAAAAATGTTTTAAAATACCAACTTGTCTAGCACATGGTGATTCAATATAAAAATATACATTGGTATTGGAAACTTTGGTGATTCACATGGGAAAAATTATTATTTGTGAAATTTCTGGGCAAAACCTGGGCACTACCATGGCCATAAAATTTGCTAAAATCACATTCCCAAAATCCTACTATTCGCCAAACTATGAATATTCAATGCTAACATTTTCCCTGTTACTTTGCACGCTCTATGCTTCATGATCTATCTTTCTAGCACACATTCTCAAAAAATTTCCCGATGACACACTCTTGTTCTATGGTTCATTCTTGATTACGGAGGGGGAATTTATAAATGAACCTCATTTCATACACATTCTCTGGGGGGCACGTTACTCCTTCCACCTTCACACTTTAGATTCCATTCCATCAAACTCATTCACTGTATTCTCATATCTTGGTTACACATACTCTTGCTTTCTTATACTAGCTTACATGATGCACTTTGCTTACTATGTTATCTGGATACTTAGTATGTCATTATCTTTACCATATACACATGCACATTCACTTGGTCTCTAGTCATGAATGCATGCCTCTTACAGATTTTCACACGCTGCAATGATGCTCAAAATTGTATCCTTTTCTAGTCCTACCGAGGATCCTGAGGACATATACCTTCACTACTCTCACACATTACATGTGTTATTATTTCATCATTTACTAATTCTACTTTCTAGCACATTACTTTCCATTGCTACATATATGTTTGACATACTTTTTATCTTTCAAACATGCTAACGGGAGCTTCATGTGCAATATTTTCCTAGCAGGACTATATTCAACCATTGTTGTCTGATGCATTTTTCATACCACTGATTGTTATTGTATGTAATTATTTGTGGGTTATTCCCTATGTCTTGTTTGATAACTATTTGTAAGATTTTGGCCACTTCGGCCATGATTATCTTGTAACATTGTGAATGATGTCCTATGTTTGAAATCCACTTTTCACGGTCCACTTTGTTTGCACACTTGCTTGATTGCATTGTATTTTATTGCATGCTTGTTACTTTTTCTACTAACACATGTTAGTAGTCACTTTTTTCACATTTTCCTTGGTTTATACCATACACATCCCCTCCCCCTGCTAGGATACACTTCATCACAACATTAGGTCCTCTCCTTTGGGCCACATTCTCCTACTGACATTGCATACACCCCAAATGAGGGGGGCATACATTGGCTGAAAAACTCACCCTTACAACAACTCAAAGCTAAATCATAGATCTACACAGTATAAGAACAACATAACAACATAGTTACATAACTACCCAAAATATGACTTGGGTCCCCAACACAACACAAACACAAGTGCCCAACATCAGACAATAGCGCATGGGTTCCTGTGTCCTCCCCTTAGCGCTATTTTCCTAGGGGCACACATAGTTATCTTATCAGATCAACACAATTCACAAAATCCTTCAAATTTGTTTCATAGTTACAGCCATAGTCCTTCAGTTACAATATGCATGCACTCTCCTACAATCCATATCTCTCAAAACAATAAGTACAATCAGAACTAATTCGGGACAACAGGAACAAATTTGGGACATACCATCTACCGTGGTGCTTATTGGGTAGTTTCATGGATGGAGAGTAACACTAGACCTCTCTCCCCAACACTTTCTCTTTGGCACGAGATCACCCAAAAAACTCGCACTTGGCATGAGGTCACCCAAAAAACTCATACTTGACGTAAGATCACCCAAAAATCTCACACTTGGCATGAGATTGACCAAAAAAATCACACTTAGCATGAGATCACCTAAACATTTCACTCTTCACATCATCTCAGGACAATTTTCTATCCTTTACACTCTTTGACATTAGTTGAACACTTTCCTTTACTACTAATTTTACACACTTTTACACATTTTTTACATACTTTGATCAGATTTTTCAAATTTAGGACTTTGAGCTACTATTTCGCTCTTCTTTTATAGGTCCATCCTTAATACGCAAGAAAAAACAACATAAAAAAAAGTACAAACAAAACAACAGGTAGAATGCAATGGCTATCCTTCACCCCTAGAGTAACTTTCCTTTCCTAGTCTCCACACTTCATTTTACATCAGTCCATGCTTTACTTGTCCACTCAGCATGCAATTTCACCACACGATCTACATAGTTATTAGGTATGCATATCTTATCTACTTTATGTTATCGAATATTCACTCAATAACATAAAGTGGGAGTAAAATGTAGACATAAAATCACGCATTTGGGTACATTTCTAGATCCTAAAAGCATACTAGTATTTACATGATTCCTAAACAAGAAAACTAGTAATTGATAGCTATCTTTGGCCTCTTTGCTTTGTTTCTTGTTTTCTCTTTGGTCTTACACACCTTACAACCCATTCATAATTTTACCGATTTATCTTTTATGGCTTTAGACACCAACGCCCATCTAGGATAACAACCACCCAGGCGCTCCTATCCCCTTTGCCCCTTGACACTTTCTTGCCTTACTCGATATTTTTGGGCCCCTTATATATTTTGGACATATTTTTCACTTATGGTTTTTCCTTTCAGTTATCAATTACTAAATTCAAACAAAGGAATTATATAAATACATAGTTATGTGTTCAAAATAAAGGACCAAGCACTAAGCATTAACTATCATCACCTAATATTGCATTTAAAAGGCACCTAAAACACTTCTAGGAATGCATATAACATCCATTCAAGGGACAAGGGAATGCATAATCTTCATACACATCATAGGAAGGGGAGGTTCATTATATTCCATTCACACATACTATATATTTCTACATTCTAGCTACAACCTGCTATCAAGTGCAACTTGCACAAGGACATCCTAGGGCATCATTCTCAACACACACTCACAATAACTACATGGAGTCTGAGATGTAGTACAATGCTCAGTTGTAAGTTCACTCTTTAGGGTGACTACTGGGGTTAGCCTGAATCCCCATTCAACATATTTCCCTTTTTAGGTTTGATGTGGTTTGTGGGATTATGCAGGTTAACATTCTCTTTTGTAGGTTATAGGTACCTTCAACATTTAAAGAGCGACAATCAGGTGGTCAACTAGAATAAATTGTGACATTCCCGTGACATAGTGAAACTAGATTATAAGCATTTACGTAGTCATAGGCACCCATAAGTGGTCTCTAGTTCCCATAGGTGCCCCTGTCCCTAACTACTGAGCTCCCCTGTCCAACATTATCTATACATTTCATAGTTTATACTAAGAATTTACGACACCCTGACTATACATATTCAACACTTTTCCTTGTCCAGATAAGTCCTAGATTGTTCGTAAATCAACTAAGTCTCTTCATCTATCTCTTGTGCTTAGGGTTTCATATTTACATCTTAGCTTGCTTGTGTCATTTCTAAATTTTATCATGTATACATTAGTTACTCTACAATTAGATTTAATTAATTCAAATTAAATTAAATCAGTTAGACATGGATTGTTTCTTGTTCCCGCCCTGAAATTATGACCTAAAAAAAATTAATAGGAAAGCTATGGGTACTAGTTTGAATCAAATTCGACAATTAAAATGAAGAGGCGTTTAGCCCCATTACCTCCCCGAGACACATAAGTGCCTTCACTAGGAGGATTGCGAGAGCATCGCAAGGGTTAAGAGCCAAAAGATGAATTCTTAGCCTCACTAGCCAGAGTCTATATAATGTTAGGTTGGCTCTGCATGGATGATTTCTTTAAAGAGGTATAATATTTCTTAGAGGGTGAGGCCTTAACGTTAGATGAAGGGGATGTGGAAGAAGCAATAAGATTTTTTTGAGGGTGGATTTAGGGGCCTTTGAATCTTTTTTAGGTCACATAGTAGTCCATCCATTTCTAGAAGTGGCATCTTAAGGCTTACCCATCATCGGTGCCCCTTCAGCAGGCTTGACAAGGAATAAAAGGGGACAATCAGAAATGCAATGGTCTAGGTCTTGACAACAAAAATAAGTATTGAGAAGGTTGAAATACGTGACCTTCTGTGAAAAGGAGTGTGGCCCAACTTGGATGCCAATATGCTCAATCAAATCTTTGTTTAGGTCAACCTCAATGCAAACTCTTTTGTTAGGGCGTGCAAAGAAAAAGTGGGTTTTTTCTTCCTTGACAACATGCCCAATGGGACGAACAATAATGAGGATGATAGACCAAAGATGAAGTAACAAACCTGGAAGCTTTACCCAAATTGGGACGCGAAGGGAAACCTGGTTTGTAACATTAAAATCTGTAGTCTAGCAGGATAACACAAGAAGCGTGTTGCGTAGATTGTAATTGTATGCTTTAAGAAAAAGGGCTTGAACCTGGGAAGGTTTTTTTAAAGTAAAAAGGTAAAACCCTTAGTAAGGTTATGCATGTTGGTGACTTGGATACTGGTCGAATCCCATTGGTTTCTGAACCAGGTATTAAGGTAACTTTCATAAGGGATGCGACCCACAAAATAAAAATGAATATCATTTAACAACAAGATCTACAACATCTAAACTAATAGCAATAGAAGGATTCAGGGTTATTATCTTTTCGTACACCTTTGAAACAAACTTTTGAAAACCTTTGAGTGCCATCTTCTACTCCACTAGGAACCAAATTTGTTGCGGTCTGATAAGAGGATATATAAAAAGGCCCAACTAAATCGCCTTAAGGGTGCTAAGAAGGATGGTAGTAACCAAACGAGAGGTTCCCTCAAAAGCAGTATGAGGGTCGAGATGAATGAAAAAAAGGTGAGTATAATGGCAGGTACACGTGAAACCATGCAATCCAAGCATAGCCGAGCACCTACACCTCTCCAGTCCTCTAGATTTCACTATCTCCTACTTAAGTTTTTCAATAGATATAAACTTCAAGGTTATTGTCTTAGATTTTTCACATACCATCTTGATCTTATTAAATTCATTAAGCTCTTTACCAATTTTCTATTGATTTGTGGCAAATGACATCAATTTAGTCGTATTGTGTTAGTCTCAAGAAAATGTATTCAATAAAAACGAGACCCAAACATTACCATATACCAAATAGAGAGAGAGAGAGAGAGAGAGAGAGAGAGAGAGAGAGAGAGAGAGAGAGAGAGAGAGAGAGAGAGAGAGAGAGAGATTTTAGAGACCCCGACATAGTCCTTTCTCAAAAAAATAAAACAAAGTTGAAAGAAGAAGATTAAACGGTTGTGTGCCTTGAACAAGTAGTTTAAAGTTGGGGGAACCTTCAAAACACACCATACCATCCAAAAGTTGAAAAATAAATGTGGGTAAAAAATAGCTTAAATAATTAAAATCAAGAAAACTTTATCAAAGACCTTGAAGAATAAACATAAAATACTCTCTCTATATCAATGTTAATGTTGGCATTGTGATGGTACCCTTTCACACTTTCATTTCTTTTCTCTCCATAGTTCTATGAAAGCTCAAATTTTATGGTAATCTTAATTTAAGGTAAATTTTAAACATTTGTTTATTATATTGATAGGAATTCTACAATGAGAAGTATAAAGTAGAGGACTTTCATATCGTATTTTTGAGAAAAATTAAGATTGACATTATTTTGCTGCATTTTTAAATAATTATATTTGAATTATTGTTTTAAGTCTAAAATTAATCGATAAAAAAATTTAGTATTTTTATATTATAACTTATATTATGTATTCCCACCATTCTTATGCAAATACATATAATTTATTATAAATTAAAAATCTGTATTATAACAAATTTAATAAAAATTAAGTAATAAGATAAATTTATAAGATACTTAATTTAAATATTTAAATAAATGTAGTTGAATTAGTTTTTGATTAGGTAAAAGAATAGAATATTTTGAAAGGTTCCCCAACCCATATGTACTTAGATAATATCTTGTACATATCATTATAATATAACGTACCTATTCATCTTAAATTTATGATATCCTTATTATATCAATTTAAATATTTATCTTTCTATTTACCTTTTAAATAATATTCTAGACTTATTTAGCTATTTTAGTTATTTAGGTATTCAATTTATGGGTGAAATATAAGATTTAATTTTACCAAGGTATTTCTTGGTACAATGATGTTAAATTTATAAATCTTTGTTATCTTAAATTAAAATGTACCGAATATTTATATATTTTTATTACATATATACATCTATTTATAATTCAAACTATGTGTGTGTGGATGGTTTGGTGTATCTATGTGGACTTACATTTATATTAAGGAAGTATAAAAGTTAATGTTATATATGTGTGTGTGTTAAAAATGGTAGTCAAAGATATAATTAATATATTTGTAAATTGAATAAATATTTTTTAAGTATTTATAGTTTTTAAATATTTATAGACGTAACTATTAAGTTTGAAATAGAGTATCTAATATAAAAAATTCAGGTTTCTTTTAAACACATTATAAGAATTAAATTCTTAAAATGAAGAGCAAAAAAGAGAATATCAACTAGCATACATATCTTAGATAACTTTATGTAAAAGATGTCTCTAGGTATCCTTCTCGAGATGCCTATTCCACCAATGTCACAAATCTACTATAGATCCCTCGAGATTGATATCTCTTGACATTTTTTACATAGATTTATCTAATATAGACATATAGTAATATATATTAATTATTTTTGAGAGAGAGATTAAATTAGACAATATGAAATGGATTGGCGCACTTTGATCGATTTAATTATTTTGGGATTCATTGTCACTTTAGTTGATTTTATCCTCTTATTTTTGGGGTTTGATCTTGTAAATGTTTTTTTTTGAAATCTTAATGAATGATTATGATGTTGTTACATTTTTTTTTGGTCTCAATGACTCCCATTGTTTAATTTTGTTTTTCTTGTAGATCCTCCTTCTGAGAAGACATTCCCAACTTCCAATGTTGTTCTCTCATATTCTACCATGCAAATTCTCTACTAACAACCTTCGACTTATTCAAATCACTTGCTTGCTCTGGAGAAACATCTATCCTTTAAAAACTCACTTGGGTAGATTCCTTCTTCCATTGTTGATGTATATATTATTTTTCCAATGTTCATTTCATAGTGCAAGTCACTAAAAGAATCATGATCTACTTAATTTTGGATAGCAAGTTGTGAAGCTTTTGTACCATGATGATATGGAGAAACATCTATCCTTTACAAACTCACTTGGGTATATTCCTTCTTGCATTGTTGATGTATATACTATTTTTCCAATGTTCATTTCATAATGCAAGTCACTAAAAGAATCATGATCGACTTAATTTGGGATAGCAAGTTGTGAAGATTTTGTACCATGATGAATTTTATATCATGTTAATGGTTTAATTGTAATTTCAACAACCTTTGGCCAAGGATATCAAAGCTTTACATCATGGCTTTCAAAATTTTATAAAATCCCTTGCAGTCAAATAACATCTTCATTTGCACAAGTGTTTGAGGTTTCTTCATGTTAAAAATGCGATTTTACAATAAATTGTGACCTCATTTTCTAAGTAGGCTTTTATTTTCTAGGTAGTATATTTATTTATATAAAACCTTGGCTCATATATTTTGATCCTTTTGGGGGTCTATCTCGTTTACACCTATGTGGGTTAGGCTCTAAAAATTTCCCTTGCACTTTTGGAAACATAGGCTCTAAAAATTGCCCTTGTATTTTTGGAATCCCCTTAGTTTGTAATTCATTTGTGAATTTGTTGTAAATTTTAATTTAATTTTTCTCTCATGATCTATTACTTAAAGGAATATCAAAACCTTTATTCATATTCAACAAATTTGGAGGTTAGGCTTGGAAGTAAAAGACTGGATATCTAAATAAAAGTTGCTTCACTTATGACTATTTGGAATTTGATTTCCCTAACCAATTAGTTGAGAAGTTTGTATTAAACGTTTGAGAAGTTTGTTATGTTATGGGGGTTTAGGAAATAAAGGTGAAAAATAATGGCATACTATGTTTTGTGGGGATTAGAAACACCACCCCTTATGAGAATTTTGAGGTTTTTGGTGTCGATGACATATTTTTCCCTAAAGGAAGAAGTTGTTTCCCCCTTCTTGACCCATTTCACAAAGGATTTAAGTTTGTAATGTTCTTCCCTATGAAAGGTCGAAAGTAATTTCTATTTTTTTAAAGTTACACCCACTTATGAGAACGGTTTTTTAGTGCCTAATGTTTGTTGATCCACTTATGATTTCCTTTGGAGGAGATTATTGTGATGTCCTCTAATCAAAGTTGGTGGATGGAGGTCAAGAAAAGTAAAGAGCATGGGAATTTACTCTCTTCCAACCATATAACTCTCATATTGAGCAATGGTTTGGTTGAGTTTTCCTCTCTTTTTTTTTGTTATGTGGTGGCATATTTGTGGGTGGTTTAGTGTTTTTGAGTGTTGTGTATAGTTTTTTATTTTATCTTTATACAAATATGTGGTGAACTCTGATTTGTTTTCACTTCTTTTTCTAATTAGGTGAGGTCCCAATCAAAATCTATATTTTCTTAATAACAATAATAATAATTATTGTGAATGTTATTAATGTCTATTTTCAATTATATTTGTAAATATTATTATATTTCTTCTTTTTTTAATTGATAATTTTTTTGTTCTTTTTATTGGGAAAATTCTATTTTTCATTTATTTGTCACATATAAGTTAATAAAAGATCCTTGATAATATTTTAAAATATTTAAAACTTCTATTCATACATTTATGTCCTTAATTATTTATCTTTAAAATATTTTTTAAACAATTATATTTATTTGTAATGTATTCTAACAACAATATTTATAAAGAAAAAAAAATAGTAAATAATAATAAATTATAAATTTTATTTTAATCACAAAAATTTAAGAAGTGCTTATACATGCGAAGTTACAATATAGTTATACTTCCTTGCATTCTGTTGGAGAAGTTATTTTTATACAGGGATCCAAAACTTTAAGGAGTGAGGCTTTAACATAAGATGAACACCACTTATCAACCTCATTTTAAGTAACATACACCAAAACCTCATCACATACTGCAAATAAATAGTGGGATTTGAACCCACAACCTAAACCAAGTGAACCACATAAATTGGAGACGTTGCAATTACATACTTACTAACTTTTCAATTGTTGAATTGCGCATTTAAATCACACTTTTAAAGATATAACTATTAAAATGAATAACCCTTCAATACAATTGTTTGTTGAACATGCAAATAGTGATTAAAATAATATATTATTTTTACACAGATGAGAATAATGCTACACTTTTCTGTTTGAATAGTATCATCAGTGTTTAATTATATTTCTTTTATATTTTCTTTGGTATCATGGATAAGATCAGCAGCCCCTTCAGGAGTAGTAACATTTGCAACAAGAGTTGGATCCATATAAATGTCGAATTCTTGCTCTAGATTGAGCATCAGCTCTGCCTACAAACACCAGTGAAATATTTATCTTGATTAATAAGTCATTCTTTGATTTTAATATAAGTCCAAATAACCTTTATTCTATATAAATAAATGGATGAATTTAATAGACAAATTTACATACAGCTTCCATTGAGTCAATGCCCAGCTCGTTCCAGTTAGAATTGGGCTTTATAGATTTTGGATCTACATCCAAATGCTTTGCAACAATCTTTTGAACTTTGCTCAAGATTTCTGGGTTTGCCTATACATAAAATTCATTTGTAAGCATACAATATAAATGCACCATAAACCCAAATTAATATTTGTAATTATTTGTGATTATAAGTTCACTTCAAATATAATATATATTACAATTTCTAAAATGCATCTGTTCTCATATAAATACTTACAGAGCATGATACTTTTAAGCCATAAACTGAAGAGTTAAATTTTATTGATGTCTTGTGAGATGAAATAGTAGAAAGTCGACTCACACATTCTCTACCCTGCATGATCAAAGGAAAAATGGAGAAAGATAAGCTCAATTAAATTAATAGTAATAGCACATTGCTAGTTGATTAAATTAATATCATATCAAACAAGAGAAGGATTCTTTTGACTAGTTTTGTTATGTTTTTTTTTTGTAACGCTGGTTCAATTTCTCCGTTCAAAAATATTTGTGTAAAAATTCAAAATATAAATAATGTGATAAATTAAATACACTGAGTAAGTTAACACGTAAAGGTGAAGTTGTTTGGTTCACAAAGAATTTATTAAGACATCAAAAAAAAAAAGAGGTCAAATCTATATCCTGAATAAATTTGACAGAATAAATACCCCAATTCTTAACAATAAACATCAGAATCGAAGTTATTTTGTACACCTGATCCTTACAATTATATCTGAAAAACACAGACACACAAAGCAACAACACAGACAAAGGAATTGCTAAACTGAAATAAGGGAACGCACCAAAATATTACCTTCCTTTCGGAGAAAGTTGAACCACAAAATGGCGAGGAGAGGCGTGGTTGAAAGAGTGACATTGCTTAAAGATATTGATTACAGTGGAATGTTGATTGGCTACGCATTTTATAGCTATAGTGGGAAGTCATTCAAAATGTTTAATGGAAGCAAAACAAGCATGATGGTTTTTAATATTTTGAACGCCATATTGATGACCGAAAAAAAGTGGAGGATGTAGTTAAAATTTATTTTATTATACCTATATTTGCATCTTTTAAGCAAATATACCGAACATTACCTCTTGAATATGACACTTCCTCGATAAATAATACTTTTTCTTTGTGTATGTATATATGTATATATGTAGGTATGTATTTGTGTATTAATTTTAGAATTAATGTTTTTTACATTTTTTTAAATTTTTTCAGAAAAATATGGTACAAAGGAAAAATATTAACATTTTTTTTTTAATGAAAAAGATCTTATCATTAAAAGAAATACGATACAAGATTTTTCCAACAACAAAGTAGGTGGTATGAGGGCACGCCCCAAAGCCACAAACACACTATGCCACGCCTACGAATACATCAAAACAACTGAAGGAACACCGAAGTCAAGTCGTTGCAGTAAAAATACCAGCAAAGGGGGGGGGTCGTGATCATTTGGCTAGCCAGAACCAGGAAGGTCTTTGCCAGTGTCTGACATATCCAAACCTGAGTTCGAGGGGTCTTCCTCTTCATTTTCAACAACATCCTGCGTGGGAGAAATGACAAGATCTGTCTAGGGGACCTTATCCGACAACGGTGGAGGTGGAGGTGACAAGCTCACCATCATGGGTGTGTGGATTGAGAGCCACAGGTGGGCCCCAAATGAGTTGACAAACAGGAGAGGGGAGCCCTAACCCTAGTGGAGAGTTATTGGAGAAATACTTATGCGTAGTTGACTGCACTGAGACCAGCAATCACAACTGAAAGAACGTTGCTGGGAGTGGCTCCGACGACCTCCACGGGGATGGCCGCCGCACGATGGAGAGTGTCAAGAGGGAGTAGGTGGCTTCCGAGCCATATTACACGAGGAATCACCCCAATGTCACAGAAGAGTATGCAGGTGCTCCACCTCTAGGGCCACCTTATTATCTTGCACTTGAATTTACAACAACACATTAGAGATAACCACCAATTTATTATACAAGGAGAATTGTTGATCAACTCCAGTATTAGAAAATAAAAAATCATTTCGTTCTTTCCATAACCAAAACAAAAGTTCCCCTCTAAAAGCATGCCAAATTTGAGAAAACATGTGAGGTAATATGTGGCTATCTCCTAAAAGAATATGATGTCAAGTGAAACACTCTGGCCGAAGGGGGGAAAAGAATGAATGAATCCAATTTCAAGCCTGTTAGGATTTGGAGCAAAACTAGAGCATGTGCAGTAAGATTTCCAAGTGACCACAGAGAGGACATTTGGGGTCCAGAACACCAATTTGAACTAGCCAGATGCCAATCAGAAGACCTTGATGTAATATACACCACAAAAAAGTGCAATCTTAGGCTCCACACAAGTAGACTAGACTGTGTTGAACCTCCTGTCTCCATCAGAAAGGAGAAGAATGAAGCCCTCACATAGAGGTGAGTTTTTCAACCATGGGAAAATGTGGTGAGAGGCACAGATATCCCTTACTAGATGAATAATTCTGGAATGGGGTGTCCACGTACCACTTCCAGTCCATCCACCAAGGACGGGAGGAACACATAAAAATCTTGTGCAACATATGATCGGGGACTAAATCAATGATTTCGGTGATACTAGCACAATCCTGGGTGGTAAGTTTGTATCAAGCTCTAAGCTCATTCCAAGAACACCAAAATTGTGTGTGCTTGCAATAGAGATCTTAAATAGAGAAAATTCCATGCTTGAAGAGCTTGAGCATAGGAATTCCAGGGACTTCTGCAAGACATCGATCCTAAACTTGAATGCTAGGTGACCACCATAAGGATTATTAATTGATGGAAAGGGCATTACAGAATATGTTGCCTTTCTATTGAAGTCATGGTTTGATTTTTTCCCATTCTTTCCAAATGATTTTAAGCACAAATGTGCCAACAACTTTGATAGGCACCGCAACAATGAGAAGATTGGCAAACACAAGACCTTTCTAGGTTGGGCGGCCATAAGGGGAGCCTTCTTGTATGCCATGATGTAGAAACACTTTTCAAGCTTCTTGGACCTCAATACATTGAATTATCCATTTCCCCCAGAGTGCCTGCCCTTGTCGTAAAATGTCGATTAGACCCATCCCTCCAGATTCACGAGGAAGGCAACATGTCTCCCATGCAACTCTGTGAAACCCTTTACCAGAGGAGGCATTAGCCCAGAGAAAATCTTTAAGAAGCTTTTCCAATTTATGCACTGAAGCTTTGGAGGGCACCCAACAGGATGAGTAATAGACATGGGTGGCTTCAAGGAATTTGGAACAATTTTGGAATTTCCCCACTAACATCAGCGGTTTGGTAATCCAGTATTCTAGATTTTTGGCCACCCATTAAACCACATATTGCCAAAGCTCTGCAATCAACGCTTGGAAGGAAAAGGGAATACCAAGAAATTTAAACATCTCACCATGGCGTAACATTTTCCAATCAAATGAGGCCAGCCAAGAGGGCATGGGGAGAAAGGATTGTCGATAACACTGTGTTTTTCGCCAATGAATAGAAGAACCAAAAGCTAAGCAGAAAATATCCAGACAATGCATGACATCATGGATATTGTTCTCTTCCTCAGTAAGGGTAAGGAAGGAGTCATCTGTAAAGTGTTCATTGAGTAATTGGGATCTTTTCGCAGAAGGCAATGTAATCCCGCTGACCCTTGAGATTTAGCTTAGGCAAGTAAATACACAAAACCTTTAACAACGAGAAGAGTAGGTGTCAAGGGGCAACCTTAGATTATAGAGCGAAAGAGGTTGAAAGGCTCAGAGATGTGGCCATTAATGGTGATTTGGGTAGATGCATTGGTAAAGAGCATTCAAACTGATTGAATAAAAATAGGGCCAAAGCCCAAGGCTTGAAGCATGATAAGAACAAACGACCATTCAATCCTGTCATAAGCTTTCTCAAAGTCAATGTTAATGAACATAGCAGATTGGTTGGATCTGCGAGTGCATTCCATGCCTTCCCAAACAATGATGATATTGTCAAGAATGTAGTGCCCCTAAAAGAAACTGGTTTGCTCTAATTGGATGATGACAGGAAGGATATGATGCATCCGAATCGCAAGGGCCTTGACGATAATCTTGCATGAGACATTAAGCAAGGTTATAAGTCGCCAATTAGTAATTTTCTCGCGATCCCCTGATTTAGGGATGAATTTGATGTTCCCCTTATTGATATGCATGCCCAGTGACTGATTCTAAAATCCTTCCAGATAGACATGATGAAGGTCTGGGCCAAAAATATCCCAAAGTGATTTATAAAACTCGCATGGGAAGCCATCACACCCGAGAGCCTTATCATTAGCCATTTGCATGGTTGTTTCATGCAGGTCATTAATCGTGAGCATACAGTCATAAGCCACCTTCTGAACCAAAGTGAGTATGTAAGACACAACAAACATGCATTGATCAAGAGTTGGTTGTCATTCTTTAGAGGGGGCTTGAGCTTGAAAACCCAACTTATAATGGTTGACAAAGGCCTGCAACATAAGTTAGGGATCTGAAACCCAAATTCTTCCATCATGAATGGCCCGAATTTGTTGAAAATGTTACTTGGAATTGAGGGAAATAAATAATTCCTTAGACACATGATCCCCCACCTTAAGCCAGTGTAGATAGGCATGGATTTGAGATCCCCAACCATTGTAATTGTCTGCAATTCTACCTAGAGTTACAAATTTTTAGAGAAAGGATTTCCTTCAAGCACCACCTCCGCTCAACTAAGAGCAGAGGAGGTAGTGGAGTATGAGCGGCGTCTAATCTAGGCCAACTGTAGATCATAGATTTTGAGGAATCTAGTCATCCTAGTCATAACATCCTCCCACCATTGGTTACAACTGACACACATAGAAGGATGGTAATTCTAGCAATGACATGGCTGAGGAGATAAATTCCACACATGTTTAATGTGGTTAAGGGTGGGACCATGTTCCATCAAGGTAGTATTGAGAAAAAACTGACCTTTGTGACAAAAAGGTTGCCTATCATGCCAAGTGATATGAAATCGTATAGGGGAGTGGTCCAAAAAGGACAAAATCTAGCATTACTTCCACAAGTAGGGAATAAATGTTGTAAAAATAATAAAAACTTGAGTTGACATCATAACACGATCGAGTCATTTAAGGACCCGATCTGATCCTCCTCGAAGATTGGACCAAGTGAACCAAGCTTCATAGGTGGGAGTGCGAGAGGCATTAAGGTCATAAAATGCAAGTTGATTATGCATATAGAACCAGGTCTCCCTTTATCTAGTTGTCTATCTCATAGGTAAGTGCCCGTACTTGTCCATGGGCAACTTTACCATATTAAAGTCACTGCACATAACCCAATATGCATTGGGGATTGCACTGGTTATACACTGTCAAAGATCGGCCCTTTTAGCTGCATCATTAGAGGTGTAAATGTTAATGAAGCCAAAAGGGCAGCTGTCAATATTAAATAAGACCCATTTGACACGATTGGTAGGGTCGACATCATGATCCATAAAAAAAGGACGCCAATTATGAGAAAAAAGGGATATTAAACACCCACACCCCCCATCATGATTACTGCATAATGTCAGGCTTTCAGGCCAGATGGATTAGCAAACCATCGCTAACTGAAAACCTGTAACTTTCACTTCCTGCAAACACGAAATATCAAAATTGGCAATTTTTTTTACGAGCATCAGAACAATATACTTTAGCTTGGAGTTGGTAAGACCCCGCACAATGCATGATATGAAATTCATGGTAAATGGTTGTCAAGGGCCATACCATCCTCATCTAAGCCCTCTAAAGCACTACAGAAATTGAGCATTATTACTCTTCAAGAAATTTTGAAGCTCAATTTCCTTTTCCTGACATATTCTATACTATATTCCTCCTCTACAAAGTCCACACTATAAGTTGGGCTATGATCTCGAGAGTGGCAAGGAGGACTTTGGGCCCTGTGAACCAGATGTTAGCAGTAACTAAGAAGATGAAAGAGTCGAGGAATTACGTATGGAATTAGTTTGGTCCATGAGAACCAAGGTTGCCTAGAGCGTGCCAAAGAATTTAGGCAAGGGACATGCGAGTCATCTGAAACTACTGGCTCTTTGAGGTGTTGGCGGTGGGCTTATTCCTTAACAACTAGCTCGCTCAAGCCGTTTGAGCCAAGGACTTTGCTTTGGGTTGGCTTGTTCTTATTCTTTCTTCCTCTAACTGTTTTCCCACCCCTCCTCCTGATGGGGTTTGGTCACTTTAGGTACCACCTTAGGCATTAGGAAGTTACATGGGACATAAAGAGGATAATCATTGATCTTCTGATCATAGGCCTGACACCGGAAACAAGTATTAGGTAGGTTTATGTATATGATATGTTGGGAGTATTATTTATCTCCCATTTGAATCTTCATAAAATCCTTAAGTTCTTAGGAGAGGTTGACTTCAACACAAACACGCTTATGTGGTTGAGCGTTATAAAACCTCTGGGGTTCTATACAGACCACACGCCCTACAAAAGAAGCTATTTGATGTAAAAAGTGAACACAAGGAAGTGGGAGGCTAGGAAACTCCACCCAAACTGACACTTTGATGACCGCATAATCATAAACCACAAAATATTTGGTCCATGGAGATAAAACCAAAATAAATTTATGAACATACCAAGTGGCTGAATAGTTAAGGATGGATGGGGCATTCGCTGGGTTAGAGAAGCGGAAAAGGAAGAACCCTTTGGTCATGTTCTAAATGCTCTCAAGACGAATGCCATGAGCGGAATAGGCCGAGGTAATCCAAGATTTTAGAATGCTTTCAGAGGGGATGAGACCCATAAAATAACCAATAAGACAAAAATATTCTAACCACTAGCATACACCATTAAACTCAGGAATGGGAAAAGCAACAGCAGGGGGAGATTCATTACCTCATGGAAGACCTTCGGGATGAACTTATGGTGGCATTTCGGTTGTGGTACCATTGTTTGAGACTCCATAAGATCCACCCATGACTTCAAAAACTAGGCTAGAAGTGGAAGAGGACATTTTATAGGAATGCCCAAAGGGTGAGAAACCTTAGAAAAAACTAATAGAGGTACTATCGTAAAACTCCCAAAGAGGCTGCAGTATGACATGCATGTGGAGGAAACCCTAGCAGAGATGACTCTAGTTCCTTCATCACATTAACAATATTGAAATGAAATACCAAGATTATATTTATGCCGATAAATATTTATAGAATAGTCATTTGTAAGATTCTAAATTCATTCATGGTTTTAAACATAGTTTTAAATATATAATAATTATCTATATTTATAAAAAAAATTATATACTATAAAATTATAATGTAATCTAACAATTATTCATATTTATAAAAAATAATATATTTTATATATTATAAAATTATATTATCAAAATAAGTTACTAACTAATAATAAATACAATATTACATTAAATAGTTAGATTATAAACTTACCTAATACTAAGTAGTAAATGTAAATTAAAAAAACATAACCTACTTATTTTGTGATGATATTATTTCTATCTCATACATAGCTTAAAAACATTTAAGTGACTAGATAGGGTTTAGGTCTTCCCATGCTTGTTGTCGACCATACTGATCTGATGTCACACTGCCTTTCCCTTGGGATTTTGGTAGGATATTTACTTTGCATGCATAGTTATTTTTTTGAGCGGTCTATTCACTTCACTTTTTGGGTGGCTTCACACCTTTACTAATGATTTCCCTTTCGATGCATCCATATTTTGATGTAGGTTTAGTCGATGCTTCCATATTTTTATGTAGGTTTAGTTGACGGAGTGCTTGGTACCCATGGATCCAAAGAAGGCAAGAAAATTTGTCCTGGAAGTATCAGATGAGCTAACCATTTTTAGTCTGAGACTCCTCTACCTGATATTGTGCTTAATTTTCCTGAATTTGATAAATCTTGTAATTATCTTGAATCATACACCCTTCTTGGGTATTTTGTTGGCTTATTCCCCCCTGAAAGCCTTATGAAACAATGGGTTCATAACTGTAAGCTATGAAAAATACACTACTAATAAGGAAGTAAAATACCAATAATCATACCTCCTCCTTCGCGTTCCGTAGCAAACCTCAGAATGGGCTAGGAAACTTGGATTGAGCCCTGATTTTGTGATATCTAGGTGCTTTTCTTCAAGACGGAGCAAGACCTTCCTGCAACAACGATCTTCTTACTTTGCACTAGATGGGAAAAAGGATTATGAGGCTATTTTGGACATTAGGACGAGGCAGAAGGATGTTCTTTGCTCAAAGGATACAAGAACTTAGATAGGGCTTTCAAGCTTATTCTCTGTGTCTTTAGAGGGGAGGGGTAATATTATATTTATAGCCTGAGGGAGTGATTAGCTTAGATTAGGTGAAGTAATCATGGTTTGAAAATGTGGGCAAGATTAAGTGGGTGGTTTGAAAATGTGAGCAAGATTAGGTGAGTGGTTTGAAAATGTGGGCAAGATTAGATGAGTGGGGGCCATGAAGAATGGGTGAGGATTTTAATTATATTCTTAATTCATAAGTGGAGGATTTTAGGTGAGTGGGGACCACGAAGGGTGGGTGAGGATTTGAATTTAAATTTTTAATTCAATTGTAGAAAAACATGGAAAGTAATGACATCTGATGACGATTGGGTTATTTTTTAGATTTTGAATTGGATAATTAATCAAATTATGTTTGATTAATTTGAAGTGTATTTTTGTGGGAAATGAGGAAGGGGAAGTAATTGATTTAGGATAGATGTGAAATTGGGGTGTCTACATTTTCCCCTCTTTGGAAGAGTACTATGAAAGTAGTGTCCTTTCAAAGAAAGTAGATGGGATGGGAGAAGAATTCAATCTACTTTTCTTAAGCAAAAGGTAGAGTGAATGTTTGCTGGGGAGAATAGAAAGTGGTGAGTGACGGATGTCATAGTATCCTCCAAGACAAAAATGTCATGAGAAGATGTGATTTTGGATAGATGTGGTGATGACCCCTTCGAGAGGAATGACGAGAGTGGAATATACGACAAAACTCTCGAAAAGAAGAGAAATGAAGTTGGCGGAGAAGAGGATGATAATGGAGTGGAAGATACTGGAATGACCGCACGACGTAAATAGAGAAAGAATTCAATCGAGCCTTGAATGCTAGGTGTGAGGGTGTGTGGGAAAGAGAAAAGGGAATGTATAAGATTGGGGGTTAATTACGAGAAGAGTAAGGGAGATAGGGGAGAGGAAAAAAAAAGGAATGGAAGAGGTAGAAATAAGAGAGAGGGATGATAGGGGAAGAAGAGAATGATGAAGGGCAAATGAGGCAAAAACAATAGGAAAATGATAGAGTAGAGGGTGAAGGGATAAAATAGGGAGATGTGTAAAATGAAGGAAGCAATAGAGATAGTAAAGAGCGATGCATGGAAGTGAAATAAATGATAGAGATAAGAAAAATAGGAAATGGGAAAGGATAAATAAGAAGGAGAAAACGAGGTGGGAGGAGGGGGTGAAATGGAGGAAAATGAAAAGAGGACGAAAGAAGAAGTAGAACAGAGAAAGAAAAAGAAACTATGAGGGGCGAGGAAAGTGTGAAAAAGAGGATAGAAAATAAGAGAAACATATACAGAATGAACAAAAAGGTAGTGGTGGTAGAGAAAAGGAGAAGTGGTCAAAAGAAATGTGAAAATTAGGGAAGAGAAAAGGAAGATAGAACGAATACAAGGAGAAGATTGAAGGAATCGTGTCATTGCGAGGAAGACCAAGGCAAATAATATGGAACAGACCATATGGAGATGCATGTGGAGGGTGGTATGATAAAAAAGATAGGACAACGCTGAACAGCCAGGGTATCGATGGGGAAGTAAGGAGGAAACGTGATGGAAAAAGGGGAAGGAGACAATACAGGGGAAGGGAAATAAGATGAGGGGTGGGAGAGAGAAGAGGATAACAAAGAAAATGATGGAGAAGGAAGGGAATACAGAAAGAGGGTAATAAGTGGAAAGGGAACAGTTATAAGGAATGATCAGAGAAGAAAGAGGGGAGGAATGACATCGATTGGAAAAGATGCAGAGATGCATGAAATGAGGATAATAGGATGACGAGAAAATAGAAAAAGGATGTATGATGATGACAGTAAAGATATTGAAGAGGGAAAAGAGGAGATGGAGAGATGGGTAAAAAGCGATAAGAAAGGGTGGGATTGAGGGAAAAGAATAGGAGAGAAAAGAGAATGGGGGAGAGAAGAAGAAATTCCAATGAGGGGACGTTAGGGAAATCCCCTTTATAATGAGTGGTGGGGAAGGGTGAGAGAAAAAAAAAAGAAAAGGAGAAAGCTAATGAGGATTGGAAAGGGTAACGCCAACAAAGGGATGTTAAGGAAAAACCCTTTGACAATGAGTGGTGGGCTTAGAGGAGGGAAGGAATGAAGGGAAACTCTAGAAGGTCCAAGGGAGTGAATGAGGTCGTGTGGAATGAGGATTGATGATTTTTAAGGAAAACTCATTGACAATTATTAGCGCGGGAAGAGAAGATGATGATGAAATAATGATATAGGAGTGTTAACAATAATGGTGAATGTGTGTGTGGGGGGAATTTGAGAAGATGTGGGGGGAAGAGTGAAGAAGATGAGAGTGGATGAGTTAAAACTAGGTGAAAGTGTGGAGAGAATGCGGGTGATTAGGATGAATGAAGTGAGGATGAAGAACCAAGACATGAAAAGAATGGGAAGAAACGGTATGAAGGATGATGGATCAAGAAGGGGAAAATGGGGGGAAAGAACGTGATTGTAGGTGGAAGAGATTACATGTATGTTGTAAGAGGATATGTGGAGAAAGGATAATAGTAGGAGGAAAAATTGGGTAGTAGGAGATACCAGGTGGAAGAAGCAATCAACAAAGTGAACGAAGAATGAGGCAGGTGAGAAGTTCACGATGACAATTTAAGTGTAGGGAGGACCCTGACATAAGGTTGTCATGTGACGGAAGTGGTTAAGTAAGATTGCCATGTGAGAAAAACTGGAGATGACAAGTGGTCAAGCGAGAAGTGGTGTTTGTGAGAATCGAAAAGGAGGTGAAAGGATGTGATAATGGGGAATGCCAAGAAAAAATGAAGGGTGAAGAGTGTGCATAGTGATGGGGAAAGGCAAGGAGACATATCATCCTTAAGAGGGACTCTTAAGTGAGATCGCCATACCAGGTGAGTGGTTAAGTAAGATTTCCAAGCAGAGGAGGGTGATAGTGATGGTAAAAAAATGTGATGATGGGGAATGAAGAGGAAATATGGATGGTGAGATTGTAGAGTGATGGACGAGTGTAAGATGACATGTCATGCTTAAGATAATCTCTTAAGTAAGATCGTCATGCTGCTAGAGAGGTTTCGTAGGATCACCCAACCGGTAGGGATGATATGCAAAGAGAAAGACAAGATGATATTGGGGATAGGGGTGGAATGGTAGGGTGAAGAAGATGATCGTGATGAGAGGCGAGAGAAATAAGATGGGGGAAATATGATGGGATGGGGGAAGGCCATAAGGAATATCAACCTTAAGTGGAAGTCTTAAGTAAGATTGCCATGTGGCTAGATATGGTTATGAAATGACACCATTCACAACCATAAACAAGGGAAAATGGGGTGGCTCTGGTAGGTGTGCGATAAGATGTACGGTAATCCCAAAGAGCGGGGTAAATTTGAGTATGCCGATTACATCCATGGGTGTTGACAATATTTTCCATGATGGATTTTAAGGTCTTATTGGTTGCTTCCACTTGACCGTTTCCTTGAGGGTAGTATGGAGTGGACCATTTAAGTTTGATGTGAAAACTTTTGGCTATGTCTTTTACATCTTGGTTTTTAAATGATTTTCCATTATCTGCAACTAGAATGAATGGAATACCAAATCGAAAAATGAGATTATTGAAAATAAATTTCGATATTTTTCTATCGGTAACATGAGTGAGAGGCATAGCCTCTACCCATTTAGTGAAGTAATCGGTAGCGGTAATGATGAACTTATGTCCATCAGAAGATGTTGGTCTGATTTTACCAATGAGGTCAAGTCCCCATTGGGAGAAGGGCCATGGTGTGGTTATCAATTGTAATGCCTGGGAAGGTGCGTGGATAAGATTTCCATGCTTTTGAAATGCTTGAGAATGTTTGACAAAATGACATGCATCACTTTCCATGGAGGGCCAATAATATCCAACTCGTAGGATTTTCTTGGCTAAGGCGATACCATTTGTGTGTGCTCCACAGATACCAGAATGAACTTCAGCTAAGACACTCGAGGATTCTTCCTAATTAAGACATCGGAGAAGGGTGCCATCATATCCTTGTTTATAAAGAGTTTCTACTAAAATGGTGTAATGAGAAGCACAGTTTGCTAAAGCACGTTTATGCATTGGTTTCATGTCGGTAGGAAACGTTTTATCACGAATGAAGGTATAAAGATCGTGGTACCAAGAGTTATTCAAACCCACGATCTCACATACCATAGTGTTTTCAGGAAGATCATATGCAGGCATTAAGAGATGTTCAATGAGAAAATGTGCCTGAGGTTGACTAGATGCGATTTATAATAGGGATCCGATGGTTGCCATAGCATCGGCAGATTTATTACGAATTATGGGAATTTGATCAAAGCTAATTAATTGAAAATAGCTTTGAAGACTATCCACCATGTGTTTATATGGGATAAGTTTTTCATCCTTGACTTGGTATTCATCGATAACTTGCTTGATGATAAGTAAAGAATCACCAAATAAAGCTAATTATGTAAGATTCCAAGATATAGCCAGTTTTAATCCTGCGATGAGAGCTTCATATTCTATGATATTGTTGGTACATGGGAATACTAAGTGAAATGATTTGGGGATAACATGTCCACTGGGTGTGATAAGAAAAATACCAACCCCTGAGCCATGGAGATTACAAGATCCATAAAAAAATAGAGTCCAAGCTGGCACGATGTCTATGTGTAGAATATCTTCATCAGGAAAAGAGAACTGAAGTGGTTCTGTGCCAGGAAGGGGTGCCTCGGCAAGTTGGTCGGCAAGGGCTTGTCCTTTAATTGCTTTATGCAGAACAAATTCGACATCAAATTCACTAAGTAATATGACCCAACTAGACATTCTTTCCGTGAGAATGGGTCTAGACAACAAATATTTAAGAGGATCAATTTTGGCAATCAACTTAGTTGTGTGATTAAGCAAGTAATGACGTAACTTATGGAATGCAAAGGCGACCGCTAAGCATACTTTTTCGATTTGGGAATAACGTATTTCGTGCTCAATAAGTGTTCAACTAAGGTAATATACATCCTGTTCTTTTCCTTGATCATTATGTTGTGCTAGTAGAGCTCCTATGGCATGTTCAATGGTAGATGTATAAAGCAACATAGGTTTATCGGAAACCGTGACATAAGAACAGGTGGACTAGAGAGGTATTCTTTTAACTTAGCAAAAGAGTCTTGGCAATCATGGTTCCAGTGAAAGTGTGCATATTTCTTGAGCAACTGATTAAAGTGATGGCACTTGTCAGCCAACTGTGATATGAAATGCCGAATAGATTGTATCTTTCCCTGAAGACTGCGTAGTTGTTTTAGGTTTTGAGGAGGAGGCATTGCCATAATGGCTTTGACTTTGGTAGGATCTACTTCTATGCCTCTTTGTGAGACAATAAACCCTAATAATTTACCAGAGGTTACTCTGAACACACATTTCTTTGGGTTAAGACGAACCTTATACTCGCGTAATCTAACGAAAATGCGTCTCAACACACTTGGATGCCCTATTCGTGTTTTAGATTTTACTAATATATCATCAACATAATATTTCATGATATCATGTAACATGTCATGGAAGATGACAGTCATTGCTTGTTTATAGGTGGCACCAGCATTTTTCAAGCCGGAAGGCATGACCTTATAACAGAAGGTGCCCCATGGTGTAGTAAATGCCATTTTATGTTGATCTCCTTCAGCAATACGTATTTGATTGTAACCAGAGAATCCATCCATTAAGGAGAGAATTTCATGGCCTGCCGTAGAATCAACAATCATGTCTATATTTGGCAAGGGAAATTCATCTTTGGGACAAGCCTTGTTGATGTCACAGAAGTCTGTGCAGATTCTGATGCCAGGAGTTTTCTTGGCAACGAGAATTATGTTAGATATCCATGCTGAATAATCAATAGGTTTGATAAATTCAGCTTCCAAAAGTTTCTCGAGTTCGGCTTTGACAAGCAATGCAACTTGGGGATGCATTTTGTGTAGTTTTTGCTTTACAGGTTTTGCATCTGGATGTACCACAAGATGGTGTACTACAAGAGATGGGTCCAGGCCTGGCATGTCCTTATACGTCCATGCAAATATATCTTGGAATTCAATAAGGAGTGTTGTGAATTCCATGCATTCTTGGTCAGACAGACTAATGCCAAGTTGTAAAATTTTTGGCTGTTCAGTGGTGCCAATGTTTATGTCTTTTGTTTCTTCTACAAGAATTTTAGATGTATCCTTTTCGGAGAACAATGCTAATGGTTGATGTAGGTCATCAGTGTCGGGTGTTTGTTGGAATTTTTTGACATGTTTATTGGATAGGGTGGCGGTGAGGTTTTGACTATGGGAAATCCTCTATTTGCGCTTTTGATCCCAATTTTCTGAGGGTGAAGGATCTGAATATTTTATCTCTTCGCCAAAATAGGCTGATTCATTTAGATTGATTTCAAATCCTTTTCTATGGTTGGAAGTAGGTATTTGGTCGCGAGTTCCAAGGAATTCTTTGATGGCTTCATCATTTTGGAACATGTCCATGGCTACATGATGTGGTTGGCCATGGTCTATGAGACTCAGATGTGTAGGCTCAAAATTGATGACATTAATAGAGAAATGTTCAAAGGCAAGATGTGTTTTAGTGAGGTCTTCAAAAAGACTACATGGAGACCTAATGTCATTATCAGAACTGGTGTCATCATTGTCACTCGAAATTATTATGGGAGCGACATCAAACACCTTGAAACCTAGACCATGTTTACCGTGATGTTGTGTGCAATTTATAGGGTCTAAATGACCTTGGTCATTTGGACCGAGTCCTTTACCTTGCCATCGCATGTTTTTCATTATTTGGTGAGCTTTGGTAAATTGAGGGGACTCATAACATGGAGAAAAGTCGTCATTATATAACCAAGATCCTGAAGAACTTGGAATATGTTCGTTGTCAAGATGACCAAAATTTTTCGAAACTGACTGACCCATTTGGTACTTGGGATGGATTCTCAGATGTGGAGCGTTAGGTTTGCCATAGCTATGTGGGGATTTGGTGATATAAAAAGAGTCTGCCATCTTTTGAAATTGATATTCACCACATCCCGTGTCAATGATTTTAAATGTGTGAGATGGGGGACCAATAGGTACCTCATGTGGTGGGCAAGTTAGTTTGGTAGTCTTAAAAGATGAAGAAAATAGGTTATATGAAGAAGGGGGTGGATTGAAGGATGAAGGTTGGTTATTCACAGGAGGAGGTATCTTAATAGAGGAGGTGTGGCTGGATGAAGAAGATTGGCTAGGTGAAGAAGAAGATGGTGTGGTGGAAGAATAATTGTTGCTGGAAGAAGAAGCTTGATTAGTGGAAGAAAATGATTGATTAGTGGGAGGAGGACTAGTGGAAGGTGGTTGACTAGCGGATGATAATGGATTGGAAAATGTGTTTTGGTTATGAGATGATGGTTTCAGATTATTGTTAGGGAGTGTATCAAGATCAATGCATGTTTCATTAGGGATTATCTGAGGTGGAGCGTATTTATCTGTTGATGGAAAATAGTGATCATGTCGATACCGTCCTTCGAGGAATCTACAATACTCAAAAGGTTGGGGATCTGCACGTAATGTAAATTCCTTGTCCAAATGAGGAATCTTAATGCATTGGTGGAATGTTGATGGGATGTCTTTCATGGCATGAATCCATGGTCAACCGATAAGAATGTTATATGCAACTTATACATCTACCACATGACAGACCGTGTTTAAGGTGATGGGTCCAACTTGGAGAGTCAACGTGATTGTGCCTTCAGAATTTCTTTCGCTATTATCATACCCACGAATGGTTATGATATTGTTTTGTAAATCATTTTCAGTGTAGCCTAGACAACATAAAAGTTTCATGGAACAAATATTTAATGCCGATCCATTTTCGATTAAGATGTGCTTGATTTTACGTAACCCTCGACGTATAAAGAATGATTATTAGCGATGTTGGGATTAAGCAGGTTAGCAGGACCAAAAGATAAAATAGGATTGGGGACCGTAAGATGTGCTATTAAAGCCTGGAATTATTGTGAATTGATGTCCTCAGGGACACGAGCATTATTCAATGTTTGTATAAGGATGCGTTGTAGTGCGGGAGAAGAATTAAGTAGTTCCATGATTGAAATTTTTGCGGGAGTCTTCTCTAATTGTTTGACAATATTAAATGACGGCATAGGTTGTGGAGAGGAATTTGCGGTGGAATTAGATGGTGGATTAAGAGGTGATGCCGGGGAGGAAATGGTAGATTTTTTTGTTGTAGGGACCCACATTTTTTTCTGTCTAGTTGTAATCGCACAGTCAGTTCTGATCTTTATAGTTGCCACTAAGTCTTGGTCATAATCTATGGTTGAGATGACTGAGTCAAACTTGACATTACTTGACGATTGACCATTATATTTTGAATTGTTATCATGATTAGGGAACATATTTTTGAACATGTGAAGTTTTTCATTAGGTGTTTTTGTCTCAGAAGTATTTTAAACTTCTATGTCTCCACGTTCAATCAGGTCTTGGACGTAATGGCGGAGTTGCATGCATCTATCTATGGAGTGCCCTTTTATGCGATGGTAATCACAATATTCATTGTCTTTATACCAATTTGGTTTGGGTTGTCCTTCTTCAAAGGGTCTGACAATGGGATATGTAATCTTATTAGTATTTGCCAAATGACAAAAGACACTAGAAAGACTTTATTCGAGAGAAGTGAACTCTCTTTGTCAATCCCTAGAAGGAACTTCCTTTCTAGGGATAATGATGGGTTGTTTAGATTTTAATGTGTTGGTGGGATGGTTTTGGACATTTCAGACATGATAGGAATCAGTAATGCCATCGTTGACGATATTTTGATTCCGGTTAAAGAATTTAGATTTGTCCTAGTTTTGAGGAGTGTCTTGATAAGGTTGGTCTATAAAGGGTGCTTTAAGTAAGCCCTTAGAAATGAGGGATTTTTCGATTTGTGTCCCCTTTTTGATAACTTCTTCGAAACTATTCAGAAAATGAATTTGCATGTGGAATGATAATTCGACATTGAGATTAGGGACAAATATGCTAACTAGTTGTCTCTGGGGTACTGAGCAGGGAAATCGGCTTGCAATTCCACGCCATCATTGTAAAAAGGAAGCAAAAATTTTCGTTTGGCCTTTGCCTAGTGTTGCAGAGATCAAACATGGTTATTTCTGAGTCTAGGTTATAGGAAAAATGTTTGACAAATTTCTTCGATAAGTCTACAAATGTCGTGACCGACCCTTTGGGCAGATGGAAAAACCAGTCTAAAGCTTGTCCTCCTAAACTTTGGGGGAATAATCGTAAAAGGTACGTGTCTCGATAGACAACTTCCTGACATTGCATGTAAAATTCCTTGACATGTTCACGGGGGTCACCTTTGCTTTTATATTTATCAAACTTAGGGATTTCAAAGGATGGTGGAAATGGTAATCGTGATATCTCTGTATCAAATGGATAAGGACAAAATTCTTCAAAGTTGAATTGTTTCGATTGTTTTTGCAGTCCCTGAATGGTGTCTTTCATAAGTTTCCATTCTTGTGCAAATAGAGAAGCGGGGGATGGTTTATCAAACATGTCGTGAGTATTAGAATCTAGATTGAGGTCTTTTAATCTTTCAGCTCTAGTCATTTCTTCCTCAAGTTTTTTTATTAAATATTTGATTTTAGTGAATAATTCTTTGGCTGAAGAACCATTTGGATTGTTTAGTATTTCGTTTTAATAACTTGATTCACCATTTTCGATGAGTTTGTTTAAATTTTCCGTCCCGAAGTCAGGGGGTAGTTTTGCCCCCATGGTTAGGATGTGTAACAAATATTCATTTTTGTTTTGTTCTATCACCCTATTGACTTATTCTTGTTCTTCATTGGTGAGTTCTGGTTATGCAACTTCTTCATTGTCATTTTCATGATTGTGACTGCGAGTGAATACCATGATGAAATGTGTCTGATTAAGCTGAAAAATGGGTAGGAATTTAATTAGGGGTGAGGAAATGAGAACTCAATTACTTTGGATTTATCACGAATAAGCTCGTGATGAATGATAGGGAGAGTAACTCAAACAAGTTATCTCAATATGATGATGATGTAACTCGAGATGAGTTACTAGAGGATTTGTTGCACATTGTGTAGATTTGGCTTAAACAAGCTCTGGACTATTGATGGGGGAGAGTAACTTGAATAGGTTAATCATGATATGGTTGTGATATAACTCAAAATGAATTATGAAAGGATTTGTGTTGGCTGTGATTTGGATAAATGTGATGGTGGAAAAAATAATGAGTGAACTCAAACAAGTCACCAAATATTAGTTTTATATAGCTGGAAACAAGCTATGAAGGATGTTTTGACAATTGACAATATGGGGAGTGAATGCTAGTCACTCAATATCAATTGGATATAGCCGAATACAAGCTATGAAAAATGTATTGTTGGATGAGGCAAGCTAATGAAATTGGTGTGATGGTTTGGTCTGTGTTGTTGGATTGTTTGGATGTTTTCGCTTGGTATTTAATTGGTCGAGAACTGATTTTTTTGTGGAACACAACTAGGGTATGAACTTTTACAATGAACACATTGATATCAGCCAAGTTTTATGATAAAACAATGCTAAACTATTTTGTTTTCAAACATCAAGCAATCATGTGGATTCAATTATTTTGGCTTATGAGGTAACTTCTTCAGGAATGATCATTGTTTCATGCAATCATACAAGTATGCTTTGAAATGGTGGATGTAGGCTCTTATTACTCCAAGAAGATGCATCCTCTGATATGCTCTAGTCCTAATATACCTAATTCTGTACGGGGACAGAATTGGTATGGGGAACCCTTAGAGCACTGGAGGAGACTCACCAATTCTTACTTGCATGTTTTAGAGTGAATCACCACATCTAGAACAGGTTTTGTGAAAAGGTGGAAGGTGATGGAGGGATGAATGTGTATGGTGTCCTTATAACTCCCCGAAGATTTATAGGGACGATGCCCAGGCTTTGTTGTTTATAGCTATTTAGGTGTGACTCACATGCGCTGCACGACAGCATTACCTGTAAGTGAAGAGCAGTGGCGAGATAAATACCGAACGCTGTGACGAGACTAGGTCTCAAAGTGTAATGCAGATGTAAATGCTATTGGTGCATGGTAGTCAAGTCCACGTCACCGGTGTAGCTTTGGTGGTGATGAAATCCACCTCGTCTACGTGCAAAAATAATATGATAAAGTGATGAAACACATGGTTCTTTCCAACTTGAAATAAATCAATAGCAGAAAATAATTACGTACTTGAGCATACTTTTTTTTTTGGTTTCAGCAGTTGTCTTTGAATGGTGGTATTTTTGCGGGATTTTTATTGTTTTTGTTTTTGACAATATTCCAGCAATGCGGTTCTACAGAAAACAAATTAGTAGTTATTCTGCAAATGAAATGTTAGAAAAGTGACTGTGGTTGTTTTTGATTTGCCAGATCGCTCAAAGGTGCAGGAAAAGAGCATACACAACCAACGACCAAAAAAATATTAAGAATATGACAAAGGAAAATAATTATTAAAATGACAGTTGGAAAACAAAGCTAGAGGATCCTGCAATGTTAGAACAAAAAACTAAAAAATTGTGACCATTTCTGATTTTCCAGATCGCTCGAAGGCGCAAGAAAAGAGCATATGCGGATACAATTGGAATAATTTTTTTTAAAAAAATGTTAATAATTATTGCAATTAATCATGATTGCGAAATAGCGATAATGATTATTTTCACAAAAAAGAAAAATGATGAAAGAAGAGGGTGAAAACGTTACTTAGAAGTGTTGTCGTGGAAAATTGAAATGTAAGGCAAAAAAATTAAAAATTAAAAAAAAATTGTTGTGTAGAGCTCGAGTGGCCTCATGTTTCTGATTTCCAAGATCACTTTTGAAGTGTGAGGAAAGAGCATACGTGCGAGGTTGTTACGTGAAATAAAATAAAAATAATAATTTAAAAAAAATACTATAATTTTGTTGTTTTTTTGGTTAAAAAGACAGGTGTTAGAAGAAATGAAACCAAAATTTTTCTATAAGTCTAAATCTAAAAATTATTTTTTCATTGCATAGATCTTTTCAATAACTTTCCGTTAAAAAAAATGAAGTCATTCTGAGTTCGGGAGCAAAAGTTATGGCATCTGGAAGATGGGCTACGGTAGCACTCTGAATGAAAATTTTGAACGTGAGAAAAACGTCCCGGAAGCTTGTTTTTTTAATTTTTTGACTTCTGTACTTTACCTGAGAAGCTAAAAATTTGACAGCAAGGTTAAAAAAGAACAATAAACAGAAAGAAAGAGTTAGATCACAAAATGATTGACTAAAATAAAAGAAAAAAATGATTAAATTCCTACAAAGTAGTTATTTTAGCAAAAGTAAATAAATAAATGCATTTTTCAGATTGGTTGTCCCATGACAGTAAAATGATAAACTAATGGCTAGTTCATGTGTTTCTACAGATGATGAGTAAATAGAAAAATCAAAACTGGGAACTAAACACCAAGCCCTGAGGAGATCAAAGACAAGATGAGCTTCAGAGTGTCATTGTTGATATAACCTGCAGATACACCACAAGACACCACACAACAAAAACACTACCCAAAGCATGAAGGTTAACCAAAGAACACCAAAAGGAACAGAAAATGAAATAATAATGAACAATAATAAACAAAGAACAGATAAAACCACTAATTGGGAAATTAATGGTAACAGATCGAAAGTAACCGGGCGTTCCAGAATGTAAGCTATGAAAAATACACTACTAATAAGGAAGTAAAAATACCAATAATCATACCTCCTTCGCATTCTGTAGCAAACCTCAGAATGGGCTAGGAAACTTGGATTGAGCCCTAATTTTGTGATATGTAGGTGCTTTTCTTCAAGACGGAGCAAGACCTTCCTGCAACAACGATCTTCTTACTTTGCACTAGATGGGAAAAAGGATTATGAGGCTATTTTGGCATTAGGACGAGGCAAAAGGACGCTCTTTGCTCGAAGGATGCAAAAGTTTAGATATGGCATGAAAGCTTATTCTCCGTGTGTTTAGAGGGGAGGGGTAAGGTTGTATTTATAGCCTAAGGGAGTGATTAGCTTAGATTAATTTAAGTAATCATGGTTTGAAAATGTGGGTAAGATTAAGTGGGTGGTTTGAAAATGTGGGCAAGATTAAGTGAGTGGTTTGAAAAGGTGGGCAAGATTAGGTAAGTGGGGACCATGAAGAATGGGTGAGGATTTGAATTATATTTTTAATTCATAAGTGGAGGATTTTAGGTGAGTGGGGACCATGAATGGTGGGTGAGGATTTGAATTTGAATTTTTAATTCAATAGTGGAAAAACATGAAGAATAATGACATGTGGTGAGGATTGGATTATTTTTTATATTTTGAAATGGATAATTAATCAAATTATATTTGATTAATTCGAAGTGTATTTTTGTGGGAAATGAGGAAGGGGAATTAATTGATTTAGGATAGATGTGAAATTGGGGTGTCTACAATAACCATTGGCAACATCATGGTGTCAAGCTCAAGGGAGTTCAAAATCTCACCAAGAGATTCTTTTCATTTTGTTTCAATAATGTTGAACATTATAAGGCCATTGTTAACCACCACACCTGGTTCATTAGAAACGTGCTGGTGGTGTTTTCCCATTGGACTGGGGATTTTCAGGTATCTGAATAAGCCAAGCTTAAAATCGTAGTTTGGGTGAAATTTCTTAGGCTACCTCTCCCTTTGCAAGGATTTGTTGAACACTTGATCAAACCCTTGGGTTGACTTATCTATTTAGAATAGCCAAAACAATTTAGTGCTCATCCCTAAATACACGTTTATGTTAAGGTGGATTTATCTAATGAACTTAAAGAATCCATTGATTTTTAGGTTGGTGATACCCGTTTCTCTCAATGGTTCTCTATATCAACTTACCTAATATTTGCTTCCATTGTTAAGTGAAAGACCACATGATTCACAAATTTACTTTAATGGTCTAATCCCACCCTGTAACTCAAAAAAAATATCAACCAATGTTTAAAGCTTCCACTTCCTTGGATGGGTGGACCACGATGACTAATAAATGGGTGTTTCCTATGGCCCTACAAAACCCTCATTTTTGATATCACCCAGTCATTGTTAATGGAGCCAAATCTTCTGTAGCTCCTATCAAACAAGTAGTTCCTTCAATTCTCATGACTACCTTCACTCTCTCTCGCACCCCGCTAGCCACCTCTAGTGTTGTCCCTATGACAACTCCAACTCCATTGGCCACCATGTATCTCTAATTGCTATAAGCACCTTTCATAATAGACAGCCATATTTATCTTGACCGTAAATATTTCCTTAGTTGATTCTGTAGTCCCACACCAATGGAAAAAGGTAAATATGTGCAAGAAAAATGCAAACCTTTATCATTGGAAGATGTTTCCTTGGTTCTTAGTCGAGTCACTTCTTCTCACAACTAGTTTTCTGCCCTCTCCAATCTTGATGATGAGGGATATATGTACCTTGATTCAACCCAATGATTGTGTATTCTTGGAATATACATGGCCTTACTGAATTGACCCGAAGATATTTGTTCATGGAAATTTGTCTATATTTTAAGCATATGAGAATTATGTGTTTACAAGATAAACTTTTTGACTTCTTACTTGACTCTACTGCTTACATCATCTAGCCTAATGTTATTTCCACATGTCTAATTAATATTTTTGGCATGAAGGAGTCATGACTTTGATTTCCCCTGAATTATCCCAACATGTGATCTCCTAGGTTATGACCCCACTCACCGAGTTATGTGGAATATTTTTAAATTTGACATGTGTATCTTGGGTTTAGCTAATATCTCTTGTCCAACGATGTGGTTGAAAGAGATCTATTTTGGCACTATCTTGATGAATCCTTTCCTGATGCTCTTTTGATTTTTTATGGTAACTTTATTATGATTGAGTGCCCGGAGGATAATGCTGATTATTTCCCCATGTGTTGGCATATGGGAGAGGAGGAGGACTGGTTCTATATAAGGCACAAGCTTGGAATTTTTGATCCTAACATACCTTACAAGAGGATCTCCATCTCTGCCTAGCATACTTGGTCTAACTTTAGACATGATCAAGACAAGATTGTGTAATGGCTTTATCGTACCATTATGATAAGTTAAGATTTTTTATTTTGTTATCCTATCTTTCATATACCTATTATTTTTTATATTGTTATCTTATCTTATCATTCCCCCCATATTGTTTGACATTTATTGGTCCAAAACTATAAAAAAGCACAAGTTTAATTCTCAATTCTACTTAAATATTGTGCACCTTAAGCATGCTCAGACTGTATCCCATATCGAAAGAATTTAGAATTTGGTTCCTCACTCTGTTGACAGGGAGGGCTAGATTGATGGTAGAATGACTCCATCAAGAGAACTAACACCTTCCATCATATTTATGGCAAGATAGCTATTATTTTTAGGTAGAAAATGCATGGGGATTCATATTATAAGTGTCAATGCGTCTCATAAGATCTTAGTGTCGCTCCTTTTAATCATTCCCTATAGCTCCAAAATGCCCATTGGAGGCACAAATTTAAGGTGGAAGAATATTACAAAGTATGTGGCGTTCATTTGCGTGCTCACCTACATTGGCTCAAAATAGGTGACAAAGCTTCTAAAGAATTATTTTATGTGCTTCACTCCTGATTTAACAAAAATATAATTTTTATGAAACCCTAATTGCAAAGTAACTGATAGAAACAATTAAGTACATATGATATGATGTAATATGAAACAAGACATAAGAAAGTAAATATGACACCCTAAGCACAATGGAGAGTGAAAATGACTTAGTTGATTTATGCCTGATCTGGGGTTGGTGCAGACTGGGAATAATATTGAATAGAAGGTGAACTATTTTATCAAGGCTTAGAATAAATCCTGAATTGTAGGAATAAGGATAGACTAGGGCACTTGGATTGGGGAGATGGCGTCTGGGTGCCATAGACCTCTACTAGGCACTCGTCACTGCAGAAATGCTCAAAACTTGATTTTTACAGTGTCGCACAAGTGTCACTAATATTCTTTATTGGTCACTTGTATGTCACACTTTGATCGTGGAGTTACTTATAACCTACAAAATAGAATCTCAGTTGCAAAACCCACAAAATCTCATCAAATCCAAAAAATAAAGATGCAATATGGGGAATCAAACTGACCTCGGTGGTCACCTAATAGAGTGAACTTACGACTGAGTGATGCACTACATCTCATAATCCATGTAGTTCTTGTGAGTGTGTGAGGATTGTGTCCTAGGATGTCATAATGTAAGTTGCACTTGATAGCAGGATAGATCTAGAATGTAGCAATGTGTGGATGAAAAAATGAACTTCCCCTTCCTATGCAGTGTGTGCAGAAAATGCAGTCCCTTGTCCCTTGTATGGATGCTAGATGGATGCTTTGAAGTTGTTTAGATTCCTTTTGGATGCAATATTAAGTGATAGTAGTAATTCTTAGAGCTTGGTCTCTTATTTTGAATACATAACTATGCATTTATATGATTCTTGTTGATGGCGAATCGCAGCACCCCTGGGACTATGCAACACGATGGGTTGAGAATCTCAATGCGATTGCACAACATGGAGCTTTTCCCAAGTGTGGGACCTCGCGAAATCGGAAAAGCTCTCCGGATGAAGGCCGGCTCCTATTCCTCTATTCAGATGCACCAATAAAATGCAGAGGTTTACCCAAAAAACTTAATCTAACTACCAAGGAGACAGGGAGAGAGAAATGCATAAAAATAAACCTAATCTAAGGAGGGTGATGCACCGAGGAATGAAGAACAACTGTCTTGCCAATAAACACAAACTATTAAAATGCGATGCAAGATCATGCAAAGATAACAGATTTGCAGTGAAAGATCAAGAAGATGCAAATAAACATAGAGAGGGTTGATAATCATCCACAGACATGCATTATTTGCTCCAAATATTGATACAATACACCACAAAATGCCAAGAGACAAGGTTGCATTACAGTTTTAGATAGGAGGTTTGAACTCCACAGATTCACCTGCCAAAGAGAAGAAGGGAGGGGCAAAACAAGAATGTACAACCTTTTTTAAGAATCCCCTCCTTACAATTTATAGGAAGAATGAGAGAGAAAAGAGAGAGAAAATTGAAATCTGCCCCAACCACCTCTAGAATGCACTTAACTATCTCATTATGGTGGTAGGTGAGAACCCCAGTGAACCCAAAAGTGGTGAACTGTATTTTGAAATTTTAAGAATTTTTTCTCACCCAATTAAAGATATCCAGTTGTAGTTGGATAGAGGACCTTGTAAGCTTTCCAAAAATTCCAACCTTTCATGAATCCAAGCTCCCAGTCAAAATTTATGGCCATTTGAATATCTGCGCCAGGGTCTGCTTCCTGTCAGCACTCAAAATGCAGCGCCTCCTGAAGGTGCGCCAAGGGCGCATCCGTGTGTGTGTCAATATCCTCTTACGTGCGTTAAGGTACAATTTCTACCCTATTGATACTCTGTGTCATGCACCATTTCCATGCGCCAAGGGCGCATGCATTACCCTGTCGACACTCATTTCGATGCGGCACTTCTGTGCGCCTTGGATGCACCGTTTCCTCTGTCGAAACTCTGTGTCGTGCACCCATTCTGTGTGCCTATTCTGTGTGCCTTGGGTGCACCATTTCCTCTATCGACACTCTGTGTCATGCACCCATTTCTGTGCGCCAAGGGCGTATGCATTACCCTATCGACACTCATTTCCATGCGCCACTTCTGTGCGCCTTGGGCGCACCGTTTCCTCTATCGACACTCTGTGTCATGCGCACATTCATTGCCCTTGGGCGCACCATTTCCTCTGTCGACACTCTGTGTCATGTGCCCATTCTGTGCGCCTTGGGCGCACCTTTTTCCCTGTCGACATCCCGTGTCATGCGCCCATTCTATGCACCTTGGGCGCACCGTTTCCTCTATCGACACTCTGTGTCGTGCGCCCATTCTGTGCGCCTTGGGCCCACCATTTCCTCTGTCAACACTCTGTGTCGTTCGCCCATTCTATGCGCCTTGGGCATGTCAGGGATTTGAGCTTCTTTGATTTCTCCATTATCCTGCTTGTCTATATCTACCTGGGGAAAAGATATATACAACAATTTGGTGACTCAATGGGATCACCTGCCTGCTAGGTGGAAGATCAGTGGCCTTTTAGCAATCCATTGGGCATGGAGTCATAAGCAATAACATGAAACCAACCTGATATCTGATCCTGAACCTGATACCGCAACTTCTTCTCTGACAGCATTCTGAATTGTAGAAATCAACTTGAGAGCAACAAAACCTGTGTCGGAGCACTTAGGGAAAGAAAAACCTAACTACCACAAGACAATGTGCATACGCACTTAGAGAAATTGAAATCTAGGCTAATATTTACAAGGGTAAACCCTTTTCTTTTAGTAGCAATGTTTAAGATGGATTCCGTTAACCGGAATCGAGAATTCTCCTCCATCCAAAGTAGACAATTGGAAGGCATTACTACTTTTACATCCCGTGACCATGTAGGGGCCACTCCAAATGGCATCAAACTTGGAATGCCTTCCTGGTTTTTCCCGATCTGCATCCCATTTTAGAACTAGGTCTCCTTCCTGGAAGGTCCTTGCTCTTGCTTTCCTATCAAACCATCTTTTTACTAAGGCCTGATCTTTCTCAATTATTTGAACTGCATGTTCTCTAACTTCTTCCAATTCCATCAACTCTGCATACCTAGCCTCCATTGTTTCAAACTCAGCCAACTCCAACTGCTTCATGAACCCCAATGTAGGCAGTTCTAATGATATAGGCAGTACTGCCTCTTTTCCATAGACCAACTTGTAAGGGGAATTACCTGTAGACCTCTTTGGTGTTATTCTGTCAGCCCATAATGCTGATTTTAGCTTGGTATGCCATGTTCTTTGATTTTCGTCCAGAGTCCTCCTGATGATTCTTAGCAAATTTTTGTTCATAGACTCTGCCTGTCCATTACCCTGCAGGTAATAATTTGAATAGGTGCTCAAATAGATTCCATTCTTGACAGCCCATTCTGTAATCTTGGAACCTATAAATGCCAATGCATTGTCTGATATGATAGTGGCCGGCACACTGAACCTGGTCACTATTCCTTCATAAAAGTCTAGTATGTTAGACTCATTTGCTTCCTTGAGTGCTACTGCTTTGGTCCACTTGGTGAAATAGTCCGTTGCCATGAGAATCCACTTGTGGCCTTGGCTTGAGTTTGGATTGATGACCCCAATGAAGTCCAATCCCCATTGCATAAATGGTTGGTCAACCAAAATTGGGTGCAATGGAAGCGTTGCTAGTCTTTCTTTGCCTGTGAAGAGTGCACATTTCTTGCACTTTCTTATCCATGTATAGCAGTCACTGAAGATTTTCGGCCAATAATACCCTGCCTTCATTATCTTGAGAGTTGTTACTCGTGGAGCGAAATTTCCTCCAGAATCTCCATAGTGAAAATCTCGTAACACCCTCTCAATTTGACCTGTCACAATGCACCTCAATAGAACTCCATTGATGTCTTTCTTAAACAAAACACCACCAATAAGCACATATGGAATGGCTTGTAATCTGAAGTATCTCCTCCTTGCTTTTCTCATTTCTGGAGGGCATAGGCCTGTCTGTAGGAAGTGTATCACATTCTGAGTCCAACAGGGAGTGGGCACATCATCATTTTCTTGTTCTTGGTTATCCTGTAGTACCAGGACAACCTCTTTTTCATCACCTACTTCAAATTATTGACTCAAGGCTAGCTTCTCACATAGTCCCTTCCCACGTACTAGTTTGGTGACCTTGATCTCGATGTCATATTCCATGACACGAGTTATCCATCCTGCACGTTTCTCATTCAGATCCTTGTTTAGAAGGAAGTCCCTGACTCCCGCATGAGAGACCAATAATTGGATCTTGTTGTTTGAGACTAGGTGCTTGAATTTCTTTAAGCTCCTGATTACTGCAAGGACATGCTTTTCAATGAAAGAGTACCTAGTTTCGTATTCCTCCAAGCCTTGACTGAAGAAAGCAACTGGTTGTTCTAATCCTCCTTTATTTTGTTGTACCAGGATTGCAGAAATCATGTCCCCACCACCAAAGGAATATAGCACGAAGTCCTTGGAGAAGTCTGGATTGACGAGATTCGGAGCTTGAGATATAGCCTCTTTTATTGCCTCAAAACTTGCCTTGCCTTCAGATGTCCACTTAAATACCATACTCTTCTTTAACATCAATGTTATTGGCTTCACAAGAGCAGCAAAATTTGGAACAAATCTGCGGACAAAATTGATCCTTCCCAAGAAGCTTTGAAGAGCCTTCTTGTGACTTGGCAATGGTAATGCTCAAATTGCTTCAACTCTTTCTGGGTCAATCATCAATCCCTCCTTTGAAACAATATGGCCTCGAAGTTTTCCCTCGTGAGCCAAAAATATGCATTTTTTGGGATTCAATGATACCCCAAATCTTCTACACCTTTGAAATACTTGCCTCAAATGACAGAGGTGATCCACTGCATTTTTTGAGAATACAGTGATGTCGTCAAGATATATCAGAACTATTTTATTGATCAACCCCTTAAATGCCATATCCATTGCCCTTTGGAAAGTGGCTCCAACATTTGATAGCCCAAATGGCATTGTTTTGTTGGCATAGGTCCCCCATTTGGTGGTGAAAGCCGTCTTGAATTGGTCATCTTCTTTCACCATTACCTGATTGTACCCTGAGTAGCCATCTAGGAGAGAGAATCTCTCTGAACCAGATACTACTTGCAATATTTGTTCCATTGAAGGAAGTGGGTAATGATCTTTGAGAGATGCCTTGTTTAGGTCTCGAAAATCCACACACAACCTGATTTCTCCACTCTTCTTCCTGACCGGAACCAAGTTTGTAACCCATCTTGAGTGCTTGATCGGGAATATAATTCTTTCCTCTATTAGCTTATTTAGCTCTTTCTTCATTAGAGGCTCAATGTGAGGGTTGACCAGTCTCTGCTTCTGCCTGATGGGCTTAGCATCTGGATCCAATTCTATGGTATGTTGTGCCAAATTTGGATCGAATCCTCCTAAGTCTTCATAGCTCCAAGCGAAGACATCTAGAAATTCTTGGCAAAGTTGTATGAAATCTGATTTCTCCTGTTCAGTGGCCACTTTGCCAATTTGAAGTGTTTTGCCTTCCCCAACCGGAATTGGCTCTGAATCTTCTCTCTTGACCTGTATGTTTGCCTTTTCCTTACGAAACTGGTCGTTAGGGTTGAAGATAAACTCCAATGTTACTAAACCCTTAGGAAGCTTGTTTGTCCGCAGCTGTACTACTTGATCCCCATACTGCTGCTCTAATCTGTCTTGATTCCTAGCTGAAAATTCAGCCTCTTCTTGTAAGAAATTGACGATCTGTTGATCGTTCTCAAACACCTGCCAGCTTGTGTTATTATCTGGAACTGCTGGCCTCACAATCACATGGATATGTGGCTATGTTCTTTCCCTTCTGATGTTGTCAACCACATCAAACGTTGCTCCAACTGCTGCGAGCCTATCTGCGGCTTCATTTTTCTTCCTGGGTATGGATACAATGTTGAAAGCTTCGAAATCCTCAATGAGGTCCCATAGCCTATTCTTGTAGCTCTTTAGCGAGTCGTTCTTTGTAGCATGTTGTCCCCTAACTTGGTTGACGATTAGCTCGCTATCTCTAAACACCTGCAAGTTCTTTATGCCCCTTTTCCTGGCCCAATGAATTCCATGAATCAATGCTTCGTATTCAGCCGTGTTGTTCGAACAGGAAAACTGGAAACGAAAAGCTGAAAAATATTTGATGTCTTGTGGTGAAATCAACATTGCACCACCTCCAGCACCTTGTCTGCTTCTAGAACCATCGAAAAATAATTTCCAAACTTTTTTTTCATCCTTTTGTTCAGGCTGAATGATGTCGGGAATGGGTGAATTTTCTTCGTGTATACAATACACGCCCAATTCAGATTCTTCAGTTTCCTTGTATGGGTCAAATTCATGACTCTTGTTTGCCCATTCATCCAAAGTTAAATCAGGAATTCCCTCGACCTTAGTACCTGTTTCTAGACACTTGAACACTCCTCCTGATCAAAAGCCGAGCAATTTGCATTGATAGGATTTGGTACATGAGGCTCAATATGGAAATTGGCAATTGGTTCTGACCTGATTATTTCTTTGGCTCCATACCTTATCCTAAAAATCATGTGTGACCAATCTGTAGATAAATATCCACCGATTTTTGCAGTGAAGTCTCTTGATAGACACAACGCAAAGAGTGGCGGAAGGTCAATCACAGACACATCTTGCAGAACCGTAACATTAGGACAGGAATGTAGTGTTAGGCTTAACTCCTTGATGACTCCAATAGTTCCTACTACCGTTCCATCTAGCTGTACTACTCCTTTCAGCACTGGCTCATATTTCAAACCCAGCTGATCCGCTATTTGCTTCGGCATCACTGAACTACTTGCCCCAGAATCAATCATGCAATTGTGTACTAATTTATCCCCGATGATTAATGAAATATAGAATGGAGGGGGTTTCAAAACTTTACCTTGTTGTCCTCCATGATTCCCTTCAGGCTGAGTAGCATTCGTGAGGACCTTCTCTTGCATATGGGCCTGCTGGTTCGAAGTTGACCAATTCTTCATGGCAGCTTGTAAAAGATCTCTTTGTCCTGATATCGCCAGTGATTCCCACATGGAAATGTTCACACGTGTCTTCTTCATTTGATTGATGATGTTGAAAGGGGATGATCTGTCTTTTTGCTGTCCCTTACTTGGTGTAACCTTTTCTAGAGCTTGAACAGGCACATGTGTTACTACAACATGTACGTTAGGCTGATTTTGCACATTTGGAACTGCATTTGGTCTACTGACCCCCTTGTTGTGTAGGAGTGGGCTGAGAAACAACTGGATTAGATGCTTGCCCCTCTTCTATGATTCTCTTCTTTGACCATAGTGTTGACAACCACGCCTTAAAAAGGCTGTTGGTTAACTCCACATAAGTCTTCTGTTTGCCAATTCGCCAACACGGTTTCTATTGGAGGTGCTTCTTGTTGTGTTTCTTACTATTGATTCCCTTCTTGGCTTGGTTCTTGAGACACACCAATGGTTTGCACCATCAAGGCTTGATTTACTGCACCATTGAAACATGTTGACTGATTGTGAGGTAGATTGCAAGGGTAACACCAGTCGTACTCCTGTGCAAGGTTGTTTTGTGTTGGAACCAAGGCTCTTGAGGATGTCATTGCATTTGGATCATACGGTCAAAATGGCATGGCAGCTTGAGGTTGTCCCTTGTTTTGGTTTTGATTTGCAGCCTGAGCTAGTGGTCTATTTTGTTGGTATGGGGGCCTAGCCTGGTACTGCACTTGAGGCTGATACGGTCTAACACTTTGAGCTTGTTGTCTTTTGATAGTCACCAGCTCATTTCCCAGGTTTTGCATCTATTTCATAACCTCCTGCAATTCCTTTGAAGTATTTGAAGAGGTCGATGCCTCATTATTGCTTTGATTTCTAGGAGTTGGAATGGGATTCAACTCTGGTGCCTGATTGGTTGTAGGATTTCCCATATCCAGATAGAGAGGCATTGGTGGCCTTGGTGCAAGTTTGCCAGCTTGGATCAAACAATTCTCTTCTCTGATAGTTGTGTCATAGGCCCCTGGCAGTGTTGTCCCTCCTATTGATTGGATCATCATGGATATGTCTGAATTTATAACCTTTACGAAATAAAGTAATGCGCCTTCTGCAGTTGGTCTAATAGCTATTGGAATCCTGTCCCATGTTCATTGGAATCTGAACTTGAAATCTGTCATTTGTTCGTTAGGAGCTCTTTTTATCGTCGTCAGTTGTTCCAATAAAGACAAATTGTCTACCCTCTCCCCAAATTGGTTGCAAAGAGTTGAAGAAAGTTGGTTTCAATTCGTAATAAACCCTATTGCTAGGCTCCTAAACCATTGTAAGGCTTTACCTTTAAAATATGAAGCCAACAACTTGACTGCAACATCCATTTCATTTATTTCATGGATTGCACATGCATTGGAAATATCCTGGATGTGGTCAATAGAAGTAGTATGATTTTCTCCTGTGAAATAGGGGATATTCTTTAGCGCTGCAACCGGAACCTAATTCTGAGCATTCAGGGCGAGTGGACTACTACCTGTGAAATGGACAAAGGGATTCAGTGGTAGATGTGCCATTATGATTGGCCTGAGAACTCTGGTTGATGCGAGAAAAGGTCTACCAGGTGGAGGTGTACACAAAGTCCGGTTAGGTGGAGATGGTGATCTTTTTGGTCCTCTTCCTCTCCTTCCTCTTCCTGGTGATAGTTTCAAGTAGAAAAATAGCCCCTCTTCTCGAGTATCAAACCTAGTTGGAATGATTCTCATGTGCCTGGGAAACTTTTGTTGCTCAATACACCGCTGAATTCTATCCCTTCAGAGTCGCCAGATGTGTTAGAGAACGAGCCTCAAAAGGCTGGATTCTGCCAAGTTTATACACCAAACTTGACAATATTAAAAAAAGAATTTAAAACTTTGAAGGACCCAGAAGATACATTTCTTAAATTCAGTTATCGGGTCTTATTGTGCAGCTTCTAATCCCTAAAAGGTACAAGTGAAACTCAGGTCATGCAAGGCAACTTACAAAACCTGAAATACAACGTGTCAGAACTTGGGACATGCTCAACACCTGGGAAAACCTAAAATACTAAAAAATATGCAATTTTGAAATTCAAAATCTCAAAAAGCTAAGAATACCGTTTTGAATATTATCCTCCAATCTATCAACTACTGAAATTTTGACTTGTTTTGAGCAAGTTAAGCCCTTGAAAATTGATTTCGAAGTTCAACCTAAAAGGTGAAAAAATCCAAAATTGTAAAACTTGCAATTTCTAAGTCCAAATTTCTTGAAAATTCCTTCAAATCTTGTGGAATGACCTCTTGGTCCCACCGTGCATGCTAAAACTATTTATGACAAATAACAGCACCCCTAAAATTCTGCAACTCAATGGGTTGAGACTCTCAGTGTGATTGCATAACATGGAACTTTTTCCAAATGTGGGACCTTGCGAATCAGGAAATCTCTTCGGATGAAGGCTGGTTCCTATTCCTCTGTTCATATGCACACATAAAAATGTAGAGGGTTTACTCAAAAACCTAATCTAACTTGCCAAGGAGATAGGCTATGAAGATGCATAAAAATAAACCTAGACTAACAAAGGTGATGCACCGAGGAATGAAGAACACATGTCTTGCCAATAAACACAAACCATTAAAATGTAATTCAAGATCATGCACAAATAACCAAATTTGTAGTGAAATATCAGGAGGATGCAAATGAACACAGAGAGGATTGAGAATCATCCACAGACATGCATTATTTGCTACAAAGATTGATACAATACACTACAAAATGCCAAGAGGCAAAGTTTCATTATAGTTTTATATGGGGGGACATTATTGTTTTTCCCCTCCCTTCTTCTCTTTGGAAGGAAAATTTGTGGAGTTCAATCCTCCCATCTAAAACTGTAATGCAAGTTTTCCTCTTGGCATTTTGTACTGTATTGTATCAATCTTTGGAGCAAATAATGCATGTCTGTGGATGATTCTCAACCCTCTCTATGTTAATTTGCATCCTCCTAATCTTTCATTGCAAATTTGGTTATCTGTGCATGATCTTGCATTGCATTTTAATGGTTTGTGTTTATTGGCAAGACAGGTGTTCTTCATTCCTTGGTGCATCGCCTTTGTTAGTGTAGGTTTATTTTTATGCATCTTCTTACCCTGTATCCTTGGTCAAGTTAGATTAGGTTTTTGAGTAAACCCTCTACATTTTTATGTGTGCATCTGAATAGAGGAATAGGAACCGGCCTTCATCCAGAGAGGTTTCCCAATTCGCAATGTCCCACACTTGGGAAAAGCTCCATGTTATGCAATCGCACTGAGATTCTCAACCCATCGAGTTGCAGACTTTCAAGGGTGTTGTGATTTTCCATCAATAGTAAGATGATCCTTGTTAAGTATTAAGGATGAACCTACAAAATAAGATCGAGAGAGTCATCAAATTCTTATATATGAAAAATATGAGTAATGTATTTATAAGTATGTGAAAGTGTCAAAAGATAGTAAAAAAGGAGAGTGTACACCTGAAGTATATTAGTGTAAAGGATAAAAATATGTCTTGAAATGTTATCAAGGGAATTTTTTTTGCGCGAACTCATGTCAAGTGCGATGTTTTTCGACAATCTCATGCCGAAAGTGAATTTTTTAGCCAATCTCATGCTAAATGTTATTTTTCGGTTGATCTCATGCTAAATGAGATTTTTTTAGGTGATCTCATGCCATGGGATAAGAGTGTTGGGAAGAGAGGTATAGATTTTTTTTCCTTCCAGTATGCTTCTTGTATAAGCGCCACTACAGATGGTACATCCCATTTTTTTCTAATTTGTTCTGATTAGTCCCGATTGGAATTGAAATGTATTGATAACCTAAATTATGTACTAGTGGTAAGTGCTTTCTACTGTTATAAATGTTATGAAAGTTGCTAGAGATCATGTTGAACTATGAAAATGACTATTTCTACTCCCATGACATTAACACCCAAGGGAGGAAACAAATGCAAGTTCCATTTACTACTCTTTGGTAGTTGTAGACGTTAATTCATTGACACTTTGAAGGTATTACCCAGTACCAGTGTCAAAAGATTACTCAAAAGATAAAAGAGACCCAAAAGGAGTGAAGTAAGATTACTAACTAAGGGGGCTCCCTATCTCTTGGCCATGTTAATTTGGGCATTGATGTCTTATCTGGGTGCTATTTTATGAAGCCTTCACCATATATATTCCCAAAAATCTATTTTTAGCATTTAGGTCTGTCATTCTACCCTTTATGGGGGTGCTTGGGCCAAATACTAGAGTTCTCGCAGGTACTAGTTGTCAAACTAGTCGGGGCATCTTGATGCCTTTTTACACAATCCCATGTAAATTTTTGTGATGATTTCTAGGACCATTTGAGCATGTACCCAAGTGTGTGATTTTGGTGGTCTAGCCTCTTCCCCCGTTAGTTACAAAATTAGATCAATAGAACCATATAAATAACATAAATTATGAGACAATAATGAGTGAATAAACACTAGTCATGTACTATCATCCACCTAGAATAACATCCATCAAGTGGAATATAGAGCTCATTTTGGATCCATCTAGATTCATCACAAGGGACAAGACTTGTTCATTTGCATCACACAAACATAGGAGGGAATTTATTCTATGGGTCCATCCATCATGTGTTGTAACATTTTGTCTACAGCATATTTTTATCTCGCTACTTGTAAGAAAGTGACACTAACACAAGAGCCCCTAGAGTATGATTCACACAAACAGTAATTAGAGTCTTGTATTTGGGTATGAAATGTAGAGCAAAATGCTACAGTTAGTAAGTCCAGGAATGTAAAAAGCCGCTGTAAAGGACAGTCTGACCCCATCATTTGCAGGAAAAGATTTTTAAAGGTTTGATGCTTGTCTTGGGATGATATGTAGGAGCTGATATTTCATTGGCTTACTCATTGGATACATTGAACATAGAGAAATTAATTGGAACATGTGAGAGCCATAGTGCGGAGTTTGCTATCAATCTCACTCCAACCATGTAGAGATAGTTTTTGGACAATCCTACACAGCCAACAGGGTGCCCAGATCTCAGACTATTGGGTGCCTACAGGTGACCTGATTACTCTCCTAGGCACCCAATCCATTCAAACATATCACCATCTATCTTTTTTGGTACGTACCTGATTAATATTCATGTTGTGCTTCCAAAATATTCTGAGGTTAGTTTCAAGTATCTTTTCCGGATTGAGTGTGTGATTATCAGACTACTGCACTTCTTTAACCTTATTACACATTAGAGGTTTCTGTGCCTGTCATTATGCCAGTATTACTTGCATCACTCTCCATAGACTTGGATTTACTTAATTTTATGACTATTTTTACCCCTAGGATTTTAGTTCCTATTTTAGTATAACTTAATAGGAACTCAAATTTTACTGTCTAATGCTGAGCACTAGTGTCCACTGCTGTGTGTGAGGTCCTAAGTCTATATTCTCGAGCATTTTTGTGACTGTAATGTCCTATTTGCTCATGTATATAGTGTTGGTCTATTTAATTTAGTCTCTGAACTTTTATAGGGGTGATTTGATTCACCCAATAGTATGCCCCCCTCATTTGGTGTGCATGCAATGAATGTAAGAGAGTGTGTTCCCAAAAGAGATGGCCTTGATTTGATATGCATATATAAAGTGGATACCTGCACAGGGTAGGGAATGTGCATGGTCAGAACACCAAGGAACATGCAAAACTAGATAGGCTAGTAAACACATGTGTAGTGTAATAAAAGCTAGTATGCATACAGAACATAATGTAAGAAGAAAGTGGGAAAATAAGATAAACTATGAGAGGTGAGTTTCAAACATGGGACATTGCTCACAATGTCAGAAGAGAAGCAAAGTTGAAGCAATCCAAAAACGCAACAATTATGCACACAAGACATAGGGCACTAGCCCGCAAAGAGTAGGATACAATAATAAAATAATGTCAAGCAAAATGTAATCAGACAACCATGATGGTTGTATGTAATCTTACAAGGAAAATGTTATACATGCAGCACCCGTTAGCATGTTATCAAATATAGAGTGTATCATAGCGTGTAGTAGATCAATGGCAAGTTATAGTGCTAGAAAGAAGTAATAGTAGATGATGAAAAAATAGAACATGTAGTGTGTGGGAATATAAATGTAGATTCCCCCAGGAGCCTCAGTGGGACTGGTAAAAGGTACAGTGCTAAAAAATCATTACAACATGTAAAGATCTGTAAGAAGTATGCACTCAAAGATAAAGACTAAATGAACGCGCATGTGTATAAAGAGAATTTTATTGACATAGTAAGTATCTATCTAGCATGGAAAACAAAGTGTACATGTAAGTAGAATAAGCAAAACAAGAATATGTGTAACCAAAATATGCAAATGATGTATGAATGATGTGATGGTATGCAAGATGTGAATGTGATAGGAGCAGTGTGCCCACCAACGGATGTGAAGTGAGTATGAGATGAGCTTCATTTTATAATAGACCCCTCAACAATCAATAATGAACCATAGAAAAAGAGTGCGTCATCAGGAAATGGTTTGAAAGAGATGCTAGAAAGATACATCATAAAGCATAGAGCATGAAAAGAGAATTTAGTGAGGTTCATTTTAATTTTAGACCCTCAACAGTCAAGTATGAACTGTGGAACTAGAGTGTGTCATAGGTTAGTAAATGTGCTTACACATAATAACATTTTAGATGCATTACATTGAGTGGGTTCTTAAGTGGCTTACTAAGGAGTGTAGCTAGATGATAAAAACCACCCCAAGCTTGTCAGTGGTGACTTAAGTGCCGAGCCAATTGGGTTTAAATTTACCTTTTTCTTTCTTTCTTTTGTAACCTTTTAGAAGAGCTTTTTCATGATTTTTCCTTCAATAAAATATCCCCAATATTGAATTTGCGTTAGAGGACCTTGTTATTGTAAGATGGCACAATGCATGATTAATATATGTGGAGATGTTATAGAGCTTGTACACCGCGAGAATCAAGCATCTCTAGTTCATGGAGTCGGTTTTCACGATATTTAGTGTCTTTGAGAATTCCTTTAAGGGATACCCATAAGGAGGGTATTTTGAGCTCTAAGGGTATGACTTCCTCAGTGCCTTAAACTAGTGAAAAGTGGGTAACATTGTTGGGAGTGCACACACTGGTGCAGTAAGCCTAAAGAGTGTACAACATTGAATTGTGTCAATTGTCACCACTAGTATCGACGATATTTCGTAAGATTTTGACGATGGTTTTATTAGTGGCTTCGACTTGGCCATTTCCCTATGGATAACAAGGAGTGGAAAAAAAATTCTTTCCTTGTTGGGAAAGAAGTCGATGATTGTGACATGATACTTGGACTTAATTAGATTCGTAGGTGTCAATACATTATCTCTATGAATCATTTGCGACTTAAATTCATTCATAACAATCAATTTATCTCTATTGACGGTGTACCTTCCTCTCTTCCATGGTATTCTCATTCTCGAGCATCGATTCACACATCTCCCACTTCATATAGCACATCATAATCTATGTTACTAAAATCACAATCTACTCCTATTTCACCTACTCATACACCTTCTATGCAACCTCAGCACTCCACTAGTCCTACACATCGGTATAGGCCTATTCTTAGGATAATTACTGCATCTCAATGTAGGTCACCACATCATTTCATTCCATGCAGGTGTCCATCACCTCCACATTTAGTTTCATGTAGATCTCCGTCACCTACACATTTTATTCCACCTAAGTGGTCATCATATATTCATCCATTACATGTGTATAAACTTCACTCACCCACACAACATTTACCTATTATACCACCATTACTAGAACATGGTCATACAATTTTTTCATCACATGCATCAGATGGATGACCTTCATCCTGAACTGTTAGTGGCTATTTCATTCACTTACACACACTTGGGGGCATAGAATTCACACATACCCCACCATCTTAGCATCAAACTATCTCTAATACTAGCATCGTCATTACCCATTTACACACTCTTGTGCTTCAGTTCACATTTGAATGTTGAGGGAATCCTACACATGAACCCCACACACTACACAATAGATACTACACTTTGTGACTCTTCATACATATCACATCATATGTCTTACATTTTACACCATACACTCTACATTTAGTCTACATCATTTCACCATTTACACGTCTATACATCATACATCATATTAGTCTTCATCATACATATGTTACATTCCTGTCATCTAAGAATCTTACATCACATACTCCTTATTTTACATAATATATAACATTCTTACATTACATACTATACATCACACATTACACATCACATGGTTGTCTTTAATCATCACATATCCTACATATTCTTCTACGCACTGCACTCACTACCCTATGACGTACTCTAGTTCCTCAATCCTTACTCGACTGCTGAGGGTTTTACTAATCAAATGGACCTTATCATACACACATGTTCATTATTCAACCTTCCATCATGTGAAATTCCTAGGTTAGTGACATAAGCTTTAGGCTAAATGGTCACTTCTTCCTTTATCTTGTAGTGGTATACACTTTAGGATACATAAACATTCCCTCTATTCACCTAGTAGTGATATACACTTTACGCTACATCATCACTCTTTTGATCATATTATCATCATATACGCTTCAGCTATAGGGTCACGTGCACATCATTTCTTTGTCACATATTATCAACAACACACATACACACTCATCACAGTGTGTTATACACCACAAATTATTCACACATTTCCCGATGACACCCTCTTGTTTACGGTTCATTCTTGACTGTTGAGGGGGAAAACCAAATGAACCTCACTGCATATAACTCTATTCACTCATGGGGGCACGCGGCTCCTATAATCAATCTTGCATTCCACTCCATCCATCCACAACACGTTGCATATCTTGGTTGCTTTTACTCTTGCTTATATTTTCACGTATATATTCACTTTATCACACATGCTAGCTAGATATATTGTATGTCATTATCTTTACCATCCACACATGCACGTTCATGTATTTTGTAAGTTGTGATCATAGATACATGTCTCTTCCACGCAACATGGATGTTTTCCTTCTACCACTCCTACAATGGTTTCTGGGGGCATCCACATTCGTCTCTTCCAGGTGCTATTGTTTCATTTTATACTTTGAACTTTACATTATTTGGCTATAAATGTTTTTGAAATACTGGTTATCTTTCTAACATGCTAATGGGTGCTTCATATGCAACATTTTTTTGCAAGATTACTTTCTTCCATGGCCATCTGTTTGTTTTAATTCTATTACTTGTGTATTGTTTTCTCCTGTATGCGGGAATGACCCTTTGTTTGGTGTTCCCACTTGGTTGCTATATGCGGCCATTGCGGCCTTGAGTGTCTTACGACATCATGAGTGATGTCCCATGTTTGTAACCCGTTTGGTGGTCTATGATTTGTCTTCTTGCATGTTTAGTAGATTTCTAGCTTCTACATTGTTTGGTTGATTACACTTGTCTTTTACATACATGTTTATTCGTACTGAAAATTGTTTCTAGTCACTTGATTATGTGTACCTTGGTCTTACCAAGCACATTCCCTTCCCCCTAAAAACCACAGTTCAATTCACATGGTCAGTCCTCTTTTGGGGCCACATTATCCTATCCGTGACATCAGATACACCCCTAAAGATGGGGACATTATTTGGAGTTTTACACACTATTCAATGCTTTCTATCGGTACAGTTCAATTTAGTTTCTGCCCTCAACATTATGGGTTATACAGTGAGTGGGTTCAAATGAGTCTATGAATCCCGTAAAAAGTGGATTTTATAGGATATGTATTCCTTAGAATTCTGGGGAAGAGTTACAGGTTATAGGATTTAATGGATTTCCTCTCTTCACACATCTTTAGGTAAATGGTGCACTTCTTAGCTCAACCAATCCACCCATCTTGTATATAACATGTTCATAATCAACCTTTCCATCACCCTTTATGTTAGGTATACACCTATCTCTGCTTTAGTGTAAGCTTTAAGATTGATTTACGGTCTTAGAAGAACTGGAAAATGCTTCAAGCCTCAATCTCCCATGTACTCACCTTATTTTTCTTTTACACAATCGTTTACTTACTAGTTATCCTCCTCAAACCAGTACCTTATACCTCCTTACTTCCCTGCACCTTCTATAGCATGCTCCATAATTCCACTATTCACTCAATAAGTGTATAAGAAATGTCATGTGCATGGTACAGTCCTTTGAATCTTCATCACAACTCCAAAGCTTCTTCCTATTTCCTAGATACCCTATCATCTATAAAAACTCTTGTTTCTAATCTTTGAGTCCATACATGCATTAAAAATCCATACTCTTCTCTTTGCAATATAGGTGATTTGACCATTGTCCTTTGAATATCTTTTGTAGGGTATCAAACAACAAAAACCTGGTGGACTGATTTTATTTTCCTCAGGGGCTCCTAAGGTACTCCAAGATGACCAACTCCATGCAACATATATACTTTAATAAGAATAATTAACACCATGTTATGGAAAATATGTATTTATTGAGTGAGGATAGACTAGACATGGGTTGTTTCACCTTAAAAAAACATAACTCTATCATCCTTCAACATTTTCAGGACATAAGAATGATCTTCCAGCTGATATCATACACTTGTCTTGATCTTGGACAACTACCCTGTTATGGGTGAATGAATTCAACCAAAGAGTAAGGAAGTATTACAATATACCCTCTTTGTAGGTGATGTATTCTTCAAATTTTGGTAATGAGAGAAATGTTCTTCTATCATTCACCCATATTTCTCTTCTTATCTTCTCTTTCACTGCTTCTCACTTTAACAATCATAGTTTGCTTGACTAGACTTAACACTATGCCATGGTTTAGAATTGTAGCTATGTTGAATATTGATCATTGAAATAATATTTCCTGGTATATCATGTGTTTAACATCACCGACCCTCATAGGATCATCCTTTTCCATCCTTTAACTCTTTATCTTCCTCTCAATGTGAAGACTCTGTCCCAAGGATTTTTTTGTAGCCTTTCCTAGCTGCCAATTAGGTATCAAATTCACTGCTAGTGCCCTCCGAGACACAAAACTCATTATTTCAGGTTCCTTTCTTGTTATTGATGATGTCTTTCAAATCTTGTGCATTGGTTCTTCACCTATTATGTCTAACTCAACCTCTTATGAGATTTTTTTAGTGACTTTATACAGTTGTGCAGTGTGCACAGTCTCTCTTTTACTAAAGTGAAGACACATTATTTGTAGTAGATGCTCTAAGATCATCAAAACCAATCAATTGGAACCAAAACTACCTCTAAACCAAGTATAGAATTATGATTAGGAAGAACTAGCAAGAAATCTACATTTTTTCGTTTACTTGACTACACACTGTATTTTCACTTTTCTAGCTCAAACTTTTGAGATTGATAACTCTCATTGCACTTGTAAAATCACACTAAAACTTATGGATTATTTAGATCATACTAAGATAGAGATAAATTAAAAATTATAGCTCATTTCACTAGTACAATAAAAAATTGTGAGAAGCCTGTACGTACCCAAAATTGTAGGGTATTACTCCGTTAGAACAATGCTACATGTGCCCCAATGATGATATAAGTCTCCTCACAAGGTGTTCGGGATCCGAAAAATCTCTCCAAGTATGCGTTAACATCTCGCATGTCCCACTTAGCCCCTGTGTGCTTTGTTTTTCTCTTCTCCCCTCTTTTGCTTTGCGTTCTGGTCTTCAGTTACGAAACTGCTACCCTGCTTGGGTGGCGGTCCTGTAACCGCCACCTAGCTCAAGGCAACGATCCTTCACGCATTTTTCCAGAACATTTCTTTTATCAAAAATTGTGTAAATTTCAACGTTTACCAGCTTTTTTTCACCGCCTTTGCTTGTATTTATGATTATGGTTCCCTGGAATAGTGTTTTTACATTGTTTATGGTTAAAGAGTTCAAATTGGTTTTCACCTTTGGGTAAATGGGAATTCTATAAATAGATGGTTGATCTTCAAGCAAATTGCCCCTCGAAAATTTCCTCTCATCTTCTCATTTCATAGTTTTAGTCTTTTAGTTCTTAGGAATTCAAAGTTTGCATTTGTTGCATACATAATTAGTGTTGTTTTGCTGTTTAGAAGCCACATAATCTTCTGGTGTTAGTGTTGTCACTATTTCATACAATCAATTGAGATAAGATATTTTTATTTTCAGTCTAAAGCCATTAGAGTTACAAGTTTTTTTTGTAAAAAAGAATAGCTTCAAGTTCTAGATGTTTTGTGTCATATGACTCGCAATAAATCCCGCTAGGAATTGCATAAGCCAAGCTTTGTTCTCTTGCGCTATCCCTCTCCTACTCGCATTGTATCCAGTCTACATCCAAAAGCTTCCATTGTTCCAATACCTACTTATGTTGATGCTAGCATTACATGATTTTCTAGATTCACGTGAGCACGAAGGAACGAGGAGACCACATTGAGGGGAAAAAGCCACACACAATCAGATTTGCCACTGTTCTACAAAATCCAGGTTCAAGCTTTCAAAATTCTAGTTAAAATATATCAAATAAAATAGTGAAATCATTTCATTTCAGTTAACCTCACTTTCAATATTACCAGGGAAGCTATGGGGATCGATATTTTTTGAGAAACTATGATTCATTCCTCACTTCTAAGGTAGGATCGAGAGTCTTTCAAATGGATTAGATCAATTATTCAGTTATTTAGACTAGATTTACAATTACACATGCATGTAGCTATACTCGGCTACTTTTTTTGTTTTAATTTTGTTATTAGTTTAGTTGTCAATTTCTAGATATATTAAATAATTGCTCTTTCAATTCTATTCAAATAGCTATTATCTTAATTCTTTCAAAAACACAAAAATAGAGAAGTGATATATGCTGTAGATATACTTTTCATAGTTAGTTTTACTTAACTTCAGTTAGATTTATAATGTTCCTTTTGTATGACAATCACGGGACCTAGGGAGCCCAGAGAATATGTATTCAAGACAATAGTGCCTCAGCCCAATCTTGTTGTAGTAATAACTGATATAGACCAAAATCTTAGAATTCAGGTCTTCCGAATGACAGTAGACCTATAAGAGATCAGCACACAGCTGAGAGGACTAAACATAGAAGACGATAAAGCCCATACGTTTTGGTCAAACCAGCCAAACTATAGATTACCCTAGATAAATATCTGCATAACTGTAGAAGGCCTTGAAAGAGAGAAAATGTTTAGTTGTGATCCTTTCCCACAGCCAAACGCAGGAGACATTCTCACTGACATAGACACTAGCTTAAGAATTCAAGTTGCCAGAACGTCTGTAAGGTACTCTGAGAAGATTGCACAACTTTTAGTTCTACATATAGAGGTCAAAAAGGTGTACAACTATTAGATACTAGGGATTAGAGATTGATTCTTCACATGACCATAGGAGGTCCTCAACAACCATGAATCTACGGTTGTGATCCACAGGTCCCACAACCCAATGGGCCCATGGGAAAATCAGATGTTGATGCTGGTTTACGCACCTTAATATTTAGATCCACTCCACTTCCACCAATCATTATCGTACAACTATCCTCACTAGACGTAGTAGCAAATCAAGCTAAGGATTTTTGGACTAGACCAAAGAATCGTCCATAGAATCCACCATATCCATCATCCATCTTACGACCCTATCTGGAGATATACATGAAATAATTCTAGGTCATTTTCCCCATATCCCACAACCTATAGATCGGATCATGCCAGAGCTCGATATTGATTGGAACCTTCAAGTAGTCATCCTGGCCGACCGATCTATCACACCGGTTCAAGTTAGGAGGGCCTTCTTTGCCTTAGATTCACAGATTCCATTAGTGCGTGTTGAAGATATAAGATTACCTAACTAGTTTGCCTATACCCCATGTATATTCCATCCCCACCGGCTATCTCAGCATGACCTCGGGAGGTCACATGCGAGGAAGAGTTACTTGTAGATTCCCACGATCGCTTGTCACTTTTCCATTGTATAAAGCCCTAGATCTGGTTAGAGAGAGGAGAATTTTCCATAAAATTATTATCTTGCACTTCTAAGAGTTATAAAAATTATTTTTACAATCCTTATGACCTGTTGAATCTTTCCACTTTAGCAGTCAAGAGAGGTTTGACATAATAATGGGACTGAGGATTTCATTACCACTGTCCCGATGAATCTTCAATGCACAGTCCTATAGAAAACATGCAAAATCACTTTGATCACCTATAATTCATGCAACATCATTGTAAGCATGTAATACACATACTAAGAAAAAGGTTTTAGAGGTCTATGAGGATCAAGAAATTAATCTCCATTAATTCCTTATTCAAAACATGTTTTTTACATCATGAATTCTATGCAAGTTTGTACTTTTCTCCAGATTTCAACTCCTTCTACCCACTCTGATCATGTTTCCTGACCTCCCTTGATGATATTCAAGCTCATCTCCTTGTATCTTGCTAGACTTATCTATATTTTCCTTTATCTAGGCCTAAGACTCCTACTCAAGAGAGATATTCTCAACTATACAAGCCCAATTGAAGGAATTGGATACTCAACCATGACCTTTTACAACTAGTTCTGCTAATATAACATATTTTTGACTATTTCAATCCTCCTAGTATGAGATAATGAGGATAATAGACAACTGCTACACACCTAGACATCCAACAATAACCCTATTTTGGCTTAACACTTACTTTTACACTTGCACACATAAAATTTACATCACAAATCCAACTGTCAAACCTTAAGAAAAATCCTAATACATTTTCCATGACTTTTATGGGATTATTAAAAGTTTATTATACTCTCTAAACCAAGAGGATGATGCTACTGCATCAGAAACAATTACAGGTTGGATAATAATACAACTTTCTCCCTACACTTCTTCGGCTAGGGTGGCGTGTGGTCACCCAAACAACCCGCAGGTACAAGATATCCAATCTACACCCGTTTCTCTCATCACGGATTAGGTGAACATGTTCCTTTTACATTTTTCATTTCCTTTACATGAGTTTTACTATATACATGTTTCTTTACATGCATTTTTGACATATATACATGTGTATTTGACTAATTTATCCTCTTCTCCTTGCAGGTCCAGCTGTATGAGAAGTAAGCATTCAACAACAAGCAACTACAAGAAAGTTGTCAACAAACAACAACAACAACAACATCATGCAAAAACATACACCTCATACTAACATGTAGGTACATTACACACATCAGAAACTACACACACATTTCTGACATAGGTTCACTCTCATCACTTTTTGATATTTTACATATCTAGTCTCTTGGCTCCGTCATTTTGTCACTCCACACTTTGTCTAGTCCTTTGGCACGCTTTCTACATCACTCTACATGGAAATCAGGTACGCATATATATCTAATTTATGTTATCGAGCGTACCACTCCCCAACATAAGTGGGAGAAAATGTAGACAAAAAATCACGCACTTTAGGCATTATTTATTCCTGGTCTCATACTACTATTGATATGGTTTTTGAGTTAAAAAATTACTTACTAACCCATGTCCTTTGGCCACTTTACTTTTCCTGTTGTCATCACTACTGACCTCCCACATGTACTCACCTAGTCATTTTTCCATTTGGTGTCATTTTATCTCTGACTAGGGCTCCTAACCTAGTATTGGGGTGCTCGAGGCACCCTGGTCCCATTTGGAGCACGCTAGCCTTTTTACACTTTCCTGCCACTTTTTGGGTAGTTTCTAGCTGTTTAATTTTTTTATCTTTTAATGGTTGGCCTTTTTGGGTTAATTACTAAACTAGAACAAGATAACCATATACATATAAAGTTATGAGACCATAACGATGGACCAAGTACTAAGCACTACTATCATCACCTAGTGTTGCATCCATCAAAGGCTCCATTTACATCTATCTAGCTCCATCACAAGGCACATTGATGGTTCATCTACATCACACTATGTAGGAGGGAAGTTTATTCTATTCCATCCACTATTTTATTAAATTTTTACACATAGTTATATGTCGCTACTTTCACAACTGGCACAAGAGCGCTTAAGGTATGATTACACATAAACACATAGAACTGCACTGGGTCTGAGATGTAGGACAATCCTCAGTTAATAATTCCACCATTATAGCCATTGAGGATAGTTTGAACCGTTCATATGAATCATTTTTAGGGATTTGATGCTCATATTGGGGTTTTGTGGGCGATTTTCTATTACAGTGACATCTGAGGCAATCTAACAAAGTCAGTGTGACAAGAAGAGAACACATAAAAACATATAGCGACACCTTAGAGGAGGGTTTCAGGCTATTTCTACAAACCAGGGTGCCCATATCTTAGATGAGGGCACCCACGGTAGTCCCTGTCCCTCTCCAGGTGCTCGAGTCTTCTCAGACAACTTGGATTTGTTCTTTCCTAGGATTCATTGTGATTGTTTCCTGGTCCTATTTTCCTGGTTCACACTGCAACACATTCCAACACCTTCTTCAAATCATATAATCTCTATCTAACCCTTCTTACACTTTAGGGTTTCATATTTTCATATCTTATATTTCTTGGGTCATTTTATTTATGCATTTATCTATTATTTATTGTTGTCCTTAATATTAGATTAACTTAGAATAATTCCATATTTTAGTTAATCAATCATAACATTTGGCATATTCTAAACATTATGGTTCCATAATAGGCCAATAGTATCCTTGGCATAGAAGCTTGTGTGACATGTATTTTCCTGGGAAGTGACCACCATATGGACTATAATGAACGTGAGAAACAGATGTGGGGATGTGATATAGTCTCAGACATCGTAGTAAAGGACCATCAAATGATGTTTTGAATAATGAAGCACCAATGATTATGTATCACATAGCCTTGTGTCATAAACAATGAGATTCATAAGGTTGAAATTCATTGGGAATACCTTATCGATATAAAAAGTTATAAATTGGAGCAATCCATTTAGGAGGATCATTGTTATGTATTATAACACATGCTTCGAAAGGATAACTATCAAGAGAGGGTTATTAAAAGTTTCAAATAATGAAGTTGGCCTGCTTATTAATGATATCTTGGGGAGTGAGTGATGCCACACTAGCCATAACATTTGCTTGTTGATTGTCTTTGCGTGGGATGGCAGTGAGAGAGTAGGATTCAAATGTAGCTAAGAATATTTTGAGCAAGTTATTATATGGGAGAATACACTCCTATTTTATTTGATATGTATTGTTAACTTGATTTATAATAAGATGAGAATAGCCATGTATGTGGATATTGTGAATAAGAAGTTTCTAGGTGACGGTGACACTGATAATGAGGGTCTCATAATTAGAAATGTTATTGGTGCATGAAAACTCTAAGAGATACAAAAAGGGGAGATGATCACCATGTGGAGTAATAATAACAATTCTAGCCCCTGCTCTTGAGACGAGATGTGACTCATCAAAGTACATAGTCCTAGTGTTAGTGTCAATGGTGTAAGAAGTGAAATTATCTTGAAAAGAATCATAAGTAAGTGATCCATCTGGAAGAGGTGTATAACCTAGTTGATCAACAATAACTTGGCCTTTGATGGATTTTTATGGAATGATTTTGAAATCAAACTCTGTGAGTAACATAACCCATCATACAAGACATCCTGAGAGATGTGTGTGAGATAAGAGATATCATAGAGGATCTACCTTAGAAAGGATATGAACCTCATTATTAAGGAGGTAGTGTCACAACATGTCTGCAACAAAGACGAGGCCAAGGCATAATTTATCAATGTAGCTGTAATTGCATTCATAAGAGAGTAAAGTTAAGCTAATCCAATAGACAACTCTTTCACTTTGATAATCATCATGTAGTACGAGAAGGGACCCTAATGCGTGGAATGTAGCATAAATTTACAATAAGAAAGGTTGCTCAGCCGTGGGAGGTACTAGGACATGATGATTTAAGAGATATGATTTAATATCTTCAAAGGAACGTTTGAAATGGTTTTGATAGAAAAGTTTAATGTTTTTTCTCACTAAATGGGTGAACAACTAGGTTTTTTCAGCGAGTTGTGCAATAAAATGATGGATGGCCTAGATTTTACCCTACAGTGAGCGTAATTGATTCAAATTACAAGGCATAGGCATGTCAATAATGACATGGATCATTTTGGGATCAATTTCAATTCCACAATGGGAAATAATGTACTCAAGGATATTTCCAATTATGACACCAAAAACACACTTCTTTGGATTTAGTCATACGTTGTATTGTCACAAATATTCAAGGAGTGTGCAGAGATCTTGGCCATTTGTCGAACAATGTCATGATTTGGAAAGCACATAATCAAAATAATATTAAAGGATTTTATGAATATAATCATGGAAGATATGCGTAATTTCTTGCTGGTAAGTGGCCCTGACATTTTAAAGGCCAAAGGGCATAACAATGTAGCAAAATGTACCACATAGTGTAGTAAATGAAGTCTTTTCTTGATCAGTTGGGTTGATTTTGATTTGACTGTAACCAAAAAAGCCATCCATGAAAGAAATAATGTCGTACCTAGTAGTGGAATCAATGATGGCATCAATGTGTGGCAATGGGAAACTATCCTTGGGATAGGCCTTATTAAGATCACGAAAATTTGTACAACAAAAAATTCTTCCATTTAGTTTGATAACTGACATAATGTTAGAAACCCATTCAGGATAATCCACAACCTGAATAAAGATAACATACAAGAGTTGTTGTATTTCTTCCTTGACTTATAGTGTGACCTTTGGATGCATTTTTTGGATTTTTTATTGAACAAGTTTAGCACCAGAGTGGAGGACTATATTGTGTATGGTGACAAAAGGATCTATACTAGGCATATCATTATAATCCCATACAAATATGTCTGAGAATTCATGAAGGAATTTCTTAATATCATCTTACTCGGCAGGCGTAAGAGAAGAAACCAAAAAAACCATTCTTGGGTTGGTGGCAGTGCTAAGGTTATATTGAATGGATTTTTCATTTAAAATAGTTGACCGATCCTCTATTTATGGATCAATAGGAATGGTGTCTTGAGCATCGGTGCTTTTTTTAGGCATATCTGATTCAACAAAGTTGGAAGTAGCAGTAAGAACTAATGATAATTGTTTCTTATGATGGAAAGAGGGGAGTTGATTGTCAGTCCCCGTGTATTCTAAGAGAGAATCATTAGTAGCGAAAGTGTCCAAATTAGGCTAATCAATAGAAGTAGAATCACTAATGAGTTCTGGATAAAAGAGAGGAAGTAAAGAAGTATGTAAAACAACATAAGCATGTAAAGAATATGTGGATGGAAGATGATACCCAAGGCTAAGCTTATTAGATTGAATGGTAATAGCCAATAGTTCTGTGACTCCTTGACCATGTTGGTCTAAATGAGCACCAAAAAAACCACAATGAAGCAAATACTAATAGCCAAGACCATATTTGGAGAAATGCATATTAGATGTAGAAGAGATGGGGGTTTATTTGGAATGCTCAATAGACTTACAAAATGTGAAGGGAGATGAATCTGTTAGAACATCATAGAAAAATCCTACATAAAGGAATTCAAGCCTTGTATGAAGATTGGAAAGAATCACATGCATGGCATGATTCCAAGGCCACCTAAGAAGAATATTATAATTAAGTTTATTGGGCATCATATGACATTGAATAGGTAGAGTACATGGCCTGAAAGTAACGAGCAGTGTGATAGTACCTAAGACATACTTGAGAACATTATCAAATCCATAGATAGAAACAAATGAGGGAGCCAAAGAGTTTTCAGAGAGGCTAATTTGGTGGGGAAATGCTAGATTACAACTATTAAGCCTTGATCCATTATCAAATAAGACACATTTAACCCCAACATTATTGATGCAAACATGAATATAAAGGGTGGATCATGATATCACATGGCTTGAGAAGGAAACTCATTTGATGTGAAAGTAAAGTGTTCTTCATTGAGAGATAAAGTTGTAGTAAACTTATGATACACATATTTAGAAGAAGTATGAGGATGAATGTAAGTGTTGGCCAAATAACATATAATTTTATTTACAAATCAAGATTATCCTATAAAAAGGCATGTATCAAGACATCCATGGGGGGAATCCTAAGATATTGATGCTAGAAAGGAATGAGGATCCAAGAGTGTTTGAATGATAGGGGTTCACTAAATGATTTAACAAAAAATATAATTTTTGTAAAACCCTAATTGTAGAGTAACTGATAGAAACAATGAAGTACAAATGTTATGATTCAATATAAAAAAAAAAGAAAGTAAATATGAAACTCTAAGATCAAGGGACAGTGAAAATTCCTTAGTTGATTTATGCCTAATCTAGGACTAGTGTAGACTAGGAAAACTGCTGAACAAAAGGTGAAATGTGTCATCAAGGCTCAGAATAAATCTTGGACTATAGGAATAAGGAAAGAATAGGGAACCTGGACTAGAGCGAGGGCTATTGGGTGTCAGAGACCTTTATTGGGCACCCATGAATTCGGAAATTATTAGAACTTGATTTTTATAGCATCACACAAGTGTCGTTGATATTCATTGTTGGTCACCTATATGTCGCACTTTGATTGTTGATTGTACATGTAACTTGAAAAATAGAAGTTCACTGGAAAAACCCACAAAACCACATTAAATCCAAAAAATAAAGATGTAACATGGGAAGTCAGACTAACACCAGTAGTCACCCAACAGAGTGAAGTTACGCCAAGCACTGCACTATATATCAGAATCCATGTAGTTCTTGTGAGTTTGTGAAGATTATTCCCTAGGATTTCTTAGTGTATGTTGCACTTGATAGCAGGATAGATCTAGGATCTAGCAATGTGTGGATGGAATAATGAACTCCTCCTTCCTATGCAATGTATGCAGAAAATGAAGTCCCTTATCCCTTGTATGGATGTTAGATGGATGTTAGATGGGTGCTTTGAAGTGCTTTAGATTCCTTTTGGATGTAAGCTTAAATGATAGTATTAATGCTTAGAGCTTGGTCCCTTATTTTGAACACATAACTATGTATTTATATAATTCCCTTGTTTGATATTCATAATTTAAAACTGGAAGGATGACCCATAAGTGAAAAAGATTCCCAAAATATAAAAGATACCCAAAATGAGTGAGTAAGATAAGAAAGAGTCAAGGGTACCCAGAGTGGACAGGAGCACCTAGGCGTTGTTGTCTTGGTTGGGCGCTAGTGTATGAATCCATAAAAGATAAATAAGTAAAATCTTGACTGGGTTGTAGGGTGTGTAAGACCAAATAGAAAATAAGAGAGAAAGAAAAGAAGCCAAATATAGTTTTCAACCACTAGTTTTCTTTCTTAGGAATCATGTAAATGCTAGTATGCTTTTAGGACCTAGAAATATACCCATGTGTGTGATTTTTTGTCTATAGCTCCAAGCACTCCTATAATAAAATCAAATCCATTTTACAAGGAAATGTTAGACAGACTTCCTTACTTGATATTCTCCAAGTTTTTTTGCATCATTAGCATGGCATTTTTTTCTTTCAACCTGCTACCCTTGCTAGGGAAGAGGCTATTTTAAATTGGATACATGTTGTTCCATGTGAGGTCTCCCAATCCCAGCCGGTGGTGTGTGATATGACATTCTATCTTACATATATTAAGGAGAAAACCTTTCAAATGGATCCTGATAAAACTCCAGGTGTTGAGGGATTCCCTTGTAAATTCTATCAAAACGTATGATACACTCTTGGGTATGATTTTCATAAATGTTATCTTAAAGCTTTGGATTTTAACTCTTTTGGAGAGCTAATTAACCAAGGAAACATCAAGTTTATCCTAAAATCAAAATATTTTGAGTAAATTTAAAATTACAGACCTATCACTCTTCTTAACATGTCTTACAAAATTATTGTTAAGGATTTGCTTAACATGATTGCGAATCTCCTTCCTCTGATTATTAGAAGTGAACAAACATGTTTCATCAAACAAATGTATATCTTGGATATTATATTTTTTGTCTAGAAAGGGATGTAATAAGATCAAATCTCTAACTAAAAACATTGTTTATCAAAAGTGAATTTTCTAAATCTTATGATTGCATTGAATGGTATTTCATTTTGGCAATGCTTCAAGCTCTAGGGTTTGGGATGAGATTTTTTCACAATTTTCATATTATTTTTAGCAATAATAGAGCATGCATCACCATTAATAGGTCTCAATATTTGAGGTTTGACTTGTTTAGATCCATTAGGAAAGGGTTTCCTTTGTCCCCTTCACTTAATGTGTTAGCCATTACAAGATTTAGTTATCTACTAGCCCATAGTGATTCTCAAGGATCATTTTAAGGAATTTCTCTTCCTACTTTGGGTCTACAGCTCATCAATGACCGCTTTGTAAATGATTCTTTTCTAACACTCTTGGAAGAGGAACAATATGTTGAAAATGCTTTGGATTGTTAGGATACTCTTTGTCCTAGCTTCAATCTCCTATATTCAATGGGAGGAAACCTAGTGCTACTAACAATGCATTTCTCCCATACCTCCCTAGATGGAAGGTATGTAATGGAGCTGGATTTAATTAGGTATGAAATTCAACTTTCTTAGAATTATTTTTAATTTTCGGGTTTTATTCTATCCAATTATGGACTTATGTGGTGCAAAGGGGTTAAACATAAAATTAATTTATGGATCACCAAGTCTTTTTCGTTAGAAGGTAAGTTCCAAATTTTCTCTAACGTGTTAGCTGCTACTTATGTGTATTATTCTTCTTTTTGAGCTCCGCCTAATTCTACCTATTCATGACTTAAGAAGATGTTTTGGAATTGTTTATGGGCTAACACTGAGGGGTACAAGGTGTTCCATGGGGTGGCTTCAGACATCTACTATTATCCTTTCATTGGACTTTCTCTATGTGTCAAATGGTTAATTTGTATCTTGGAAGGTAATGAAGCTTGGAAAAAATTTCTTCGACATTGTATTTTTCAAGGATCACCTTTAGGTAGACAAGATTGGAAAGGTCTCACTTTCCATTCCATTCTTCTCTACCCTATTTTAATTACTATTGGAGGTACTTTCATTTCCCAAAACATTTGGGAAGCCTATGAATTTCGCAAATTATACCTCATTTGGAAGGGGTATATGTTTAGAACTGGTTTGTCTATTAACTCTCTCTCTCTCTCTGGTGGTCTTTTATTCTCAATTTTCATGATGTACCTCTTAATCTGGTTACTTGGGCTAAAGGAATCAAACTTTATAGATAACGAATTGATGTTGTGGATGATTTATTTTACAAACATTCTAGATCTTGGTTCTCTTGGGATGCGCTTGTTACTAAATACAATATTCAACTAAAGGATGCAGAACCTATAAGTGAAATTGTTTCTTGCATACATGACAAATATTTTCACAAATTTGGTGTCACTTCTAGTTCCTGGTGGTGGTAGGATTGGAGCTCGCCAAGTTCTACACCTTTTATCCAGTACAAGGCTGACTTGTAAATGATAATAGACCCCCAATATCGTTTTACTTGTTTCAATTTTTTTTTAAAATTTATCATCTTTCATTATTTAATGATTTGAAAACTAATCAAAAATTGAAATAAAATTGATTTTAACTGATCAAGAACCAAATTTAATGATTCCTAAAATACCTGTTATTCATTGTTTGATCAGACCCTTCAAATTTCCATTTTATCAATTTTTCACAAATGTAATTAACTAATAAATAATATTATCTAAAGTTAAATATTTATTGATTACATGCAAAAATAAAATTAAGAAATCAGAAGGAAATATAACACCAGAGTTGTTTATGGGGTTTGGAAATTTCCTACATCCCTGGGTTCATTCGAATCGATCCATTAAAATTTTCAAAAACTAGAGGTACAATAAAAATCAAAATTTATAATAAAAAATAAAAAAACCTACAATTTCATGTCTTCAAACCTTCTAAGGACCCTGACGAAGCTCATTATTCTTCCTCCACCTTTCCCAAGCACTTACAGAAGCTCTTCCCTTCAGTTCTTTGTCTTCTAGCGATTTCTGAACCTCAAAATGATGTCAAGAGAACTCCAAATCAGGAAAATAAAATATTTTTGAGGAGTGTATTGGTATTCTGGATAACTTTCTAGTTTACACAAAGTCCTCAAAATGCACTTAAGTGTCTCAAAATATCACTTTTACAAAACTGCCCTGATATTCATAATAACATAATCATGAGACTTGGCTTCTATAAGAACCAAATCTTGTATTTATAGAGTTGTTAACCACCTATGGTCCAATGACATGGTATTATTTTAGTACATGGTAGGTTAGGGGTTCGAAACCCTCTAACCTCCTATTAACCCACCTTTTGCCAATTTTGGGATTATTATCCCACATCTGTAGGGCAAGCTTGGTTTGAAGCCTTAATAAAGGCTTAGACCACCCTATTTACTTGTGGTTGGGGCCACACTTGCACCCCTTTTTCCATATTAACATGCCCACGTGGGCATAGTAGTTACATCAATGAAAAACTTGGCATGTTGGCAGGAATATGTGACGAGTTGGTGATGTAGGCCAAGCTATACAGGGAGTTTCATGAGTGGTGTGGTTGGAGACGAGTTTTACAAGTAGAGTTGGTCTCAGTTAGTGGTCGAACTGGCCCGGTAACATGGTGAGTTTTTCTTCCAATCTTAGGACATCAGTGATGAGGTGGATCAATAGAAGTTCAGTATATAACTCGCCCCTAACTCACTCCTCGACTACATCTCTAGTCAGTTTGGTCTACAAATCTACTCGATGAGCTACTTGGAATTTCACGGTGACTGGGTCCCCCTATGAAATAAAAGTGGGCCCCCATAGTTGAAAAATCCCTTTTTTGTCGACCCTTAAAGAACATAGGTAAAAACCAAAATCTCTTTTTTCTCCATGCCGCTTGTCGATGCCACTTTGTCCCACTTTTCATTTTTTGCAATGTGTCCTGACAGTGTGTCACATGTGCCCTTATTTCACCTTGATGACTCATGTTCTTTCACAAATGATATCTGGAGCATACGACATCCTTTTTGACCCGTTCAAAATCCTATGGAAAGATGAATTTGATATCTTCCCGAAGGAATAAGTTCAGGGAAATTTTAGAAAAATTTGAAGTGTGCAAAATCCTCCAGATCACACCTCCACACTTGAAAGTATTTTGTTCCAAAAAAGTTGGTTTTTACCCAGTAAAACTACCAATCATCTTCATGAATCTCACAGAAACAAAGGATCCAGAGAAATATCATTATAGGTAAAAAAAAATTACTGTAAATTTTTTATAAAAAAATCATGAAATGATTAGTTCAAAAATGGACAATCTACATGCCAAGAAAAGGTTAGAGTCCAACTAATTTTCCATTTGAATCTGCCAATATTTGCAAACAACTTAGATCAATTTAAAAAGACAAACCAATGTTAATAATAGGTGAATTTATAATTGAATCCCTATACAACTTTCATCTCACTATGACTACAAGTATCATCACAAAATTTATGATCCAAAAATAGACAATCCAATGCACAAAGAGGAAACTTTAAAATTGATTCCCTATGACATGGCCAATCACTGCAAATAAAATTTCATCCAAATATAGATCATTCATAACTAGACACCAAAAGACAACAACTAGGCTAATTTCCACTCATACGGTGAAATTGTCATATCACTACAACTATATTTATGTTTTTCAATGTAATGAAAATGAGCTCTAATGTTGTTAACATATTTATAAATCACATTTATTGCCCACATGGACATGTGATTTAAAAGTATGGAAAAAACAAATGTCACATTGTGAGAAAAATTACAAGCATTTCCCAAAATATGGATCTTAAAATGCACCTAATATATACGTGCCAAAAATTGATGCATTCCCAAAACAACAGTTACCCTGTAAAGAAAGTATGAAAAGTAAACATTTCCAATGTGCCCAACAACTTACGTAAATTTCTATCAAAAATCCCCAAAGCTAAAAAACATGATTTTAATTCACTGTGCCCAAACTCTACCAAAAACTCAAAATATAAATAAGGAGATTCAAATGGAGTATTTTCAAAATTTTAAATGTAAGAAAATCAATGAGCATGATAAACTTGTCTCTCAACTTCTCTCATGAATCTAAACTCCAAAAATATTCAAAGCTACACAACATGGGAAAATATTTCCTTGTAACATACAATAGAAATCCCATATATCGAAAAGCTTTGAATTATTGCATATCATTCAAAAATCATTAGCTATGCAATATATAATTAAAGAATTGTTTACCAACCCACTCTAATGGATTTTCCTTTTTAGTTATTACTTGATCCAGGGTTGACTCATCAAATGGTGGTGGATTAAGAACTTCATTTACCTTTGCAATAGGCTTGTATTCCATATTTTTCTTACGATTACTCTGATGGTGTGATGGATGAAGTTTCCAAAAAAATTTCCCCAAGGGTTCACTCATATGACAATGAGTGCAAAAAATCTTAAAACAAGAGGAATTATGTTTTCCATTTTTCACCTCTAAATGATGAGATTGGTCTTTAACATATGCATTATTTCTAATTAAAGGCATAAATTTATTTAGCAATTTACTTCTCTTCTAACAAAAGGAAACAAAATGATTACTAAACCCATAAAAGGTGCAAGGAAAAGCATGCCACATTTTTTGAATATCATAACCATATTTTTTAAATTGAAAGAGTGGATCAAAAATTTTACAACTTTTTTAATTTTTAGTATTCAAAGGTGTGTAAGAAAGAGGAGGTGGTTTTTCATTACCTCTTCTTTGTAATTTATTATCAAATCAATTCAATGATGATGAATCACCAATTTTCTGCTCCGAGTCTTCCTACAGGACTAGTGTGGTAATCTCTCGGCTTTCAAAATCTTGTCTCCCTTCAATATTCTTGGAGCACTCTCGAATTTCCATTCCTACACAAGGATATATCATATTTTTATTTGAGGATCAATGTTGAAACCTCGTGCACATCGAAGAGGGTTTCACTTCTAATGGAGATGAGAATGCTTCGTGTAATTATCAAGATCATGAATCACAAGGAAAATCAAGTATAAAAAAGAAAATAGTGTGTCTGGAATACTCATAGGTAAGAAATAAGGGGTACATATAGAAGTGATGTGAAACTCTTGTGCATGACACATGTACACTAACCCTATTAACCTATTCAAATATGACTTATTATCACTAATTGATACGACTAACCAAATAGGTGGACAAGACATCAAATAATGAAAAATCTATTCATATACACCAACACCATCCCTTCATCGAAGTTGAGGTAGAGGTCATGGAAAGTCAGAACTGAAAGAGAATTCCAATATAAAATTAAGAAAGTCATGTCAATGGGGCTCACATACTAAACCTAATAAGGTACCCATGTACAAACAACATCTTCCTAGAAAAGAAGAAAAGAATAATGGGTCCAAACAACTAGGCCTGATGAGATACCCATGTACAATAAGGATTTCAGGAAATGGAGGAAAAACCCTTAAGGGAAAACATCCACTTACAAGAGATAAAAGACTCCCTAAAAAATCTAAGAAAGATGTGCCAAATGAGTCCGAGTAACTAAAGGCCTAATAAGGTACTCATGTACAAATTGAAATCTTTCTAGAACAAGAGAAGAGAACTAGAAATCCCAAAGAAGATGAGTTTTGTATCAGACATCACCCAAAGAAGAGAGTGCAAGTGAAGATACTTCACCTTAGTGAAGGGTTTGATAACAATTTCTGCAACCATATCAGATGTCTAATAGTACCGTAAATTGATGATATCATCATGGATCAACTCCTAAATGAAATGCATATGTATCTCGATGTGATTCATCCACTAACACGGAACATGATTTCAGAAAATCAAAATGGTGCTCATGTTGTCTCATTAGATGATAGTATCTCACCAATAGTGAATGCTAAACTTAGTTAAGATAGCCTATATCCAAACAAATACTGTGGAAGCATTAACTGCTCCTCTATACTCTGCCTTTGTATAAGATATTGCAATTACATTATGCTTCTTGCTAGACCAACTAACAAGAGAAAAATTGTATCCTAAGGTATATTTACAATGATCAATATCACCAACCCAATTAGAGTCAATATATCCAACTAATTCAACATATACTCTTCCTAGATAGTAGATGTCATCTGTGTAGGTGCCATGAATGTAGTGAAGGATCCACTTCACTACTTTATAATGGAACTCATGTGGATCTTGTATGAATCTGGATGTGATCCCAATGACATATGATAGATTCAGATGCGTGTGAGTAAGGTAAATCAAGCTCCCCACCAACTGTCGATAGAGGGTGCCATCAACCAAGGGAGTAGATAAATCAGAAAGCAACGTAACCATGGAAAGAAAAGGAGTAGGAGAAGGCTTACAATCAGACATATTAAACCGATAAAAAATCAAGAGAGTACTTAGGATGCAAAATTATAATTCCCAAGTTATATTGTGAAATTTGAATCCCAAGAAAGTAATAAAGAAATCCTAAATCAGTCATAGAAATTTTTTTGGATAAGGAAATCTTCATATAATCGATGATAGAGGAAGAAATTTCCATGATCAACAAGTCATCAACATATCGAACAAGGATGAGTATGGAGTCATCTTACCACAAAATGTAAACATCTGGGTCAGAGTGACACTGAGTGAACCCTGATGTAAGTAAAAAGGATTCCATCTTGGCATACCAAGTATGATGGGATTGTTTGAGACCATAGAGAGACTTATTTAAATTAAAAATGAGGGAGAGATCATGGAAATAACCTGGAGGTTGTTTCATTTAGATCTCTTCCTCTAGATCCCCATGAAGAAAGTCACTCTTAACGTCCATTTTATGTACTTCCCAACTATTAGACACAATGATGGTGAGGTTTAGTTAAATAGAGCTCATATTCGAAACCGAAGAAAAGGTTTCCATGTAATCAACTCAAACTACCTAGCAGAAACCCTTAGCTACTACTCGCACTTTAAAATTTTCAACGTCTCCATCTGCTCCATACTTTTTCCAAAACACCCACTTACATTGAATTATTTTTCTTCCTTTCGGAAGAGGGGTGAGATCCCAAGTATCATTCTTCATGAGTGAGGAATGTTCCTCATCCATGGAAGAATCCCACTCAGGAATACCAGAAGCCTCCCACAAAGATTGAGGGTTAGTAGTGGAGGCGAAAGAGTGAGGTCCAACAAAATCTTAACGAGTCCACCTCTTGTCTGAATGATCTCCCATCCACTCTCCAACACTCTACAAATTTTTCCTAGCCCAACAAGGACCAGGAGGATCAATATTAGAGTCTTAACATTCTTCACTCGAGTGAGAAGGAACAAGGTTCCAATCTACATTACCATAAGAATTGGAAGACTCCAAAGCATGCAGGTCAGGAGGTGAAGGAGGATCAAGAGGAGGAGGGGCATGCTAAAAAACATCATCATCTGAAGAGTTAGATTCAAAATCAGAAAGCATAAGAGCCTCATAAGGTAGAAAAGTAGAAGTCGAAGAAGACTCATCGAAATTCACACTTATCTCAATATAAAGCTCATGAGTAGCGGGGTTCAACAATCGATATCCCTTAAATCCATCAGGACACTTGAAAAAGATACAAGGTCTAGATTTTGGTTCCAAAGCCTTGTGTTTCTTCTTGAGAATCTGAGCCATAGCCTTGGATGTGAAGAATCAAAAGTGCTCAACATTAGGATTGCACCTAAACTAGACCTCAAAGGATGTCATCCCTCTTACTGCCTTGTGTGGAACACTATTATGGATGTAACAAGAAACATTATCTGCTTTAACTTAATATTATGGAGGAAGGGACTTCAAGTGAACCATATAAGTGGCCATCTCCTTAAGCAGTCAGTTCTTTCTTTCTGCAAATCCATTTTGTGAAGGGATGTAAGATAATGTGCACTTCAAATAAATCCCTTCAAAAGTACATAAATCATCTAACCTATTACTCAAATACTCACCTCCATTGTTAGTTCGAAGAACCTTGATAGACCATTCCTCTTATTTCTCAGCAAGAGCCTTAAACTCCTAAAAATGTTAGAAGACTTCAGACTTAAGCTTAAGAAAATACACCCAAGTATAACACAAAAATTCATTGATGAAGGTAAGTATATAAAGAGCTCAAGTAAATGAAGGAGATAGAAATGGGCTAGAGATGTCACTATGAAAAAGATCCAAAAGATGAGTAACTCTATAAGCTTTTCCTTTGTCAAAAAACTTTTCATGGTGCTTTTTAAGCGAAAAACCCTCACAAATACCCTTGGAAAATATGATGCTGGGTAACACGTTGACTATTTTATTTTGTCTCAATTGTTCAAGGTAATGAAAATTTAGATTCCCAAAACGTTCATGGCATAGCTTACTAACCTCATCTACATGAGTGAGTAAGGCATTGGGCCTCAAATCATAAGTAAAGTGGTAAAAAGTATATAACCCTGAATGGTGATCCACATTTCCCTCATCCATCGTAGTGTCATTGTGAAGCTCACGTATAGTCATTGAGTTAGGCCCAAATTCTGATTGCATCCCTTCACCAAGGTGAGTGATTTGGTAAATCGATAGGATATTGGTAGAGAGATCATGAACACTCAACACTTGGTTAAATGTTCCCCCATCCACTACTGGCAACTGAAAATGTCATGTCATCACCCAATGTGATTTGGGAAATGCCACATGGATTGATGTTGAAGAAATAAACATGCTAAGAAGCCATGTGGTGCGAGGCACCTGAATCTATAATCCACGTCAATGAAGGAGAAAATCAAGCTATAATGGCCTTTCCTTTTTTCTTATCAAATTTAGACTCTCTTATAGTGGAAGACTTAGCTTTTGGAGCATTTTTTTTATAGACTCAGGAACACCTATATGATTTTTCTTAATTAAATGAGTCTTGGTGATAAAATTTTTTTCTCATACATTGATGCTCTTTGTGACTAGTCTTTTTGCAATAGGAATACTTAAACTTTTCTTTCTTCATAGTTAAAGCATTTTTGTTAGGTTTGGGTTTGGCTTGGTTGGTCTTGGTTTTCTTCTTAGGTTGGTCATTTTTCTCTTTATTCTTTTTAGTCTTCTTTCCCTTACTAGTACTTGCTACAAAGACATGTTACATGGACTTGAGAGACCCCATTTGAATGAGTTTTTCCTATTCTTGAATGATTTGGGACAAAAAACTGTCAAATGAGGGCAGATTCCAAGAACGTCTTAGAGCAGATTTCGTAGTGTGAAAAGTTGACACAAAGGTGGAGTATTCAGGACCTAAATTAGGGAGAATCGAAAAGATCAACTAGGAATATTTGTTCTCTAGTTTACACTCCTTTAGAAAAACTCTAGTGTGGATGAAATTCGAGAAGAATTCGTGTTGGTTTTTAAAGTCACTAGTATTTTATACTATTAGTTCGTTTTCCCAATCATGTGCTATCATGTCATCTTGTTGTCCAAATATTTCATCTAACATTTTCCACACATAATTGGGTGTTTTGGAAAAATTAATGTGGAAGATAAAGTCAAGAGAAATAAACATACAAAGTAAACCTAAGGCTTCGTCGCTTTAATTTAACCACTTAGATTTTTTAGACTCATCATTAGATTCAGTCTCAACTGCCATGGTGATGCAAAATAACCCTTTACCCCTTAGTTTTAATACCATTTTTGATCTCTATGTGAAGAATTTGAACTACGTAAGCAAAGGAATTGAAAGTTCATCTATAGTGAAGAGAGAGAATAAAGGAATGTACAAAAAACAAGCAACACAAACACCCAGGACAATACTAATAGTTGGTCACTCACCTTGCAATAAGCATAATAATGCACAAGAGAAGAGAATACATCAATTTTCATGGAACATAGCTAATCGACACCGTAAATAAGCACACCAAGCTAAAAAACAATAGAAGGTGTGAAATCAAGTCCTGTTGTCAGAAAAAGTGTCTCATGTCACATCAGAAACCTCCTTGTTGTAAGAATGTGACAGACAAGTTCACTAGTTTGCAAGAAATAAAAAGTACTATTATAATGCAAAAAATGGCTCTAGACGAGTCCCGGGGACTTCTGGGATGCCAAAAATGATCCCAAAAGGAAAAATATAGCTAGGAATGACATTGTACAATCTAGAAAATGATTAGAGAAAACAAAAACCAATAAAGCTTTAAAATTACCCTTTTGCAACGTCGAGGTTAGATAATTTTAGAGCTAAAAGGACTTTAAAAAGCATAATAACACTAAAAAAAGACTATTTTTTGACTGCTAATCTTAAAGAAATGAGCCAATTTTTTAGTTAGATGTCTAATAAAAAAAGGATTTCTAAATTAAAGATTAATTAAATCCTTAATAATAATTAAATCCTAATTATGTTATTTAAGATCTAACTATAAAAATATATAAGCTCCTTATTAAAAAATGCACCTTTTGAATTAGATATAAGAAAAATTAAAAAAAGTCACCCTATATTAATTGACCCACACTATTAACACCCCCTTTATTAAATCATGCACCGTTTACTTAACAACCACCCCACTTAATATCCCCCACTCTTTTAAATAAGCCCACGACCTTTAAAAACAAGACCCCCACTAAATATTAACTTGACTAGACATTTAAAACTTAGACCAATTTAGTTTTTAAAAGCTTGAAAGATTCAAAATGGGAAAAGGTTAGGCATCTCAACCAATTTAGAGGTCAGACATTCCAATGGCAAGGAGCTTGATAGTGGAGAAATTATTGAGGAGAGGGCTCAGGGATTGAGCCTGACAGGTTTGGAGGATGGTTGGACATGACTGGTGAGTGCCTCAAAGGCACGGATCGACGCACAAGGCGGATGAAATGGTCAATACCTTTGCGTGATGCTGGCCAAGAAGGGAAGAGATCATTGGGAGGGTAACAAGGATAGAAGTGATAGTGTGGGAAATATAACAGGTTGGAAATACGCAATTTTGTAGGGTTTAGTAGAGTCGACGAGGCTCAAACACACCCAAATGAAGACAAAACATGACCTAAATCAAATAAAATGACTTGCAACTTGAGCAAGAGGTAGAGCACAGAGGTTTCACATTTTGGTAGGTTTGTAAGATGAAAACACATGAAATAAACTAAACCAATGCAAAAAATGAATAACCCAAAATAAAGTGTAGAGAGGCAAAGAAAAACAACGCAAAGTATAACGAGTTTGCACGACTTAGCTCAACTCAACAACAAAAATGAGAAATGGTAGATGAATTCAAAACAAGCATGTAGAATAATTTGGTTCAAATACGAAAAACCAATGAATCAAATCACAATGCGAAACGCGGGGAAGGTTCAAAACTCTAATGCAATCAAACTAAAGAAAAAACAACTCGGTGTCAAAGATAGAACTCATAGGTCAAACCAATGCAAAACTCTCAGGTCAAAGACAAAGCTCAAATTGGCCAAGACTATGATGGAGCAGCTCGAGGAGCTCAAAAACGATATGGGTGGGGCAAGGAACAACCTCGAGGTGGAACGGAGTAGGTGAAGGGAATTAATAGGAAGGAATAATAGATTTAGAAAAATTCAACTTTTAATTTTTAAAAAAACTGATAAAAAATAGAATTTCAAAAAAAGTTCACTTGTTTTTCAAAAGATTGATTAAAAAATAGAGATGAAGACCCAACCTCTAAATTTAGTGGTTCCTCCAATTTTTTTTGTAACTAGCTAAATATGGTTGCAAAACTCCTGAAACCTGCACATGCAAAACCGAAAAACCGTAAAAACTTCTAAAAAACCATAATAGCAGATCTATTAACAAGATTCCAAATAAAATTAAAATAACTTGCACAAAAAGTGATAAAACCAAGAAATAAGTTATCAACAACCAGTTTCAAGCAAGTTCACACTTACCAAACATCCTCTTTGATACCATATCACATTGTTCCATGAGGAGAAATGGTGGAACCTCGTGCACATAAAAGAGGTTTACACTTCTAATGAAGATGATAATGCTTCACGTAATTAGGAAGAGCACGAATCATAAGGAAAATAAAGTAAGAAAAGACAACAATGTGTCTGGCATGCTCATAGATAAAAAAGAAGGGGTGCATAAAGGAGTTTTGTGTAACTGATGTGCATGACATGTGTACACTAACCCTATTGAAATATTCAACTATGACATATTCTCACTAAGTGAGATGACCAACCAACTAGGTGGACAAGACATTGAATGACGAAAAATATAGTCATATACACCAACAAGATAACCCAAACCTACAAAAAAAGGAAAATCCTCTAGCTTTATTGGGTTAGCCATACCTTGGGTATTCTTACCAACGCCTCTTCCATTGAATCCCATTTTCAAGAATAATATATATCCAATGCCCTTATTATGTTTATAAAAAGAACAAAAAATATTACATGAATCCGAATGTGATTATGGATGTGAGGAAGAAGAATCATGTGGTGAATAGCTTATAACATACTCATTGGCAAGGGTTTCTACATCTGAAGTGGAATTCAAATCTTTCCTCAGTTCACCACACTACAATATGATCAATAGCTCATCCTCAGATTCTAGCTCTAATCTCAAATGCTAAATTTTTTCTTCAAGGGAATAGAGGTTACATCTCAGGAAAACATTCTCTTCTTAAATTTTTCTATTGATAGTTTACAGCTCTTCCAACATTTCTCACTTCAAGGATTTCCCCATGGCTACTTGAAAACAACTTGTACTTCCAAAACACTACAAATTGTAAAATGGAAGATCAAGCCAACAAATATGAAAAATATGATGGGATTATAAAAACCCAAACTGATATCAAATGAAACTAAAAGCAAAACACTGAGTGTAACCAAATATGATACCCAACTTGATCTTCAAACAATAATAGACCCCCTATTGTTTTAATCGTTTCAAAAAATATTTTAAATTTAGCACCTTTCATTATTTAATGATTTGAAAATTAATCAAAAAATTGAATTAAAATTGATTTCAATTGATCAAGAACTAAATTTAATGACTCACAAGTGTTGTTATTCATTGTTTGATTAGATCATTTAGATTTCCATTTTATCATGTTTTCACAAATGTCGTAAGCTGATAAATATGATTTTCTGAAGTTAAATTTTACTGATTAAATGTGTAAATAGAATAAGGAAATCAAAATGCAAATTAGAAGAATATACAACACCAAAGTTGTTTATGGGTTTCATAAATTTCCTACGTCTCCAGGTTCAATTGAACCGACCCATTAAAATTACCAAAACTATAAGTACAACCAAACTTAGAATTTGTGATAAAATATCCAAAACCTAGAATTTTGTGTCTTTTGACCTTTGAAGGACCCTGACGAATCTCAATTTTCATCCTCCACCTTCTTGAAGCACTTGCAAAATATATTCCCTTTAGTTTGCTATCTTCTAGAGATTTCCATGCCTAAAAAATACATCAAGAAAAATACAAAATGGGAAAATAACAAATGAACATGGAGCTTCTTTGGATTTTGGACAACTTTCCAGTTTACACCGAGTCCTCAAAATTCTTCTAAGTGTCTCAAAATATCACTTTTACAAAATTCTCCTGATATTCACAATAACACAGTCACAAGACTTAGCTTCTATAAGAACCAAGTCTTGTATTTATAGGCTTTTTAACCACCTATTGTCTAATGATGGGGTATTATTTTAGTACATGGTAGTTTAGGGGTTTGACCCCCTCTTATTAGGTAAAACATAGTTTACCAAGGTTAATTTAGCATAAGTAATTCAATTATTACTGTGGTAAGTTGGTATAAACCATATTTTTGTTTATATTTGGGAATAGTATTCCTATTATTATTTGTTTAGTGGGTTGTTTTATTTTTATATGGTACTATATTTGTTAAAACCATATATTTGTAATTTTTTGTACACGGATGCATATTTTGTTGCACCTGTACAACATCCTGCTTGTCAGCATATCACTGTGTAATATCTATAAATATTGCATCCATATCTATTCTAATAGATTTTGATTACATATCAATAAACTTGTGAGGCTTTTGTCACTCTTCTAGATTTGGTATCAGAACAGGATAGGAGAGCTTATGAATAGAGAAGGTGTGCAGAGAGAGTGCAAAAGAGATAGAGGAGCTTAGAGAAGCATCTACAACATGTGGAGTGCCTGTACAACCTCCTGTAACTTCCAAGCCCCATCCATGCATCCCCAAAACCTCCTGTTCAGTTCCAGGTGTTTGGAAATAATATTTCTTTTTGCATTAGTGCCCCCTGTACCAAGAAAAATTTGCTTCCTGGAACCATTTTGGTTCTAAAAAAATAAAGATTCATATATATATATATATATATATATATATATATATATATATTTCCTATTAGGGGTTTCCGCACTAAAATTAGTGGATAATTTAGTCTCTGTTATTTTAGTAGACTACTAGAGGGGAATGTGACCAAGCTCTACACTAATCTCCTAATAGATAACTTGAGTGAGTCAAAGGGAAAACATGACTCCTGCAACGAGCTCTACACCGAGCGAACAGGTTGTATTGTGGGCGAGTTCTATGTGTACTTTTAGAAGAATTGTGGGCAAGTTTTTCATTATGACCGAGATACATTAGTTGGAGGTGAGTTATCTATTCATAGGAGGGTTGATTTTTGCTCCACCGAGACCCTATTCACACGGCCGAGCCATTCATTGGTGGATCGAGTCATCTATCGAAACCTTTCCTAGCATTTTAAACCAATGATGGAGTGCATTGTGATGACCAATTTCGACGGGGCAAACAACCCTCCATAGAACTCCAGTGAAAATCTGAGCCATCTTACTCAAATCTAAGACAAATAAAATATTGCACCAAGCAATTCAAGAAAATCAAACAACAAAGTATAACAATAAGGAAGCTAAAAAAATTGAAAGGGAGGCGATAAAAAAAGCAATGAACAAAACAAGCTAAAAGGTCTGTAGATCCGTTTATTGCACCAAACCTAAACCACCTTCAAACATACTCTTGCCACATGGGTCATCTCAATAAGTGCCATGTCACTTTTTAAAAGGTCAATCATGTTTTGTTTAAATTAAATAGAAATAAATTAATATGTTATTCTTAGCGCTATAAGCACCAAGGTGGATAGGAGAAGAGCTTTGGGAAGAGGAGGTTAGTGGTTTGACCCGCCCAAAATATTTATTTTAAAAATAAATGATTTAACGACCTTTTTAGCAGGAACTGCCAAAGTTAGCGGTGAAAAATTCTGCTAAACCACTTAACAATAACTAAAACCCCTCTATATTTAGCGAGAAAAACCCTAATTTTGAGGTAAATTTTTATTTTTCTCCTAATTTTGTTAAAAAGTGATTCTAAGCATTTTTTTGTAAAAGTGGGGGCATCTAAAAACTAAATTTTTAGTTGTTTTTGTGGTTTTTCCCAATGAGAGCCATTTTGAGCTTCGGAGGCCACCAGGGCCTCGCAAAACAAAAAAAATAAATCTTGTCATTCAATTTTTCTGCATATTGGATGTAATTGTATATTTTCAGTGTATTTTTCAATAGATTGTAATAATTTACAGGCTTCCATATTCAACCACAAACATTATAACTGATAAAATTTGGTAGATTTTTGAAAACAAAATCAGTAAAATTTGGTTCTGTAACACTTACGAGATCTTTAGATCTTTTTTACAGCATTCGGTATACGCAGTGCCTCTAGGAATCACTTACGGGTAAATTCATCACGACTACTACTGCACTTAACACCTAATATAGCTGCAACAATGTCATATGGGCATTGTCCCTATAAATCAACGGGGAGAAATAAGGACATAATGCATACACTTTGAGCCCTCCCATCCATCTAGGAACGATTGCATGACATAAATCCGAACACTAAAATTATCCATGTATATAGTAAAATTACGTGCACTTATGAGGATATATCTTTGAGCCAGTGTTAATAATCACACAAAATCCTTTCATTACTATCTTGGTACCATGTATAGAATTCTTTCACGTACATTGATGCCTCTTTCACGCACCGCCGTGAATATCAAAAGGGAGATATTCTTCCACGTACTGATGGGTATATCGAAAGGGTGCGTATATAGAAAGTTTCGGTATATCGGATTGGTGGTTTATAGAGTGGGATACCTTATAATTGGAGTGATAAAAGCCTTACCCTTTGTCAATAAATTCAAAAAAATGGCACCAATGTCCCTAAGTTCTTTCTTCCAGACTCACATATCCTAAGAGGAGATAATTATGCTACATGGAAGACTAAGATCAAAACACAACTTGATTTTGAAGATATATGGAATATTGTGAATGGTTCTAAAACTAGATCCTGCTGTACACTAGAGACAGTTTGAATAGGAAAATTAGAATGCAAAATTCATTATCTTGTTTGCAATGTCAAACGACATGTAACCCCACATTTGAGAGTCCAAAACAGCCAAAGAATCATGGGATAAGTTGAGCACTATGTACAAGGCCAAGAATAATAACACAATATTGAATTTACAGATTCATTTACATAAACTAAAATTCATACAGAATGAGAAAGTGGAATATTTCTTGAGGAGAGTTACAGAATCGAGGGCTTTACTTCTAGCCTTGGGAGAGGAGGTCACTGATATAGCTCTCATTCCCATTGTTATGAGATCACTCCTTCCTTCTTACAACATTTTTGTGATGACACTAAACTTGTCAGATTAGACAGTTACTTTTGACAATTAGGTGAATCTAATGTAATAAGAAGAAGTGATGTGCAAAAAATATGATGAAGAGTAGCATGAACTATCTTCTCATAAAAAAGGAAAAGGAAAAGCAAAAACCTATTCTTCTCAAAATTCCCAAAAACAACATTAGCATGGGGATAAGAAAAAGAAGAAATTTCCTATCTCCAACAAAGGACATGATGTGAAAGATTGTTAGTAAAATACATATAAGAAAGGTTCATCAAGTAATTCTGAACCTCATAATTAACAGTCTCATAAGGGATAGCCATACTAAAATCAAGAGAAGAAGAAGGAGAACTGGAAAAGAAAACCCCATCAACAAGGTAATGTAGCTGAGCAAGAAGATCATTCAGAAAATGAGAACTTATTGTACATTGCTCATTCCAGTGAACCATCCATGTCATTTAGTGCTATTTGGTAAGTTGATTCGGGAGCCACTTGACACATGACCAGGCACAGAGATTGGTTTATCACCATGAGGGACACACATTCAAAAAATCATGTTTCGTTAGGCGATCATTCTTTGTACACAATATAGGGGATTGGGAACATTTCTCTACCCCTTGGTTCATAAAATTGTAGATTATTTGATGTATTATATGTCCCCAGGTTAACAATGAATCTACTATCAGTGATTCAACTTCTAGATCATAATATGAAGATTGAATTTGATTGTCATTCTGGTAAGAAAGTGTGTTTGATTCGAGAAAAATCAAGAGGCTCAAAAATTGTTACAAAAGCCTCAAATGTGGGATGCATTTTCCATCTTGAATTTGTCCACAGGGATGATCAAACACTTATGGCTAAGAATTCTTCCTTAGAACAGTTGTGGCATCAGAGACTTGGTCACATCAGTTTCAAATATCTCGAAACACTTCATCAGTACAACAAGGTGAGAGGCTTTCCATCTCTCCAGAAGGATACAGATAAATGTCCTCACTTCCTAACAGATAAATAACATAGAAATTCATTCTAGAAGAGTACTTATCGAGCTTCAGGTAAGATTGATCTAGTTCATATAGATATTTGTGGTCTGATGTCACCTAATCATTATGGATTTCAATATTTCATGTTGTATTAATGACTATTCAATAAAAATGTGGATATTTTTTCTTTGTAAGAAAAGTGATGATTTTGAGAACTTAAAAAAGTTGAAAGTGGTTGTAGAGAATGAAATTGGTCATCATATCATATCTCTCCACTCAAATAGAGGGGGGAATTCACTGGTAATGAGTTCAAATCCTACCTTCAAGCTCATAGGATTTTTTGACAGATGCCTCCTTTGCACACACCACAACAAAATGGTGTTGTTGAGAGAAGAACCCATACTATCATGGACATGGCGCATTGCATGATCGATGATTCTGGACTAGTGAGGACATTTTGGGCAAAAGCAACAAAGACAACAACATATTTTTTGAATAGAGTGCCCACAGTTGCTCTTGATGGAGTAACATCACATGAAGCATGGTCGAAGCAGAAGCCATTTTTTCCACACCTCATAGTATTCAGGTGCAAAGCTAGCATGGACATACCTAAGAAGAACATAAAGAAGTTGGATATAAAGTCAAAAAAACTCATCTGCATTGGCTACAGTGGAGAGACTCTTTGGTATAGATTGATGGATTTAAAGAGCAAAACATTCTACATCAGCATAGATGATGAGTTATTTGAGAAGAAGGAATCTGAAAATCCCTCTCAAGACTCAATTGATGTAGATATTTCACCTATTGTGAATACAAAATTTGATGTTCTTGCTGATGATAACAGTGATGATGGGGATGATGGTGATGACCAGGTAGGACCACAACTGACGGGAGTAGTACAATGTATGCCCAAGTGGTATACTAATATGATTCGAGATGAAAAATTGGATGCTCCACCGAATTCATCCACCACTGTACTATGAACTCGCAGTAAATCATGAGAAGAAGTAAAATTTTCTTTGATGAGTAGAGTTGTTGAATCTATTGAGTCATCTATTGTCAAAGAAGCCATATAGTCAAAATCTTGGAAATATTCCATGGATGTTGAGTATTAGTCAGTGATGAAAAACAACACTTGGCAGCTTTTCGGTCTTCCACCAGGGAAGAAACCCATTGGTTATAGATGGATTTTAAAAACATTACAAAGAATATGGGACCATAGACAAGTACAAAGTGAGATTGGTAGCAAAGGAGTATGCAAAAAAGGAAGGAATAGACTATGAGGAGACATTTTCTACCACAACTAAGATCAAAACAATCAGGATGATCTTTTCTCTAGATGCTCAATTTGGTTAGAAAGTCTATCAGATGGGCGTGAAAAGTGTCTTTTTTAATAGAGATCTACAAGAAGAAGTCTAGATGACTCATCCTGAGGATTATGTTGTACTTGGAGAAGAAACGAAGGTATGTAGACTCAGAAAATATTTTTATGCCCTTAAAAAGGAACCTTGGGCTTGGTACATCAAAGTTGATGAGCATCTCGTTCAACATGGATTCCTTAGAAATACATATGATCCCAATCTCTACCTCAAAAATTAAGTGGGTAGATTGTGATTATTTTTGTTTATGTCGACGATCTAGTCATCACTGGTAGTTCAATGAAGATGATCGATGTAATGACAAAAGATCTTAATTGATCATTTGACATGACAGATTTCAGGCTCATACACTATTATCTTGGATTGGAAGTATGAAAAAAGGAGAATCACATCTTTATTTCTCAATTGAATTATACGAAGACATTACTCGATAAATTTAGCATGATGGATTGCACACCAATTTATACACCTATGGAGACAATACCATAGTTATCTTGTTCAGATCCATCTCCTGTCGTAAATACAACTCTCTATCGACAGTTGATTGTGAGTCTCATTTACCTAATATACACTAGAACAGATATCAAACTTTTAGTGAGTTATCTATCACGGTTCATGCAGGAACCCATAGCTTTTCATTAGACATCAGTACGGTGGATCTTGAGATATCTCAAGGGTATAGTGGATCTTGGTTTAGAATACAAGAAGAATGATAGTTTCTTCTTGAATGGATATTCGGATTCAGATCATGTAGGTAACATTGATGATAGGAAATCCACTTATGGATTTGTATCCTTTTTGGGATCTGGACCAATATCATGGGGAAGCAAGAAACAAAAATTTATTTCTCACTAATCTATAGAAGTTGAATATCATGCTGCAAGTGGAGTTGTCTACGAAGCGATATGGCTACATTGCATACTGGAAGGACTTAGAGTAGCACAGGAAAAACCTACCACCATGTATGTAGAAAATGAAGGTGTTCTAAAACTTGTTCACAATCCAGTGTTTCATGAGAGAACAAAGTACATCGAAGTACATGTTCATTTCATATGCGAGCATGTCTTGAAACACAAAATAAAACTTTAGTTTTATCCAACAACTGAACAATGAGCGGATATCTTCACAAATTCACTTGCACGTGAAAACTTCAAGTTGTTCAGAGACTTCCTCTCCTCATCCATTGAGGAAATGCAAAATTAAGGGGGGAATGTTAGGTAAAACATAGTTTACCTAGGTCAATTTAGCATAAGTAAATTAATTATTATTGTGGTAAGTTTTTAGAAACCATATTTTCATTTGTATTTGGGAATACTATTCTTGTTATTATTTGTTTAGTGGGTTTTTTTTATTGTTATATGGTTGTGTATTGTTAAAACCATATATTTTAAATTTTGTGCACACGAATGTATATTTTGTTTCACCTGTGCAACATCTTGCTTGTTAGGATATGGATGTGCAATATCTATAAATATTGCAACCATCTCTATTGTACTAGATTTTGACTGCATATCAATAAAATTTTGAGGATTTCGTCCCTCCTATAGAATTCTAACCTCATATCGATCCCGGCTTTTGCAATTTTGGGATTATTATCCCAAATCTGCAAGAATAGCTTAGTTTTAAGCCTTAATAAAGGCTTGGACCGCCATATTTACTTGTGGCTACGGTCACGCTTACATCTCTTTTTATATATTAATATGTCCATGTGAGCATGAAAGTTGCATAGATGCCAACTGTGTTCATATATACATTTGCATGCTAATTGAAAGAAAATAACACCTAGTAGATTTAAAGCAACAATCAAACCTACTATAGAGCCGTCAAGATAAGAGCTTATGAGAAAAAAAATTCTTCAATGCATGAATAATCTCAAACTAAATTCTAAGCTATTTCTTACTCCTTAATATTACTGACTAATAAATGAAACTATTTAGATCACTTTGGCAATCAAAATGGGGTTGTTTCCTAAAGTCTTGAAGATGAGATCTGACCAAGAAATGGCCACAAGGACATTTTTATATCTTCCCATGCTCTTCAATTTGAGATAATGGATACAAGATGGAGAAGCTATTTCCAACAATGGAGAATGGCTCTAGATCAAAATGCCTATAGTTTTCACTTGTAAAAATGAGGTGTAATAAGAAAGGGTAGGAGGAGGTTTCTTTATATAACCCTCTAGTTTGAGAGAGCTTAGCATCTTAGTGCATGTGGGATAAGGGTAAAGTAAGATTAGAAATCAATAAGGTTGCTTTAGAAAAGGTAACCTTGATTTAGAATAGTTTAATTTATCATTAGTGACTCATGGGAGTTGAGGGGTGTTTTAATTAATCAATAACAATTAATTAATAGGTAGATACAATCTTATAGAAGCTGATTAAACGAAAATTAGTGTGATTTGTGGGATGTTAGAGAAATGTAATCCAATAAATGATGATTTATTGATTTAGAGTAGCAAGCGTAATTAATTAAACCAAGTAGAAGCGGATATTAATTAACGAAAGGTCGTTATTCAACGTCCTAAGTGATATGAAGGCTAATTAATTAGTGAAATGTAATTAATTAACGGGAATATAGGGAAAATGGTGGTTTATTGATGAAGTTTCATCAATTGACCAAGAGAGAGTGAAGATCATGGTTAATTAGTGAGAAATTACTAATTACGATGAGAATGATAGATGAGAGAAAAATTAGTGTAGTTTTAGTAATAAAACTATGTAAGCGGATTTTAGGTGTCTATAGTTTCCCCTCTTTGGGGTGGAATAAGTGATGTCACTTCAAAGATAGTATAAAATTACAAATTTTGAAGGGAGAGAAGAAAAATTATTAGAATGAAGGATTCCCCCTCGAGTGTCAATGGGGTGATGAAAGAGGTCGATTAACAATCGAAAATATGAAAGGAATGGATAGAAGAAATGTGAAGGGGGAGGGGGGATAAAAGGTGATCCCTATTTTCTCCATAATGTGAACAAGGGTTTTATTGGTGACCTCTTCTTGACTATTACCTTGGGGTAATAAGGAGTAGACCACTTTAGGCATATATGAAAGCATTGGCATAATGCTTGCATGGTCTTTTTCTTAAAGGACTTACCATTGTCAACTGTAATGGTAGAAGGGATGCCATAACAACAAATAAGATGATTCATGATGAACTTGGAGATTTGGGCATCAGTAACATATATAAGAGGCACAACCTCTACCCATTTTGTAATGTACTTAGTTGCAGTAATGATATGGGTATGGCCATATGAGGAAGTTGGAGTGAGCTTCCCTATGAGATCTAATACCCACTTGGAGAAATTCCATGGTGTTGTGATCGGATATAAGGATTGCATCAGTGCATGCATGATATTTCCATTTTCTAACACAATGAACATTTCTTAACATATTTACAACAGTCTGATTCCATGGTAGGACAATAGTAACCTACTCTTAATAAATTATTTTCTAGCACCATTCCATTTGTATGAGCTCCGCAAACACCTTCGTGCACTTCTTTGATTTCTTGGATGGACTCAGTTGAATTAAGATAACAAAAGTTCCCATCATATCCATGATGATAGAGGGTGCCTCCAAGGAGGGTATAATGAGCTATTCTTTGGATAAGGTTATGTTTTTCAGGATTGGAAATATTAGGGGGGAAGGTGCTATCCTAGAGATAGTTAAAGATGGGTTCATACCATGGGGAAAAAGGACCAAAAAATTCACAAACCAGACATGAATCTGACATGTCATATGCATGAATTTGTATATTTTCAATAAAGAATGACATATCATTGTTCCCTGGAAAAATACGAAGAAAGGAGCCTCTTGTAGCCATATCGTCTATAGAACGATTTTCTGCTCTTGGGAATTTCTCAAAAGTAATGTGTATAAAATATTCCTTGAGAGTTTCCACCATTTTCTTGTATGGGATGAGCTTGCCATATTTGAATTTTTATTCATCATTGACTTGCTTGATGATTAACTTTGAATCTCTAGTGACTTTGAGCTATCTAATATTCCACTTAATAATAAGTTTCATTCTGGCGATGAGTGCCTAATACTCTGCTATGTTATTGGTACATCAAAAACTCAGACAAAAAGCTTGAGGAATGAATTCCCCTAAAGATGTGATGAATACAACACCGACTCCCGAACATGAAAGGTGAATGAACCATAAAAATGTACTTTCCAAATGATAGATTATTCAATATACATAATTGAGGCGTCTAATAGATCCAGATTCAATGGTTCTATTCTAGGTAGAGGGGATTCAACTAACTGATCTGCAAACAACTATCCTTTTACTAATTTCTGATGTATATATTCAATATCAAACTCACTGAGTATGATTATCCAATTATCCATCCTATTAGTGAGTGTCGGTCTAGAAAAAAAGCATTTTAGAGGATCAACGTTGGATATAAGCTTACTTTTTTTGTTTAGTAGGTAATGGTGAATCTTTTGAAAAACAAAGAAAATAGCTAGGAAAGATTTCTCAATCTATGGATAATTTAGCTCATATGCGATCAAAGTGTGATTGAGATAATAGACACATTTTTATTTTTTGTTCAAGTCATACTGAGCTAATAGGGCACCAATAACACATTGGGTTATGGACATATATAACAACAATGGCTCACATGGGGTTGGTAGCATAATGACAGGGGGATTAACCATATATTTATTGAGTAGGTCAAAGGATTGCTGGTATTTGGGACCCCAATGAAAAGTGACATATTTTTTAAGAAAATGGTTAAATGGATGAAACTTATCCACAAGATAGGAAATGAAATGGTGGATTTCTTATATTTTTTCCTACAAGATGCGCAACTTCTTGAGGTTCTTCAGTGGAGGAATTTTAGTTATATCTATAAATTTGGTTTTATCTACCTCTATTCCTCTTCTGTATACAATGAATCCTAAAAAAATTCCTGATAGAACACTGTATACACATTTATTTAGATTTGACTAGACCTTATAATCTTAGAGGCATTGAAAGATTCATCTCAATATTTCTAGGTGTTCCTCTCTTGTTTTTGACTTACCTATAATGTCATCCACATATTCTTCGATAATGTCATTCATCATATCGTGGAAGATCACAGTCATATCCCTTTGATAAGTTCCTCTAGAAATTTTGAATCTAAAGGGAATAACTTGGTAGTAGAATGATCCCCAAGGGGTTGTAAAGGCAGTCTTGTGTTGATATTATTCTACAATATTGATCTGGTTATAACTAACAAATCCATCCATGAGGGACAACATTTCATATCCTGCAAATTCGAATTGACAATCATGTTGATATTATGAAGAGGAAAATCATCTTTTGGGAATGCCTTGTTTATGTCTCTAAAATCTATACATATTTTGATGCCAATTGGATTTTTTTGCACTAGTACTATGTTGGAGATCCATTCTGAGTAATCAATAAGATGAATAAAACTAAGTGCTAACAATTTCTCTATTTCTTCTTTAACTATGAGGGAAACACATGGATGCATTTTTCTAAGATTTTATTTGATATGTTTTCTGTCTTCGTGCACAACAATATTATTCACTACCAATGATAGATCCAAACCCGAAATATCTACATAAGACCAAGAAAACGTGTCTAAACATTCTCATTTAAGTGTTACAAATGTCTTATGTTCCTTTGCTGAAAGTGAAGCTCCCAGTTTGACCATTTTAGGGTTATCCTCTATTCCTATATTGACATAAATGGTTTCCTCCACAAGCATCTTGGATGTATCCTCCATGCACATAGGATTAGGGGAGATATTGAGATATTATTCCAAGGGTGCCTCAATGATATTTTCACCATGGGTGTGGTCACTTTGTATGTCCATTAATGTTTTTATTCATTCATACATTAGTGCCTCAAAGATGTTTTCCCTGTGCATCTTGGACTTTCATTTTTGATGAGGCTTTATAGAAGAACTATTTCCCTCGCTTTCTTTTAAATTTTTCTAAACACACATCTCGGATTCCTCCTTGAAATATTCACATGTGTCTAAGTTGATGAAGAAAAATTTCTTGTGATCACCGATCGAAATGGTATCAAGACTGCCCATGAATTCAGAAATTGGCTCATCATTTTCAAAGAGATTGATTGGTATGTGAAGTTGTTGGTCCCAGTCAATAAGTTGGGATGGACAAGTTTTACCTAGGTAGAGAAAGGTGGAACAAAAAGGGATAAGGTAAGAATGGTTGTATCTAGGAAAAGGTTTGTCGAGGTAAGATCCTCATACGTGCTATGACATGACTATGTGTCGCTATCTGAAATAGAAGAGATATCCTCATGCTCATAAGTGGTAATATTAGTGTCTGAGGACTATTCCCATAAGGTCTAATTCTAATTCTGTATTTATCTAATTTGAAATATGAAGTATGAATATGCTCTCAGATGCCTTGTTCATCTACTCCACACCTGTACCCATTATATCCCATGGCGTACATCATTTTTTTTGGTATGGTATATTTTGGAGTTTGGTAGTAGGAACACTTTGTGCCTTCATGGATCCATTTTTTTAAAGAAAAAAACATTTTCTCTTTTGCTAAAAGGCCACAAGGAAGAAATTTCTCAACAATACAATTTTCTCTGGGACTGCTTATATTGGTAAGTTGGTCTACCTTGTGTCTTCGCTGATAAGGAGAGATAAGAGACATGGAGTTCCTACTAAAGGTCATACTATCCACAACAATAATAAATGACCTTCATCTCCCATGAAGAAAAGGGAGAAATGGATGTGGAAGCATCTTTATCAAAAGAACTTAGTGTGTCTGGGTCAACACGAGAAGTGATAGTTTTCGTCTGAATTGGAACATAACAATATAAACAAAATGAAATTCATGGGCTGTACGAGATAAGTTATGCAAGGCTCTATAATGTGAAAATGTCTCAGGATCTCCTTGAATAGTATTTTTTACCCCTTCATGATATAACTTAATATATTGATGGAAGGTTGGTAGTATAACCTTGCATGGCATGGATCCATGGGTGGCCAAGAAGTATGTTGTAGGGAAGTTCCAAGTCTAGGACATGGAACTTGGTATCATGATATGTAGGCCCCACTTCCATAGGCAATACTATAATACCAGCTAAATCACATTCTACATTGTCATAGGATGTGATGGTAATGATATGTGAGTCTAGGTCTACCTTTGTATGTCCCAATTGCTTAAATAGCTTCAAAGTACAAATGTTCAAACCATGAGACCTATTATCCACAAGCACCCTTTTTATATTTTTTGCAAGTAACAAATACTTCAATGTATAAGGTCAAGTTATGTGTATGATCATCATGGGGAATTTCATTTTGGATAAAAGTAAGGTGTTCACTAAGAGCAAGATGTGTGATCACTTATTGGAGGTGCGAAAGGATCAATATATTTTGAAACTCTTGACCCTTGAAGTGTTTTATAAAGGATATATTTATGGACATTTGATATCTTAAGAAGATATAAGATTGAGATATTAGAAATTGTCTTCTCAATTTGTTTTAAGAGATCACATCACAGATCCTAAGGGGCAGGACGAGGAGGTTCAAGAATCACAAGGAGAGCATGTCGTGTTGCTACAAAAAATTCTCAACTCTTGATTCTTATATTATTTATATGATCATTAGAAGAAAAGCACAGTCAATAAGTGAATCAAATGGATTACTAGTTTTGGCATAAATGTAATTGGTAGCTTTGTAGTTCTTGGAAGATTGACCGTGATATGACTTCTTCTCTCCCTATTTTACATGTTTAGGGAAAGGTTATTTGAATATTCCCATTTTTTGAGTGGGTTTTTGGTTAGGTTAAATGAATCAACCTCGATTTCTCCATTATCAATAAGATCATGGATAAAATGTTTCAATTTTAGGAACTTTTCTATTTTGTGACCTTTAACACGATGATACTCATAGTATCCATTTTCCCTGTACCATGATGGTTTAGGTCTATCATCTACAAAGGGGGTTATGTTAGGATATTGAACCATGTTCATTACATCCAGATGTTTTAGGATTGAGGATAAAGAGTTTATAAGAGGAGTGAACACTCAAAATTTGATTGTGGGATGAATAAGTCCTTTAGTAAGTTTGAAATGAGGACCAATTTGAACTGCTTGGATACATTTAGAATTAGTGATACCGTCTCCAATGCCATTTTTTTGTTTTTTTTGAAGAAATTTGGTTTTTCCATAGGTTTGGATGTTTGATTGTCTTTTGAAAAGGATTTTAGTGTCCCTTTAACTATCAAAGCCTTTTCAATATGGCCTCATTTTTCTATAACTTCCTCAAAGTTATTGACACAATACATTTGTAAATGGAAAACAATGTCTAGATTTAGATTAGATACAAAAATACTAACAAATTGATTTTCTAGGATTGAACAAGGGAAGTGGCTGGTAGCCCCTACCATCATTGGAAGAAACTAACAAAGGTCTCATTAGGTCTTTGTTTAGTGCTAAACAAGTCGACCATGCTAACATCAATTTTTTCATTGAATGAAAAAAGTCGTACAAATATTTCCACTAATTCAGGCCATGTAAATATAGACCCTTTAGGTATGTGAAGAAACCATTCCAAAGCATGACCCCCTAGGTTGTGTGAGAATAAGCATATAAGGTAGTTGTCATTATAGGCTACATCTTGGCACGCCATGTAGAAGTCCTTGACATGATCTCATGGGTCACCTTTACCTTTGTACTTATCAAATTTTGGGAAGTCAAAGTTTTTAGGGAATGGTGTATGTAGCATGGCTTTGTCAAAGGGGTAAGGACATAGCTCTTCATATCGGTACTTTTTACTATGTCTGACATTATTTTCTTGAAGGGCAATGAATATAATTTTTATGAATTGTAACTCTTGTGTGAGGAGTTGATTTTTTGTAGGGGAAGCTGACATGTGTACCTGACTATATTTTTATGTTTCACCCCCTTGATTTTCAATGTGAAGTTCACTATTCTTGGTCTTAGGTTTTTCTTGATGTGCATATGTGTTTGTGTCTTTACATACATGGGAAGCCAAACTAGATAATTTCTATACTAATGACTTGTATTTGTTTTTGTATAGTGACTTCATAATTTTGAGGTCCTTCTTGGTTTTTTATGTGGAGGAGGTTATTCTATGTGCTCATGTTCCACTCTAGCTTTGTTGGGTATTTTGATAAGTGGTAATTTATAACCACTGGCGTTGTCATTTTGAGGGTTTGAAGTAGATTCTTGTCCCTATTTTAAAAATATCATCTATGTCAATAAGAGGGGGACGTTGTGCCTCTTCTTCCTCATGGACGTTTTTGGTAGGTGGAACGAATTAATGTTCATATGGAATTTTGGCACCTAATTCTACAACTTGTGCAAGTACCCTATCCCTGTTGAGAAAAAATAATTCATCTAAATGAACAGGGTCAAACTCAAAATCACCTTGAGGTGATTTTATTTCATCACCACTATGATCAATTATGTCTTTTGTCTCCTTTGTTGTGGACTCTTCTAAATTGTTACCAATGAAAGGATTTGATCCTTTCTTGTTAAACCTTTCCCATTCCAGTTTTTAGATTTCATCCTTATTAGAGAGGGCATATGAAGGAATTTTTTACAAAGTTTTTTTTCGAAGGTGATCAAGGGTATAAAAAACCTAAGTAAAACCTAGAATGCAACGATCGTAAAGGTCATTAAAAATAACAAAAATGGTCAAAGAATAATGAATGGTAAAGAATCAAGGTATCAAATAGATTTGTATTAGAAAATAAGTCAATACAATGAAAAATCATGCAAGTTTGGTTATCTAATCCAATCTACAAGGAACTACTCCCTATAAAAATGTGTTTTAATAGTAGGTTGATGTAAGATGATCAACACAATGTCAAAAATTATGTCAAGTTTAAAATAAACAAGACGTAAGTATTAACAAGGGGTTAAATATACTTCTAATTCAATGTATACTATAATCAAATTAGTTACAAACAAGGCATAAATCCCAGAAAGTGGAAGTTACAAATGTGAGCAATGCAACAATACCACTTAAATATGTTAATCAAGCTTTGTGGAACAGTAAGATATTAGTTATTGAAACAATATTGATATGACAAAAAATGTAACAACACTTTTCAAGGTTGAGGAAATGTTTGGAAGGAAACAAGGTCAAAGTTTTCTAAGGATTTTTTAAAGTGTGAACAACGTAATGGTACAATCTAAACACTTAAATCAAGTTTACAAGAAACAAGATGTAAGTATCAAAATTGTATCAAGACAATGTGTGTAAAAGCAACATCTCAAGGGAAGATTGATGATGAAGTAAACCTAACTATGATGAAACATCTTGATGTGGGTATCAAGACAATGACTATCAAGATAAGAAGACATACCAACACAATTTCAATGCTTACTAACGGAGTCGCAACAAGGAAGGATGTAAATGGGTGAAAAATTGGTGGACATAATCTTTAAAAGTACTACATGCATGATGCTCCTTTTTGATCAAAAATATCAACAAGAGAGTAAAGGAGTAGATCAAGTGGTGATGAAACAAACTAAGCGCAACTTTGAAAAGTTTCACCTTGCCTTAGGGAAAGTGAAAAACTAAGAAAAAGTATGAAAAACAAAGAAAAAGTAACACGTCAAAGATTCATGACGAATAACACTAGGAGTCAAACTTTAATGGACTCTCCCCTTATTTGAATAACAAGGTTTTGACTCTCAAAAAATTTCTTGCTTTGTGAAAAATCTTTGAAAACATGATTGGTTTTTTGGTAAAGTTGGCTCCTATGCAAAATGGCTTCCTATTGGTTCACTCTCTAGGTGTCACAAATCATCTCTGTGAGAATGGTTTTCCAAGGAATTCACACTGACTAAACCAAGGAGTATCCCATATTTAATTTACCCCTTCGATACAATGAGAAATAAATTGCGTTCAGTTGTATTTTCACTAGGGTCGCGTGAAGATAATTTTGACTCTAATCTCACAAAGGTGTACTAGTCAAGTGGTAAGCGAAGTGCTTCCCATTTTGTCCACAAGGTTACCTCTTGGTGTGTACTACTTTGGGGTTCCTGGGGTCATCCTTATGGGTTATAATGGCTTATGACCAAGGCACTTCCCCCAGTTTTAAGAAGATAAGATCGTAGCTCTTAATCAAAAACTTGCAAATATCAGGTTTAGAATGTGGTGTTTTTTTAATACTTTAGTTTAGTGTGGTTTTGTACACCGTTGGAAACCTATAACAAACTGTATTAGTATTGGTTTGGATCTTGATTCTTTGAATTACAAATTTTGGTCCTACACATGAAAGATTAATAGTTCTCCAAAAATATAAAATCATCATGAAAGAGGATTTAAGGGTTGTTTTTTTATTCCCAAGATCACCTAAAAGGTGCGAGGGAAGAGCATACACAACACAAAAAACCAAACTATAATGAAAATGGAAAATACTTGTTAAATCAAAGTGCAAGGAAACTTATTTTGTCCTATTTGTTGTTCATTCCCTTAGCCAATAATTTTAAAGAAGTTTTTTTAAAGAAAATTGAAACAAGACTTAGAGTTATTTATGATTCCCAAGATCACCTAAATGGTGTGAGGGAAGAGCATACATAACTCTTAGTCTAGCAAGTGAAAGCACAACCTTCATCAAAATTCATCAAACATTTAAGAAAAGACATGATTAAAAATACTCTGCAAATAAAGGTTAGCACTAAAAACCTACAAAATATGTTAGAAATACCCAAGATCAAATCATGCAATCCTTAAAAGAAGAGATATATTGTTACTTGTCACACCTATGCAACCCTTTAAACACATGCACGGCGGGCAAACAACGGATACGCGGCTTAGAAAACAAATACGTTGCCCTAATGACATATACACGGCTTTGAGAAGAAAAGAAGACTGGCATAACACAGAGTTACACCTATGTGGGTAGAGAAGAACCTATGCGGACTAAATGAAACCTACTTGGACTTGAAAAAATGCACATATAGTAGGAAGGCAAGTGTAACAGATATGTAGTTTGTGGAACACATACATGGAGGAAGTCACACCAACATGGAAAGGAAACAAAGAGGAAACTAGTACAACACATACGTGAACCTAACAACACATATGTGGCCCTGTCAACACACACACGTCCCTCTCAACACACATACGGGTACTTGAAATGACGTTATAAATACGGAAACTGACATAGAAAAACTCAAAAAGGTCAAATTTTTACTATCTTAGCCCAAAATTAATAACCCATCTCTTTTAAACTTAAAAAAGAGACTCAACATATGTAAAGTTAGAAAAATACATCAATGAATTCAATTTATTTAACATGTGCATAATAAGGGTTAGAAAAAATTGAGATAAAACTAACAAAAACTTGACATCAAATGTTAAGGGAAATGGAGTATGTCCCACCGGACATGCCATATGTGTTCATATATAAATTTTCATGCTAATTGAAAGAAGCTAACACCTAGTAGCTCCAAAGAAACAATCAAACCTACTATAAAACCATCAAGATAAGAGCTTACGAGAACTGACTTCTTCAATGCATGAAAAATATCAAACTAAATTCTAAGCTATTTCTTACCCCTTAAGATTGTTAGCTAATAAATGAACCTATTTAGAAAACAAAATGGGGTAGTTTCCTTAAGGTTTGAAGATGAGATCTCACTAAGAAATGGCTATAAGGCCATTTTTGGATCTTCCATGCTCTTTAATTTTAGATAATGGATGTAAGATGGAGAAGCTATTTCCAACAATGGAGAATGACTCTAGATCAAAATTCCTATAGTTTTCACTGATGCAAATGAGGTGTAAGAAGAAAGGGTAGGAGGAGGGTTATTTATACAACCCTCTGGTTTGAGAGAGATTAACATCTTAATGCATGTGGGATAAGGGTAAAGTAAGATTAAGAATGAATAAGGATGCTTTAGAAAAGGCAACCTTGATTTAGAATAGTTTAATTTATCATTAGTGACTCATGGGAGTTGAGGGGTGTTTTAATTAATCAAGGGTGATTAATTAATAGGTAGATGTAAACTTATAAAATCTGATTAGAGGAAAATTAGTGTGATTTGTGGGATATTATAGAAATTTAATCCAATAAATGGTGATTTATTGATTTAGAGTAGTGAGCGTAATTAATAATAATAATTAATTAACCCAAGTAGAAGCGGAGATTAATTAATGAAAGGTTGTTTTTTGGCATTTTGAGTGATATGAAGGATAATTAATTAGTGAAATGTAATTAAATAACACGAATAGAGGAAAAATGGTGGTTTATTGATGAAGTGTCGTCAATTTACCAAGAGAGAGTGAAGATCATGGTTAATTAACGAGAAATCACTAATTACGAATAGAATGATAGAAGAGAGGACAATTAGTGCAATTTTAGGAATAACACTACATAAGAAAATTTTAGGTGTCTACACCAACCTTGGCATGTCGACAAGAGGCTATGGTGAGATAACAATGTAGGTTGAGCTACACGAATAGCTTCATGACTGGTTTCGTATCTGATAATCTATACATGGAGAGTTGGTATCAATCAGTGGCTGAGCTAGCGCGATAACACGATGAGTTACTATTCCAATCTTAGCACAACAATGATGAGGTGGCTCCCTACAATCTCAGTCTATAGCTTGCACCTAACTTCTTCCTTAACTCAATCTCTAGTCATCTCGGTTTGCAACTTTGATTGATGAACTACTTGGACCGCATAGTTGAAAACCCCCTTTTTGTTGGCTGTCGACGACCAGGGGTAAAAACCAAACTCTCTTTTTCCTCCACGCCACTTTTCGATGACACATTTTCTCACTCAAGTCATTTTTGCAATGTGCCTTGGCACTGCGTCACCTGTGCCCTTATTTCACTTTGCTAACCTCTTGTTCCTATGTGAACGATGTTTTGAACATATGGTGTCCTTTTTGACCTGTTCAAAATCCTTTGGAAATATGACTCCGAGATCTTCCATAAGGAATATGTTAAGAGAAATTTTAGGAACATCTGAGCTATGTGAAATCCTCCAGATCAAAGACCAATTTGGTGTATTCCTTAATGGCCCCTCAAAATGTGCCTAGTTATACTCTTAATCATTGCTGGAATATTGCCTTTCATGTTTCTATTTGGACATGTCAATTTCAGAGGGTTTGGAGTGCTCTCATTGAACCCAAAGTTCAATTTTGTGGTGTATTTTGAACAAAGGGATTTCAGTTGGGGATCAAATCAAGAATTTAGGTTTTAACCCATTTTCCTGGTTTCCATCAATCAGAATCTAGTAAAGGAATTTATTTGGATTTTCCCTTGAGCTAAGTCAGCTTGGAAGTGGGTCCATACACTGTAACTGCCCCTTTCTCCATAATTCTTTACCTAGAAAATATTTCTCTTGGGGGACTCCACCTTGCTACAGGTACCATTTACAAAAATTTTTTTACACATTTTCAGAATTGATATTCTTTTTGATCTATGGAAAGATAAAAATAATACCATTTTAATAATGTTCTTATGGATAATTTTATTTCTATTACGAATAAAATGGTTATCATTTCCACTTTTTTGCTCTAGATTCATAACTAGGATGATAAATTTTAGATGGAGGTTAAACACCTCTAGTGTTTACTCAGTCATTAGGGAGTCATCCCTTGGTTTATCATTCAGGTGTGAGAGTGACGTTTGGGATCCCCCCTGGACCCAAAATAGAGGGGCATAATGGTGGCGATGAGGTAACAAGACCTTCTCCTCTCCATCATTGGTCCTCTCATTCTCTTCCTCCTTCCCCTTTTTGTGGTGGTATTTTTAGTCAGTGGTGGTTCTGGTGATGTTGGTAGGGATACCTCTCAATAGGGGAAATTCCCTTGACTAACTCTTGTCATTTCTCCCTCTTTACCCCAGTGGCCTTCTAGGGAGGAATATGAATAGTAGAAATAATAGGATAATGTATGGGGGACCATCCAAAAATCATCTCAACCATTTGATACTGGCTAGGGTGATAAACCAAACAACCCTTTGTGTCCTCCTCAGACCTCCATGTTTGTTGTTGTAACCTAGTTTTTTTGGTCTCGTCATTTTTTTCACCTTTTTAAATTATTAATCACCCTTATATAGTTTTGTTTATTTTGAGATGAACTAGCCTCCTTCTCAAGGCCTCTTTAGCTTGATTTTCTCTCGTATTTTGGAGTGTGACATTTCCACTCATTTTATGTGTGATTACCATTGTACATCTTTAGTTTTTATCTATAAAAGTTTTCTTTTAATTTAAAAAATTTGTAAGCATTATAGTTACAAATATTTACAACTGAAATGGTTGTTGAAATGATGAACATGAAGTTTTGGATGTAGAAAATGGCCAATAATATGCAACAAAAATGCCTAAAAATGGCAAGAAAATTTCCTAAAAAAGGATCATAAATGTCAAATACAAGCATGTCTATGACTGTTGCTAAACACTTTGAATAGATCAAATGACCCAAACAATTTTAATTTTTCCTCTTTTTCATTTTACTTTTTGCAACTTGAATAATGCCAATAGGGTTTTTGGTTTGGTAAAGGTCATTTTTGTGTGAAATATGATTTCAATAGTGATACTTCTTTTTTGATTTCGTTTTTCACAAAAAAAAACATTCGAACTTGACCAAATAAAAAAAAACTGTGAACCAATTTTTATTACATATTTATATGAATATAGTAAAATCTACAATCATATTTATTATGAGTATATCTTGCATGATATGTAGATGTATATCCCAAAATAAATACCTCATATATTTAATAACCCATTATAGCCTCCTTGGGGTAACTCCTTATTGTTAAGGTTGTGATGGGACCATGTTAATGTGCTTAAATTCAGAAGATTCTATCCAAGAAATCAAAGGTGCACAAATAAATCTTCGGAGTATACACTAGTGGCATGGTCCTCACTAAAAAATACCCTTCATATTGGATACTACTAGAGAACAACGGAAATATATTGTTCATAATATGTACACAAATGTTCTCTATGTCAAAAGCATGAAAACCTCATTTGTGCACCATCTCAATAATTGCAACTTATATTCACTCTTTATAATTTCTCCAAATGGGAGCTCAATATCATATGGAAGCTCACTCCCATCTCATCTCATGGTCATAAACATATTATTACCACAACATAATACTTCACAAAATGGGTGGGTGTTATTTCCCTCGTGTATGTAATTGGTACTTATATATCCAAGTTCATTCTAAACCATATCATCTACTGATACAGTATTTCCTCTGTCGTTTTCTCTGATAATTGTAAGCCATTAAAAAAAACAATTCAAGGCCTTGTTCCAAAATTTAAAATAAAAAAAATTGGTCCACCTACTATTATCCTCAATGTAATAGACAAGATGATGTCATTAAAAAATGCTTGTAAATATTATGGAGAAAATTGTTAGAAAAACTAATAAAATTTTAAATTTTAAATCCATTTTTCCTTATGGGCCTATTGTAATTCCATTTGTACAAATATAGGAGATGCCCCTACTCCATTTTATTTTGATCAAAGGAATAATTACCTTAGATATTGAACTTCCCTCTTTGTGCATCTCCTTGCAGAACTATCTAAATAATGAGGAAGATTACAGAGTATCTCAACTTGTAGAGCTAGAGATACTAGATTAGAAAAGGATTCATGCCTTCAATAAAATAAAGGTTTATTAGAACCAACTATGATACAAAATATAATGAATGTAACATCCCGTGTGAATTTTAGATTGATGATATTTTTCTTAAGAAGAATATGAAAAATACAACCTAGGAAAGATAAAGGAAAGGAAAGTTTAAACCTAACTAGTTGGGTCCCTTCATTAGGGTCACTAAATATGGTTCTAGAGCCTATTGAATTTCCTACCAAAAAGGTTACAATCTCTCCTAATCATGAAAATCATGCACCTCAAACTCTTCTACACATAAATGCAACTTCCTATGTTCCCAAAAATTAAAAATTAAAAATTAAAAATATGAGCAATCAAAAATCAAAAGAGGTGGAAATAAATTTGTCCAATAGTGAATACCATGTAATGTAGCACCTTGTATATATACCATGCTTAAAATCAGTTTCTTATTCCATGCGTAGGTCCATTTGTTGAAAATAACATATCATTCAGAGGCATGACCTCTTCATCCTAGTTCCACCACCCCTTCATATGATTTATGAGTCAATGGTTATTTGTGAAACTAGTACCTATGGTTTGGGTCTCGATCCAACATTTACACATTTTTAATTTTTGTACATGGCATTATCCAAGTGTACCCAAGCTATCATTGGGGAAAATAATTAGTTGAAAGGGGGAAGGATCTATATGGTACATTTTGATCCATGATTTGGGTGCTTTAAGGTTTTTGGTACTTTTGTGTAAATATTTTTCATTTATTATGTATTAGAATGCACAACATAAGGGTCTTTATCCTATGTCATGTTTTGGGATATGTGCATGGTTAACATGTGGCTAGTATAACCTTTTACCTACCCATAAGATAAATTTAATATCTTCATATGGGTAGTACAACTAATCTATGGGCTCTCTATATTATAAGTAGGGTAAATAATGAGGTAGTGGTTATTACTTGAGGATTGTATTATAATTTTTTCTCTTATTGCAAGGTTATAGAGGTTTCCACTTTAAGTAGAGGAGTTATATACTTCAATATAATGGTATAATTTCAACATTATTTTGTTCTATTTTTGGATATATGTGTTTATGTATTTATTTATTATTGGTTAAGATTATGCTCTTATTGGTGCATGTTCCTTGTGTTGTCTAACTTTTGACATATTGTTGCATTTTGTTTGAAATTCTATAGCTGTAACTCTACATTTATTTTGTAGATTATTATTTCTTCTATGTTTTTCCATGTTTCCTTACTCTTCATGTTTTCCTTATCCTCTTGGTTTTTTATCTCCTCACCATTTTTCTTGTTTTTCTAAAACTCTACTAGTATGGTTCCGACTCTCTTTTATGTGGTACATTTTGATCCATGATTTGGGTGCCTTAAGGTTTTTGGTAATTTTGTGTAAATATTCTTCATTTATTATGTATTAGAATACACACCATAAGGGTCATTTTAAAATATAAAATATAAGTGTATTAGTGTATTCAAGAAACAATAGGAATGCTCAAGTGAATTTCTATTAAAATTATGAGAAGAAATGAATTCCTTTTATGAAAGAATCATCCCTGTGCCAATGTTATAATTCAAGCACTTAGAGAAGAACGTCTATCATTTCTACTTATTGTATTCATTAAAAAGATAAGGGTTGGAACACTTGTATTACACATATCTAACCTATTGAATTGATTTTAGTGTGTTGATTGCAAAATTGTTTAAAATATAAGGGGTATGGTAATAATGGAGGTATAATAGAGGAATATATTAACATCCTATATTTTTAATGATCTTGCAATGTTTTGATGTAAAATTAGGTTTTGAAGGAAAGGAGGATAATTTTTGCTGACTTGTAGAAAATTATGTTAAAACAAGTAATGTTTTTAGAGACTTGAAGTAGTCAAACAGGTCCATGAAACTAGTTTTGAGCTATCTAATAGTTACCAAAACCATACTAATATGTGTGTAAATGTGTCGCAATTTTTTATGGTTGGAGTTAAGATTATCATTGTAATCATATTTTCTAGGACCATTTCATCTCATTATTTAGACATATTTCTTAATGTTTATTTATGATTATTGTTTCCTAAAAAAATATAATTCTCACTAGGTGTGGTGTATTATTTATAAAAAAATGCCATAAATAAACATTATTTTCTCATGTATATTTGGTAATAATCAAAATTTAAGAGATGCACTTAACACATATAAGAATTATAAGTAGGGGGAGGAATGGTGAATGTAATCCAACAACTCTCCACATTGGAAAATAATTTGGAGAGAGTGTCTTATATATCACCTTTTTCTAACAATTACTACGTTACAAATGTGGGATTAGAAAATCATATTTATAATGGGGGATTCAGTATATAAACTTATGGAATTTCATGTAGATTTGTAGGATAATAAATAATATAATTATTTCGAAATCTACATCTTAGGATTCTATTATTAACACCTGCCTCCCAATACAACTTTTCAATTATAAAATACCCTGTATTTTACTGTATATCCAAACTACCTATTTTCACTTTGACATTTTGATATTTTATTATATCATAGTTTCACAAACATTAATTATATTTCCACTTAAAAAATTAATGAAATTTATATTGGACTTGAAAATTGTCAACCCTTGGTATGTGTAATTTGATGTCTCTCTTTCATTATTTTATACCTACATTTAAAAAAATAATCAAACTATGTATAGGGATATGAAGGGTAATGTTATTTATACACACACACACACACACACACACACACACACACACACACACACACACACACACACACACACACCATATGGAAAATAATATAAAGGTCATAAGGATTTGTAAAAAAGGTTATTATAAATTAAAATTAAGTTATAATTAACCATACATAATCAAAATAATACATTAATACTTGCAACAATGATAAATGACATAACAATAGGTCAAATACACAAGAAGAGATCAATATGTGGGTATATAGAGAGGAAAGTGAAAGGAACGATAAGAATATTGTTTGAAGCCCGTGATCTCAGATGGTAATAGCACACCACATTAGATTTGCAAAATAGAAGAAATAAAATACCATATATGGAAATCCATCATAATCCATGATGCTCAATACATTAAAATAGAATGACTTTAATTATTCAATAAAAAAGATGTACATATAGGAGGAGGGAAGTGCAACTACTACCTAAATCAGTGGTGAAGAACTCCCACTAACTGATACTGGTAGTTAAGTTAACTCTAAAAGACTAGTAAGCTAACTCCACATAGCTAAGAAGCTAACTCAACACAACTGAGTAAGCTAACTCCACACAACTAGTGCACCTAAGCAAGCTAACCCAACAAGTGTATGGCTAACACAAGTGTAAGAATTATCCTGATAAATAACTAAAAGGATAAATAATAACCTACGCTAACACCCTCTTGTAAGCATAGCTTAGGTAGGCGAAAAAGAACGTGGGTCCTGGCAACAAGGCATGATGAGGTACCCACGTACAACAACTGGAAAAAATAGACACCGCAATGTACCCAAAACCAGTAATAACAAAGTAGAGAGCAAAATCCTGCTGCAAGATATCCTTAGAAGCTCGGCTCCAAAAACTTGTAAAATGCTAAAGAAGTGTGGTGCACACTATGGTATGAATCCACTGCTCGATCATATAACTCAAAAACAACTAACACTGGGCTTCACCAGAATAGCTCCATGTAAGGAGACTGCTAATGGAGTGATGTCGAAAAGTGAAAAAAAAACCAAACATAATTTGATCAACTGCTACAAATAGGTGTGCCATGATCCAAGAAAAACCAAGGCAACAAGGCAAGGACAGGAGATCCAAATAAATAGGAGTGCCACGATCCAAGAAAAAGCTAAGGTAACAAGGCAAGGGCATGAAACCCGAAGAATTAGTATCAACACCACACCCTCCCATACTGCAGAATGGGTAGAGTGACACCACATATCTGTATGAGTTGTCAAAATCAACTACTCAAACACTGACAAACTAACACTGGGATCCACTAGAATAGCTCCCCCACAAGAGAGACTGTCAACATGCCAAAAATGTGTCGAAAATACAGATCCAAAATATCTCAACAAACAAGAGAGATATAAATGTATACACCCATAGATACAAGAATGCAATACCCAAAATTTTAGGATGTTGGGCTCAACCGAAAATGCATCCACAAGTGATCACAACACCCTCCCGAATTTGACACTTTATAATTGAGTGCATGTAAATATTACAATGAGTAATAATACCTTTTACATTTGAAATATGTGTATAAAAATGTCACCAATGCGTAGATCTCGAAAAAATACACAATTTCAAAAAAAAAGATCACCTTAATCCAAGCTATGGATCAAAAGTTATAAGCTCTACAAGGTTTTGCTATTAAAATAATATTTTAATGCTGATATTTTTAAAAGGTACACGTGACACCCAAATGTCCAAAGGGTAAATGAGTGCATCCACACGATACATGCTTGCGACCAAAGGATAAAAACCTACGCCCAAAACCTAAAATGTCCAGAGGGTAAATCATTGCGTCCAGAGGGTACACGCTTATATCTAATGGATAAAAGACTGCATCCAAAACCGAAATACCCAGAGGGTAAAAGAATGCATCTGGAAGGTACACACTTATATCCAATGGATAAAATAATGCACCCATAGGGTACAAATTTGCGTCCAGTGGATACAAGACTACATCCAAAACTGAAATACCCTAGAGGGTGAAAGAATGCATCTAGAAGGTACACGCTTATATCCAATGGATAAAAGAATGCATCCAGAGGGTACAGATCTACGTCTAGTAGATAAAAGACTACATTCAAAAATGAAATACCCAAAGGGTAAAAGAATTTATCCAGAAGGTATATGCTTATATCCAATGGATAAAAGAATGCACCCAGATTTGACTGTCTCAAAACATGGTCAAATTTACAGTCGATTCTAGGGTTTTGGCATCTTCCAAATCCAATTCCACATTCTGTTTTGCATAAAATGCATGCTGCAAAAAATTTCTAACAAATTCCATATACATGAAAAAATAAACCCTTGCTTGCAAAGAAAAACTTATTGGATATCTACATCATCTATCGTTCTGATACAATGAAAGGAATGATAAGAATATTGTTCCAAGCCATGATCTCAGATGATAATAACACACCACATTAGATTTGTAAAGTAGAAGAGCTAAAATACAGTATATGGAAATCCATCATAATCCATATTGCTCAATACATTACAATAAAATGATTTGAATTATTTAATAAGAAAGATGTACATATAGGAGGAGGGAAGTGCAACTACTACCTAAATCAATGGTGAAGAACTCCCACTAACTGATACTAGTAGTTAAGTTAACTCCAAAAGACTAATAAGCTAACTCGACATAACTTAGAAGCTAACTCCACACAACTAGTACACCTAAGCAAGCTAACACAACAAGTGTAGGGCTAACACAAGTGTAAGAATTATCCTAATAAATAAATAAAAGGATAAATAATAACCTACACTAACAAAAAGAAGGATATTTGGATGTATAGATAGGAAAACCAACTGATTTGAGACTAAAGATGTTTCATTTCTGAGACTGAAACTAGAAAATGCATGGGTACATGACCGTACAATTTATATACAATCTTACCCTAATTTTCTATTATCCTACAGATTATTGTACGATATTTGATTGTTTTATATTCACATGATATAGATATTTATGTGCTTCACTTACCCAAATATTTACTTCACTATATGTCTCTCTTGTTCACATAAGCTATAATGAGCAACAACAAAATGGAAATAATATAGATACTTGTAATTCCCTTCACCAAAGAACTAGATAACAAAAGGAGAAATCACGTGTAATGAGGTTGGACTACCCTTGGTTCTCAAGAACTTCTGAATCAATATGAGGGTTTCACTACATGACCTTAATTGGGATGAAACTCATGTAGTTCTCATAGGTATATGTGTAACTATAAGTGTGATCTAAGTCAATCCCCTATGAGTTTCCTCACATCTCTTGATATAGATATAATGGGCCAACTAAAGAGTAGATAATGTACCCAATGTGGTAGTAGTGTGATGTAGGGTAAGCAGACATAAAAACCTGAAATTTAGGCACTGCGAGTGCGTTTTATAAACCATGCTCATGCAATTGTTTTTATAGGCTCAGTGATTTCTGAACCTAAAACCACGATCGTGTTCCTTTGAGACAAAAAAAAAATTTACTCGTGACTCCTCATTTTCCCCCATTTTTCCTTTCCAACCACGATTTCTCCTAGACCTTTTACACTCGCACTTTGAATACCCCCTAAAAATTATTCTTTGGACTTCTAGATCACGATAGTTTCAACCATGCCACCAAGAAAAAGAGGTAAGTCCTTATTTTTGATCAATTTGTTTGCATTTTAGGTTTTTTTTGTGATTTTCATGGGGTTTTCATTTTTTTGTTTTTTCAGTTGCTCAGTAGGCTCGTAATCCTGCAAAACATCAAAATCTTCCTCAAAACCCTCTAAACAATCCTCAAAACCCTCCAAACATTCCACAAAACCCTCCTCCAAATATAGATCTACCTCTTGTGGCTCCTTCTGTCCCCACGAAACCAACAGAAACACAAGCTAATATTGTTGGAAGAATCCAACAAAACAAAATTGTTATTGAGAACCTTATTCAGACTATAATACAAAATCATGCCACAAATTTGTCCCGCATGACTTTAGCCAACACATTGCAAACATTGATTGGTGATGTTGACTCCACAACCAACCAAATAGACAGATGGAATACCTTTAGAGGTGATTGTAGGTAGTGGTATGCAGATAAATTATCCCAAGCGGCTTTAAAAGAAAAATAAATTGGAAAAGACCGCATTTGTGCATTATTTACTGACCCAAGAACCAATGCCTCCTGCAATCACTTACAAATGGTTCCCAATCCATTGGTGCCACGATGACCGAATCAAGAACAATTTTTGGGACCAATGGTGGATGGTTTTTTATTATCCACCATGCAACAACAATGAGGTTCCTTTGTATTTTTTGAAGAAATTATATTGCAAGTTTGTGCTTAATGAGGTCCCAAATTATTTCGAATTTTTTGATTTTTATGGGCAAGGTGGTGGCTTTGCACAGAGTAGACCTGGTGCATGTGTAGGTCAACCAAGGATTCCCCATGCCCCAAAACCCACACTACCTTTAGTTATCCCTCCTACAGTGAAGGAGGTTGTTGAGATTGATACACTACATGCATTGAGGGAGCTCGCTGACACTCTGACCCAGCATAGTGAGCAGATTGCTTCTAGTGATGTTGGTGGAGGCGCCAGTTCTAGCGCACCACACCACTGTGGATCATGTGGTGCCATATGTACTGTGGGTGAGACATCATTTGCTGGATCACATGATTTCTTTTCTCTAGATGAGATGATGGTGGATGTTTTTGGAACTGATGTAAAGGATCTTGGTCTTTCACAACTAAATGTCAAATAAATACTTTATATATATACAATAGTTTAATTCATGTTTGAGATTTTAATATATATGTATTTCATTGTACGTTATCTACATACATGTAAAAACTAAGTTTTTATTTTATTTTAAATAGCAAGAGCCAGTGAAGGAAACATTTGGCGTTGACATGCTAGCTACTGCAGTTGGGCATGTTACAAACGTAAGTTTCAAGTTGTACTTAAATTTTAAATTTCATTTGATTGTGTACTTTTATTATTATAATGTTTCACCTATACATGTACATATTAATATATGTTTGTATTTTATACACAGAAGCCTGGCGGGTCATAATCTGCTCTGGGAACTGAGGTTACTGGCATGCCTCACATGAATTTTACGTAGGTTAGTTTGTCTTTACACTTTGTTTCTAATTGTGGAAGTTCACGTGAACTATGCTTTGGCTCTATTATGTGGCATTCATGTAGATTAATATTGATTTGTACATGTTTTTAGTATAGCTTATGACTGCCAGAGAGACTCCTCCATATATGCAGACTATGGAGGCCAGTATAGATACTGCCATAACATCTACAGATCCACTAAATGAGGTACAATTTTTCAAATTTGTTAAATTTATTTAGGAATTATTTCTTATTACTTAAATCTACAATATCAAATTTTGTACATGAAATATTTAATTTGAAATTTAATTATTTGTATGCAGCTTACCTCTCGTGAGTCTGCCGTTGTCCCTGCCACGCGTCAATGAAAAATTGATAGGGATCATGACAATGCGGTAAGATTTCACATGCATTTAAACTAAATTCTAAGTTTCTAAATTTTGAATGTATTTTAAAAATCTGGGTGTTAAAAACTTGTTGTTTATGAATGTGCAGGTTAGGTTGCAGACCTGCTTAGAGACGCCTAGGACCACATAGATGAAATCCATAGTGACATCTCCCTCCACTACATCCTTAGGTCGTGGACATGCTACTTCTAGTAGGGCGAAGAGAGGGAAGATGTTTCATGATTAGATTCATAGGACGTGGATGTATATATATATATATATATATATATATATATATATATATATATATATATATATATATATATATATATATATAAAAGGGCCAGTTGGTCCCAGTTCATGATTCTTAATAGGACATTGTATATATAGCCTTATGCGACCACATGTGGTACTATATGTATGACACACTTGGTTCGAGATGTACATAGTGTGCTTTAGCTTGCTAGACTAAACCATTTGTCCCTTGAAACCATTTGAAAATTCTTAGAGTGACTTTGATATTACTAATACATGGTTCTAGACCCTTTACATGCTTGGGAATTGAGGAAGCTAGAATATTTGACTTGGTTTAGTGCTGCATATCTACAATAGTGACTAATCTAAATGATCTACAAATAACTTTAGAATATTTGGGAGATCTTTGAGTTCTTTTGGATTTATACTTTGTTGGCTAGATTTTCTGCATAGCATAAAACTTAGGTAGTCATGAGATAAATCTCCCACATTTATCGGTGAGGCTCCCGTGTCAGATTTGTCAATTAAAGTATGCTAGTATCTATATGGGGTTTTACTTTAATAGTTCAACTAATGAACCATAGTTGTACAATTCTGTAGCAAGTAAGCAACAATTTAAAGAAAGGAAATATTTATAGAAGAAGGGAATTATATAAACACAGAGAAGAAATGGGGAAGATGTGCATCCCAATCAATAGATAGCAGAGTTGATTGCATGCACATAGAAGAAACCAATATATATAAACATAGAATTATAAGCAAAGGTAGCTCTAGATCAAGATCTAAAATAACACAGTTTATTCAAAGATATAAGATAGAAAGCTAGAAACAAAATACACCATGACAATAAGTTATCTGAAAATCTACTCCTGTATATTCCTTTGCTTCAAGTGGCTCTCAAGGGTTTCAACACAAATTCTGGAACACAAGGATGCTGCTTGCAAATTATGATCATTAACCCAGAGGTTCTTCTTCTACTTATAGAATGTAGAAGGGAAAGTACAAATGGGAAACTCAACTGAACTGAAACATAAACAAAAAATAAAGATGACATTTGGCAATCATCCTCCACTAACTTCTCCTTAAGTGACACATGTATCACTTAACTAATAGAATTGTTCCACACAACTTTAAGTAATGGTTTTAAAAGCAATAACTTTAAAGTTTTACGATTTCATCCGGGAACGTGGAAAATAAAAGAAGAAAGAATAGAAGAAGAAGGCAAGCCAACTATTAAATTTATGTCTTCTTTTTGTTCTGATACTAGATATACTTGTTGAACATGTAATTCAACATCTTCCCATCTGTTTTAGCCACTACTTCCTTTTCTATCCTAAACTACAACAATCCTTCCTTCAACACCTTGATACATGCTTCCACATCCTCCAAGCTTAGCCCGAACCTCGCAATATCTTATTGCAGTGCCATCAGTCTGCTAATGGAATTCATCTTGAAAGGCTTAGTAGCTTCATCAATTCTTCCTTGTACCATCAGAAGAGACCCTTCCAGGGAATTAGGCACTCTACTAGGAATGATCCGTACGTATGAAGTAACATTTCTGACCACTTCCTCCTCAGTGAAAGTAATGATACTGTCTGGCAAGGATGATGTCTTACTCTCAAGTCCCTACATCCTCTTCAACCGAACTCTGCAAATCTCCAAATGGAAAGCTACTGCAAACTCCAGCTGCTTTCTCTTCTCAACTGATCCATTTGATACAATCTACTCCGCAACCAATACTTCTCCTGACAGCTTGTTGATTTCAACCAAAGTACTCAGGTCACTCTCAACAACTGTGTTCATATTTACTATGCTTGTCACTAGTTTCTTTAGCTGATTTATTACATCATTCATAACCTTCAGGTGGGCTAGCACCCCTCCAAGTTGTACAGAAGCTTGACGAATAATCAAATTCTTTCATTCACCAATAGCTTTCACCTAATTGCTTGCATCCTCCATCTCCTGCATAAGATGATCACTCACCTGCTCTAAAATGGGTTGAGTGGAAGGTTTAGCAACCTTGGCTATGATCTCACACAACTGAGATACCTACTTCTAAAGCTCGTCTTTCTCTACCTTTTCTCTATCAAGCCTAAGGAATAGAGCATCTATTAATGTCTATGTATTCAATAATTTTGTGGTGGCTTTCCCTATGGCTACTCTAGTTACTGTTACATCTTTTTCCGTGAGCTCATCCTCCTTCTTTCCTTCCGCTGAAACTGACATCTCAGCAAACTTCTGCTCAACTCCTCGATGATCAACCTTGAAGGTACCTTAGCAACTTTAGGTTTTCTATCTTTTCCGCCTAGATTCTGGAGTAGTTGCAAGTCATGTTACTCCAAGTTCATTTCCACTCTAGATTCTAGAACCAACTGCAAAGCCAACTATTCTGAGAAGTTTCTTCTTGGAGAATGAGAAGTTTTTGAGTGCACTACTTTCTCCCACTTTTCTTCCTCTCCATCAGAAACTTCTACAGTGTTGTGGCTTCCATCTATTGAATCATCGAAAGATAAATATCTTTCAAATTCTGTCATCTACAACTTTAATGTCTCTTCTGGAAATGGTGTTGAAAGGGGTGGCTGAGGAGAGAAGGTGAATCTTGCCAGATTCAGTGGAGGCATGGAAGTGTCATTCTGAGGTGCAACAGTGAGTGATGTACTGGATGCTGGAGAAGCCGGAACTAAAGTCATAGCCATGAAAGTGATCTTCTCCTTTTATTGAGATCTTTTGTCCACGTTCATCTTCTCGGGCCATCTGCTACTTTCTCCTTTGTGCTTTCTCTTTAGGGAATCTCTTGCACCAAAGTTTCCCGTGACTTGATTTAACAATGATTCATCGAGGCAGTATCCCTTTGTCAGCAACTAGTTTGTGTGTTCACTAGAACATCGCCAGTCCTTTCCTTAGTCGTATGGCAGCCCCCTATGTCATCCTGAAGTACAACTCTATATCCTTCCTTTTGATGGTAAGTGTCAAGTAACACATTCCCATCATCTCTAAGATCCGCAAGTATCCGTGCTAGTCCAAAGTCGAACACTTGCCATGCTGATAGCCTGCTGAAATCCTTCTTTCTAACCTCATACTCACTTTTACACTTCATCCAGAAATATTCTAATGAAGGCACATGTGCATACTCCTCAGAGATTGTCTTCCTAGCTACTCCAAATGTATCGAAGTTCAGCCATGTTGGGAAGAACTCTTGCTCATACTTAGATAACATTTCCACTTCCAATCCTTGGGCTTTATGAATGCTCTGGAAGCTATAATGTCCTATAGTGATTGGGAAGAAGCCCGTAGACTTGTGCCATTTCAACTGAAGGTCGTGTATCTCCACAAGTTGTCTGGTCAGCTCCATGGTGACCAATCTATCATTTGGATATCTGGGCAGCTTAACTGGTTCTCATGAAAAGTCGGTAACCTTGAGGTATGTGAAATCTGTAAACTGAATGAATAGATTGCCAATTCTAGATACGGCTTCCCATGCTTCCTTGCTCATCCTGTTAGCCTTTAGGTCATTGTCTAGCCTACAAATGAATTCGTAGAAGAATCCATTGTTGACCACTTTGAAATATTTCTTGCACGTAGGTACAGTAAGCTATGGGTAGCACTCGAAAATGGAGTCCTTAGAAAGAATGCCACATCTATCTAGCTTGGAGAAGATGCCTTGTGAAGCTACTGCATATACCAAATAGGAAGTCATTTTGAAGTTGAAAGTATGCTTGATGTTCTGGAGTTCCTCACCAATATTGTTGCTAATGATTTCCGACCAATTGATTATGGAATCAACCTTGTTAACTTCAATGGTCCTGATGAAAGCATACATCCATGTATGGAAAGTGTGAGCATTCGCTTCGCCATTTATCCTGCATAACAATTTGGTAATATCGTCTATCTCCTATACCAGACTGGACAGCGGAAGAGTTCTTGGGAACTTAGAAGGAGATCTAGGCTTATTCATGTATCTATTGTTCATTATGTTCATACAGTCAACTCTATGTTTCTCCCACCTACTGCCGGCATCCTGAATGCTAATGAAAGTCACCACTTTTCAAGCCGGAATAATTGATGAACTCTGCGTCCAACTGAATTATTGTTTTCCCCATAGCATCTCGCACTAATCTAGATGAAGGATGGTAAGACCTAGCACACTCCATAATGAACTATGGCAACTGGGTTGTGTATGGAAATGCTGCAGATCGAATAATTCCACTGCGTTTAACTACACGCATGAGTGAAGTCTTTCCTGCTATGGATCTATCAATCAATTCAGAAAGAGGTTCCAGATCTAGTTATGTGTCTCCTATGTATATAAATTTGGAAGTGATGCATGAATCCATTGTGTTTTCTTTTTCATCCCTCTTTGCCATGGCTTTGTCTATCTTTGTCTGAACAATTCTTTTTCTTCTTATTCGGCCAGAATTCTTCAAAACTTGGTGTAGATCTAGATAATTCTTCAGATTCAGAGGATATATTCAATGTATTGGACATTGATTAAAGCTCCTTTTCTTTTTTAAAGTACCTGTAATGAATTCTTGCAATTAATTCAGACAAAGATGGCAACCGGAACATGAACAGTGGATTTTAATCATAAAAATCTGCATAATTCAAGCCTACTGCCCCAAAATTTGATGTTTTATTTGCATGCAAAACAAGCATGAATTTTACCAACTTCACCTGAGCACCTGTATCACTTATGCAAACAATTATCTAGACACAAATCAACTCTTTTCAACCTGTGCGCCAAAATTGGAAGCTTTTAGCATTAATTTCACCTTCTTTTAAGCAAAAATCCTCTCCAAATGGGGCGCACTTTTCCTCTGGGCTGCACTTTTCTACCTGTGAATTAATTAATTCATCCTTATGGCAGCCCCTGCTTATATAATCCTTGTGATTCTATAATTAATTAATGCCTTTCCTATTAATGGCAATTAATTAATTAATTAATAAGCTTCACTCTTCAAATGGGGCGCCTATTTTGTGCATGCTTATGGCTGCCATTAAATAAATTAAATTTATTTAATTTTAGACTTCTGCTTCCAGTTAACTCAAGCCTCACAGTATGCTTTGACCTTAGCCACTGAAAATAGGAATTAATTTAATCATTTAATACTTTAAAAAGTATTATTTCTCTCCCAAAAGGGGCGCACTTTTTGACATAAAGGGGCTGCATTAAATAAATATTATTTATTTAATTTTAGAACAGTCTATTTTCAACCACCTTTTGTCCTTTACCCTCTATTGACTTTTCCACAAGCCTGGGCGCCAAAATTGGGTGAATAATTAATTAAATTAATTAATTTAAAGGTTGCATTATTACTTCCCCAAAGGGGTCGCACTTTTTGGCATAAAGAATTCTATTTTTAAGAATCACATGACAATGGGATTATTTACCCTGCAAGGCAGCCTTGAAAATCCCATGATTCACTTAAGTCATTTGACTTTCATAATGGGATTATTTACCCTGCAAGGCAGGCAATAAAATCCCATGATTCACTTAAGTGATTTTCTTTTATTCCACAATGGACAATTTTTACCCTGCAAGGCAGGTAAGAAATTCCTGCTTGCCTGCTGCCTCTAATTTTTCCATTGTCACTTAAGTGGCGTTGCTTCCATGGGAAAAAGTACCCTGCTAGGCAGGTACAAAATTCCCACCTGCCTGCTGCTTCCAAAAATCCCATGATCTACTTCAAACCCTCTTTTTCCAAAAATGCGGCCAGCCTAGAAGAGGCTTTTTGGTGCACGACTTTATCTTTTCCCAGAGAACCAGACCTCCGATGGCGAATTCCTTCTGGCACAACGTGCATATGTGATCTCCAGATACTCCATGCCAAGAATCAGGCCAAACCAGCAAAGGAATTGATCCAGAGAAATTTCACAGAAAACGAAACGGGAAAAACACAAAACAAAACGTTGCCAGAAGTCACAAATAAAGTCCAGAATGCATTCCTGGTTAAAACCCTACTGGTATATGGGAATAACGATATGTACGATCACAACAGAGTTAAACTGGAGCACAAATTGCCTCAAACGGGGCTCAAAATAATTAAATACAAATTTCCCGCAGGCAAATCCCGACGACAGAATATAACAATTTTGGGCATCTGGGTATTTGGCGAAAATGGCTAATATGGCTCTTTGGGAATATCTTGACACAATACAAGAACTTTCTGGCAATAAAAACACAAAATGACCCATTATTTTAAAAGTACAATTTTTTTTGGATAGGGTAGTCTCAGATTTCAGGATGAAATCTGGGGACACCAGTTGGCTCCGTCTGTGGACATCTTTTTCTCTGTCAGAATGACAAGGGAAAAGATGAGATCCCAGCATCTTTGGTTTCGTATCTTGTCTTTTGGGCATGGGGTCAGGCAAACAAAAATAACACAACACAAAAACAAAACAAGGAAAAACAAACAAAGTTTTATTTATATACATACAGGTTTTAACCTGCTTTTTTCATGTTCCTGAACAGCTTCAGATGTTGCCCGTTGAAAGGAAATGGTAACTCAATTCCATCCTGAGTAGGCAAGGAAGAAAGTATCCATTCATGCAGCTCTTTTGATCACGAAGGGCCCTTTCCAGAGTGAATCATATTTGTCGTGCATGCCCTTCGGTTCATATCTCTTGTCCCACCGGGGTACCCAGTCTTCGATTTTAAACTTCCTTTCTCTGGCCTTCTTGTCAAGTACTCTAGGAAAGTCCTTATCAACCCCATCTGGTGGTGGCTCATCCTTTCTTCTCTCTGTGGTGGGTAAGTCTGCATCAACTTGCTTCCGTTTCCAGATTTATTTGCTGCATTTTTGAGGAAGAACTATCACCATATTCTTTGTTCTTCTTCAGGTACTGATCATGCTTGTTTAAAGTCTCCACTAAGGAAACCAAACCCTTGGGGGTTTTGTTACCTTTTGGTTGGATTACTCACTAGTGTCATCATAACCTGGATCAGCTTTTCCTATGATTGTTTGTTGTGGTGGTGATTTACTCCCTTCAACATGCAGACATGCAGATGTTTGTTCAGGGACTTTGGGGCAGTAGACCATCTCCACTTTATAGTTTCCTTGTCTGAATATGGACGGTGGTCTATCTGGATTCAATAGTGCAGCTGTGACTGCCAAAGAATATGCCTTGGAGTTTTGATTTATTGGAATGAAGTCAATAGAGAAGGCTGAAAAATCAAATGTGGCAGAAAGTACTCTATCTCTGTAATGCTCTAGCTTATCTCTTTTGACTTGAATTTTCCCTTGAACCTGCTTTACTAGAAGTTCAGCATCTCCTTGGGCTTTGAGGAGTTTTACTCCTTTCTTCTTAGCTTGCTCCATTCCTAGACAGTAAGGCTTTGTACTCTACCGTATTATTGGTGTTCTCGAACATTAGCTTGTGGGAGTATGGAAATACCTCATGATCTGGAGATATTAGTAGAGCACTGGCTCCTGATCCAAAAGAACAACAAGTGCATTTAAACTCCAGAGTCCAAAATTTTTCTTCTTCTTTTGCTGGCTCTAGCTCTGGTTGAAATTTTGGCTCCAAAATGTCTTTATCCGTTTCCAAGAAATAGACCCCATGGTTAGATTCCTGAAAAAAAATCTGAGATCTAGGATCCTCAGATTTTGTAACCGTGTACCTGGACTTCTTTTCCGGCTCCAGCTTATGGTTAAGCCCTTTGATAGGAATATGCGCACAAGACCAATCCATATTTACTTCTCCACCTAGCTCTTTACAGAAATTTCTACTCAACAACATGCCATAAGAGACTGGGATGTCTGCTACAAGGATAGTCATTTTCAGTCTTTTGTCTGGAAAAGAAGCAAGTACTGCCTACGCATCTTTGATTTTCCCCACAAGAGGAACTTTCCTTTCCATTAAATAGCATCTTCCGATGGTTTTTGTCAATGTGAGACCCAAGGCATCAGTAACTTTGGCAGGCATGACGTTGTTAGAAGCTCCGGAATCCAAAATGCAATTGCTCAATTTGTATCCGTTGATAAGCAAAGATACATAGAATGGCTTGATCCTTTCTGATGTAGCAGGAGAAGATGTAGAAGGAGAAGAACTTGCAGCCACATTATTTGAAGGAGGAGTAATCTTTGGACTTGGCAAGATACCCTGTGAAGTATTATTTGTTGAAGGATTTGGACCATAACTTTGCACATATTTGACCAATCTATTTAGCTGATCAGGAAATGCCCTCAAATACTCAGCTTCTGACATTTGGACCTTGGTCTTCTTGATGTGATCAATGATGTCAAAAGCTTGACTTGCTTCAGCTAGATGTGTGTTGGCCCTCTGCTGCGAATTGAAAGAATTTGAATATTTATCTTTGGGCGCTAATGAAGAAGGAAGAGGGCTGCCTCTTTTAAAGATAGTAACATCCGGCCCAGATCTTCTCTTTCTCTTCTTTGGCCGCTTGTGGATGCTTCAGCATTTTGGCGTGTCTGGGACCTTGTGAACACCGCAAATGTGTGACCATCAGAATCTTCAAAAGATTCATAGTAGCCATCGTCAGATTCGTAGTCCAGGTAACCAATATTGGAGTCGCCAGTGGGATCTACAAAGTCTTCATCATCAAATGATTCATCAATGTCGAGATCTTCTTCATTAGTTTCCAAGTTATTCCTTGGAGCAGCTTCAATTTCCAACCGCTGTGGTGCAGCAACAAGTCTATTTCTATTTTGATTTTGATTTTGACCATTAAAGGTCCGAGCAGGAGCTAATCTTGAAGGGGTCACATTTCCTGCTTGAGAGATCTGCTTCTTGATTTGCAGCATGTCATTAGCCAATCTTTGCAGCAAAGGATCTGAAGTACTTGAAGAAGCTCCATCACCTTTGTGAGATGGTTGTTTGAGTTTTCCAGCCATGATCAAGTCATCTTCAACTTCCACGGCAGCATTTTGTGCTTCAAGTAAATTCACAGGTCTTGTCCTTCTCAGCTGATATCCAACCTCGGGCAACAGAGCATTTATAAAAAATGTATTTTTATTTTCATCGCTTAATGTGGAAGAAGTGGGGATTTTATATAAAATCCTTTGGAACCTTGCAATAAAGTCCCATATGTTCTCACTTGGTTCTTTCTTCAACTGCGTCAGTTGAGTGATCAACGTGCTAGCGTCCTTTGCAGGCTTGAATCTTTTCAGAAATTGCTCATGCATAGTCGCCCAGTTGGTTATGGTGCCAGGAGCTAGCCGATAGAACCATTCACCAGCCAAGTCATGTAGAGTCTCAATGAAGAGTCTGACTGAGACATCTTCATGCTCCACTGCAAGCACACCACAAGATATGAAGAAGGCCACCAAATGATCATCCGGGTTTTGCTTTCCATCTCCAAAGAATTTTGGAAAATTCTTTCTGGATCCTTTTGGTAGATCATGCATAGGTGGAGCCAAGTTCAGTGGCCCAAAAGTTGCTCCCCATGGGACAGGTATTATCTGGTTCTGATTCGCCATGATGAACGGAGCACGTCTTCTCCTTGTGTAGACTTGGTGAATAATTCCAGCTGCTGGATTATGCTGAAGATGATCCAGATCTGGATGGGTGTGCACTCTCCTTCCTGGTGAGAGACTAGATCTGTAGGCTTCTAACTTGAGGAGGATGATTGAAATTGAATTGCTCCTGCAGTCTGAAGAAATGATCAATCCTTCCTTGCACCTTCACGGATCAGGTGAATGGATGTTCAGCCAGGTTGAGATTTTTATGGAAAACACTCTGATCTTCAATAGATAAGCTTTGATTTGCAAAGATAGTTGTTCCCCAGCGGAGTCACCAAAAACTGTTGGCTAGATTTTCTGCATAGCATAAAACCTAGGCAGTTATGAGATAAATCTCCCTCATTTACCGGTGAGGCTCCCATGTTAGATTTTTCAATTAAAGTATGCTAGTATCTATATGGGGTTTTACTTTAACTGTTCAGCTCATGAACCATAGCTGTACAGTTCTGCAGCAAGTAAGTAGCTGTTTAAGAAAGGAAATATTTATAGAAGAAGGGAATTATATAAACACAAAGAAGAAATGGGGAAGATGTGCATCCCAATCAATAGATAACAGAGTTGATTGCATGCACATAGAAGAAACCAATAGATATAAACACAGAATTATAAGCAAAGACAACTCTAGATCTAGATCTGAAATAACACAAAGTTTATTAAAAGATCTAAGATAGAAAGCTAGAAACACAATACACCGTGACACAAAGTTCTCCAGAAATCTGCTCCTGTATATTCCTTTGCTTCAAGTGGCTCTCAAGGGTTTCAGCACAAATTCTGGAACATAAGGATGCTGCTTACAAATTCTGATCATTAACCCAGAGGTTCTTCTTCTACTTATAGAATGTAGGAGGGAAAGTACAAATGGGAAACTCAACTGAACTGAAACATAAACAACAAGTAAAGATGACATTTGGAAATCATCCTCCACTAACTTCTCCTTAAGTGACACATGTATCACTTAACTAATAGAATTGTTCCACATAACTTTAAGTAATGGTTTCAAAACCAATAACTTTAAAGTTTTAAAATTTCATCCGGGAACATGGAAAATAGAAGAAGAAAGAATAGAAGAAGAATTCAAGCCAACTGTAACATTTATGTCTTCTTTTTGTTCTGATACTGGATATACTTGTCGAACATGTGATTCAGCATCTTCCCATCTATTTTAGCCACCGCTTCCTTTTCTATCCTAAACTATAGCAATCCTTCGTTCAACACCTTGATACACGCTTCCACATCCTCCAAGCTCGTACAATATGCACGAACCTCACAATATCCGCATGTAGTGCCACCAGTCTGTTAATGGAATTCATCGTGAAAGGATTAGTAGCTCCATCAATTCTTCCTTGTACCATTAGAAGAGACCCTTCCAGGGAATTAGGCACTCTGCTAGGAATGATCCGTACGTATGAAGTAACATTTCTGACCACTTCCTCCTCAGTGAAAGAAATGATACTATCTGGTAAGGACGATGTCTTACTCTCAAGTGCCTGCATCCTCTTCAGCAAAACTCTGCAGATCTCCAAACGGAAAGATACTGCAAACTCCAGCTGCTTCCCCTTCTCAACTGATCCGTCTGGTACAATCTACTCTGTAACCAATACTTCTCCCGATAGCTTGTTGATTTTGGCCAAAGTACTCAGGTTACTCTCAGCAACTGTGTTCATATCTACTATGCTCATCACCAGTTGCTTCAGTCTGATTTGCTGCATCATTCATAACCTTCAGGCGGGCTGGCACCTCTCCAAGTTGTACAGAAGCTTGACGAATAATCAGATTCTTCCATTCACCAATAGCTTTCACCTGATTGCTTGCATCCTCCATCTCCTGCATAAGATGATCACTCACCTGCTCTGAAATGGGCTGAGTGGAAGATTTAGCAACCTTGGCTATGATCTCGCACAACTGAGATACCTGCTTCTGAAGCTCGTCTTTCTCCACCTTTTCTCTGTCAAGCCTAAGGAATAGAGCATCTATCAATGTCTGTGTATCCTGCTTCAATCCTTCTGTGGTGGCTTGACCGAGGGGTACTCTAGTTACTGTTACATCTTCTTCCGTGAGCTCATCCTCCTTCTTTCCTTCTGCTGGAACTGACATCTCATAAAACTTTTTCCCGAATCCTCGATGATCAACCTTGAAGTTACCTTAGCAACTTTAGGTCTTCTGTCTTTTCTGCCTAGACTCTAAGTAGCTGCAAGTCGTGTTCCTTGAAGTTCATTTCCACTCTAGCTTCTGGAACCAACTGTGAAGCCAACCTTTCTTAGAAGCTAATTCTTAGAGAATGAGAAGTTGCTGAGTGCACTACTATCTCCCGCTCTATTTCCTCTCCATCAGAAACTGCTAAAGTGTTATGGCTGCCATCTTATAAATCATCCAAGGACAAAGCTCTTTCGAACTCTACCATCTGCAGCTTCAACGTCTCTTCTGAACAGGTGTTGAACGGAGTGGCTGAGGAGAGAAGATGAATGTTGCCAGATTCAGTGGAGGCATGGAAGTGTCCTGCTGAGGTGCAACAGTCGGTGAAGTACTGGATGCTGGAGAAGCCAGAACTAAAGTCATAGCTGTGGAAGTGATCTTCTCCTTTGATTGAGATCTTCTGTGTACTTTCAACTTCTCGAGACCTTCTGCTTCTTTCTCCTCCGTGCTTCCTCTTGAGGGAATCTCCTACGCCGAAGTTTCCCGTGACTTGATTCATCAATGCTTCATCAAGGCAATATCCCTTCGTCAGCAACCAGTTTGAAGTATTCACCAGAACAATGCCAGACCTTTCCTCAATCATATGGCAGCCCCCTACATTATCCTGAAGTATGGCTCTATCTCCTCCCATTTGATGGTAAGTGTCAAGTAACACATTCCCATCATCTTTAAGATCTGTAGGTATCCGTGCTAGTCCAAAGTCGAACACTTGTCGTGCTGATAGCCTGTTGAAATCCTTCTTTCTAACCTCGTACTCACTTTTGCACTTCATCCAGAAATCCTCTAATGAAGGCACATGTGCATACTCCTCGGAGATCATCTTCCTGGCTACTCCAAATGGATCAAAGTTCAGCCATGCTGGGAAGAACTCTTGCTCATACTCAGATAACATCTCCACTCTCCATCCCTCGGCTCTATGAATGCTCTGGAAGCTATAATGTCCCACAGTGATTGGGAAGAAGCCTATAGACTTGTGCCGTTTTGACTGAAGGTCGTGTATCTCCACAAGTTGTCTACTCAGCTCCATGGTGATCAATCTATCATTCAGATATCTGGGTAGCTTAACCGGTTCTCCAGAAAAGCCAGTAACCCTGAGGTATGTGAAATCTGCAAATTGAATGAATAGACTTCCAATTCTAGATATGGCTTCCCACGCTTCCTATGCTCACCCTGTTGGCCTTTAGGTCCTTGTCTAGCTTGCAAATGAATTCGTAGAAGAATCCATTGTTGACCACTTTGAAATCTTTCTTGCATGCAGGTATAGTAAGCTGTGGGTAGCACTAAAAAATGGGGTCCTTAGAAAGTATGCCACATCTATCTAGCTTGGAGAAGATGCCTTGTGAAGCTGCTACATATACCAAGTAGGAAGTCATTTTGAAGCTGAAAGTACGCTTCATGTTCTGGAGTTGCTCACCAATGTTGTCGCTAATAATTTCTGACTAATTGATTATGGAATCAACCTTGTTGACTTCAATGGTCCTAATGAAAGCATACATCCATGTATGGAAAGTGTGAGTGTTTGCTTCGCCATTTATCCTGCATAACAATTTGGTAATATTATCTACCTCCTGTACTAGATTGGACTGCGAAAGAGTTCTTAGGAACTTAGAAGGAGATCTGGGCTTCTTCATGTATCTATTGTTCACTATGTTCACGCAGTCAACTCTATGCTTCTCCCACCTACTGTTGGCATCCTGAATGCTAATGGAAGTCACCACTTTTTGAGTCAGAATCTTCAAACAATAATTGATGAACTCTTCATCTAACTGAATTATTGTTTTCCCCGTAGCATCTTGCATAGATCTGGATGAAGGATGGTAAGACCTAGCACACTCCATAACAAACTTTGGCAGTTGGGCTGTGTATGGAAAGGCTACAACTCGAATAATTCCACTGCTTTGAACTGCACGCATGAGTGAAGTCTTTCATGCTCTGAATCTATCAATCAATTCGGAAAGAGGTTCCGGACCTAGATTTGTGTCTCCTATGTCTGCAAATTTGGAAGTGATGCATGACTCCATTGTGCTTTCTTTTTCGTCCCTCTTTGCCATGGATTTGTCTATATTTATCTGAACAATTCTTTTTCTTCTTATTCGGCCAGAATTCTTCAAAACTTGGTGTAGATCTAGATAATTCTTCAGATTCGAAGGATATATTCAATGTATTAGATATTGATTAAAGCTTCTTTTCTTTTGTAAAGTACCTGTAATGAATTCCTGTAATTAATTCAGACAAAGATGGCAACCGGAACATGAACAGTGGATTTTAATCATAAAAATCTACATAATTCAAGCCTGCTGCCCCAAAATTTGATGTTTTATTTGCATGCAAAGCAAGCATGAATTTTACCAACTTCCCCTAAGCACCTGTATCACTTATGAAAACAATTATCTAGACACAAATCAACCTCTTTTAACCTGTGCGCCAAAATTGGAAGCTTTTAGCATTAATTTCACCTTCTTCTAAGCAAAAATCCTCTCCAAATGGGGCGCACTTTTCCTCTGGGCTGCACTTTTCTACCTGTGAATTAATTAATTCATCCTTATGGCAGCCCCTGCTTATATAATCCTTGTGATTCTATAATTAATTAATGTCTTTCCTATTAATGGCAATTAATTAATTAATTAATAAGCTTCACTCTTCAAATGGGGCACCTATTTTGTGCATGATTATGGCTGCCATTAAATAAATTAAATTTATTTAATTTTAGACTTCTGCTTCCAATTAACTCAAGCCTCACAGTATGCTTTGACCTTAGCCACTGAAAATAGGAATTAATTTAATCATTTAATACTTTAACAATTATTATTTCTCTCCCAAAAGCGGCGCACTTTTTGACGTAAAGGGGCTACATTAAATAAATATTATTTATTTAATTTTAGAACAGTCTATTTTCAACCACCTTTTGTCCTTTACCCTCTGTTGACTTTTCCACAAGCCTGGGGCCAAATGTGGGTGAATAATTAATTAAATTAATTAATTTAAAGGCTACCTTTCCTTCCCCAAAGGGCTTACACTTTTTGGCATAAAGAATTCTATTTCTAAGAAACACATGACAATGGGATTATTTACCCTGAAAGGCAGCCCTGAAAATCCCATGATTCACTTAAGTCATTTGAATTTCATAATGGGATTATTTACCCTGCAAGGCAGGCAATAAAATCCAATGATTCACTTAAGTGATTTTTCTTTTATTCTACAATGGGAATTTTTACCGTAAAAGGAAGGTAAGAAATTCCCCCCTGCCTGCTACCTCTAATTTTCCCATTGTCACTTAAGTGGCGTTGCTTCCAAAAATCCCATGATCCACTTCAAACCCTCTTTTTCCAAAAATGCGGCCAGCCCAAAAGAGGCTTTTTGGTGCGCGACTTCGTCTTTTCCTAGAGAACCAGACCTCTGATGGTGAATTCCTTGTGGCACAATGTGCGTATGTGATCTCCAAATACTCTAGGCCAAGAATCAGGCCAAACCGACAAAGGAATTGATCTAGAAAAATTTCACAGAAAATGAAACAGGAAAAACACAAGAACACAAAACGTTGCCATAAGTCACAAATAAAGTCTAGAATGCATTCCTAGTTAAAACCCTACTAGTATATGGGAATAACGATATGTATGATCACAACAGAGTTAAACCGGAGCATAAATTGCCTCAAATGGGGCTCAAAATAATTAAATGCAAATTTCCTGCAGGCAAATCCCAACAACAGAATATAACAATTTTGGGCATCTGGGTATTTGGCGAAAATGGCTAATATGGCTGTTTGGGAATATCTTGACACAATACAAGAACTTTCTGGCAATAAAAACATAAAATGACCCACTATTTTAAAATTACAAAAAAAATTCGGATAGGGTAGTCTTAGATTTCAGGATGAAATCTGGGGACACCATACTTGCAATAATAACTAATGAAAGTGTCAGGTAAGTTATAAATTAATATGAAATCATTATATATCCTTCTATAGGTGAAATATCATTGCAAAACTGACCCTAAGAAGATGAAAAGAAAACTTAAGAAATTCGAATTGAAAGAAGAGTTAGAAAGTGTAAAAGGAAATATTGTACAAATCAATCATGGCCATACATCTTATCTTGACAATACTATGAGGTTTTAGACAAGTAGCTTGTGATATGAAATAGAACGCTCTAATATGATGCACGAAGGTGATTTACTTCTTTTCTTAATTGATAATCCTTGATTATGAGACAAAGAAAAGTGTATAGATGAGCAAGTTAAGAAATATCTAGGGATATGCATTGATTGGAATTATAATGCGATAATTTATCTTAGAAAGGGAACATAACGAAACTTGTTGAACTGCTAAAGGGTAAGTTACTAAATTTTAGTATCTAAACTCGCCCCCCACCCCCGCTTTAAGTGTATAATTAAAATTACATGCTTAAAGAAAAAATGGACTTACGTGTACACAGTTTTTCTTCAGTCAATAGTCATCTTCCTATGTGTTAGTTTTGACATGCTCCATGGTGAAATATACAACATAAAGTGTATTTAATGTCTATGATATAAACTAAACTTGAACTCATTTTATAAATAACACTTGCATCTTTTATAAATTTGAACAAAAATAAAGTAAAGTAAAAGAGATGAAAAATATGGAAGGAATAAACCACTTCATCTTGTGGGGGGTGAAATCCTATTCTTTTTGTAATTTATAGACTTGGAGTTGCCACTGAAATGTGAAAGGATTTGGGTGGTTACTCCCTAGTTGTGTTGAAGGATAAATTGGAGTGTTTAACACATGCAACCAAACAACGAAGAGGAAAGAGAGAGGAATTGAAGTACCTCATTTAAAAGAGAGGACCATGTATCAGAATGTTTAGTAACCCTAATATCTTCCCTTACAATTTTAAAAGAGGAGATGAAGGACTCCCTAGGAAGAAATTAGTCACTTTGGTACCTTCCATAACCCCATGGACCATATTGTTGCAGACATATCTAGGCTCAATTTTGTAAATAAATCACATAGTGAAATATGAGTGGATGCACCATGCCACTACTATGTGTTGCATGACTGAGATTACGTATATAAATCCTTGAATAGTGTAGAGGAGAAGAAGGATCGTGCCCCCAATCCCTATTCTTATAAATGTATCTAATTAGTGTAAATAATAAGGAAAGAAATACTCATGCCCCCTATATAATACTCTGAAATATGTCATTTTTTCTACTGAACTTGTATCAGAATTATGTAAATATATGGAAAAATATACAAATGTTGGAAATTTAAAATAATATGCCCTATGTATGAGAACACCCAATAGGTTCATAACCATACATATGGTCTCGAATGAAGTGTAAGGTATTGACTATTATTTATTTCTACCATTTTTTAGTATCTATACATGTTTCTGAGGATTTTTACCCTATGAAAAAATGTTTTAGTTTCTTGTAGTATGTTTGTATCAGTTATAGATGTAGAATATATCTCGATGAATTCCCCCTTTTGAGGGACATGTGATAAAAATTTTGAGCATGAAACCAAACATAACATATATGTACCCATTTTGGATAAGTCTGATAATTTGTGTTGAATCACATAGAAGGTTGGAATAGTGGCCACTATTAGGAACCTATGCCTGTAAAAATGGGTCATGCTTGGTGGAGATCATGATAGAAAAAGAAAACAACATGCAACACATAAAAAAAGAATAATAACATACATACATATAGAAGTAGTTTCAAAAATGCAGAGATAGTCAATCAATATATTATGTGCAATATAATAGAAAATGGTCACATGAAGGCTTAAATCCTCAAACGTGGGACACCCACGATATCATAAGACATTCAAAACAAAAGGCATTATAGGTGGCATACAAAGAGGAGAGTTTATATACACACACGAGAGGCATAAATCCACAAACATGGGACACCCATATTGTCACAAGAAAAACAAGGAACTTAGATGCATATAAGAAGTAATCAAGTAGTGAAGTAAGCTCAAGGATTCAAGTAATAAATTATTAAATTAAGAAATTACTCCCCATCAATGAGAAATGAAAACAATGTGAAAATCAAGAGTAACAAATAGTGATAGTAGAAACATAGATTACAAGATCGGTTAATGTTGCACAAGACACATGTGCTACTTTTTTTAGCCAAAAATATAACATATAAACCATATATGTAGTCAAGTATAATATTGAATTTTAAAAAGCTAAAATAAAACAATAGTACCTATATAGTGTAGTATATTCTCCCAAAGAGTAGTGTTAGTAGAGAGGGACTAAGCCAACACTTGTCATCATGTATCAATATGTGTCTTTCCCATATTAAGATAAATATACCTTGTGAACATATGTGTGTAAAGAGTATATAGTAAATTGTGTTATTCATCAAACCAATCTAATCAAATCATATACATGTCATGATTTTTAAGTTTTGCAATTTTTTGAATGTTTTTGGTATTTTATAATTATTTGAATGGTTTTGTTGTTTTGTAAATAACTAAGTATAAGAAAGAGGGTATCATAAGAGATACCAAATAATTTCTTCACTTGGAGGTGAGAAAATCCTAGGTGGTGAAGGAATCTCGGGACTCATAAGTGTCAAAAGAGAAGAATGATGCATTTGTATAATATGTGTAAAAACCATAGTATGGGTCATACTTGGTACATACAAACACATGAGAAATAATTTACACACTACGTGGCCTAAGAAAAAACCAAGGGGGTGGGGAAAAACCTAAGAGAACAAAAATACATGAACGTATAAGAAGTAATTATATATGTAGTGGAAAAAGGAATGTGGAAACCATTAAAGAACCAAAATACATGAACACATATGAAATGATGATAATGTAGTAGAAAAATTAAAGTGGAAACCATTATTCTTATTAGCCAAAGTAGTAATAATAAACATAATTACTACCACGATTATGATTATAATCATATAAATATAAGGCCATACATGATATGTATAATGTATGATGTGATGGAGCGTATTGGGAGTTAAAAAAAGAAAAAGAAGAGATAAAAGGATATTTGCAAATAAAAATCTTGAATAGATTAAAATCATAAAAAACATATGCAATACCATACATCTAGTTATATACACACGTAGTAAGGTGTAATCACAAATATAAATGTGATTAATCAGAACTATTCCATGAGGCTTTAGGCCCCCTTGCTAGAGTTGAGAAATCCTTGATAACTTTTCTCAAGATTCAGTAAATGCTCACAAATATTACGAAAAGGGAGAGAATTCTCAATAGGAGAAAAAATCAGATGCACTTACAAGCCATCTATATCCTATACATTACAAATTTCGAGCTCTTTCACTCACCTATTTGAAAAAGTAGATCCAAATCTACACAAGAAACTAACACACAATAATATTATATCTTCTTTTTTGTTATCTTTGCACAACATGTTTGGCTAATATATAGCCAATATAATAGAAGAACTACTTCCTAGAAAATAGGAAGTCAAAAAACAACTTATCCATTTATAAGTTTACGGGTACAACAAAACTCTATAATAATATATTGTTGAAACAATATATTATAATAATATGAGTTGTAATACCAACTCAATTACATCACATAATTATAATCTAACTTTAATAATAATGAGAGCACTAATAATATGAAATCCTAACATTCCCCCCCTTAGTGCGAACATGGGAGAAAAACAATTGCACTTCTTTTGCAGCGTGCCGCCTGTGCGTGCTCATGATCTAGATGGTTTTACAGGACAAACAACAACATCAATATGGATGGTTTTATAGGACAACCAACAACCTCAACATGGATGGTTTTACAGGACAACCAACAACCTCAATAGGGATGGTTTTATAGGATAACCAACAACCTCAATATCATGATGTTGCTTTTCTTTTGTGCTTTCATTTGTCCACTATGCTTTTCCTTCAGGGAATTATGTAGGAAATACCACTCACTGATTACAAATATGAAAAGATAAAATGGAAAATTGAAATCTATGTTCCCCCCCCTCAATGTGAACATTTCACTTATTAAAAAATAGGAACATTGAAAAAGAATCATGTTGCACACAACTAAAATCAACTGCAACTCTGAAAAGAAAGCAAACTCACACACACACACTATCACCACAGCTTCGTGTGACCCCGTCATTGGTGACTAACAAGAGGTCACTGAATGACCTCCAGCCTCTGATGCCTCCATCCTCCAGTATACATGTTGCTAACTCAACCAGATTTGGATATGAAGCTCAACTGTTTCCACATTTTTTATTATATCTTCCCTCCCGCAATGTGAAACAACTTATTTTTTGGACATCAGGTAACACCGAAAATGCGTTCGTGAGGCAAATGTTTTTATTTTTCAGACTTGAATTTGACTCACAATGAACTTTAGACTCAAAACAACAATACAAATAATCCTCTTTTGACTATACAAGATGGAAATAGAAAAAGATCACCTATTTTCAAATTTTTATGACAACTTTACAGGATAAATTTTCCTTGATTGACAACCCATAATGACATACTAGACAAAGTTACAATAACAATAAAAATCATTCAAACCAACGAAATAAGGGACATACTTTTATACATGACAAAGTGTCCACAGCTACATGGCGAAGAAAATGGTAGATTCAGTGTGAAGTATGGCGGAGTAGACATGCGTAGATGGTAGTTTGCACACAAATTCAGTCGATTTAATCTTCCATGGTATTGTCGAAGATCAATACAAATCGCCAATGATGATAGTGCGAGGATATGCCAACAATACAGATTGGTCAAATCCGTCAATGGATAGCAGGCTGGTTTGCATCCAAACGTGGAAGTGAATGGATTAAACAAATAAAATTTCAACCTCATAGGTATCTCCTTAACACCAAATGTGGATCGAAAGATGTGGTCAATGGAGGTTCCGAGCCAAAGGATATACACAACCCCCAAAAATAGGCACAGATCTCAACCAATGCGTAACTGATGTACAAGAGTGTTGAGTGAATTGTTCTTAAAAAACATATGATCTACAATTTTCACTTGTTTAAGGACATGAAATACATAGACCTAGAAGCTGCAAGAAGAATAATATGTTGACGTTATGAGAAGGATTTTCCACTTAGCAAATCATGCATGCAACACGTGTTGAATCGGCTGCCTTAGTAATCATCTGAATCATTTGTGATTAGGATTCGATACATATGCCAATGCAGGCTGGGAAATGAAAAATCCGATGCAAAATCTACAAAATGCAAAAAAGAAAACTCTAATACATGATTCAAAACTTGATCCCATCTCAATGAATACAAACAAAACATCAATTTGAGACCATGTTTGATTCTTTGCAAGATTGAAACAACTATCACTTAGGAAGACGGTTGGTTTAGATCAACACGCCCTTCGGAATTGAAATGATCAACTACACCAGAAATTTAATGAACAAGAGGGATGAGATAGGTAGAAATTGAAATGATCAACGCTAGAATCGATCCACTCATCATATTTTTGTTGTCAACAATGGCAATTAGATCTGACACTTACTTGTACATGGAATAGTCACCAAGAACACGACATTCAGTTGAATGGAAAGCCATCCATAATTTCCCCTCCAATGCAAAGTCACAGATCTATTTCGCTCTGATGCCAAATGAAAAAGAAGATCCAAATTTACACAGGAAACTAACACACAATAATATTATATCTTCTTTTTTGTTATCTCTGCACAACATGTTTGGCTAATATATAGCCAATATAATAGAAGAACTACTTCCTAGAAAATAGGAAGTTAACAAACAACTTACCCGTTTATAATTTTACAGGTACAACAAAACTCTATAATAATATATTGTTGAAACAATTTATTATAATAATATGAGTTGTAATACCAACTCAATTAAATCAAATAATTATAATCTAACTTTAATAATAATGAGGGCACTAAAAATATGAAATCCTAACACTATTATCATTGCCAAGAAGTTTTTGTAGCATCCTCACCAACACAGCTTGTATTCACAATTTTTTTTCAAATCAAACTCAATGAATTGTAATCTAGAGGTCTCACAAACACTGTATTCTCAAGAATCAAATGTCTTATTCAATTCATAATATAATGAAAACATGCAACAACATAACCTTCTTCACTACTAATACTAATTATAGGAAAATGAAAGAGAATGAAAAAATCACAAGAATGATATGCCAACAATAATTCCCAACTTTTGGTTGCATATCCTATACCCTATTTGGTACTTTAGCCTTCCCACTAAACCCATGGGCTACACTGATAAATGGTTAATTCTTCATCCCACTTTTTTCAAACTCTTTATAATTTTTCACTCACTCTTTTTTGTGCTCTGGATTTTAACATTCTATAACTTTCACTTGCAGAATCCACCATTAGGTAGTTCTACAAGTTCTGCAGATTTCTAAATGTAGAAGTAAATTTGAACGTTCAAATGAACTTACAATTGAATTCCAATATTTTACAAGAAAATCCCTAAGCACATGTGCACTCACAGTCCAACCTTCCTCTCTTGTATCTCATTGGAGCATACATTCATCTAACTTTATCTTCTAAGGTCCAAACAAAAAATTCAAAAACATAGGATTATTATGGATAACTTTATCTCAAAATATACATGATATACATTCATAGCCCCAATTAACTGCATTGTTTTCTCCAAAATCAGTGTCAAATAATTAACACCAATACACATAATTCTTTTTAAAAATTAAATAGTTTTAAACGAGATACTCACAAATTTTGCATAATAAAGGTATATACCTAGTTTATTTTCATTGAAACCTAATTGGAAGGGCCTAAACCAATCAAGGAATAATCCACTTATAAAAAAAATTATACCAGAGTGAATTTAAAAAACAAGTGCAGATATAACGAGTCAAATCACATCAATCGACTACTAGAACACCCCCCTCTCCTGAGTTTGAAATTTTTGAGAAACATCTTCATAAAACATAAGAAGAATCTTCTGATCATCCAAAGGAACACTTCTAATTACTTTGACCACCCCATTCTCAAATGCATTGTTGTATTGTGAAGGGAGATCTAAAAATTCCCCCCAACATGATTTGGTTAACTGACAAATAAGATATGCCATTACTAGTACCCATCTTGTCAGAAAAGATATTTGGAAAGATTTAGAAGTAACCATGTCTATACAATTCCACTTACTCCCAAAATAATTCCTAAGGCTAAAACTACTGACATGTTATTTGCTTAATAGAAATGAAATAGATATTGGGAAAACATGTTCCCAAAAATACAATAGCAGAATACATATTATTTTGATACTTGACAGATAACTGAAGGCTCCTAAGCATGACAAGTTTAATTTAAAAACTAGTTCCAAATTTCAGTTAAATCCCCAACCACTATCATTCTTGACTTCACAAAATTAATACAATCTCAAGACCCTTGCAAGTTACTGCAACTTCTATATCAATAGTTTCCATGATTGTGTTTTTGTCTTCTTTTGATAGAATCTATGTTCACATGCCAATGTCAAAGACAACTCCATCCACATTTGATTGCTCCATGCTCCAGACAATAAACCTTAAAAATACTTAAACAATGTACAATGTAAGCTCTAAAAGAAAATTAACAGAAAAAAAATCATACCAACTGAAGCAAATTTGAGTCATTGTTCACAACTTTCCTTCACTTTAGCAACTCCAGAAGAACAATTTCGTAACTATATACATCATATTTCTCATTAATCCTTGATGTTCTTGCATATTCAAGGTCAATGTAACAAATGGTACCCATAACATAGGTAGAGGTGTGGGTTTTGGCCAAGGAAATGCACTTGGCAATGCCAACGTCTGACAAATGTGCTTCAAAAGTATCATCCAAAAGAATGTTAGAAGTCTTCACATCCATGTGAACAATGCTCTATAAAATCCTATAAGGACAAGACTTACAATTTTAGAAGATATTCTAAAGCCCGCACAGCTCCCGGGATGGGTGTAGAAATTTTATTATCAGTGAGGTCCCTAGGATTTCATGCCAAATCACATATCAACAAAACATTTGGAAGTCTTTTGTAGCTTTCATTTAGATAGTAAATTTCACTCCAAATATAATTATTAATAGCCTATTAAAAGTATAGCCAACAATAAAAAATAACTGAACTCGTAGTGTATCTAAATTTATAATATATCCTGGCTCTATTGAAATTTCTCCCTTAATATTGTTTGAGAACATATTCCAGTAAAATCAATAACATGATATTACTAGACTCATTAGACCACGAGTGTATTATATATGCATGTTTAATGTGCTTGACAGAACCCTTCCATAAGCATTTAAAGAGAACACAAACCCAATAAGAATATTATACTTATCATTTATTTGTAATTATAAATACAATTAAAATGTGCATGTATGGTGACATAATGAGAACCACATAAAATCTAAACAAGAAAGAAATATATAATTGGCTATGGTGCTATAAACATTATTTATAAATGTGTTCTAAAGAATTGTAAGTCAAAACAACATATCGATGCTTATACATAATGTTCAAAACAACAAAGACAAGAAGAGAGTGTTACTGAATGAGAACCCTCTTTTTACAAACTATAAACAAGGGAGTTAATACTATTCCCAGATTAGCCAAAGGAGACGGATTTATACGAAGAAGATAGAAAGCAAAGCATCACTCATAATTCCTATGATAAAAAAGGGATTTATTGACAGAACTACTATGGTGGAAGTGATTATGGAGGTGGAAGTGGGTGTGGATCTATGGGAAGTTGAATTTTTAGAGGAATCAATAACGGAAACATTGAACTTCATTTCCGCAGCACAGTGAATTCTCTTGATTTTGCTATGGATCTCTACAATAAATAAAGATTACAAAAATCAGTCCTTGGATAAAGAAAGAGTTTTGTGAACAAAACCCCAACGTAATCTTGTCAAAATAATAAATACAAAAAGAATAAAAATAATTGAGCAGTGTATCCTCGCTTTGCTGCATACACTGTGTAAAACTGAGACCAAAATTTATTTAACAAAACCATAACATAGATTTTAATATTAAAAATAAATTCTAAAACTAAATCTTGAAATATAAGGCCAGAAAATTCGTGTTTGATTATCAAACACAAATGGGTATCAAGAGAATCTACAAAATTAAAATAGAGCATGGATATTGACATTAAAAGGGGTAAAACATAGATCTTTGACACTAAAAAAATGATGTTCAATTAATGGGTAACAAGAGAGTCACACTGTAACTGTGAGAAAGAGCCAACATATGGATATTGACATCAAAGGAGTAAAAACATGAATCTTCCACATTTAAAGAGGTTCCAACAAAACTCAATATTAAAATACAAGGAAAATGGTTTTTGATAAATCAATCCTCGAATACGAAAATCCCTAAATAAAGAGTGTTGTAATAATAAGAACCTTTAGGATGCAAATAAAAGTACAAATCTTTCTGCCAAAACTTTGATCTTAACATTAAAAGAGATTGCAAAAGTTGATCTTGGGTTACCTTAACATATGTACAGGGTAGGCTGCAAGTTAGAAGGTGATTTATCCCAATTGAGACATATTTTGCTTCCTTTTCCAAAATTGATCATATATTTCAAAAGAAAATATAATATTACTTGGCGCAATTAATTGACAGAGTTAGAAATCACATAATAGATTGGGATTTTTGTTGGTCTTCTTCTCCAACGTAGCCACAAAACGTGAAAAAATAGTTTGCGCCCTCTTGCAGCATGTTTATTCAAATCTACAGAAATAATTTTATATGGAGATGCGTTCTTCTCTATAATACTTTTGAAGAAATTTTAGCTGCACAAATCCTTGACCACAATGGACAAAACCTGTTAACAATATTTTTATTCTTTTGAAACATTGAGCACATTCCATTAAATGTGATTTTTTCCCCTTGTTGAAAAGAAAGAGTATATTACCTCACCATATTCACATCTAACATCAATTTGGGAAGGAATCTCAACAATAATGTCCGACTCTTTCTCAATATCCAAATCAACTTTAAACGATTTTTTGGGTGTCTTAATCCTCAATTTTTTAAGGTGAGTGGATAAAGTGGCCACAATGCGTGCATCTATATCTGATCGAGAAAATTGTTGCATGTGACATCCTTTGGTTTTGATACCTATCATGAATGATGAACACCATTAATCACCACTTTAGAAAACCAAAAGTAAAGGACTATAGATTCAGGATAAGCAAATTACTGATTTGGTTGATGTTACACAATCTTCGGCTGCTATCGAATTATCTACATATGTGAGTAGGAAGTGAAGCTTAGCTTTAAATGGATTGCAAAAGAAATACATTTCCATAATTAAATCATGAGTTGTACTCCACAAATAATAGGATTCAGACTATTAATTAAATTCTTTTGCTCAACATGCAGAGCTCAGGATGTAATCAATTTAGCATGCACACCAACAAACTAAAAAGCAAAACTGTTTAAAACAGTTAAAAGGCAAAAACTTCACAGCGCCCGTCGAAGCTGTCAAAAATCCTGTCAAAATTAGTCGTCTGTCTAAAATGTCAAAATGGTCGTCAAAATTAGGTTATTTTCGTGAACGACTGAAGAGGCATTTCCCATAGGGGAACACCTTCGGCATAATTAGATTTATGATTTAGAATAACTAGATTTAGTAGTTTTTTTTAATTTTTTGGGTTGGTAAACAAAATATACACTCAAAATTTTATTTGTGATTAGAACTCATGACTTACTTATTTTAAGTTATGTACCACTTTACCGAGCCATGTAATAATACTTTGAAAATCATTGAAGCTCGTTATACATGTCCAATTTTATTTATTTTTTGACTTTTTGACTAACATGACATATATGTATTGTATGAGGCCTCACATACCTAAGTGGTGCATCACAATAGCCACAATAGTTGTCACCATTTACTATTGGAAATTCCCTTTATATTAAATTAAAATAAAGAGAGTTACATTAGCAGAGGCGACCAAAAGACTCCACAAAACACCACAAGGGCCACATGGGCGATCAGGTCCCGTCAGATCCTCTACTACCGCCACCTCAGCCTTTGCAATGACCATCATCATTTTTCCTCCCTTTGTCATCAATATATCCCCTTATTGGAGCATGCCTTCAAGGGGTAAGGGCATTGCTAATTCCTCGTGGTGGGGCTCTCCTTCGTCAAGCTTGCAGACTATAGTTGGTTCCTTTACAAATGTAGATTCTAGACCATGATGGCTGGCAGGTGGATCCTCCTTCAGACTAGCCCAATAGTGGAGTGTTTATCCCTCCATGTGATGACCCTATTCTTCCTCCTAGTGTTGTTCCTGATTCTGCTAGTGTGATTTGTTTCTTGTGCTTTCTTCTGGCCCTCTGGGCGTTTTGATGTAGTTGTCACCATTGATAAAGTACCCATATTCAAATATAATATTAAAATTATAGAGTAAGTATAGTACGCCTATTTAGAAATAAAATTGAGAGTTTATAAAATGTTGATTTTGGAACAAGTTTATTAATATATAGGATCAACAACAACAAAAACAAAAAATATTTGGTTTATTAATTTTTGTGGGATTTTTATTTATCTATGTTTAAGTGATCTCAAGATCACTATTATGAATATTCAATAACATAATGGTATTATTTTTTAGTAATCACAAGGTGATGGGGGTTTTTCCACACAATTTGTTAGTAGGGGAGGAATAACGAGTGTCTTTTCAAAACTTTTGATTTTTATTCATAGTCCCATCTTGAGATGACTTAAACCTACGAAAGTAAAAATCCCTCAAAATTAATAATTTAATTAAATTACTCTTGAAATCCTTTAGCTTAACATAAATGCCACAATAGATTTGCAAAACAAAGCATAACCTATCACATGAGTTCAAATTGGGATTTTAAATAGCACTCAAAATGGACATACCACATTGCCCCATAAATTAAGGATCGTATAAGTGGTTAAAGTATAAAGGTTTTTAAAAATATATTTGGGGAAGGGTGTGTGGGAGTAGTAGGAAGAGGGGGGAGTATTCATGGGGTAGATGAATAAGCCTTAAATTAAAATCATTTTCGTTGTGTGTTTTGTCAAAGTAGGGACATGGTTTTTACCAAAAAAAACATATTTTTCTGGAGTAATAACACTACATAACTCTCAAAATTTGAGACATCCTCTATAGTATCATTGTTAAGGTATATTTATTGCCATTTGACTTGAATTTTTTAGAAGTATGGATATCATGAAGATTAATAAATTTAACTCACAATGCAACGAAACATATGTAGACACTCAAATTTGTAACTTAACATTTGGAAATGATAAGTATGTCTACATGCTCCCTTACTAAGACAAATGATCACATTTTAATTTCAAGAAATTTATTTTCCTAACTCTTTCTTTGCTTTATCATCTCCACACTTTACTTTGTCTCAAACTCAAAATTATTAATTAAAAAAACAATAAGTCATATTTGTGCATCATTCCAGATCATTTGGTTTCACATCACACTCTTCATGTCATGAACCGTACAATTTGGTCAAGATAACATGTATGGCCATGGATGAATTGATTGTTCTTGCCCCTTTGCATCTTCTTACTCTAATTTCAATTTTAATAGCTTAAGTGCATTGTTACGTCTTATTAGGTTCAGCCTTATAATATTATTTCACCTACATAAGGGTACATAAAAAATTCAATATCAGTTTATGACTCACCTCACACTTTAATAAACACCTTTTCAAAATATCAATCCAAAATAATTCAAGGCTCTTCTATATTTAAACTAAAATAAGTTACACATCATATAGAGAATTCATTACTACAAGTTTGAAGCACTCAAGTAGGTCAAAGATTATAGCTTCCTTCACTCCCAAGTATGTGAAGGTTCTAGACTCATGCCTTAGCAAGAGTAATTTCACTCCAAGCATTGTTAAAGGGTTTATTCTAGTAAACTAAAGCACACTACATCCACTACTATGATGTTAGGTACATCCTTTACTCTATATTTAGCCGACTATATTTATAGCAAGAGATAAGATGAAACTCATAAAGATTTGAATAAGACCACACTCACATTTTATCATACACCTAAGAGAACTACATGAGGTAGGATCCCACTTAAGGGAAAGTAGTGCAACACTTGGAATGGTTTTGCAGGGGTTGGCCTCTAAGGGTGATTTAGCCTCACTAGATATTGAATTATCTCTTTTTATCTAATTTTTAATGAGGGTATTAGAGGTATCTAGGGTTTCCACTTTTTTGTAGGTCATTATAGGTTTGTGGAGAATTGTGTGAACAAGAGTGACATATAATGAAGTACATTTCCAGAAAAGTGAATCACATAGAAAGTTACAAACAATGAATGCAAAAGGGTCAAATATTATATACCACCATTCATGATAGTACATAATTAGGAAAGACTACATAGAATTTCTACAGTCCTACACTAGCTCATTTTCCTGTTCCAATCTATAAAAAGTACCTTCATCCTCAGATCAATCCATTTCTCTTGCCTACAAATCTAGATCTCCTTTTTTACGTTCTAGATAGCTAATTATTCATCTCTTCTTGAGTATATAACATATAGTCATATTTATCATTTTTGCAAGTATTAATGTATTGTTCTGATTATGTGGTTGATTATAAATTAATTAATTCAAAATAACCTTCTGTAACAAAACCTTATATCCTACATATTATTTTGCATATCACATTACAAATTAAATATATTTTCTAGGGTGTAAACATATGGTGAACTCGAATCTTGAATAAAATATATTATTTGAACCCTTGAGGCCCTAAGGTTTCTCATTCATTTATAGGTACATTCTAACTCGAGGGTAAGTGCACCAAGTTGTGGGGGGGGGCAAAAGGGGGTCTTAAGTGGACTCATTTTCTCAAAAATAAAAACTTCAACTTGTATGATTTTTTTGAAATAGTGACACTCAAAATTGGAAGATGTTATAGAGCTATGAATCATAGAATTTTGAGTCTAGTTTCTAAGATACTAAATGTTATTGAAAACAGATAAGTTTAAGTGGGTCAAACAACTAAAATACCAACATGTGCTACTGTTTTTGTTAAAAAACATAATAGAGTGACTTTCATACCCCCACCATTTTTTGAGCACCATTTAGTATTATTGAAAACCCTTTGGTAGAAAGATAGGTAGGAGCATCTAGTTTGTGTTGGAATTTATTTTATATTTTTTTAGCAAATATTTTTTTATTTATGATTTTTCTAGTACATAAATATAATGTTTTGAAAAATAATAGAGCTCCGACCGTGCCCCCCCTAACTACCTCAAAAAATATCAAAAATTAGATTTTTTTAATATGTATAGAGTTATGCCTAGTTTGTGCCTAAAAAAATTTTATTCAATTTTGATGAGTCAAAAAAAATACACATGAAAAAAGGTAGACATGTTTAAACTTCAAAAAATAGCTATAAAAAGGCATAGTTAAGAAAATAAATAATATGGAAACCTTGCATTTGTTAGAAAAATTGAAAAATGATATTTATACAAAGAAGAAACTCTGCTTTATGTTGTGGTATATAATTTTTTAAAAACAAATCGATCATTTGATGTTGATTTATCATGGTAGAAGTTGGATTTTTGTGTTTTTCTATAAAAACACGTGATTTGATGTGTTTGTGCAGGTCCATGCCTTAGGCTTGGGGATCCAAACCAGATCCCAAGCCTTGAGGCATGTGTTGGAAAATGTAAAAAGCATAACACATATGAGTTATAACACGTATGCCTTATAATGCCTACGAGTTATAACTCATACACATGATTCTTTGTTTATATATTGTGGCCCCCGAACGTCCCTTTTATCTCTTTCATGGGAATTATGCATACATTATATTTGGTCTAGAATTTTCTGTACATTCTTGCATGATTTTTAAGTAGTTCATTTTGTCCCCTATCCCACTAGTTTATTTTTTCTAATCATGGGTGATCAAATTCGATTTAAGGACAAGAGGAAAGTCAAGAACAAGACACCAGAGCAATTGGAAGAGATGAGAATAAAGAAATTGAAGAGAATGCAAAAAATTCATGCAGGAAAAGGTACATCTGCTATATCAAATGTAGCTAATATATTAGAATATGGGGATGAAATACATAATGAAAATGTAGAGAATAATGATTTTGCAATGAATAATGATATTGAATTGAATGAAAATGTTGGTATGAATGAATAAATTGATATGAATCCAATTGTTGAACCATTACCTGAGAATCCAAATGTTCACCCCGAAATTCGTATGAAAACACTGAATGAAGAAAGTAACCTTGTAACCGAATCTTCACCTCTAAGAAAACCTCCTTCATTTTGCGAAGAAAACTAATTCACTTAATTAAAATTGATAAAAACATTATAAAACCAATGTCTAATAAAATGTCTGAAAGAAATACGAGAAGAAAAGATAGTGGAATTTGAGATAATTACTTTAAGAATTTAAATGACACAAAAAGATCTCAATTATTTGTTACATTGATGAAATTAATTAAGATGAGACATATAATGAAGACCCTGGGGTTTAGAACATCTAATTTTTTTTATCAAAATACGTCAATTGTTAAAAACATATATAAAGCATACCAAACTATAGGTGGCAAAAGATGCACCAAAGATAGTAATACTACACGGCGTGCAGTTACTAATTGTATAGTAAGTGATAAAACAGTTAATAAACTCTTGATTAGGAAAACAAGCAGTGCTTTGAAGCTAAATAGAAAAACACTAATGAAATAAATAGAGAGACATAAACGTCTTGAGTTAGTCAATAACACTGACTATTGAGATTTATCTAGTAGACTTCCATGAAAAGACAAGAATACATCTGATATTCTAAAAGAATTAATTGTAAAATTTTGGAATGAGAACACAAGGGTGTCACTGAATAGAAGAGATACAGTAAAAAGAAGAATAGGTTCTCGTAATCGTGAATCGTGTGCAAAAGAATTCTTAGATATGACTCAAACACAATTGTTCTCTAAGTTTAAGAATGAAAATCCATAAATTAACTTTAGCCAAAGATTATTTGAAATGAGCAAACCCTTTTATGTGAAAATCAATCACTCACGTACCACTTGTTGTTGCAGAGCATCATGATGAATTTTCAATGCATTATGATGTTTTTTTGTCAAATATGTCGTATTTTACATACTGACATCATGTTTCAGGAGTGTGGATTAAATTTCCCACCAAAATCTTCAAGGGAATTTATTTTGACAATATTTTGTGAAAACCAACTAGACAATTATTTTATAGCAAAGCATGTTTAGATGGAATGTGCAATGTATGTGGTGGCTTGTCAAATCTGAAAAGTTGTATCCATGAGGAGAGTATAAATTCAATAGGAAAATAATTGGTTGGTTTCACCAAATATAAATCAATGGCATATCAATTAAAAGATGGAAAATAATCTAAGAAGATGGAAAAATTTTGCGTGTGGAATCTAAGAGCTGTAAGCTTGTTACAAAACAATTACCTGTATCAGAATATATGGTCAAATTCAGATAGAAATTTTTTTATGAGTATGCAAGGCACACACATAGAGCTCAATGGTTGGATGAAAAAATCAAGTTAAGAAACAACACATTCCCACTTGGTACTATTATTTCAGTATTTTACTTTGTAGAGAATTACACATTGCAGCCACAAATGGAGGTTCAGTCTCAATATTATAAATCAGTGCAAGTTGTTATTTTTGTGCATATAACATTCATGCACTCTCCAGTAAGCACTGAGAAAAATATAAAAATATTAAGAGAGAATCATTTCTACATCAGTGATGATCATACACATTCTATAGAATATGTACAAGGGTGTTTCCAGGTGTTTTATGTGAACTTGAATGAGAGGAACATTAGTTTTGATCAACATTACATTTGGTTGGACAACTGCACATCACAATTCAAGAATGCACAAATGTTTTATTGGCTAAGAAAGATGCAAAAAGAAACAAATATATGAACATATATAGAGTTTTATTGAGGTAGGTCATGGAAAAGGAGAGCAAGATGGTGTAGGAGCATGTGTGAAAAGAGCACTTATAAGAGAAAAGCTAAAATTCAAGGATGGTGCTAAATTTACAGATGTAAAAAATATTGTTGATTGGTGTGTCAAGAATATGGGCCATGAATCTTAAGAGAGAACAACGGTTCATAGATATTTTTGGTTGATAGAGGAACACCATCTAGAAAACTTTGAAGATTGTATAACAGTTGTAGGATCAAGTGATATGCACCCATTCCATAGTTCAGATGAAAATTCTTGGACTACTTATACTAGGTGCATGACATATTTTCTGTATATCATGCATTGATTTTGCGTGGAATGAATGTGAGTCACAACAGTGGGTGGATGAATGGAATTTTAGACCTTTAATTCCACTTGACACACATCAAGTTCCATGAGCATTACAACTTACAGGTTCTTCAGATCAAATGACAACATCCCCTGACTTTGACCAAGTCTCTGATTTAGTGCAACAAGGTACATATATATATGTGTATACAATGTTTTAGATTTATAAATTTTTAAATGGTCAAATCTTAATGTATTTTAAATTTGAATGAACAGTTTTACTTTGTGATGTAGGGCACATTTTTATAGTTATTGTGACAAAATTTAACAAAGAGGGAACAAACTACTTCTTGTCTCGTTGTGTAGAGGGGAAAAAATTAACTTTCACAGTCATTGATGGTGAAGAACTTGAGTATCCCACTGGGTCAGTGGTAGTCACTGGAACTTGACTTCAAAGATATCCTATTAAAAAATAAAACATTTGGTTGTTTGAAGACTATGAAGTACATCGAAAGATAGTTCACTATTCACATTTGGTCCTTGCAACAAATATTAAATTGATCAAATATCGAGGTCGGCCATTAAACAAGAATCTGTAGAAGGTTCATGAATCAGATCATGAAGCAATTCTTGGTACTTTCAAGAGTAGAGTTGATCCTTGTGATTCATTAGATTGAATTTGCAAAGGCATGTTCTTCATGAATTTAATTTGAATATTTACTTAAATGATTTTGTTTAAATTCTATATGATTTAAAATTCTATTTAATTGCTTACTAACATGTTTATGTAGGTTAGTGGTGCCAAAAAAGCTTCCACCTTCACATGGTTGGAAATTTTCAGTAGAGAATTTATTGTTCTTAAAGAAAAGTGAAGCTAAGAGAAATTAAATATTAGAAAGGAACAATAAATAGAAATTCTCATTTCACCACCTATATTGTATGAACCACCTATATTATTCAGGTGATTGGCAATGGACAACCTTACATTGACTCAGACTAAAGTATTTTGTGTGTTTACAAATAATAGGAAAGCAATAGAACTAAATGGACATGGATAAAACCACGAATAGGATTTTGTAGAGGGCCCTGACATGGAGGTTTTGGATTTGACAAGATGTCTCTAGGTGTCATAGAGTCCAAGAAATCAAGTCAGTGTAGTCCCTCAAGAGTTCTAAGACCAAAACATGTTATTTCTTTGATGAGTGATTTCTTAAACTCCGTGGCACCTAGAGACATCTTGTAAGATCCAAAACCTCCACGTCGGGTCCCTCTAAGAAATCCTTTCATGGTTTTATCCATCTCCATTCAGTTCTCTCGCTGTCCTATTGTTTGTAAATGCATGAAATAGTGTAGTCTAAGTCGGCGCAAGGCTGTCAGATGTTATATTTTGCAAACGGTAGCTCGTGGGACCAAACCGTCTATGTGCCAACACGTCTATATGGCTAGGTGAATGCTAGTGGAGGCTTTTTTTTGGTTCCCTACATTCCCTATGCTTTCGGGCTACCTCATTCAGGGCGTAATCTCTTAAGAGCCCTGAGACCAAAACATGCTATATCTTCGACGGGTGATTTCTTGAACTCTGTGGAACCTATAGATGTCTCATCATATCCTAAACCTCTATGTTGAGGTCCTCTACAAAATTATATCTCAGTTTTATCCATCTCCATTTTGGTTCTCTCGTTGTCCTATTGTTTACAAACACGTGAAATACTGCAGTCTGAGTAAGTGTAAGGCTACCAGATGCAACACTTTGCAAACGGAAGCTCTTGGTGCCAAACCAACTATGCCAACACATTGGGGTGGATAGGTAAATGCTAGGGGAGGATTTTTTTTGGTACCCTACACTCCTCGTGCTTTCAGAATACCTCGTCCGAGCGTAGGCCCTTAAGATCCCTGAAACCAAAAAATGCTATATCTTTGATGGGTGATTTCTAAGACTCCGTGACACCTAGAGACATCTCATCAGATCCTTAACCTCCATGTCAAGGCCCTCTATGAAATCCTATCATATTTTCATCCATCTCCATTTAGTTATATCTATGTCGTACTGTTTGTAAACATGTGAAATAGTGCAGTCTTGAGTAAGTATAAGACTGTCAGATGTAATACTTTGCAAATGGAATCTCTTGGCACCGAACCAACTACGCCAACATGTCATGGTGGCCAAGTGAATGCTAGGGGAGGATTTTTTTGGTTCCCTATGCTCCCCATGCTTTTTTTGACTACCTCATCCAGGCATAGGCCCTTAATATCCATGAGACCAAAACACGCTATATCTTCGACGGGTGATTTCTCAGACTCCAGGGCACCTAGAGACGTCTCATCAGATCCTAAACCTCCACGTCGGGGCCCTCTACGAAAGTAGATCACTATTTTATCCATCTCCATTTTTTTCTCTCATTGTCCTATTGTTTGAAAACATGTGAAATACTACAATCTGAGTCAGTGTAAGGCTGCCAGACACAATACTTTGCAAACAGAAGCTCTTGGCACAAAACCAATTACACCAACACATCTAGATGGTCTGATGAATGCTAGGGGAGGATATTTTTTTGGTTCCCTATGCTCCCCGTGCTTTCGGACTACCTCATCTGGGAGTAGGCCCTTAAGATCCCTGAGACCAAAACATGCTATATCTTTGAAGGGTGATTTCTTGGACTCCGTGGAACCTAGATATTTCTCGTCAGCTCCTATACCTCCATGTCGAGGCCCTCTATGAAATGCTATCATGGTTTTATCCATCTCTATTCAGTTATCTCACTATCCTATTGTTTGTAAACACGTGAAATACTGCAGTCTGACTTAGTGTAAGGATGTCAGATGCAATACTTTGCAAACGGAAGCTCTTGGCACTAAACCAACTATGCCAACACGTATAGATGGCCTGGTGAATCCTAGGGGAGACTTTGTTTTGGTTTCCTATGCTCCCCATGCTTTCAAACTACCTTTTCTGGGTGTAAGCCCTTAACAGCCCTGAATGAATAGATTGGCTTAAGAATGAATTTTATAGGGGAATGTCTAAGAACACACGGGAGTTATCAATCGCCTAGTAATTATTTCTTGTTTAGTTGTGAATGGAAGTTAGTTGTCCTATGGCGTAGTGACCTTCCATTCATTGATAATTTATGCTATGATAAACCCATGGATGCTTTCAAAAGCACCTTCAAAAGGATAGGGGTAGTCATCAAGCATAGTGAAGGGTGTGATGTGATTTCCAAACAACTTGAAATACATACAGATTTAGAGGTAATAACATGAATTAGACAGGATTAGACAATGAAGAATCATTGAGTGTCTGAATAAGAATGTCATTGCATCTGGAGACATTCTCAAGCATTGGAGTAATGTATATGGAGAGACATTCTCAAAATATCAATAGATGAAAGGCATCAAATTGTGACGACTCTCATGTGTTTTAACATGGGAGAAGACTAAGAAGCATAGAAGAATGTAGTAAGTGCATGATAAGATAGGAACCAGTACAAAGAGACCATGAGCAAGAAGAAGCACAAGTAAGGTAAATACACATATACACATTGATAAATTGAATGAATAATTACTCAGATTAGGTAACTCTTTATATGCATACATTATATAAATATTGATTTCCAAAGTTTGATGCATATTATACATTGAAAATGCTAGTACATGTACATCACCAATAAATGAAAAAATAATCCATAATGTCTTAAATATTGTCAAGTGCACATCATATTAGTTTCATGCAAAAATAATCTCAGAAATGTAAGGTCTCATACAAAAATATCAAGTTCCAAATAGTATTTTAATGTGCATAATAAATATAAAAATTCCCAAATAGGTCATATACCATCAAGTTCAAATGCCATATAGGCGTACATACAATGCCATGCACATAGGCATACAAAAAAATGTCATGTAAGACATATATATTTCCTAATCATCAAAATCTATCCCTCTCTTGGCCTTGCTCGAAGAAGGCCCTCCCTTAGATGAAGATGGAGATCTATGAGATGACTTTGGATCATCCAAGCCCATGCTATGAGTCCTCTTCCGTTGAATACTCACCTGTAGATGAGCCTGTAAATGCAAACAATTTTTTTTTTTCAAAACTTAATTTATATATGTTTTCAACATGTATTTAAGACCATGCTAGAATGAAAATATTTACATAAATACACAAACTTACCGCAAGTTTTTGATCACGCTGAATTTTCATCTCACACTCAGATGAGTCATCGGAAGCTCTTGGAGTATGAATGGGGGTACGAAGATGACGAGATGGAGGAGTCCATGCCCTCGAAGTCAAAATGGAGGGGGTTGAAGTTCCCTATATACACATAAGATCGAAAAATCTAACATCATGAATTAGCAAAAATAGAACTAAGTACATGTATGTGTAATGACAATATTTTAACTAATTTTATCAATATAGAACTATTGTTTTTACCCCGCCACACCTGTGAATCAAATGAATAGGGTTGCTACCTATCGCAGGTAACTCCTACATATACACAATGAAGGACATTATTAACATAATTTAATAATTCTACAATGAAAGACATTACTAACATGTAATTTAACATAAAATGAATTACATGAGAAATTTAACAAAATTTACATGTTGTTTGAATACCTCAGTGAGTTGTTGCATAGATGAAATCATAGTGGCAAAATTTTTCTCTACTTGTCGTAGAGATGGTGGGGTGTCTAGTGAAGTCAACATCTTTATCAAACATGTATCACATGAGTTAGATGGACATACAAGAACATACATGTATAACATACATATATACATTATACATATGTGTGTATACATACATACATACATGTGTGTGTGTGTGTGTGTGTGCACATATATATCTATATATAATGAATTCATATATATATATATATATATATATATATATATATATATATATATATATATATATATATGTATGTGAAAATTTTACACAATTAACATTCTAAATTACCTTTGTGAATGTATGTGTATGCATGGTGCTCATCATCTATGGTTGGGATGAAGATGTGCCTCCGACACACTATAATATCAATGCATGTACATGTACAAATACAATTATTTCAAAAATTTAACATATATATAAGTAAATCAAGTACTCCAAAATTTTTGTAACACACATAATAAAACATAACAAATACCTACGAAGGTGACACCGATGACTGTAATCCAAATGTCTCACTCAAAAGGGACATAGACATTATCATGTGCACCCCTAGCACCAACTCCACCAAAATCAGTACGCATGAAAGTATCATCCTTCTCGGGGCCCCAAACATATGCTACTACATAACGAGAAAAGATGTGGCCTCATGCTAGTACTCCCTAAGGGAATGCTTTGTGTACCTCCATGAGCATCTGGCTCAGAAATCTCCCTCGTATGTCAAACAAGGGTCACAGATAGCCCTTGAAGCACATGGAGTGTATCAATCTCTACTGTCTCCTTCACTGCTTGAGGGACAATCTCAGGGTGAGGGGGCTTCTATGTGCGGGGAATCTACCCTGCTGAATAGTTGCATGTTGTGCACCTGGTCGATCATGTGCAGATCCTTTTCCTCGGCTCTGGAAATCTCAGAAATCAAAATAATTTGGGGATCTCGTTAAGGATAAACTCGCAATAGAGTTTCCTCAGAAAGTATAGTGGCACCTCGTTGTTATTACAAGGTGGAAAATCAAACACCATCCACCATCGGTCCCAAAAATTGATTTTTAATCAAATTATTATTGCACCAATGGATGAAAAATCGTTTACATGATAAGGGACCAGGAATATTAGTGCGGGTGGTTCATGAATAAGGCGCATATGAGGTCTTTTGTAATTTCTTTTTTCTTTACATCCACATATGACAATTTGTTGGAATAATAAACCCTACAACCCTCTGTGTAAGTTTTCCAATGATCAATTTTCCCCATTTCCATGTCAACTTTAGCAACTAATTCCTCCAATGTGTTTGTAAGAGAGGCACGGTGGGGGTTTGTATATTTTGAATCCCTCATTCTTTTGATTAAATCCTCAATTTCAATTTTGTTTTCAACTATGTGGGCTGCTAAATCTTCTTAACTACTTGGGGGATGTTGAGCAATTGTGGGAGTGGTTGGGAGGGATGAAAGGAATAATAGGGTTTGGTTGTGGTTGATTCCCTTGACCTCAAGCCATAACAATAAAAAAATTTATTCAATTCAAATTTTAATCTATAATTATCATATTTCAATGCAATTTTGAGAAAATAATTGTGCCTACCTCTTCTACCATGGCGCCATCGTCAATTCAGATCTTCCCGGAGATCCAAAAACAAGCCTTTGAGCTTGAGATCTAGCTGAATGAAAAAACGTGAGGGCACAGTTAAGCTCTGAAACTCGCGTTTGAGGGAGATAAAATGATAGAGGCTCGGGCCTCTTTTTTTATTTATAGCAGATATAACATGTACGCTTTATGCTTTGGTAAATCCCAAACCTGAGAATTTAAAATGTGATCGCGTTATAATAGAACGCGTATGCATTTTACTTTTTTTCAAGGTTTTTGTCCACTTTTTTGGCCACCGAAGTGATGAAATGATGAACATAGAGGGATAAGTGTCACACAGAAGCTCATAAAAATTTGCATCCACAAGATCTGCCTGGATTGGGGGTGCCTGGAATGGGTCAAGGGCACCCACGGGTGTTAGCAGACCTACTATGGGCACCTATGAATTCTTAGAACCTCAGAAAACCTCCTTCGGAGGGTCATAATATATTCATTTTCCTTCGTTGCTTGTCATTAGTATGTCGCACCAAGTTTGCAAATGTCGCCTATAACCTGCACTAAAGAAATGACTTACAAAACCCTAAAAAATGCATCAAATCCCAAAAATAAAATAATGCAAATGATTTCTTCAGACTTTAGTCCTCATTGTCATGCAATGAACTTACAACCGAGCGATGCACTACATCTCAGACCCAATGTAGTTCTATGTGCATGTGTAAAGAAATTGTGCCCTAGGTGGCTCTTACGCGCGTCACACTTGATAGCAAGTAAGTAGCTAGACGTAGAAAGTGTAGATAAATGTGTGCATGAAAGAATGAACTTCCCCTCCTATGAAGTGTATGCAGAAGAAAGCAGACCCTTTCCCTTGTGTGGAGCTAGAATTAATGCTTGAATGCTCTAGAATAGCCTTTGAATGCAACCTTTGGTGGTGATAGCTAATGCTTAGTGTTTGGTCCTTTATCATGATCACATAAATTTATATTTATATTATTTCCTTGCTTGAATTTCATAATTAACCCCACAAAAAAGCCGACTACCAAAAACATAAGATGCCCAAACGGCTAGAAAGGACCTAAAAGATGTGGACAAAGTACAAAGAGGTCGAGGGTGCCCATAGGGGACAAGGGCACCTGGCGCTGACATCCTGGTTGGGCCCTGATTGTCTAGGAGAAGAAATTGTCGAAGTATGAAAAGACGTATTGGGCTAGAAGGAGTGAAAGATCAACAATAGAATCATAAAGAAAGCAAAGATGGCCAAAGACAGGGATCAATTAGTACTTTTCTTACTTATGAATCATACGAATAGTAGTATGTGATCATGACTAAATAGATACCCAAAGTGCGTGATTTAGTGTCTACAATTAAGACATCATTGTGGTTGCTTGAATCAAATCCATACTAACCCATTTTTAGGTCACGAGAGAGCTATATCAAATGATTTAACATGAATTTAATTAAATATTTAATTTTAGAGTAACTACTGTGATGAATGATATACAAGTAATAAAATACAGTAAATGGACAAGCAAGAAGCAAGTAAAGATATGAAGCCCTAAACAATAGAGAGAGGTAAGATGATTTATCTAATTTCTGAGTGATCTAGAAATGATTTGGACTGAGGCATTGTTGGAAAATAATAGGAAGAGTGTCGTCAAGGCTCATTGGAAGTTCTGGAACCCATAAATGTGCAAGACAGAAGCGCCCATGGGAGGACAAGAACGCCCAGGTGCTAGTTATTGTGTTAGGAAATATAATGTTTACATTATAGTGGGATATTTACCAAAACTAGTAAATAATTAGTTAGTTATATTATTGTTATATAAACAATAATATATTAGTTGGAGTTGTTTTTAACAACTCGTATGATTTGAGTTGTGTATTGTTACGTGAGTAACAATCATAACTAAATAGGATTATTGTTAGAGCAACTTCCTAATTTATAGGAGTTGCATATTTCTATATATTTGTATTGTATCCCCGAATGATTTAGAGTGAGGATAATGAATGAAATATTATATCGTGCAAAGAAATTATTGTCACAATCTGAATTGAGCTCTAGATTTGGTATCAGAAGGGATTGATATTTCAATGGAGAAATAATTTTTCACCAAGAAATGACAACGATGATTTTTTTGTCCTGTATATGGATATTATTATTTGAGTTTGAAAATTTGTAGAATAGATTTGTGAAAAAAAAAAAAGCATGGTCTTGCGAGTGTCTCGTTGTGCATCACGATCTTCATTCTTCACAGAGCTTGTTTTGAACTTTGATAACATCAAGTGCTTGTATTCTTCCACGGGTCGCTTATAGCTAAGGCTTGTTCATGTGGCATTGCAACAACCCCAAGAACTCAATGACGACACTGACATTGGTTTGTTGTGTTAAAATAATTTTTCTGTAGTTTGATCTCAACTCAATAGACTTCGACTACATCCACTAGTCTTGTGGTTCTAACTTAGCTTGCTTCGAATGCTCATTGTATATTCAGATTTATTGTAATATACAATTATGCAGCGGATTGATTACCTCATGGACGTGTTGTATTTGGTTTGAAAACATCATAGAGACGTCTACAAAGTCTGCATATTCTTGTAATCGCAACATACTTTGGCGGGGTGATAGAAATATTGGTGGCTTCGTTCTCTACATCCACATTTTCCTAGAATTACACAACTCAGGTTCTACAAAGTATGATTATATGATTTTGGGGGGAAAGCCTCGAACAGTTTACTCAGTGCATGCTTTCATTGTTGTGTCCTCTTGGAAACTCAGACCTGCACACGTCTCATTCTTTAAATGCTTTGGAACGAGTACTGCATTGTCTACACATGCATTCGGATCAAATCATCCAACGTTCAATTCCATACAAATATTGCAGAGTCTAATTTATTCATACGCGTGTTTACTTTGCATGTATTTACCATTGACCAGAGACAAAAGCGACCCCAACTTATTCACTACAGGCTATACTACATCAACATGGACCTTTCGTCTCACACGTATGTCTAGCATGTACACATTTTGTTGTTCCACGCCTCGAGCTCCCAAGTTAAGTTTTTTATTTTATTTCACGTTGTCATTGAATTGTTGGTGTCTAAGCACTAGTTAAAAGAGAGAGAGAGAAATAGTGTGGTTTTAAAGCTTATAGTTTGAGTTCAAATATTTGAACGCCAATTTTTGGTATTAGTGTTAAGTAAGAAAAGGTTCACTATAGACAAAGTAAGAAAAGGTTCACTATAGACATTCGAAAGGGTCAAGATTGTGTCGAATCTAGTGTTTAATTATTGTAGAGTGCTTAGAAATTTCGGTCGAGGTATCTTATTATGTGAGTCCACTAAATGGTCTTTAAAAAGTTAAAGTTGAGTGTGTTTAGTTTGTCTATGTATAGTAGAAGTCATTTCTTTTAAAAATTAATCCTATTTTATTACTTTTTAGTCAAGTCGAGTCTTCTTGTCCAAGTCAAAAGTGTTGTTTTTAAATTTGTAAGTTGGCGTCAAAAGTCGTATAATTGTAAAAAGTCTGAAAAAGAATTCATTTATTTTTAAAATATTGTCCTTACGGACGCATTTTTTGTCTTAACTGACGTTTGGAAAAATAAATTATTTCACATGGCGGGGAGGGAAGATATAATAAACAATGTTGGAAACAGTTGAGCTTCATATCCAAATCTGGTTGAGTTAACGCAGCATGTTTGACTAGAGGATGGAGGCGCCGGAGGCTAGAGGCCAATGAGTGACCTCTAGTCAATCGCCAATCTGACGAGGCCGCTTCACTGATTTGGTGGCTCATGTGTGTTTTTGTTTTGGAGTGGTGTGCCTTATTTCAGCATGCAGTGTATTTGATTTCAGCATTTCAGTTTGAGGTGTGGTTTTTCATGTGAATCGAAAATTAAGAACTAAAGTTCATTCTTGTTCACTGGTATGTGGTTATTCCTATTTCCCATATGCAAAAACATAGTGAAGAGAAAATAGCACAATGAAATGCAGCACCATGATTCTTGATGAGGTTGAATAGTCAGATGTGTTCCTGTTCATACCTAGGTTTGTGGTTAGCCTCTAGAAAACCATTAAAGGATGTTCAGATGTGTTCCTCCTTGAATTCCCACACTATTAAGTTAGATATGTTCCCTAGAGTGACTGGTTGATAAGCAGATGATTCCTGAGCGTGTTCCCATCCTCGTCGATTAGATGCATGCTAACAGTCCATGGTTGATAAGAAGTTGAAGTGTTCCTTCTTCTACCTTCAGTTTGAGTGTTATATCAAGATCATGAGCAAACACAAGTGGCAAGCTGCAGAGAAAGTGTGAAAGTTTTTTATTACCATGTAAACATTAAGGGGGGGAATGTTAGGAAATATAATGCTTACATTATAGTGGGATATTTACCGCAAGGTAAATAATAACTAGTTAGTTATATTATTGTTATATAAACAATAATATATTAGTTGGAGTTGTTTTAACAACTCGTATGATTTTAGTTGTGTAGTGTTACGTGAGTAACAATCACAACTAAATAGGGTTAATTGTTATAACACCTCCATATTTTTGTAGGAGGTTGTTTTGGCTATGTATATGGCTATATAATAGCCAAAATGTATTGTGAGAGAAATATGAAGCGTGAATACTATAGAGAATAGAATTATTATTGTGTAAATATGTAGCTGCTCTTACATTTTGGTGTCAGAGTTGGTTCGTTCTGATGGAAGAATAGTTTTCCTGTAAGGATCTCAGTGACATCTTGTTCATGGGTTACAACATTCTGTTAGCAAGTAAATGCATGTGGAATTTGATGATCACTTGGCACATGCCTCAGTCAAACCACGTTGTTTGTAAGGAAGGGATTCAGCTAACGTTCCAATTTTTTCAGAGTTCATATATATTTGAAACAACCCATCCTTTGCTCCATGATTTCATGCACATCCTGGAGTCGTGGCATACTATGTTGCGTCACATTTTAGGTGTCTGAGTGACTTTCAACATCTATGTAGTCGGCTTAAACACAATGGTTTTAACATACCTGCTCAGGAGGAAAGAAAGTGGATATCATTTGGACGTTGTGGAGTTTTGATATGAGCTCTTGTTTTATTGTCACTGTTAGATGACATCGTGTTTGTAGAGTACCGATCCAGCTTGGTCTTCTTATATATCATGCACATGTGTGGATCCCATATTGAATGAAGCTTCCTTGTAAGCTCATCACGACCTCACAACACAAGACTCAGCTTTTTCCAACAGTCAACGTCTGTAATGCTCCCAGTACACTCAGATTGATGCCATAAATAGGTAGCAACTCTCTCATTTAATCCGTACAACACACAGATCTAACTGATCACTGGAGGAAAATATTTATTCCTGAGCATCAAGTTCTGTCAATGCAAATATCCACATAAGGGTTGAGAAAAAAAAGTTTTTATTTAGAAAGTGTGGTAAATTTTTTATGTGGAGTCGATCTTCCTATTTCCATGAGTCATGCAAGATTTATTTTGTATTATATCTGATCCTTCTAATGTGGGTCACATTTTTAGCTATATAATGCTTTGTGTAATGTGTTTGGTTGTAAGGTGATGTTAGAGTCAAAATTCATCGTTTTGTGTTGTCTCATCAAAGTTTGTTTTGTGTCATATTGTTCTTCACGTCATAGAATCAAAATATTCGGTGTGATTCAAAGTGTTAAATAGGTATTGTAAAAGTTTTATGTCAATAAAATTATATGTTAAAAGTCACAAATTGTAAAAGAGTCATTTTTAAAAAGTAATCTCATTTTATTACTTTTTAAAATTTTAGTTGTGTCCTCTTGTCGAAGTCGTAAAAGTTGTGTCATTGTATTAAGTCTGAAAAATAAAATAAAAATTCCGCATTTCAATTTTGGACGCATTTTCACTTGTACATGACGTCCAAATTATTGAAGGTATTTTGAAGCTTCATGATCACATCTGGCTGAACTAGCAGCATGATGATGGAGGAAGGAGGCATATGAGGAAGGAGGTCGAACAATGACCTCTTGTCAGTCACCAATGATGGGGTTGCGTAGAAGCTATGGTGGCATATGTATGGTGTGAGTATATGATTTTCAGTGTGGTTTCCATTTTCTCAGTGTGCTTCAGTTTGCAGTGTTCCTGTTGCTTTGAGTGGTGTGATTTATTGTTAATACTGGAAAATAATTGTATAAGAGATCAGAAAACTATGGAGATCCTCTGACTGCAAAGATCCTCTAACTACCGTACTTTGTTGGAAGATGGTCGGCTGATGAATATGGTCACCCACAATGGTGACCATGTGCAGCAAGATCAAGACAACAAGATCCAGTTAGTATGATACAACAAAATACATTTTTCCCTTTCTGATTTCGTATTTGGAATTTCACATTGTGGGGGGGAATACATACCAATGTTCCTGTACGTACCCAAAATTGTAAGGTACTGTACTGCGGAACGATGTAATAAGTGCCCCAATGATGATACAGGTCTCTTCACAAGGTGTTCGGGATCCAGAAAAGCCTTGCGGATATGCGTTAACATCCCGCTTAGCCCCGTGTGCTTTGTTTTCCCTATTTTTCCTCTTTTTCTTGGCTTTTTGGTCTTCAGTGACGAAACCGCCGCCCTGACTGGGCGGCGGTCTCGTGACCGCCTCCCTGAACAGGGCGGCGGTCCTGTAACCGCCGCCCTGAGCAGGGCGGCGGTCCCGTGCGCGTTTTCCAGAACGTGCTTTTGACGGAACGCACGCAAAGATCAACGACTCACCAGCTTTTCTTGCCGACTTAGGCTTGCATTAATGTTTTTGGTCCCCTGGAATAGTGTTTTTCTTTTGTTTAATGTTTAAGAGTTCAGTTTGGGTTTGATCTTTGCATGTTTGGATTCCTATAAATGCATGGTTTGTGCACATGCAAAGGGCTCCTGATCTTAGTTCTGAATTTTGCTCCAAAGCTTGTTTTAAATTTCTTGTTGCAGTAGATTTAGTTTTCCTTTGTTTAGGTTTCTAGTTTTCCATTGAGTGCCTTGGTTAGTTTTGTATTGCAGCTGGTAAGCCACATATCCAACTTGTGCAAGTGCAAACATCATTTGGACCACCATTTTCAATCCAATCTTCATGTTTTCAGTACCATGGTCGTTTTAGTTTGCTTAGGATTGGTAAAACAGTTTATTGCAGGTTTGTTTTAGCTTTATGTTACTGTTGGTAAGCCACAGACCCAACTTGTGCAGACAGCATTATTGTTTTGGAGTAGAACGGTCTAGGTAGCCATTAAAGTTGCAGGTTTTGCTCTTCATACAGGCTAGTCTCAGGTTCTGGATGCTCTTTGTTGCATGATTCGCAGTAGACCCCGCTAGGAATTGCATAGGCCAAGCTCTGTACTCTTGCTCTTGTGCTATCCCTCTCCTATCCGCATTCTATTCTGTCTGCATTTGGAAGGCTGTCCATTGATCCAAATATTATTCCTGTTGATGCAAGCATTTCACGCTTTTCTGGATTCACGTGAGCACAAATAACGTGGAGATCATACTGAGGGGACAAGAATATACATACCGTCGGATTCGCCACTGTTCTGCGAAATCCAGGTTCCATCTTTCAAAGTTATAGTTAGAACTTATCAAATAAAGTAGTTAATCGTTTTATTTCAGTTATTTCCATTCTCGATATTGCCAGGGAGGTTGTGGGGATTGATAGTTTCTGAGAAACTATGATTCATTCCTCACTTCTGAGGTAGGATCGAGAATCTTGCAGATAGATTAGTTATTTCATTGTTTAGAATAGATATACAAAATTGCACAGACAAATAGCTACACTCGGCTATTTTGTTTGTTTTACTTTGTTAGTTTAGTTGTCAATTCTAAATATTTTAAATAGCTGTTTTCTTATAAATTGCCAGAAAATACAAAAAGAAATTATATATGTTAGAAGTACACTTAAAATTTTACTTCATTATAGTTTGTCTCATTTCCGCTTTTGCATGACAATTACGGGACCCAGGGAGCCCAGGGAATACATTTTCGAGCCAATTGTGCCCCAGCCCAATACCGTAGTGGCAATAACTGATATTGACCAAAACCTTAGGATACAAGTCTTCCAAACGACAACAGACTTCCAACAGATCAGGTCACAGTTGAGAGGGTTAAATATCGAAGACGACCAAGCACATCTGTTTTGGTCAAATCAGCCAAACTACAGGTTATCCTAGAAAACATCCGCATGACTGTAGAAGGATTTGAAAAAGAACAAATATTCGGGTGCGATCCTTTAGTTCCACAGCCAGACGCTGGAGACACCCTAGTAGATATAGATACCAGCTTAAGAATCCAAGTCGCTCGAACACCTGTGAGGTATTCTGAGAAAATCGCACAATTGCTGATTCTAAACGTAGAAACTGAAAAGGCTTACGACTACTGGATACTAGGGATCAGAACTTGATCTCCCGTATGACCATAACGGGACCGCAACAACCAAGAGTCTATGGTTGTGATCCCCAGATCCCACAGCCCAACGAATCCACAAATCAATTAGATATAGACACTGGCCTACGCACATTAGTATTTCAGTCCACCCCACTTCCACCTATCATCGTCGAACAACTGTCCTTACTAGATATAGCGGCTAACGAAGCTAGGGAATTCTGGACTAGGCCAGAAAATCGTCCATAGAGTCGACTATTTTCATTGTCTGCCATATGACCTTATCAGGAGATATATACGAAACAATCCCAGGTCACTTCCCACGTATTCCGCAGCCCATAGATCGAATCACGCCAGAGCTCGATATTGATTGGAGCCTTCGAGCAGTCATCCTCGCTGATCGATCTATCACACCAGTCCAAGTAAGAAGGGCCTTCTTTGCCTTAGATTCGCAAATACCATTAGTGCATGTCGAAGACATTAGATTGCCTAATTAGCTTGTCAGCATATTCTACCCCCCTACCGGCTGTCTCGGCACGACCTCGGGAGGTCGGGTACGCAGAAGAGTTACTTGTCGATTCTCACGCTCGCCTGTCACTTTTCCGACGTACAGTTCCATTCCCATTCTGCTCCCAAAATGACTTAGTCAAGGAAAGCTTCCAGTGACAGTGGAAATTTTCTATGTTGTTCGAGATCGAGTGGTAGTGATCGACAGAGACTACGATTAAGAACATTACGATTCTTATAGGAAGTAATGTGAAATATTTTCAGTATTTCTTCTATTGTGTGGTTTTGTAATATGCAAGTTGTGTTTCCTACATAATTCCCTGATGTATAAGCATAGTGGTGAACAGTAGAACCTGAGTAAGTCAGTTCATGGATCTTGAAAGGGTTTGTGGGAGGATCCATAAAACCACACGAGGTGGACAATTGACGGGACATGTTCACGACAAGGTTTGTGGTAAGCCTGTTTAAAACCATGGAAGGAGAGAGCCTTTCTTTTGGATCAAGGTCATGAGTCACAGAGTTGGACATGCCACAGGGGTGAGCATACTGCAGTTGAGAGTGTGGATGTTTTTATACCATGTAAACACTAAGGGGGGGAATGTTAGGAATTAGTATTTACATTGTGTAAGATAATAATTACTCTGGTAATTATTATTATATAGTTTAATATGTTATTAATATATTATTGTTATATAAACAATAATATATTATTGGTGTTGGGTTGTGTATTGTTACGGGAGTAACAATCATAGCTAAATAGGGTTAATTGTTATAACACCTCCCTATTTTGTAGGAGGTTGTTTTGGCTATGTATATGGCTATATAATAGCCAAATGTATTGTGAGAGAAATATGAAGCGTGAATAATATAGAGAATAGAATTATTATTGTGTAAATATGTAGTTGCTCTTACAATTCAGGTGTAAGCATCCAAACAGTTTGACTAAATCTTAGGTAAGCATTCAAATTCATGTGTAAGCATTTGAACTTGAATATGGGCAGTTTTGTTCCAAGCCCCAAGTTCTTCAAAGAATTCAATTTTTTTGTCAAAATATATTTGTGAAATGTTTGGCGCCTATCTGGTCTACGAACTGTTTGAAAAAATGCCTCTGTGAAATTATTATTCTACCATTCATTTATTGAACCATTATAATATTGACAATAATGGAATAAGGCATCTAAATACCTCTCTTAACTATTGTAATGTGTTATAGATATCTCACGAGTTTCTTCAATTATTATAAATCATATTCTTTACTTTAAAAAAAAATATTAATAACCTTGAAATATTGCAACAACAAGATATAAACTTTAAATATGACCATTGGTGGCATTGAAATTTAACCCTTGATTATTGGCTATCGAGGCTTTAATCCTACTTTACTTTATCATTTTAAAAAAAACTTTGCAAAGATAAAAATGCCCACACAAATAAATTTGACAAATAAGAAGAATTTTATATGGATAATATAATGCCTACAATAATGTCAATAGTACACTTATTGGTATCATTACATGTTTATTATTGGTATCATTACCTATCAACAATTTTCTATATGGAGGAAATAATTTTGAAAAATGATGAAAAACACTGTGTGTTTTTAATCATTGTTGAAAACACACTGTGTTTTTCAACAATGAAATTTTAAACTAATTTCTTACTATAATTACTATAATTGAAAAACTGCTTTTAAATTTCATGACATCCCATATTATACCTTTATAAACCATCAATTATAGTTACTTTTAAACTTTAACATTGAAGAATTGAGTTCTATTTTAATATGTCCACAAGTTTTCCTCCTCCCTTAAAACGTATACAATGCAGCTCCATGCAGAGTTATCCTATTTTAATATTTTTGAATAAAGGAAAGAAAAAAACACATGGCTTTGAGATTCGAAAAGTATTATGTTAATTCATGTTTGATAAGATTATGAAACTTATGGATTGCAATATTTAAGGTAATTCTCATAACCAAACAATTCATAAACTCTTTTGTTCGAGTGTACTCCTTTTTATGGTGTTGATCAAAATTAGTTGGGTGTTGTTGAATCATAATTTAATTATTGGTTTGTGTAAAAACTATTTTGGTGTTGTTGATTATAATTTTAAAAATCCACACAAACCTCTGGAAATATAATTTTAAAAATCACAACTAAGTATGCCTAAATAAATATGTGATATTGTGGGATATGTACAAATGGGAATGTGTGCAACATGAACTATTTCAACCTTAGATTTTTGAGGAGTGCAATTGGGACTATGTGAAGAAGTTTGAAGAAATTCAACTTTTAGAGTTATGTAGGGGCGTAAATAAAATTGAATTTGTGTGCCTTAAAACACTAGACACCCAAACCCCACATATAAATAATTTATAATATTGTATCTACATAAATAAAGTACACTGTCAATTTAAGAAGAGAGTATGCTAAAAAAATAGAACTAAATTTTAAGCTAGCAAAAATTACATAGGCACTCTTCCGCCTAGATATATACAATTAAAAAAGTGTTAAAGATAGGGAAATCCTTAACTAGAAATTATCAGCTCTTCTTCTAAAGAAGATTTAATATTGTACTAAGGTAGTGGAACTTTACTTGCAAGGGATTTTGTTTTTACATGTAATTTTAAATATACTAGTTTGATTATTTATATATATTAAATGAGATATACTTTAACTTAAGATTGGAGATTCTCTCTTAAAATAGAAGGTATATGATGCGAAGAAAATATATTGAAAAGAAAAAAAAACTTACATATATTCCTTTGAATTTACATATATCTCATAGATATTAAGATTGTAAAGTGTTTTTAGGGAACCTATCTACTGTTTTTAGTATAAATTTCACGCTTTTTGATATTTAGTTTAATGATAGTGTTTTCATTTCTTGACGACTCTCATTTTTCAATTTTCATAGGATATTGTCAACCTATCTAGTTATTGTTAGTTATTGTTGTGTAGTAATAAATATTAATTATAAATTCATGCTTATATGATATATAGTTATGGGAACACTGATTGCTACATACTCATATCTCTAACTAATAAGTTATAGATGTGGATGCAAGACAATGTGTGCCACTAAAAGTCCTAGTTGTTTTAATTCAAATATGTATTTATTTATTTTTGAATTATTGAATATATGTTATAGTGCAATATTTTAAATGTATGGAAGCATACACATGGCACATGATTTTCTCGAAAAAATGTGATCTCTATTTGTTGGATATGCATAAGATGTGAGGATAGCTTGATATTGATTTTTTGCAATGATCCTTAAGAGTTCATCTAAGCTCGTGCCAACCTGTTTTTAATCCACCACATAAATATTATTAGTGTAAAATTATAAAATCATGGTCCTAATTTAAATAGGAATGCAAGTTGTTTTTAAATGTCACTTTTTTAAATGGATAATTTGTTGAATTTATAGTTTGAATTTTTTCATACCTTCAAATAGTCTCTATTGTTCAATTATTTTCATATTACAGTTTCTTTCTTTTCCTATTCTTGTTTTCATAGCCAAGCCAAACCCACTTGCCATCCAAGTAGATACACAGTTATATTTTCTTAATTTATGATTAATATGTTTTGTCTTTTTTCAATAATAAAAGAAAGTTTTGAAATTTTTGTATCTCTTAGTATAAAAAGAAAATTTTCTCCTCTAGGTATTGTCTTCATTGGCAAGTTAATGTAGATGAGAGTAACTTGTGTCAATAGTGGAGAGTAGAAGAACTTGAGTGATAAAACCCCTTTTCTCATTCAAATGATAGTAAAAAAAGGAGTATGGGACCTATATTGAATTCTACTAGAATGTGGGAGGATGATGGTTTTAAATGTATTCTAGATCTGATTTGGAACATTGTGCACGTGATAGGCATGACTAGGAATAGGAATGAATTTTAAATTTTTAGGGTTTCTACATTGCTTTATAAATTTTTAAGGGTCTTGTAATAATGTTAAGGGTATCATTTCAATGTTTAGGATGTCGCATTAGTGAATACTGTGTCCCAAATGTATTATTGGCAGTGACACATTAGTGTTTTATGTCATATCAATATTTCAGTGTTTAAGGTATCATATTAGTTTATAAGATATCATTTGATTGTTTATGGTGTCATATTAGTGTTAATTTTTCCTAATTATGTTATTTAGGATAAACCCTAAATTCTAAACGTTCAACCTTAAGTCATAAACCCTAAAGCTTGAACCCTAAGTCCTAAACCCTAAACCATAATCCTTGAACCATAAACCCTAAACCTTATACCTTAAACCCTGAACCTTGAGGCCTAAGCCCTAAACCCCAAACTCTAAACCCTAAGCCCAAAACCCTAAACCTTAAACCTTAAAATTTAGAAAATAATTATAGTTTTCATTATCATTATTAATTTTAATATATTTGAAACTGTAAGAAAAGGTGCCAATTTGATGTCATATCTATTACCTGATACTTTGTAAATAGGAATAAATCTTTGTTCTTGATATAGACATGGATAACCATAACATGACACTTTATCTTAAGTACAAATATATCAAACAATTGTTTTGAATCATCTTTTCAAAACGGATGAAGTGGTCAAATATTTTGTTTAATATATAGACACTAAATAATAGTGTGAACTATTTTATTATTATGGTATTATTGTATTCACGTGTTTGTTAATAAATGATAGATGATTCGGTAATTTCTACAAATTGTGTTTATTAATCATTGGTATGAGACTAGTTAATTATGTTGATATTATGTTGGTATTGGTTAAATATGCATGTGATCTTCAAGTTGTTAGTTGTGATTTCATTGCTCTTAGTTGTGTTAAATTAAATACATTAGGAAAAGTTTGATTTCTTGGATGCATTATAGTTGTAAATATTGCGAATGTGGATATCATTTGTGTATATATATATATATATATATATATATATATATATTATTAGTTGTTAAATGCTGATAATTGTAATGTTGTGAATGTTTAATGAAAGTTGAAGATATAAAAATTATGTGATATCATACTCTAACTCTCGATTTAGCATATGGGGGCAAGTGCCACTACAAAGACAAGAATCAGTGCGTGATGAAGGGGCTTGCACCTTAGGATGCCACATCGATACACCCAACTATTGTTGTGTGATGAAGGGGCTTGCCGCTTAGGATTCTACATCGATAGTTGGGTGGTATATTGTGCTAAGTAGAGGTTTCTAATGTCACCCGCCGACCCTCCACTTAGAAATTCACCCTCTCGTAATATCGCAACCGTCCCTTTTACAATGGATGGTTGTGATATTATGGCAAGGTGCATCTTGAGTGAAGGATAGCCATTGTCATTTTTCAATACTTGAATTTGTCATGGATATTATCTTTTTGATGTTGTGATTATTTTATCATAGTGGATGACGTATATTTGATTTGACATGTATCATACTAAAGTTAATTGTATATTTATAATTTCATTTCTCTTAGATGTGTTAAATTAAATACAATAGGAAAAAATTATTTTCCTGGATGCATTATAGTTGTAAAAATTGTGAATGTGTAGATCATTTGTATATATAATTTTTTAATAGTTGTTAAATATTGGTAATTGTACTGTTGTGAATGTCTGATGTAACTTGAAGCTATAAAAATAATGTGATATCATACTCTAACTCTCAATTTTTCATATTAGGGCAAGTGCCTCTGCAAAGATAGGAATTGGTGTGTGTTGAAGGGGCTTTCCCCTTAGGATGCCACATCGATACGCCCAAGTATCGTTGCGTGATGAAGGGGCTTGCCCCTTAGGATTTTTCATCGATAGTTGGGTGGTATATTGTGCTGAGCAAAGGTTTTTAAAGTCACCTGCCAACCCTCCACTCAGAAATGCACCCTCCTATAATATCCCAACCGTTCCTTTTGCAATGGATGGTTGTGATATTATGGAAGGGTGCATCTTGAGTGAAGGATAGCCGTTGGCATTTTTCGATACTTGAATTTTTCATAGATATTAGCTTTCTGATGTTGTTGTTATTTTATCATAGTGGATGACGTATATTTGATTTGACATGTATCATACTAATGTTAATTGTATATTTCTAATTTCATTTCTCTTAGCTGTGTTAAATTAAATACATTAGGAAAAATTTGATTTCTTGGATGCATTATAGTTGTAAATATTGCAAATGTGGATATCATTTGTGTGTGTGTGTGTGTGTGTGTGTGTGTGTGTGTGTGTGTGTGTGTGTCTATATATATATATATATATATATATTAGTTGTTAAATATTGGTAATTGTAATGTTGTGAATGGCTTATGTAACTTGAAGCTATAAAAATTATGTGATATCATACTCTGACTCTCAATTTGGCATATGGGGGCAAGTGCCTCTGCAAAGAAAAGAATCAGTGCATGATTAAGGGGCTTGCCCCTTAGGATGCCACATCAATACGCCCAACTATCGTTGTGTGATGAAGGGGCTTGCCCCTTAGGATTCGACATCGATAGTTGGGTGGTATACTATGCTGAGTAGAGGATTTTAAAGTTGCCCACCAACCCTCCACTTAGAAATGCACCCTCCCGTAATATCATAACTGTGCCTTTTGCAATGGACGGTTGTGATATTATGGCAGGGTGCATCTTGAGTGAAGGATAGCCATTGGCATTTTTCGATACTTGTATTTTTCATGGATATTAGCTTTCTAATGTTGAGATTATTTTATCATAGTGGATAACGTAAATTTGATTTGACATGTATCATACTGACATTAATTATATATTTATGTTTGCATGTGTGTTGTTGTATTCAATTTGTATTTTGCATAGTGAAAATGAATACGCAAAGCTCAATCCCTCCTAATCCCATTGGGATAACGTTGAAAAATCCCAAATCCTAAAGGGAGGAATGCTTCAGGAGGTCCACATTTGTGGTCTATATAGACCATCATCAACAAAATAATCCACTCAAATCAGAAATTGCAGACATGGTTAAGGCTCGACTTAATTTGTTGAAAACTTTTGTTATTTATTTGTCTAAGTTCCGCACTATAGGGCTCCATTCGTGAGGGTATGGTCTAGCCTATGACACGATAGAGGATTCCCAAAAGTATGATCCTCCACATAAGATGAGGAAGATGGGAGTTCTGGTCATAAAATCGGAGATAGATCCAAAAACTTGTGCAAAAAAGATTACACATGGAAGTAGGTCCAAGTTTGCTGCTAAAAAATAAAATAAAATAGTTACTGCTTTTATATGTTTTATTCTAAAAAAACTTATGACGTGTTTGAAAAAAACCTATATAAATATTTAATTTTTGTCGAATGTTGATTCACACCAAATTAAATATATTTCATTTTGTTGTTCGAATATATTCTTGATTCACATGAGCTTAAATATTAAATATGTTTTGCAGTGGATTAAATATGTTTTCCTTAGTATTAATATGTGTTTCTATGGATTATATTTTTAAAATTACTAATGTTTAGATATTTTATAGAAAGTTTAGATTATTAAAATTCATTTATGTTAAAATTATATTTAGGTACCACATGTGTAATGGTAACGATTTTCTAATTCACTAAGTATGGGTTATGATCATTTGTCCAATTTAGGATTGTATTGGTGCAATTATCATTTCCAATCGTTTATGGTATTCATATGGCCCCCCTTTGATTATTTACTTATTTTTAAAATTATCTTGTGTAGTTCTAAGACTTTTGCTAGGCCAGTGTACTTTACAAGGTACTTAAGTCCAAAAGGTTTTGGTAGACTACATGTTTATCAGAAAATAGTCCCCGTTCTCTTCAAAATTTATCCATGTGACCCTTGGTCTACCTTATTCACAATTTTTTATAGTCATATACCAATTTGTTTATTTGTGTGTATAGAGTGTTATAATATAAGTTCAACTCATATAGAGATGCACATGTAGCCTACTTAATCTATATAATATAGAAAACCAGTATTGTTTGAAAAGAAGTTAATTCTAGAGAATTCGAGTATTCATTGAAGCATGTAATTTTAATACTAGATATACATTACAATGGATTTTTAATGAATAAACTATAACAATTATTGGAATTTCATTCACAATATTATAACCTATTGATGGAATTGTTAAATATCAAGAAAGATTAGTCTATTTGATAAAATGAAAACCCCAAAACATATTAGTGTTTCCTTATGGTTTAAACTTCAACATCCCATTTAGGGAAAGCTAATGAAGTACATTTTACCATTAATGTTTGTATTGAAAAAGTCAACTTTGAAGTGTTCATTCTTTTTTTATATGTTTGCTTACGATATATTTTTGTCCATTGTAAAGGTAAGCATGGTTTCCATTTGGACATTGGAAATTCATGGAGTGTCAAATACCTCTGAAAATATTACATTTTCATTGTTCATATTATATGACCCTGATGGAAGCAAGATAGTACAAAGAGGTACAATTTTTGGAAATACCACTATGACCTTCCACTAGGCTGAGTATATGGCGTTGATATTGGGTCTTGAGGAAGCGATACACCATGATGTTCGGAACATTTGCGTGTTTTCTCACGACATGCTTGTTGTGAAATAAATGAATGGTGTATACCAATGTAACAATTTAAATCTTTCAATTCTTCAAGTTCAAGTGCTAGAGAGTGTATCTCGTTTTGTGAAATGTTCATACGTGCATTTAAAATTTAACATAGGTAGGTTAGATGTAGGTCAAGTGTCTAGGGACACGGTAAACCAAGAAGTGGTAGCTTTATAACACTTGCCATGGAAGACATTTCAATATATATGTACACAGTGTATGTCTTTTTTGTGTAATGGTAGACATACATTATTTTTTAGATTGTGAATAACTAATCTTATGTGAATTATCTCCAACGTATATATTATATATTTTATGGATAATATGATGATACATCATATAGCGTTGGTTGATAAACCAGGCATTTTGGATACATCATGCTTTATCCTAACTTCTCTTTTAACACACTTGCAATTCACATTTCATGTTTACTTCGGAAACATCTAGAGTCAAGTATCTAGTTTTGAAAAATAATGTGTGTGGATAATTTCATCACAAATCATTTATCATGCACTATTTTCACAATATGAATAAATAAGTTCATGCACCATTTGTTTCAGTTTAACTTGTTTTACAATGTGTCACTTCAATGATGGTTATGACAATGCACATGAATGAAACATGCGGAAGCTTAGCGACATGGGTCGATCCATGTTCACAATCCATTCTTATGTTTTCGGGGAAGACATAAATAATGAGACGGTAATATATAACTTTGTGAACATTAATTTTTTGCCATAGTAATGTACCTAATGTCATTTGTTGGGATAACACTTATGAAATTTCCATCTTTTCACACAGGTTTCTTCACATTCCATGATGGTAATATTCGAATTTGTGAACATTACTTATTTTGTAAAATACTTAATAGTTTATGTTGGGCTAATAGTTAAGCACTTTAACTCCTTAGATACAAGCACCTTCACATCACATGGTGCGTACGTGTTTCACAAGCATCATAGAGGAAGAAAAGGGAGGTGATCCTCCAATAATTGATGGAGATACGCCAGATGGTCCTTTCAAGCCCATTAGCTCAGATATCCTTGATCCAATGGTAGAGTATAGAAAAGAATATGTTAATGGTCGTATTCATTATGTCTATCAACATGGATCATGTGTTGTTAGTGGGGATGTTAGGTATTCTGAGTTGCATAGACTAAATAGACATCGCCAAAAAGAACACAATCTTCCCTCCATGGAACCTCGTAAGCATATGGGGAAACAATCACCTATCTCTCAAGATAGAAGTAGGGAATACGTGTAAAAGAGGGAGGCAGATGTGAACTACGTCCTAAGGAAATTATTCTACTTGCGGCGGAGGAGGGTTATCGATCGAGTTTTTAAAAAAGAAAGCAAATATCGATTTGAGGAGTTGATAGAGGAAGGAAAGAGGGAGGTAGATGATGCAATGTGTGCCTACAATTCAGCGGAGATGAGAAAGGTGAGAAAAGAGCATTGGTTGAGAGTGAGAGGAAATAAAAACTCAAATATCGAAACAAAGGTAAATTTAAGATTAGTATAGTATTTTATATATTAGGTTTGGTTGGAAATCAAAAATTAATATTCTGTCATGAATAGGAAGCTAGAGAAGAGGGTGGAACAAGTAGCAAAAATGTTGACCCCCTACGAATGATAACATAAGTAATTATTGGTCTTTCATACATAAGGATACAATGTAGTTTTTGTGTATTTTTGTATATACTAACTGTAGGCATGCGTAGGATTATGACATTCCCTTGTGTCAACTCTTACACTGACAGAGACACTCAATTCGTAGTGCAAAACAGAGAGAAGTAAAAACCACTTAACACACACTTGAAAAATGTATGTTGCCTTATGTTGTTGATACTTTAATTGTGTTGATGACTTGATTGTTACAGGTGGACGTTTACGATACCACGCCCCATTTTGAATCAACCTATGGTCTCGATCTTATTAGAGAGATAGCTTCACGTGAGGTAAGAGAGGTAGAGATGAAAAATCCTGGATTTGTAGCTTATTTTCTAGTCGAGGAGAGAGAGGGTGACGAGGGGAGGCACAAGGAGAGGGACACAAACACCGTTGCTGGTAGTACAAGAGAGGTTAGAACTGGACTGGTAATTTATTGAATGTTATCATTTTATTTTTTGTATTCTTTTTTGGTGAAATTAAGAAAAAATTATTAATGCAATTGAGATTTTCATTATTCTAGGCTTTTCTTGACAGGGTCGAAGTCAGGTTAATGTCAGATGATTTGGGTGTCATGAGAGGAGTGGTTTGTGATATTATCCCGCACGTAAAGTTTCATGGCATCACACTCCCCAAATTTACTATCAAAGTTATTATTTCTGAGGCCATTGTTCCCACTACTCCATTGCCCTACCCTAATACATTTGCAAACACTTTGGCAGAGTGTGTCAAAAGGTTTTTTATTTGGGATCTCAGCGATATCAGCATTGACACTCTTGAAGAGGCAAGTAGTTGTAATGAATGATTTAATTTAATTATTGGTTTAACTGAGAGATTCATCTACATTCAATTATTTACTATATGGTTGGATTTCAGGATGATGTAGTACATGTTGAGACAGTGTGCCATACTCAGATAAAGACATTGGAAGCCCCACCCATTCTTGGCATCACACCAAATTTTGTTCATATAAATGAGAAGAAACATATTAGATTTTATGATGGAGTATTGTTTGTCGCTAACACTAGGAAATGAAGGAGATGAAAACCTTTATGTATAACATTGATTATGAGGAGTCAGATTAGCATATATGTGTATATGATGATGATGTTACTTTAATGTGTTTGAGGTTTACGACTTAGTACTGCATTATTGATATATTGAATATGGTTTGTGGTTATGGGTTACATAGATTTATCCATTTACAATATGTCTATAATGCATTAAATGGTTTTTATCCGCATTATGTGACATTCCATTTACTTTATAAATGATGATGTTGTCACTGTGTATATGGTTAATGTAATAATGTGACTATGGATTGTGGATTATGGTTTTTCATATGTGGTTACATAGTTGAGTTCTTCTTCCTTGTATGCCTGCTTGAGTTTGATGTGTTCAGTAATTTATCGCAGATAATTCACAATTTTGTTTTAAAATTTTGTGTATTATGGATTACAGCTTGTGGTTTATCGTTACATGGTTGTGTTTTACATCCATGTATGCATACTTGGGTTTGATGTGCTTATGAAACTTTCGTATATATTTCATCCATGATAATATTTTTTTACGTATAAGTTAAGTGCATTATTTCCTTTCTAATTATGTTTGAATGGTAACAAATAATAATCGATTATTATAATACAAGTTTATTTAGATGGAAAGACTAAAGAAGACTGGAAAGCTCAAGGCTTCTATAGTGTAAGAACCAAATGATTATGAATCATTCGATAGTGACACTTATCCATTCAAAAAGAATGGAAAGAGATCTACAAACAAAGATGTCAGTGCTACACAAGAAGATGATCCTTCCCTATCAGTTCATATGGATTTAGAAATGAAACTTGTAACAAAGAAGACAAAGATATATCAAAACTAGTGTGAAATATTTGCATTGGAAAATTTATATTTTACGACAAAAAACAAGGAAATATTGGATGAAATAGGAGAAATTTCCTCAAGGAAGATGGAGTTGGAGCTCGAGGTTCAAGAGTTAGAATTGGAAATTAAGAATTGGGAGACAATGCGTGAAGCAGACAAAAAAGTGTTCACAAATCAAGTAGCAAACTTTAATACCGTTCTTAAAATACATGAAGATTAGAAAGAAGTATGGAAGAATATGTACATGCAAGACAAGGTGACAATTGAGGGGAAAACACCAAGCACTCCCACCCAAGACAATGATAACAAATGAATATAACAGTCATAGAAATGTTATATTTCACTTACATATTTGACAAATTTTTCTTATATGTTAGACATATATGTATAGATATTGATTATGTGGTATGTAAAAAATTAGTTATATTTGATGAATTTTTCCTTTATAGCATAATATACGATATAGATAGACGTATGTGGTTAAATTATGATTATTAGATGTATGTGATTTTACACTAATATGGTTGTTTTTCAGTTGATCTTATGATGTGCACATTAATTAGTATTTAGATCATGTATTTCAATTGTCATATCTGGTATGCGATGTGATGAATAAGGAAGAGTAATACAAGTGTGATTAGAATCTATAATTGTATATATGTGTGATGAGGTTGTTACTTTAATGTGTTTGACATTTACGATTTAGTATTACATTCTTGTTAAATTGAATATGGTTTGTGGTTCTGTTTATAGCACATTAGATGGTTTGTATTCTTGTTATGTGACATTCCATTTATTGTTTAAATAATGATGTCGTCACTGTGTATATGGTTAATGTATTAATGTGACTATGAATGTGGATTACTGTAAATGTTATATGGTTACTTTGTTGGGTTCTGCTTGTGTGTATGGTATATGGTTACAATTACGTTTGAATGTTAATAGATATTAATTGGTTGTTTAAATACAAGTTTAATTAGATGGCAAGAAAAAAGAAGGTTGGAAAGCACAAGGCCTCACCAGTGCTGGAACCAAAAAATTGTGCAAAATTCTATAGTGTCATTACTAATGTGTTTGGAAATAATGTAGAGAGCCCTGCAAACGAAAAATGTTGAAGCTGGACAAGAAGATGAGTCATCCCCATCAGTTTCTATGGAAATAGAACTGAAACTTGCAATGAACAAGGTAAAGTTTTATAGAATCGAGCGTGAAAGACTTAGACTGTAATATTTAAAATTATCAAAGAGAAAATAAGGAATTGTTGGACCAATTACTAGATGCTTCCTCGAAGAATATGGAGTTGGAGCTTGAGGTTCAAGAGTTGGAATTAGAAATTAAGAATTGGGAGACGACGTGTGAATCCAACAAAAAAGTGTTTGAAAATTAAGAAGAAAGTTTTAATTCCATTGTTAGAATTCATGAAGGTCACATAAGAATTATGGAAGAATATGTACATCCTGGTCAAGGCGTCGACTGGATAAAAGTACCAGTCGCTCACACCGAAGACTATCCAAGTGACATTTGACATAAAATATGACTTTGTAATAAAATGACACTTTCCATTTGACCTTTGACATCAACAAGTGTTGGTTAAACATATATTTTAGTTTTTAAACGAGTAAATAATAATTATACCATCAAAACATAATAAAATATTAGAAGGTTTTAAAATATAATAACAAGATTTAAAATTTGCAAGTATTGTGAATGTTACTTCTAGGTAATGTACATATTATAGAGAATTCAAATTTGAAGTTATCATTGAAGCATGTAATTTTCATACTACGTAGACATTACAATGGAATGATCTTAGTCTAAATGTGTGTTACCATTCATTAAGACTACAAAATTGTTTTCATTGGTTCAAGTGTAACTTCTTATCTTCTCATAGTTTTTTTACAATGTTATACAAATTCGATGTAAATGTTATGGTGTAAACGTATAAATGGTTTATCAAAGTGCTGAAAAAAACCGTTCATTTTCAACATGGTGGAATACACGACCTATTTTTCATCGCTTTAGAAAAATTCAAACCATCTCCACCTGATGAATATCTGATGTGAAGTCAATGTTTACAACAAGAAGGAAAATCACCAGGGGTTGCCCCTTTTAGAGAACGGGGTCGCATTTTTCAAAGTGCTGAAAAATATCGTGTATTTTTCAAAGTGGCAGAATACACGACATTTTTTTCATCACTTTGGAAAAATTCAACCCATCTCCACCTGACGAGTATTTGATGTGGATTCATTGTTTACAACAAGAAGGAAAATCACCGGGGGTTTCCCTTTTGGAGAACAGGATCACGTTTTTCAAAGTGCTAAAAAACATCGTGCATTTTTCAACGTGGTGGAATACACAACCTTTGTTTCAAAACTTTGGAAAAATTTAACCCATCTCCACATGACAAGTAGTTGATGTGGATTCAATGTTTACAACAAGAAGGAAAATCACCATGAGTTGCCCCTTTTTGAGAATGGGATCGTGTTTTTAAAAGTGTTGAAAAACACCGTGCATTTTTCAACGTGATGGAATACACGACCTATTTTTCATCACTTTGGAAAAATTATACCCATCTCCACCTGAAAAATAGTTTGTGTGGAGTCAATGTTTACAACGAGAAGGAAAATCATTGTGGGTTTCCCCTTTTGGAGAACGGGATTATGTTTTTCAAAGTGGCAGAATACACAACCTAATTTTCATCGCTTTGGAAAAAATCAACCCATCTCCACCTAACAAGTAGTTGATGTGGAGTCAATGTTTAAAACAAGAAGGAAAATCACCGGGGGGTGCGGATTTTGGAGAACGGGATTTTATTTTTAAAAGTGTTGAAAAATACCGCGCGGTTTTCAACGTGGCGGAAAACACACCCTATTTTATTTACTTCATTTACTTTACATTGTTACATAAAGGTGGAATAGAATCATGGTTTGTACCTTGTGGAAAACATGATAATTTGTTATTGTTGATTACATCATTTCATCATAATTACATCAACTTTCTGTTTGTTAAAATATTTGATACTATCCATATATTACATGAGTGGTTCTATGTTGGCTAACACCATTGAGCACTTTTTTTAAATAGTCAAAGACTAGGTCAGTTGTACACGTTCCATATTTATGTATTTTAAATATAAGTAATGTACAATCTCATATACATGAATTTTAAATGTTTACAATTATAATATATGCCCACTCAACATGCCATACATTTACTTTCCAAATCTCAACTTGATAATTCTGTAAGATACATCTCTCTGCATATCCGTTGCATCTGCAACACAATGCATTAAATATTAGACAAGGTATTAAAGGATTATTACCTTAGATATAATAAATAAATGTTATGAAATTAAGGACATTCAATACACACCTTGCGCAAATGCTAAATTGCTGAAAGATAAGCGACGACGAGGATACATTTCAATTACATTTGAACCACCTATAAAATAAATGATGAATATGTTAGTCTTCACCTCCACAATTAAAATTTCTTGCGAATTCACAATCACACTAATAGTTCAATGTTTTAACTTATATGTTCCATTTGTGTGGTTTGTCTCCTCTTTGGACGATTTCCGTTAGGAAATTAGAAGCATTTGTAGTATTCAACGCGATTGTTCAAATCTTCTACAATGAATGGCCTCTTAGTCACACTGTGGTGGCATTTTTTACTCGCACTAAACCATAGACGTATGTAGGTGGTGGTTGTCTCATTGAAATATCCTTTGAAAGCAACATCCAACATATTTGATGCTTCTAGGTCTCTCATAAACCTTTGAACACATTCAAATAATGTTTTTTTCTTTGCATCTATACTCATTCATGTTTCGAAGACTGACTTTAAGAATTCTTTGGATGTGTGTTCCATAAAATCTGAATCAATTTTTATCATCAAAACACCAACCCCAACTATTTTAGGAGTGCCTGTGATGTATAAGACATTATAGAAAGTTATTTATTTATACACTAGGTTTTTCAATATCAATGTACACATGAATACATTAGGTGGTGAAGAGGGGACATCCCATAAAATTCCATCAGTTATAGTTCTTGTCTCTGCATAGGTATTGGTTGTTGCATGAGAAATGAAAATAATTCCAACACGGTGATTTTTTCATTACAACTTATTCTTAACAATCTATATCACTACTTGCCACATACGATGACATTGAATTACCTTCCACTTTTTCTGTTGGATACGATGAAGAGGGGCCATCTCAAAATGTGTCTTCATTTACCCTTCTTGTCTCCCCATAAGTATTGGCTCCTTCATGTGAAATGAAAATAATTTCAACACAAAGCTTATTTCGTTATGACTTATGTTTAGAAATCTATATCACTACTTTCCATATACGATGACATTGAATTACCTTCCACTTTTGATGCTAGATACGGCGATGAGGGGCCATCATGGAATGTGTCTTCATTTATCTTGCTTGTCTTCCCATAAGTATTAGCTCCTGCATGTGAAATGAAAATAATTTCAACACGATGCTTATTTCGTTACGTCTTATGCGTAACAATCTACATCGGTAACATATGATGGAATTGAATAACTTGTCACTTCTGGTGCTTGACATGATGACATCGACACATATTGCCTATGAAAATCCAATGCCTTCAACATGTGCTTGCACATATTTCCTCTGATAACCCAAGCACATTTGCATATATCCAAGGCTTTGCATTGTCTTACCAAATACCATGTACTTCTAGTTGTTTGGATCCTCGCCCTCAATTGATTGCAATCAGGCATAATTGCAAGACAATTTGTATCCGAAATACTCTTTTCTCTCTCAACCATTGTTAATTGTTGTCTTTCTTTCTTGAAATTGGTCATGAAGCATGATTTTTGCAACTTCCTCTTGTGTTTGTAAAATGGCTCCACTTTGTACACAAGTGCATAGAAAAAATAGTCCATCTGGCGAGTACATTTCTTTTGTCTGTCACACAAGTATCTAGTCTTCAAAAAACAATGGTAAGACTCAATGGATGCATTTGTTTATTGATTTGCATGGGAGAAGTTTCTAAATTTTTTTTCCCACATAGCTATTAAGCGACGCAGATTGAAAATCAGTGACACTATAAACCAAGATTTATAATTGATGGTAATTAATAAGGAAACACACAAATGATAGCACTCACAAACATGTTCTTTTCTCTCACACCATGTATTCCTGAGGTAATCGAGGAACTTAGTTTCCTCTTTGAATTCATTAAATAATTCTTGAATGATTTGAAATGTGTGCTCATGATGCATTTCGGAACCATACATGATGGTACCTAGTCTCTCAAAAATATTCCACCTAGACTCCTTGCTACAATACATGTGCACATTTTTCAACCATGCCTTGCACACTTGCCATAGGCATAGGACTACACGATAACCAAAAACACACCTGATGGATTGGATATCAGCTGACACATCATCTGTAATGTTCATGCATTAATCTGCTAATTGGCAAAAAGGCATTTTCCTCATTTCTGGACTTCTACCAACCACCCTTAAATGTCTTCAATTTTATTCCTCGAAGAAATGGCCCATTCTATGGGCACCCCAGCCTCTTGCTCATAAAAAACAAACAATGTGTATAATTGTTACACAAGGAATATGACATCAAATGGTAACATGAAGTTTAATATAACAGAAAGGGAACACTATTAATGATACATAAATCACACATCATTTCAAAATTCATTCCAATTACTTACGCCATATTTGTTAGTAGAAAATGTTGAGTCCATGGAGATTATGGAATTGTGTGAATGTTGAACTATTCTTTCACACATCAATAGTTTTTACAACCCCGTAATGAATGGAACGATGGTTCCATTTGGGCATTGATAGTAGAAAAATATGTCTCTTTCCTCCGCATGCCATAATTTCACGCTCATGGCATCATTGGTGTGCTTTTGAGACCTTTTGCATTGAACTCTTTTCCATGCATTCACCACGTCCTTTATTTTCATGTATTCATCCCTCTTGCTCGATATAACCACGTTGGATGGATCCTCTATATATTTATCGTACACCATTTCCACGGTGACTCTCATCAACAAAAGACTCTCAATATAAGTTTTGCATTCATTTGATAAGTACGGAGCAACATTTAGACAAGGATCATTAATGGTATTTTCGTTCCTCCCATGACAACACTCACCATTTACATCACAATGAAATGGATGGTTATATAATATTATGGCCACTGTGGGTCTCCCATAAAAAACCTTCACATTGAAATGACATTGGCAACCCCTTTTAATTATACATCTACTCACTATTTCACTTGTTACTGGCCTATTTCTATTTTCATCTAGACTATATGAACACTAATAGCTGCATTAAAAATGGTAACATCAAATGTTATACAATTGTTTACGAAAAGAACGTATAAAAAAATAATTTGTTAGTGAATTTCCAAACCTAGAATATAACTTGGTTGTATGCGGTTTTGGATTTTCTATATTTGTTGACTTGTGATTTGTGCGAGTAAAGATAGTCTCAAAACTTCCGTTAGAACCTTCCCCTTTAGAAATACATGTAGTCTTGCGAGTGGTATGGAGGCACAAATGTCGACATTCGGCTCATCCCCTATTGGTGTCCATTCTAGGTCATCATATGAAAACTGACTCTTTTCCTTTGTAATCTCTTGGACAGGAAGATCGATCATGCTCTACCATTTGGGCCTCCTTCCCATCCTAACAATTAGTTCATAATTACCAAAATAAATTTTGACTTGTGATTCATCATCAACAACATGAATACAATCTTAAAACATTGGAATCATTCAAATTTTTGTCTAATTCAAAAGCCACGTGTATAAAAGACAATATTGAAATGCAAGGAAAACAACAATTTATAGGACTACCTACTACTTTCAGTGCACAAGCATATCATAATATGGTCATCTATAATGCGACAAAGAATGCGACATAATAAATTAATGAGACAAAGACTGTTACAAAATTAATATTATGTCAAATACGCTTATTCAATGTGGAGAGAAGCTTCCATATAAAATATTATTACATTTAGCTAAAAACAATAAAAACTATCAAAACAAGAACATGTTTATTTAAAACAAAAGTTACAAATAAAAAATTAGGGTTTCAGGTTTAAAGGTCGGGGTTCAGGGTTTAGGGAAAAGGGTTTAGAGTTTAGGGTTTAAGGCTCGAGGTTTAGGGTTTAGGTTTTAGGATTAAGGGTTTAGGTTACAGAGTTTGGGGTTTAGTGTTTAGGGCTTAGGGTTTAGGGCTTAGGGTTTATGGTTTAGTGCTTGGGGTTTAGAGTTTAGGGTTTAGGGGTGAAGGTTTAGGGTTTATGATTTAGTTTTTAGGATTTAGGGACCTTTAGGATTTAACATTTAGGCCTTAAGGTTTAAGGTTTACAATTTAGGGCTCAGGGCTCAGGGTTTAGGGTTTAGGGTTTAGGGGGAATGGTTTAAGGTTTATGACTTAGGGTTCAGGGTTTATAGTTACATGTTTAATGTTTAGGGCTAGTTATGGGTTTAAGGTTTAGGGGTTAGAGATCAGGGCTCTAGATTTAGGGTTTAGGGCTCAAGGTTTAAGGTTTAGGGTTTAGGGCTCAAGGATTAGGGTGTAGGGTTCAAGGCTTAAGGTTTAGGGATTAGGGTTTAGGGTTCATGGTTCATGTTTTATGGCTTAAGGTTCGAGGTTCAAAGTTACTGGTTTAAGGTTTAGGGGTTAGAGCTCGGGGCTATGAATTTAGTATTTAGGGTTTAAGGCTTAGGGCTCAAGGTTTAGGGTCAAGGGTAAAGGGTTTAGGGCTTAGTATTTAGTGTTTAGGGTTTAGGATTTATTATTTTGGTTTTAGGGTTTAGGTTTTATAGTTTAGGGTTTAGGTCTCATGGTTGATGGTTAAGGGTTTAGGTCACAGAGTTCAAGGTTCATCGAATTTGTAGGCAAACATTCAAAGAGAGTCATAAAAATTTGATGTTTTTCATCTATTGATATTTTGAAGGAGGGAAATGTTATATTCCTAACTGTCCAATCCTTCCAAAGACCCCAGTAGTCCTCAATCCTTGGATGTACAGGGAGACACTGTTACTTGGCTTCCATTTATAATGATGAAGATATTTGTAAATTCGTGTTATGACCTCTAAATCTATATGAATTTCAAGTTGCTTGGAAATCACATCACACCCTTCACTAGGATTGATGATTACCCCTATCTTTTTGTTTAGGGAATTTTGAAAACATCCATGGGTTTATCATATAAGGAATTATCAATGAATGGAAGGTCACTAAGTCGTAGGTTAGGTAACTCCTATTTAGAACTAAACAAGAAAGATTTACTAGGCGATTGATAACCCCTTAGTGTTCTTAGCCATTCCCCTATTTCTATGCTTATTTTGAACACTTTAGGAAGTTCTGTCAAATTTACTATCCATTCCAGTAGAACATTTGAACTTTATCTTTCTTCGGAGGAGATGATACTTCAGGAAATTCAATTATGATCCTACACTTCTGCATTGATATATTCTCTATGTTTCTTTTGTTTCCTTTAATATTAATTTTTGTTGTTGTGATGGTTATTTTTTCTAGCTTGCAATGGGTCATCTTAGCTTGCATAATACCATACATGGAAATATGAGAAATGTGAAATTTGTTTCATAGTGTGAATAAATTTACATTCAAGAGTGCAAGTATATGTGGGGATAAACAAGTTTGGAAGAGATGTGTAATATATGCATTACAAGGCACAAGGTAGATGTCATATCCATTTAGTTACTTGTCCCACCTCTCCTAAAAAAGTTAGTTCTATAAGCAGACTCAATGATGGTTCTAGGCACAAGACTAGGAAATATTGATGAAATATGGTTTGGGGTTTAGGGTTTAGGGTTCATGGTTCAGGGTTTAAGGTTTAGGGTTTAGGGTTCAGGGTTCAAGGTTTAGGGTTATGGTTTAGGATTTAGGTTTTAGGTTTAGGGTTTAGGGTTTAGTGTTTATGGTTAGGGTTTACGGATCGAGGTTAAGGATTTAGGGTTTAAGGTTTAGGGTTTAGGGTTAATGATTTAGTGTTTAGGGATAAGGGTTTATGGTTTACGGTTTATGGTTTATGGTTTATGGTTTAGGGTTTAGGATTTAATGTTTAGGGATTAAGGTTTAGGGTTTATGGTTTAAGGCTCAGGTTTTAGGGCTTAGGGTTTAGGGTTTAGGGCTTAGGGCTTAGGGTATACGGTCTAGGGTTTAGGGTTTAGATTTTAGGGCTAAGGGATAAGGGTGTAAGGTGCAAGGCTTAGGTTTTAGGGTTTAGGATTAAGTGTTTAATGTTTAGGGTTTAAGGGTCAGGGTTTAGGGTTTAGGATTTTGTTTTTATGATTCAGGGTTTAGGGTTTAGCATCTAGGGCTCATGGTTCATGGTTTAGGGTTTAGGGTTTAGGGGTTAGGGTTTAGGGCTTAAGGCTCAAGGTTCAGGGCTCATGGGTAAGGGCTGAATGTTTAAGGTTTAGGGTTTAGGTTTTAGGGTCTAGGGATCATGGTTAAAGGTTTAGGGTTTAGGGCTCAAGGTTTACAATTTAGTGTTTAGGTTTATGGCCTATGGTTTAGGGTTTTTATTGTAGAAGTTAAATGCTAAAATATTTAGGTTGAATCCTGAAATCCTAAAAAATTACCTATGTACTAACCAGATTATACTTTAAAAACTATCTCCTAAACCATGACTCATGAAGTTGTGAGACTAATTCCATAAGGTGCAGAGTGACCCTAAATACAAGCATGTCAAAAACATACATAATGCTTATACTACACAGAATGCGTACACGTTATGTTTATACTTCAAAAAACGCATACGCATTATGTAACGTGTACGCGTTTTGCATTTTCTCTTTTCCCAAGCCATGCCTCAAGGCTTGGGATCCGGTTTGGATCCCCAAGCTTGAGGCATGGACATGCACAAATACAACAAATAACGAGTTTTTACAAGAAAATGTAAAAATAAAACTTCCTCTATGATAAATCAAAATAAAACAATCGATCTATTCTAAAAAAATTATACCATGACGTAGAGCCGAGTCTCTTCTTTCTAAAAGTATAATATTTCAATTTTTTTGACTAATCTAAGGTTTCCATATTATTTATTTTCTAACTATGCCTTTTTATAGCTATTTTTGAAGTGTAAATATGTCTATCTTTTATGGTGTATCTTTTTGTGGGTGATTGAAATTTAAAAAAAATTATACTAGCCCAAACTAGGCACAATTCTATACATATTAAAAAAAAATCTATTTTTCGATATTTTTTGAGGTAGTTGGGGGGGTGGCACGGTTGGAGCTCAATTATTTTTCAAAACATAAAATTTCTGTACTAGAAAAATCATAAAGAAAAAATTACTCACTAAAAAATTCTAAAAAAAATTGGAGGCCAAACTAGATGCTCCTAGCTATCTTTTTGCTGAAGGGTTTTCAAAAATACTAAATGGTGCTCAAAAAATGGTGGGGGGCACGAAAGTCACTCTATTATGTTTTTTAACAAAAACAAGAGCATCTATTGGTATTTTAGTTGTTTTACCCACTTAAACTTATCCATTTTCAATAAAATTTAGTAGCTTAGAAATTAGACTCAAAATGTTACGATTTATATTTCTACATCTTCCAATTTTGAGTGTAACTATTTCGAAAAACTCGTACAAGTTGAAGTTTTTTTTTCCAGAAAAATGTTATGTTTGTGGTGCACTTAGCCTGTTTTCATGTTAGAGTGTGGTACACCTTCTATGTGTTACACTCGGGTATTTTTACGGTGGTCCTGCTTGCCGGTGAGCGGGTCAAGGGGTTCGGGGGTGGAGCCCCCGAATTAAATTTTCATGGGTGGTTTATTAACCCATGGGTGATGGGTAACCGTTATGTGCTGTTTTTAGGCCCATGGTTTTTCAGTACCCATTGTTTTGTAAAACTGCCTCATCGGCTACCCATAGGTTTATGGGACGGTTTTGTTTTTTTGTTTTTTGCCCATTGTTTTGATACCCACGGTTTTTTGCCCATTGTTTTGATACCCACAGTTTTTGCCCATGGTTTTGATACCCACGGTTTTATATCAAACTGCTTAAGCAATTGTCTATTTATATGGTATTATGCATATGATAGATAGAAAAGCAAATGTATTACAGATGTGCTTTGAATTCAGATGTGAATTCTGTAGAGTTTGTTGAGCATAGCTCCAAACAGATCTGGGTATTGTATTGAGAGAGTGGAGGCTTGTAATAAAATTTGAACAAGTGATTCTTGGTGGATGTAGCCCAAATTGGGTGAATCACGTTAAATCTTGTCTCTCTGTGTTGTGTTATTTATTCTGCACTTTTATTTGAGATCTGTAATATTTTCTGCATATTAGTTTCTACTGTTGCAATTCAGTAAGAGATTATTCCACATATTTTATCTCTTATTTCCTAACAATTGGTATCAGAGCCTGGTTTGGTTTGCTGAAGTGTTGAATTGCAGGGAAAGTTTTTAGCTTGAGTGGGAGCTATGGCAAATGATGGAAGATCTAGGGTTGATGAATTCAATGGGTAGAATTTCAGTCTTTGGAAGATGCAAATGGAAGATTACCTTTATTAGAAGGATCTTTATACTCCATTGTCTGAGAAGGTGAACAAACCCTCGAGTATGACAGATGCGGAATGGGATTTGTTGGATCGGAAGACACTTGGAATGATCTGGCTGTGTCTTACATCTTCGGTATTATTTAATGTTTCAAAGGAAAAGACTACAAAAGAATTGATGGATGCATTGGGGAAGTTGTATGAAAAACCCTCTGCCTCTAATAAGATATTTTTAATGAAAAATTTGTTTAATATGAAGATGTCTGAGAATGGTTCAGTCGCAGATCATCTAAATGATTTTAATATGGTTGTAAATATGTTAGCTTCGGTTACAATAGAATTTGATGAAGAAATTAGGGCTTTATTAGTTCTGTGCTCTTTACCTGAGAGTTGGAATAGCCTGGTAATGGCGGTAAGCAACTCGGTTCATGCTAACTCAAAGTTGAAGTTTGAGGATGTTGTAGGGGTGATTCTAAGCAAGGAAATGCGAAGAAAAAGCTCTGGTGAATCTTCTACTTCAAGGAATGCTTTGACAATGGAAACTAGAGGGAGACAGAAGAATAGAGGAAACCGTGGAAAATCAAAGGATCGGGCAAGGTCAAAATCTAAAAGTAAGATAGTATGCTGGCACTGTGGAAAGTCTAAGCATGCAAAGAAGGACTGTTGGGAGCTTCGGGACAAGAAGAAACAACAGGAAGAAAACAAGGAGGAAAATGTGGCATCGGGTAATGTATGCCAAGATGCTTTGATTCTTTCTTTGCATAATATTAATGAATCTTGGGTTTTAGATTCAGGGGCTTCTTTTCATGCTACTCCACATAGGCATTATTTTGTTAATTATGTTCAAGGGGATTTTGGGCATGTTTTTCTTGGTGATGATGAGCCTTGCAGTATAGTTGGAAAAGGTTTTGTTCAGGTTAAGATGTAGAATGGGAATACATGGCTATTGAAGGATGTCAGACATGTGCCTACATTTAGGAGAAATTTGATATCAGTGGGGCAATTAGGAAGTGATGTTTATACTGTGATATTTACAGCTGACTCTTGGAAGGTCACCAAGGGTGCTCTTGTGGTGGCAAGAGGTAAGAAGGTTGGAACCTTGTATTTAATCACTAATAGTACTAATGATTGTAATCTTGTGGCTTCAGATGCAGATACAACATTATGGCACTATAGGCTCAGTCATATGAGCCATAAGGGCATGGACATCATAAAGAAGAATTTGCATAGATATACAGAAACAAGTTTGGATTTTTGTGAGAACTACATATATGGGAAACAAAAGTAAGTAAAGTTTCTCAAGGTTGGACCTACAAAGAAAGAGAGTAAGTTAGAGCTAGTACATTCTGATGTGTGGGGGCTAGCTCAGGTATCATCTCTTGGGGGTTCAAGTTATTATGTTACTTTTATTGATGATGCAACAAGGAAAGTTTGGGTTTATTGTATTAGAAACAAATCTGATGTATTTGATACTTTTGCTAAATGGAAAGCCTTGGTAGAGAATGAAACAAGTCTTAAGTTAAAATGTCTCAGGTTAGATAATGGAGGGGAGTATTGCAGTAATGAATTTGATGATTATTGTTCTAAGAATGGAATCTACAAGCAAAAGACGGTTCCAGGAACCCCGCAGTAGAATGGGGTGTCAGAAAGGATGAACATAACAATAATGGAACGTGCTAGGAGCATGAGGATACATGCAGGACTGCCTATTTATTTTTGGGTAGAAGAGGTGAGCACAACTGTGTACTTGATAAACAAAGGACCCTCAAGTGCCTTGGATGGAGGCATACCTGAGGAGGCTTGGTACGGTAAGAAAGTCGATTACTCATTTCTTAGAGTCTTTGGATGTGAGGTGTTTGTTCATATTGACAAGGATGATAGGACCAAGCTTGAGGCTAAATTAGAAAAATGCACTTTTATTGGTTATGGTGGTGATGAATTTGGATTTAAGTGCTGGAGTATTAAAGACAAGAAAATCATTCGGTCTAGGGATGTGGTCTTTAATGAGAAAGTCATGTATAAGCAACAGTTGCAGGAAAATAGGGAAGAATCCAAGAAAGAATATGCAGTGGTAGAGGATCTTTCAGATGGGAAAGTGACCCATGAATCAGTTAAGGAACCTACTCAACAGGAACTCCAAACTCCTATAGTGAGGAGGTCTTCTAGGGTAAGAAAAGAATCTGAACGTTTTTCTCCTTCTCTTTATTATTTATTACTCACTGATAGTGGAGAGCCAGAGAGCTTTGATGAAGCAATGCAGGTAGATGCCAGTAAGAAGTGGGAACAAGCCATGGATGAGGAGCATAATTCTCTCATGGAGAACCAGACTTGGGATTTGGTGAAGCTACCGGAAGGCAAAAGAGCATTGCAAAACAAGTGGGTGTATAGAGTTAAAGATGAAGGAGGAAAGAAAATATATAAGTCCCGGTTGGTGGTCAAGCGGTTTGCACAGAAACAAGGTATAGATTTTGATGAGATTTTTTCTCCTGTAGTAAAAATGACTTCTATCAGAACTGTTCTTGGAATAGTGGCAATAGAAGACTTGCACTTAGAACAATTAGATGTAAAGACTGCATTTCTCCATGGTGATTTGGAGGAGGAGCTATATATGCAGCAACTAGAAGGATATGAAGTCAAAGGTAAAGAGGAGATGGTGTGCAAACTGAAGAAGAGCTTGTATGGCTTGAAACAAGCTCCACGTCAATGGTATAAGAAGTTTGATAGCTTCATGATGGAGCAAGGTTATATTAGATGTCATTATGACCATTACGTGTATACAAAGAAATTTGAGGATGGCAGTTATATTATCCTTTGTCTGTATGTGGATGACATGTTGGTTATAGGTAAAAACATGCAAGAAATAAAAGTACTGAAGAAGCAGCTAAGTGAATCCTTTGCTATGAAGGATTTGGGGGCAGCCAAACAAATCCTTGGTATGAGGATAAATCAGGATAGGAAGGAATGGAAGTTGACTTTATCTCAGAAAGAGTACATTAAGAAGGTATTGGATAGGTTTAACATGCAGGATGCTAAACCGGTTAGGAATCCTTTGGTAGGCCATTTTAAGTTATCAAAGGAGCAGTCTCCCAAGACAGAGTAGGAAAGAAACCATATGTCCAACATACCTTACTCATTAGCGGTTGGTAGTTTGATGTATGCTATGGTATGCACTAGGCCTGATATTGCCCATGCAGTAGGAACTGTGAGTAGATTTATGAGTGATCCAGGTAAAGAGCATTGACAAGCAGTAAAGTGGATCCTTCGGTATTTGAGAAGGACCACGGGGAAAATTTTATGCTACAATGGATCAGACACCACTTTACGTGGTTATGTAGATTCAGACATGGCTGGAGATGTAGACAGTAGGAGGAGCACAACAGGTTATATTTACACTATAGGTGGGACAACAGTAAGCTGGATTTATTGACTACAAAAGCTGGTGGCTTTGTCAACCACGGAGGCTGAGTATGTTGCTACCACAGAGGCAAGCAAAGAAATGATTTGGTTACAACAATTGCTTGAGGAGTTGGGGCATAAGCAGGAGGAATGTAAGCTGCATAGTGATAGTCAGAGTGCTATACACCTAGCTAAGAACTCTGCTTTCCACTCTAGGATGAAGCATATACAGTTGAGATATCACTTCATCAGGACAACTTTGGAGGAAGATAAGTTGAAGTTGGAGAAGATTCATACCAGTCAGAATCTTGCAGACATGATGACCAAGGTGGTCACAAGGGAAAAACTGAAGTTGTGTTCAGCTTTGGTTGGTCTTCACAGAAACTAGTGAAGGGTTGAGAAGCTTGCTCAGAGGAAAACTAGTCTCCAAGTGGGAGATTGTTAGGTTGTGGAGCCTATTTTTCATGTGTGAAAGTGTTGAATACTGTACACTAAGAGTACTATACACTTTTCATGTATCCTCGCCGCGGTTTGGGGCCCCGAACGGGGGTCCGGGGGTGGCAGCCCCTGGTAGCAAGGATTCGAGGGTGCAGTCCCCGAATTTTTTTTAGGTGTAAAATTTTTTGGCCTCAAAAAATGCACCCGACATATCGGGAAACGTGCTTTTCTCATATGGGTGATTTTTTGACCCATATGTTTATGGGATGGGTTTTGCCCATGGTTTTGATACCCACGGTTCTATAAAACTGCTTAAGCAGTTGTCTATTTATATGGTCTTATGCATATGATAGATGTACAAGCAAATGTATTGCAGATGTGTTTTGAATTCGGCTGTGAATTCTGTAGAGTTTGTTGAGCATAGCTCCAAACGGATCTGGGTATTGTATTGAGAGAGCGGTGGCTTGTAATAAAATCTGAGCAAGTGATTCTTGGTGGACGTAGCCCAAATTGGGTGAACCATGTTAAATATTGTCTCTTTGTGTTGTGTTATTTTATTCTGCAATTTTATTTGAGATCTGTAATAATTTCTACATATTAGTTTCTACTGTTGCGATTCTGTGAGGGATTATTCCACATATTTTATCCCTTATTTCCTAACAGTGTCATCCTAAACAATCATACGATACCCTAAACACACAAACATTGATATGATGCCCTAAACACACAAACATTGATATGATGCCCTAAACAATAACTTGTCATCTTAAATAACACAATTACAACACCATAAACTATAATACAACACCTAACATTAATTTAACTTGTATTAAGGTTCAATTGTTATAAACGATTCGAAATCTAGCCCTAATACATGTTCAATTGTCACATTAGGTGTATTAGGGCTCGATGGATGGAAACAAACAAAAACTAATACTTGAAACTCAAACAGGCCACCTTGAACATGTAGAAAATTGTCGTGTTTTTCAACATGCTAAAAAACATGGTGTGTTTTCCATGTTGATGAAAAACACGCTGAGTTTTCCATCTTAACGAAAAATCAAGCGAAAATGTTTTTCCCTAAAAAATGTAACTATGCATTTAATATGATATGTGGTTCCCTAACTCATGATTGGTGATAACATTTGTTTAATCCAAAAAAGAATGGTATAACTATATATCTAGAAGTAGATGGAAAAAATAGAGATTGTTGAACATTGTATTTGAATACATTTATTATTAAGGTTCTTGTTGACAAATATGAATTCAAATATTAAAGTTCATACTAGTGTGATTTCATAAATGAAACTATGTGGAAAACTGTCATGTTTTTCAACGTGCTAAAAAACACACTGTGTTTTTCAACACATTAAAAAACACTGCGTTTTTCGTCAAGATGAAGATCACGCTATGATTTCCTCGTGTTAATCATTGACCTAATAAATCATGACAAATCTACTCTCCCTTGTATGTAAGATTCATAACATTTGTATTAAAATAACATGCCTTGATTCAAGCGTGTCTCTTCCCAAAGAGTGGTAAAATAGTCGTAAAGGTGGCATTAGCTTTTTTGTTTCATTCCCAGAGATAATATATTGAGATTAGTGTGGTAACTGTTGAGATCAATTTGTACATTCAGGCATATTTCAAACAATAAATTGAACGATACTATTCTTGACTTATCTAGGATGAGCAACCTGCAATACTTGTGAGTAAGCTAGCGACTAATCTCCACTCAATATGCACTAGGTCAATGCCGGTCAATGCATCATGATCATCCATTTCACAATGGATGATCATGATGCGTTGACTGACATTGACCCAGTACATACTGAGTGGACTAGTCTACCTCCAAAGATCCCCCGTTTATGTTGTGAAGTCTAATAATAATGTTTGTGTGTGGTATTCGCAGGGACCTCAACAACAATTCATTCGATGTATCCCAAGTTCCCTAATGGTTTTCTTCCTTAGACTTGTTAACCCCAATGTAAGTCCAAAGTAATCTAAGTGCTTCTCTAAATAGATTACAAAACAAACTTAACTAATACCGATACCCTTTTCTTCGTTTGTGTTTGAATTGTTTCACATCGTGATAGAAAACACAAAGTTGAATGAATCGTTTCCTTCTAATGTTTTTAACTTGCCGCAACCTGAAACCCTATGAGTATTCTATTTAAGTCCTATGTTTGTTTTTTAGTGATGATTCCCAATAGTTTGTGGAATCAATTAACACGGTTAATTGTGATTTTGTATGAGTAGGAGACTAGCCAGAAATTCCATCTCTGGAACTCTAGATTTCAGCATTATTGAAAGCCAAATGCTGCAAGACATAGACTTCGAGTACAATAACATTAGAAACGCTTTCCTCCCCAAAACCGCTATCATAATGTAAGAAGTTTTGGCATGTGATGGATTTGAATCACAAGCAATGTCTGGTGGTGATAATTAGTTTGTCTAGAACCAATTTTAGTAGAGTGATATGCTGAGAGGCCCAACAATTATTGTTTTGTGGATTAACAAAAAACTTACTGGCAATCCTGCCTGTGCTAATGGAAGTAACATCTCAGACGACAAAGAATGCCACACTAAATTGAAAGAAAACAACATCCTCCCTTACCCAACACCGATGCAAGATTGTGGCAAAGACATCAAATGTGGGGACAATCTCATGGTTGTATGTAAAGAACAATAATTGAAAATAAACCAAATTATATATTCCATAAGATCCTCTTATTTTCAATGTCAAATTACCTGTGACTACACTCGACTGTGTGATGTGGAATGTCCCTTCCTAGTGGCTGCAAATGTGAATAGAGGACTGATGATTTTCTTTGCAAAGATGGTGTTCATTTTTGTCTGATGTCTTCCTCTTCTTCCTATGGTCTGCAACAGTTATGTGAAAGTGAAGCTTTCAAAGTGTTTAACGTTAGTGTTCTGGGTAGGCATTTGGCTCTATACCCGCGGGATCATTTGCAATTTTCACCTGCCTCCTTAAATGCATGACCCCTCTTGAGCGGCGGCACACTGACCAAAATCGATGCATGACCCTCCGTACATATGAGCAGGCTGTGATTTGACTTCCTCCGGTGCCGATTTTTGTTGCCAGGTCATGTCATTTACATGTGCATGTGATGGGAAGCACGGTCATTTTTGTGGAGTCCGCACATACATGGGTGCAAATCAAGTGGAGGGTAGCCATCCCCATCTGGAAGACTAACCTGGTGATGCAATGGAGGAGAACAACGCCATTTATTCTAGCCAAACTAAAAAGATTTAAGTTGAAAGTTGGTTCATGTACCTCGTTTTCCTCTTCTCATCTAAACTTTTGAAGGGAGTAAGAGAAAGGTCAGAGTTAAATTGACGTATGTTAGGCAATGTTGTAGAATTTTGTGTTTTTTATTGCGTGCTTTTTCATCTATCCTGCCTGCAACCAAGCATTGTTTGAGAGGGAGGAGGGCCAATTGGGGGTAAATCTTTAAAAGGAAGGAAAATTGAAGAGTTTAATCATATATAAAAGTATACCAAGGCTTCATCCTGGTTTTAGATAAACCCGAAGGTCGCACCAGGGACCGTCTGATCTACAGTCAGATGCTCTTCCACGGAGCTATACCAGTTTCGCTGGAAGTTAAACCTAATATTTATAGGAAGATACGTGTACACAGAACGCGGTCTTTACTCTTTAAGAAATTATATTAATGCAAAAAACCCTTGCAAAATGGAAACACAATTATATTTAAAATGAAGTTATACAATCTTAAATTGGCCTATTAGCTCAGTTGGTTAGAGCGTCGTGCTAATAACGCGAAGGTCGCAGGTTCGAGACCTGCATAGGCCATTTCGGTTTTCAGTTTTAATGGAATTTTTTATTACAATGAAGGGAAATTGAGGATGTGCAAATTATAATTATTTTCCCACCAGTTCCTTTAATGGAATTTTTTATTACAATGAAGGGAAATTGAGGATGTGCAAATTATAATTATTTTCCCACCAGTTCCTTTAAAATCCTCTACAGTGAGGGAGAGCAATAACTGAAATGTTAGGGAGAACTAGACTTTCAGAATTATACATGCTTATTTTTAGTTTAAGAGATTATCCTATGGAAAATATGTCTTGCCAATAAATATAAAATTGATTTCAGAATCTCGTTTGTGTGTATCCGGATTATGAAAATCTCACTCATTTTTTCACATTTTGTTGTAAGTTACCAGTAAATTATTCTCCTTTTTAAGAACTCGAACAAGATCGTAAAACCTTCTAAAACAATAACAACTAAAGTGACTCAATGGAGATATGTGTTATCTCTCCAATATTAATAGGCCCATAAGAATTTCAATTGTTTGATAATCAACGCACCAAGAATAATGTAGCTCAAAATGTAGTCTGCTGTAATGCAAGTGTCCCAACCTTTACTCTTTTAATGAATGCAACAATTAGTAAATGTTGAAGATGCTCTTCTCTCAATGCTTGAAATCTAGCCTCCACAAAGGGATGCTTCAAACACAAAATATTTTTTTCATTTTACAACTTCAAATAGATTTCCTCTTACGATCATTTCTTCTCCTAAGTACACTAATATACATATGTATTTATAGACTTCATAAATTCTTGAATTACGACCGTATCAATGGACATATTGACAGACAATGAGTATAAAATAATGACAAATAAGGGCAACAAATCTTGCTCACGGGCTATGAAAATGTCACCCACTTCTCCAAATATCATTTCAAGTGATTGGGAAAGTGTTCTCCTTTGTTGGAATCTAAATTCAGAATGTTTTAACTTTGTATATAGATGTACACAATGATAAGTATTGCGTACAGTTGCAAAAACTATTGTGTAAGGAAGGTTTGGACAAAGGCATACATGCATAGATATATTGGCACATGTTCATTGTGTGGGACTTGCACAATGTGGATTAGAATATTGAGTACAACTATGGGTTGTGTGTAGAAATGTGTACAATAATATGTGGAGTACATTATGGTGCACAAATAATTTGTCCAACATGAAGAGTAATGGTGATGTGTTATCATTGCTAATCTAACTAAGATGGAAGATTGGAGGTGTAAAGCATTGTTTCCAAGAATATTTTGACACAATGGAAGAATATTATGACATGGTGAAATAATATCTTACATTCAATGAATACAGTATGATTAGATAAAATCTTGAGATTCTAAGTAAAGTCATGTGTTGTTTTAAAGCATGTAGATTTTGAGGTGGAAAATAAGAAACAATTAGAACAATTTGTGCGGTTGTTGGCTTTATGTTATATATACCAAGTAAACCTAGGAAAAATAATATTTAAGGAAAAAAGAGTGTTGTAGTTGTAGTATGTTCATGCATGGAATATTGAATTACTGTTTTATAGTGTCTTGTTTGATCTTGTTATACATTATATTGGGTTAGAGTTAATGCAAAGAGAAATGTATTATTGTTGGGTTTTTTACTGAAAGGTTTTTCTAGGACAAACATGTGTCTATATCTCGTTTCGACACCTTTATGTACTATTTAAATTTATAGTTCAATAGTTTCTCTCCATGCACTTATTGATAATAGATTGAAAGAAGTTTGGTTGAGTATGTTAAATTCCCAACATATAGTATCAGAGCTTGGTTTATAGAGCTCCATAAGATCTTTTGGATAGATATATTAATGTGTGTTAAGTGTGGGAGAATTCTTTGTATTGGAAATCTCATATGTAAATATATGCTACCTGAAGCACGAGAATAGAGATTGATAAGTTTAATAGTTAGAACTTTGAGTTATGGAAACTGAAAAATGTACGAATTTTTAATAGATAGAGTAATTTAGTGGGTTGTTGTGTCACAAGAAAGGCCTTTGAGATTACAATTGTAAGAGGAATGGGATTAATATAAATGATAGAATACCTATTAGAAATTTTCTACCAAATTCAATGTTATTGACTATACATTTAATAAAATAAATTCAAAAATGGGTTATGGGATAAGTTAGGACTGTTGTACAAAGTAAAATGTTGGTCAAGGAACTATTCTTGCAAAGGAAGTTATATTATTTGAGTATGAAACATAGTGACTTGGTTATAGAGAAAATGAACTCCTTCAAATTTGACAAGCTTATTATTATCTATGAATGCAAAAATGGAGGATGGAGATATGTGTATTACACTTCTATGTTCTTTTATAGACTCTTAGGATAATCTAGTGACAACAATCATTAGAACCTCATCTAAGCTCAATATCGACGAGATTATCATGACCATATTATTAGAAGAAGTAAAGAGCGCATGCACTTAATACCACCAATATGTTGAATTCATGTTGCATGGGAGGATATGGGAGAAAGGTAAGAAAAGATCATGTAAGAAGCATGTGAAGTCTAGAGGTTGATCTAAGATTCTAAAGAATGCTTATTTGAAGAAATGAACATGGAATTGTGGCAAAACACGACACTTTAAGAAGGATTGCAGAGTAAATGTGGTCAAGAGAAAAGCACTAGATGTTCATCCTCATGTGAAAAAGGGTCCATTGATGAAAATGGAGGTGTATTTGGCAACTTTTGAGTGTGCATGTTTGTTGTGAAGCATGGTTAGTCGACTCTAGATCAAGATCCTACCACATGACTTCTCATAGGACTAGTTTTGTGAATATGGGGAGCATGATGGTGGTTATGTGTTTATGAGAAATGATTCCACTCACCAGATCTCAAGGAGGTGTGAAGTAAATATTCTAAGATTGGAAAATCAAGACTCTCCGTAGAGCTTTGTACTTACTATTTCTTGCAGCACGAGTAATTGTTTAGACTTTTCATGCAAATATAATTACTAGTGCTTGTAATCAAGTCAATGAGGTATATGTGAAGATCATAAATTTTTCATCTGACAAAAAAGAGAGACAATTGCACTCTAACCATGAGAACTATGAAAGATAGATTCTTAGAGTTTTGAGATTTATATTACAATTCGAAATAGAAATAATTTTTTGAATATATATATATATATATATATATATATATATATATATATATATATATATATTCAATAATTTGAATGTTTGAAAAGAGTTGGAGAATCCAACATAACCTTGAGAATCATGAAAGATAGGTTGTTGTAGTTTGACTCCAAATTATTATGTTGAATCTTAAACGATCACCACATAAATGGAGTTGAATTTTAAAATTAAAATTCAACTAATTTGATGCATTGCAAAAACATCACTTTAGATGATAATAAACGGTAAAATAACATCGAACAAAAACAAGGAGCTCAGGCCCATCTATAATTTCTGGTTAGCTCGTTGTCCTATATGAATTAGAGATAATACAAAAAAGATTAAAGCAGGCACGTCAGAATCTCATTTGTTGTCTTAAGAATCAAATAAACTAAATAATGAATTAAAAACCAAAACTAGAAAATCCCACTTAAGTACGATTACTATTATTTTTGGAGTTGATAATGCAGAGATTCCATGGCCAAAAATTGCTCCATGTGAGCTCTGCTTATTATATTAATTTCCACGTACAGGCCTTTTAACTTACTTTATGTCCAGTCTGTCTCTGGGAAAAAATCAAATAAATCTCTTTCGCGTGCATCATGCCTGTGTTGCAGTTACCTTGATCCCCTCCATTATTTCCATTTCCTAAGCAATTTCTGTTTTATTATGTTTATCAGGGTAAGAAATAAACCGACCAGCTTGTGAGTCGAACTGATAACTTTCCTCTTTTAACTAAGTTTTCCACAGTGTATATATAATATGCTGTCATAAGTTTTAAGTTATTCAGGTCAGGCTTGTTTCAAAGGTTTACATTGTGGATTTATATCTTCAAAATGTCTGACATAATTTTTATTGAAGATTTTAGATGGACAAAAAATATATATAATGGACCATATAATAAGCATTTTTTTTTAATGACTGATAACTTTCCTCTTTTAACTAAATTTCCCAGAGTGTATATGTTGTCATAAATTATTAAAGTTATTCAGGTCAGACTTGTTTAAAGTATTTTAGGTTATATCAAGTAGCTCACAGATTTATAATGTAAATGGTCAACTTTAAATTATTTTACGAAAGATCTTAGTTAGACAAAATAAAATAATGTACCATACAATAAACATTTTTTTCTATACTGTTAGGTCTAAATTTGTGGGTATTACTTATAATTAAATGGGCCACAAACAAAATCAATTTTAGAAATATGTATATATTATTTAAAAATCAAACTTTTAATTGACAATTATTTATTTATTTATTATTACACTATAATTCATTGCAATTTTATTTGTTATGAGGACGTGGACAACAGTTTTACATTAACATATGTATTAAAATAACTACAATTTATTAAAGTTAATTTTAAATCAATAATTAGATATATGAATATTAATTAAAATTATTTTAGAAATATAAAAAAACGAAATAATTTATATGTTAGAGATTATTACAAATTTGAAGTGGTACAAAATTATTTGTATAATTGAAGATAGTCTTTAGTAATATTTAACGAGAAAAATAAAATGAAATTGTGTTTGGAATTGGGGAATCATTTAATGAGAACAACTTGAACTATAACAATTATAATTTTAGAAATTGTTTAAAATTGTTCAAAATTTTTATTTTTATTTTTGACCTCTTGTCTTTTGAACTTTATTTGTTTTTCTAAAATTTAACTTGAGTCACTAAGAAATTGTGCTTCTTCTTTGGAATCCTAAATCTACATAAACGTCTTAAAAAACTATTGAGAAATAGGTAATGGATTCCAGAGTCTGATCCTATAAAACCCTCATTAGAGAACATGTTTTGAAAACAATACACAAGTATAATGCATGACATTAGGAAGTTTAGTGTAATACAAATGTCTCAACCATTTTCTTTTCAATGGATACATCACGTAATTATAAACACTAATCTTGCGTTGTATTCTACTTTTGATACTACGATGCTTTAAAAATAGAATAGATTATGCTCTTCTACAAGTTCAATATAATTCATTTGTAATATTTTGTTTCCTTAAATGCGCCTCCATATTAATGAACTTTTTGATTTTGGAATAAAGACTTTTATTAGTGCACATGCCAACACACAATGGATCAAAAGACCAAGAAAGAAGGATCATATTCTTAAGGCACCCCAACTCACCCCAACTATAGGTTAAACGACCCAAAAAACAAAGATCGGAAACCATAGTGGTACTATTTTCTTAAAAACACTATCTTATTAATACATTGGTTGGATTAATGGTTAAACAACTTGTATATTTATATCTTTTTGTGTTAATATAAATTGACCCCTAAAAAGTCAATAAAAATATACTAATTACTTTGATTTACTTTAATTTTCACATATCAAATTTATAGTATTATAATTCTTATAAAAAGAAAATAAAAAGAAAGTGAAACATATAAATAGAAGGAAATAAAGAATTGAAAAAAAAATGGCAAAAAACCATTAAACTCTCAAACTATCAATAATTTCAATAAACAAATCAATAATCAACCAAAATACAAAATACACCTACCAATAATTTTTTTAAATAAACACGTAAATACACCACCAAAATAATTAAAATTCTCAAACCAAAATTATACACCACCACTTTTAATAATTAAAACAGTCATACCAATTTTTTTTTAATGAGTAGTGCACTCAACTGGACACTAGATTACATAGGTTATTGGCGTGGAAGAAGTATATAACAGATTTATAATTATGAATAAGCGTACAACTAAACTAGTGATCACCTTCAGTTACAAATAAGGGGCATCCACACCGTCAATCTAGATATTTAATTTATAAAACATTCAATAGCCCAATTAATTTCATGCAATTATATAAAAAAATACACTATGCGAGAACAATTTTTCCAACAATCATCTCATTCGTATGGAAAGTGAATATTTACTATCCTTTAACAAATATCTTAACAAAGAAACTATATATTAAACAATACAAACAATGGAATATACAAAATAATACATTATACAAGGAAACTATGACCCAATTAACCTCAAGCTTATTTTTATTTGGACTGTATGAAAAACACGTCATCAAATTTAACATGCCTTGAATGTTAAGTGAAGCGTATAATTATAGTATATAATACTATAAATTCAACCCCATATCTAGGTGTCATATGCTGCATTAAAATGCTCGCGCTGTATCACATTGAAATACTCAATGCTTCCCTGCATTGAAATACTCAACACTAAAAATAAATCTGTGACGACATTGCAACATTATTGAGAATTATTTCTAAATTCTAAGATGTATTTTCCTAAGTTCACGTACTAGGCCTGAATATTGTCCTGGAAGCTAATTTACACTCCCTGTATTTTTTATTCCTTAATTTGAGTGGACCTTAGAATGTTCTTGAGGAGGGGGTTAAAAAAAATATTCCTAATATTATTGCTGCAGCCATTGTTATTGTCCTAGAGGTTGAATATTTTCTTAGCTTCTCTCTCAAACCATTGTAAATATTTTCTTAGCTTCTCTCTCAAACCATTGTAACAAGTAAAGCAGTCTGCATGTCTATAGTTATCATATTTAGAACTGACTGATATAATACTACCTATGAACATGGCAAGTATTATAGGTATATTAGTGTTGGCTGTTATTACAACTTTATCCCTACAAAAGGTGTTGGCACAGCAACCCTATGCAGGGAACAAGCTGTATGACTGCAAGGATAAGTCCTCTGAAAGCTCTGGCTATGCATGCAATGGAGCTGTAAAAAGGTGTGATACTTATGCCTTGTTCCATGCACAGACACCTAATTTTCTGTCCCTCATCAATATCAGCAGGCTTTTCAATGTCGGCATACATGAAATGGCTTCATCAAGCAATATAGGCAAAGGATCCACAGAGTTGCAGCAAGGTCAGCCAGTTCTCATCCCATTGCAGTGTGGTTGCACAGGGATTAATTCTCAAGCCAATCTCAGATACAGACTCTCTGAGGGGGACACATATCTCTCACTAAGTAAGGCCTTGCAGGGACTGACATCTTGTGAGGCTCTTGAGAAACAGAATCCTAATTCTAGGGGAATATATTCCTTGGGTCATGCAGAGAACATATTGATTCCCTTAAGATGTGCATGTCCAACCACTGAGCAGATGAAGAAAGGATTCAAGTATCTTCTATCATATGCTGTCAAGGAGGGAGATACATTAGACTCAATTGCTGAAGCCTTCAATACATCAAGGTATGATGTCATGTTTTCCAACACATTACAAGGCTTAAACCCCACTATCTTTTTCCATGTATCTCTTCTTGTTCCATTGAAAAATAGGCCAGTTATTCATCCTACGGTGCAAGTCCAGGTAGCAATAACAGCACCACCCAGTGGGATTTTCAATACTCATGCAAAAAAGAAAAAAAGACAACAGGTGGGTGCTTATGTTGGCATTGCTGCAGGAGCAGTGGCAATAACATGCGCCATTGTAGTGTCTTTTTTGGTTGTCAGGAGAAACCAGGCCTCAAAGAAGCTCTCTGTATCAGCTGGACCCAGAAATTCAGCAATCCCCAAGGCAGCAGAAGAAGAAGATGATCAGAGCAAACCCAATTCCAAGAAGGTGACCATAACTAGCATGATCACAGACCTGGCACTGGTTTCCTACACAATGGACCAGCTGCAGAAAGCAACAGACAACTTCAGTCCTGAGTGCAGAATAGAAAGATCTGTCTATTGTGGTACCTTCAATGGTACCCCTTTGGCCATAAAGCAAACCAGAGCAAACACCTTCAAGGAAGTCAAAATCCTTCGCAAGCTCCATCATGTTAATCTTATTGGGTTCTTAGGAGTTTGCAATGGCGATGATCATTCTTATCTGATTTTTGAGTATGCTGAAAATGGGTCTCTCAGTGACTGGCTTCATGGGGGTCTGGCAATGAAAAACAAATTCATCTCTTCTTGTTCAAGGTTCCTCACATGGGACCAGAGGCTCCATATCTGTCTTGATGTGGCCAGGGGATTGCAATACATTCACACCTGCACACAGCCCTGTTATGTGCACAAGGACATCAAGAGCACCAACATTCTTCTCAATGGAGATTTCCAGGCAAAGATTGCAAATTTTGGCATGGCAAAATCTTCAGAAAATGCTGATGTTTTCACCAAACATATCTCAGGCACACATGGGTACATGGCCCCTGAATACCTGTCAGATGGCCTTGAGACTACAATGATGGATATATATGCCTTTGGTGTTACATTGCTTGAGATTCTATCAGGGAAACCTGCTGTTATCCAAAGGGAGAAAAAAACTCTATTGTCTGAAACCATAAGCCCAATTTTAGAGGGTGATAATTCAGTGGAGGAATTGAGGGGTTGGATGGACCCATCTCTGCACGAAGTGTATTGCATTGACCAAGCTCTGGCATTGGCAAAACTTGCTGAGTCATGTGTTAAGGAGGTTCCCTCCATGAGACCTGCCATGGATGAAATCACTTTTAAACTTTCAAGATTAGTTGAGGAGGAGGCCATCTGAATTTATTTATTGTAGGTGTTTATATCAGAGTAGACAACGTTAATTTTTGTAAGTTTAGTGTCACTAAATGTACTGAATGGACCTCGGTCTCTGCTACTTCCCATTTTTCTTGATATTAATCGATTCGAGCTTCAAAAATGGAACACCAATCAATGGTTGTAGATTTCTTGACTAGATTTGCTCAATATGTAAGTTGACAAACGCATAGATTGTATAAACATTTGAAAGGTATACAATTTATGTGATGTGTACGGCTGACCGAAATTGAAAACTATGTTGAACTGAATATAAGTATATTATTTCCGACAATGAAAGTTCTTGCATTTTGTTCGTAGTTTAGGCATTCGATATTTTGACCGTTCAAAATGGATGGTATCCCACTAAACAAAGTTCAATAGGGTTTTTAAAAGGAGAAGTTTGTGTATTGAAGAGTTTCACAATTATTGTTGTAGATGGCAGGGAGTATGGTATCCAAACAAGCTCGCTCTTTGTTCTTTTTGTTGAAATTTTATTATGACGTAGTGTTTCTAAAATTATTACGCCGAAGGCGTTCCCCCTATGGGAAAGGCTTTTGCGGACGTTTCTCCGACTGTGCAAAATTTGACAGCCGTTTGGACTTTTTTTAAGACGATTAAATTTGATGGTCGTTTGCCTGTATTTTATGTTTTTAGCTGTTTAAATGGAAACAATGGAAATTACATGCCAAATAGCTTCATCTACAATAGTAGTTGCATGTTATATTTGTGATTTCTGAACTATATTTTTGAAATTAGGAGGTATTTATATGGTTAGGGTTTTAGTAATCTACAACTGCGAGGCCTTCAAGGAGAGCTTCTGCAGGGAGTTTAACAATGGCGGCGGCATAGGAATCTGAAGCTTGTTCATCAATTTGAAACCACACAAGTGACTGTGATGCCATGGGAGGCGAGATGCTATTTCCACTATTCATGTTACTCCCTGATCATATTGATGAGTAATGAATAGTTGCAGAGGGATGGCGTGACCAAAAAACCTACTGTTAATAATTTAGTATATCTGTCTGTTCAGCAGTCATTGAATCTTCGTCGCTTCAATACTAAAGACCACAACAAAACACATGCCATTTTCCACATCAAAGAATTAAAGCACTGTCTGCTGCATATAACAAAATCCACATAACCAGTTTGCAGTGCCATCAGAGATAATGCTTCCACAACTGCCCTTACCGACCTCAGGGAGAGAAAACAGGCTGAGTTAAACTCAAGCATGCATACCACTAAACAGGCAAGGTAGCCATGAATCAAATTGGCAAACCAATCCGAGAAAGTAAATCACTGGCATACTCCTTACCCATAACAAAAGTGGGCATACCATGAGTTAGGAGCACAAAGCCCACACAGAAAGCAAGCATTGGTGGTCTCCAATTAACACAATGAATCTATTAATCCTTAAGAACTAGAGGAAACAAATACTTGCACCTAAAATTAAAGCACCTCACTCAAACCACTCAGATTTTTTCAACACAGGAAAACAGGGAATACTGCAGTATAACAACCAAATCATCCTACAACTATTCATTACTTACCACTATGATCAGTGAGAAACATGAAAACCACATCTCCCTCAATATGATCAGTGAGAATTATGAGCTATGTTTTTCCCTGCATGGTGGATGTTGTTTCCTTGGAATGAGTGTAGACTACTTTGTGTGCTTTTTACAGGATAGCCCATTCATTCATTGACTTATCAGACATGGGAGTAAACGCCGAATGAATGCCTTTTACCTTTTTAAGGGGGCTGTTTCTTGTTACTTTTGGCCACAATGGAGTGTGGAAGTTGGGATCTTCTATGAAATATCATGGAATCCAAGGTTTCACCCATCATAACAATTCAATTAATGTGTGTGAAATATGGAAGCCTTCATCATAGAAATTGAATTTATGTGTACGCAATCTTGGAGCCTCTGTGTGTTAAAATCAAGAGCATCTTATAGTTTTTGCAACAATCCCTATATTCCCCTCCGAGTTTAGGATTTTTGTACTCGTTAAAAAGGCTATGCAGATGCATTGTCTCTGCTTTACTCTATGTGAGAGCGCATGTATAACTATTTTTTGTATGTAATGCATTTGGGCCAATCCCGAATGTATCATGAAGGAGAGGAGGAGGGTGAGCTTTATTGTTTTCTTAGATAGATATATGAGCTTTATTGTCCCGTGTATATTTCAAAAAATCGAAACCATGTAGGTGACTGTGATGCCATGGGAGGCGAGCTGCTTTACAAAATCAAGCAAAGGGATGGCATGACCAAGTGCCGAAAATGGCGCTAAAACAATGTGGGGTTTGTCAATGCCATTTCATCACTATACAATGGGGTTTTTGGATTGGGATTTTGAGCTAAGCATCCAATGGAATACAATGATTCATTCGTGGTTCTTTATATGGAGAATTGTTTTAACAGCCACTTTTTTTAAAAGAAAAATGACATCTCTTTCAGTAGTTTTCCTGAAGTCGGTGAGCATAGCATATTGCTAACTTAGCCAGGTCGTGTCTTGTCTAAATCTCATTTGTGTACCTCCATAGTCCATGTAATGATGTACCAAATGCAGTCTGAGTATTAATCATTACTAACGAGATTAATAACTACCAAGGAATGTTCTCGTTATCCCTACTAGATAATTCAAAATAATTAAAGTCAAGTGACAAATTCTATCTTTTGTGATTACCAAAAATTTCTATGAGAATTCTTTTGTTTTGTCCCATACCATACTTGTAAATTAATTTGTGCTCCCTCATAGATAGTCTGTGGTGGACAACACATTCTTGAAGCTTTGCCCCCAAAATACATCTAAGATGATTTGTATGCTTCTCAAGGTTTTTGTTTACATTCTAAAAGGTGGAATTTATTTTAAAAATTATGATAATGTCACTTGAGGGTAAAATCATTTCATCGGATTCTCTTGAACTAGGAAGTGAAACTTCAATGTAAACCATCATTTGGTCTATTGAATGATAAAAGATGAATTTTATTGCATAGTGAAAATTTTTAATTGAGTGAATTACCGTTGTATTATTTTGAGAGGCAAAATTATCCATTATGTTATTATTCATTTCAGAAATGAAATAATGAAAGATGCATACTTTATGACTTAAATCGCATCAGATATTTATAAGGAAGTCTCTCAACTTTGTTGCATGAATGATTGTAATTAAGGAGGATTATTATAGTATATTAATACATGTATGAATATGATGTATTCTTGGCATGATATATTCATATTGTATTAATGACGAATAGAGTGAATTACATGGTTGTGATTTTAAAAGAATAAAGTATGTAATCAAATTATGGATTACTTCAAATGTTTCAAATTAATCAATAATAATATACTTAACACTTTATTTGAGAAAAAGTATTAAATTATGATATAATTACTACTCTTAACATGATGCTTTGCTAGTGTTAATAAGTAAAATTTGAACAAAGGATTTAATGAGGAATGTTGAATTAAATATGAAACTGGAAAGTGTAATGATCTTGATGGAATATCTCTAAGCATTCCATTTAAATGTGGGAAACCTTCTCTTAGATCCGTAGGTTTGAATTTCATAAGGGAGAGTTTTGTTGAAACCTGGGAATCAATATATCAAAACTTATTTGAATAACCTTACTTAATAAGATATAACAATCCCATTTAGTAGAACTCGGTGAGCCAAATCACTATGTCTGATGTTATGTAGTATTCATTTAATTATTATGGTCATTATTTGACTATTGTGGAGTAGATTATATGTCGAGTTAACCCATCAAGCTCCTCTAAATGATGTTTAGGTCATAATGTGTTAATGATGTAAGTGCAACGTTATAGGTAATAATGTAGATTATATTGTCACATGGTTAAGTACCCAATGTCATCTTATGATGACTACAAGAAAGGAATTGACAATTGTAATGATGCAAATCATTGTGAAGATGCTTACTCTCCCTTATTCATTCTAATATGATATTATGACACTTACCCACACAGGTGGATCCTAATTGGTACCTTGTAAGAGCTGCAGCTTGTTTCTCAATTATCTAGTCCTAATCCAGATGACAGTAATTAAGGGAAATGGTGAAAGATAAGTTCCAATTTATGAGTGTGCCATCATGGAACTGATCACGGTAGACATATCTTTTGAAACTCTATTACGGAGTAGTGTAAGCTGTATGATTACACTATCCTGATTTCACCAAGATCTAAGTTATAGGATGTCAGATGGGATTCAACGGAGGATACTTAGGTAGACACTTAGAACACAACATTCTTTTTAAAATATGAAATATAAACATGACCACCGGTATACTTAAAATGTCTTACTCTATAAGATGAATGTTTCATATTACAAATCATGAGAATTCCACAGAACAAGGAAGTGCATGAGATATAAGAACTTAATATTTATGTTGGATTTAAATATATGGGTATTTAAGTCAATGAAGCATAAAGTAAAAGTTTTATTAAAATTCATTGTATTGAAGTCTTAACAAGAGGATGTTATAATTTTTTGCACTATTATATCCTAATCCCACATATAGAGGTCTTTCCTCCACCTGCATAGTGTCTAGTGATACCTTTAACCAGCTAAATCATACAGAAGGCATTGTTCCTTCATATCCCATGTTTAATAAGATAATTTTTATCAAATAAATGGATCTTAGTGATACTCTTTTGAATTCGTCTAAAATTAGGATTTACAACTTCTAGGGAAGTAAATTTCATTGAATCACTTAGGAGCAAATGTTTTATGGTGGGCATACCTTTCTTCTCCAAATTTTCACCATCTATGCAAGAGTTTTGTTAGTGTTATAACTTCTTTAATATTGTAGTTCATGATGTATCTCTGTTATTAATCCTCCAAGGAATTATGCACTGAGTCTCAAACTTGTCTTAAAACTCTTACTTCTTTGATGTCACGAGCTGTAGAATATTGTCCTCATGTTAATAATCCTTTTCTAGGCTACAGATTGTGTGCTGATTTATAGCTACAATAGGTTAAATGCCACTAAGTCTTAAACGGTTCCTTTTTGCGTTCCACCATTCAATGTTGGAACCACCTTGGTGCTCAATCCGGAAACAAATACCAACATTGCTACTTTTCATGCCCAGTCATATATAAATGTGCACAGATCTAAGGACCATTTCATTCTTCTTCAGTCCCCTCCCGAGTGATGACACTCATTTAAACTGTAATGCAGAATATGTTGAGGAGTTTCATGCTCTATATCAGTTCAACAATCTAACATTCTCTAATCTCACCGATGTAGATTTACCTTATACAATATTATACCTAGTATAGTTAGTACAATGAGCCATAGTATAAATTGGTACAAGTCCATTTCATTGAAACCGTGGGTGAAAACCCATTTGGCTTTATATCAAGAATTTCTTCAGATAATAACAAGCTTGTAGGAAAATATTTGACCTACTCTAACACCAAACTTGATCCGTAAACTAGCCAAAAAAATTCCTTGACCAATGGACCCTTATTTAGGAAAATTAATCTGAATACCGATTCTTACACCTCTCAAATAAATCAACTTAAATGAATGCAATGCAATAAAATAATCAACACCCTGCACAATCAATTGATAACATAAGTTTGGTAATTTCCTACATCTCTGAGTTTGCTAATAGCTAAACCAATTCATTATAATAATATGAGTATAAGTACAAATAAACTTACAATACTACAATGAATTTTTGTTTAACCCAAACTTGGTGTCAGTCGATTCGATAGATATCCAAATTGGTCTTGGAAGCTTAGTGTGTTGGCACAGCTTCCTGGTTTGACACCTCCTGATGACTTCCACTCTGGTTACATGAAATATAGCCTCTACGTAGAGCTAATTCTAGTATTCCTTCTTCCAATCATCTTCCACTTTTTTATATGGCCTCTAACCTCTACGTAGAGATAAGTTTGATCCGGTGTCGTCAACAATATCAATAATAATTATGACTCTCCTTTGCGGCCTCCAAACAACTAACTTGGTGATACACCCAACGTATGAAGAATCAAAGCTCTAATATGAGAATTAATTTCCAGTGCTACATCATATCCATTAGCTTCACAATGGCATCTTCAGGCTACTACATGATAATTAGGCTTCAATATTCATTTACAACTATTGGTGAGATAAAAATAATAACTCTCAAGTTTTACAATATATCTTATATCATAATAGGTCTTGATTTTTTACCATTTCCTATAACAATATAGGTCTTCTCAATTCTTCATAATATTTCCTTATTTTCTCTAAGGTCTCTCACAATATTCCTCTCCTAACTCTCATTTATTCTTAATTTGGTGAGGAAGAGCATTTGTGTTATCAAGGGGAGGTTTAAATACCCCTATATGGATCAAAAAGATTATTTAAATGGCTTATCTGCCATATAATTACCAACTCATCAGGATGGGAGAGTTGGTTGAGGCACCTAACTCATAATGGATAGGTCATGGGTTCAATTTCCCCATCCCTGATTCCCATCTCCACCTCGTCAAGTCCTTTCCACGTCACCATGATTTGTTCATGTCATCCCTGCTGCCATTACTTAGCCTGAGCCATGTTCCATCTCACCTGCCTTATTAGGTTTTCTCATCATTTTTCCACCCACTTTGTGCGTCATCACCCAAACTACCGAGATGGCTTGGATGAGTCATGGGGTTAGTCCCACATTTTTGGGATAGAGTATTGCTAAGGACTTTATCATAGCCCGAGCACACCATATGACTCATGGATCCAGTTACACACTCCTTTGATTTATCCATTTGATTCATTCGAGTTATTTTCTTGCGAGAAACTAGTCATGATCTCAACTCGCCCTCTAGCTCGATGTTATCTCACCAGTGTAGCTCAATCTAATACAAATCATTTATCTTACTAATTAGCTCAGCCCTTGACTCAATTCTTAGCTCGATCTTAACTCGAGTTTTCAAAATGAGCAGTATTACTCTGATAGTTAGGTCCCCTTCTAAAATAAAAGTGCACCCCTTAGTTGACCATTTTTTTCACTTATCCTGAAATGAAAACCTATGATTTGAAACAACCTTTATTTTTACTCCATAACATTGGTGACCTATTTTCCACTACACTTGTGTCCAACCAGTGTGTTGCCTTATGTTATGGTTGCATCCTACAAACATTTTGTTCCTTTATGGACACATTTGGAGCATACAATATCCTTTTTGTGCATTCCAATAGGCTTCATAAATAAAAGGAATGATAACTAGATCATACCAAGCTAATAACTTAGACGCTAATAAAAAACCATGACCAATAAGATAAAAGAAATTCACCAGAATAACTTTAATAAAACCTTTGTAAACATATGAGTTTCAATATCATATATTATTATGGAACATAATGAAATACAATGAGAATGGACCTTTCTTATATAGGCAAGGAATAAAAACCTAAGAACTAATCAAGGTCGTAGATCAAGCCATAAATCAAGGAAATAACTAGTCATCAAAGAACTAGTCAATTCCATAGATTTAGGAAATAACAAGTCATTAAGGATCTAGTCAATACCATAGATCAAGGAATGAACTATACATAACAACTAGATAATACATCCTAATATCTAAATACGATAAAAAAAATGTCCACACACATAAATGGGTGAGGATAAATACAATAAAGGTAAATAAAGTACCTAGGTGAACATGAGCTAAGGTAAATTCCTACTCTAACACCCCCCTCAAGTGAATCTAGAGGCCAAAATAGAAGTGGCATGTCCACAGTATGATTCCTAGTAACTAGGCCTAATGAGTTACTCATATACAATATATCCATAAAGAAATATCGAACCAAAAGAAGGATAGAATCGTGGTAGAAGGAAATATAAACAAGAAGAAGAAGGAAGATGTTCTCATGAACACCACCTAAGAACAAATTCTGAAACCCCAAGCATTCCACGTAACTCTAGGTAGTGAGGTAATGCAAAAGACTTTGTAAAGATTTCTGCAACCTACTACTGATTCGAAATGTACTCCAAGAAAATAACTCCATCCTAAATGTGTTGATGAATAAAGTGTATGTGGTTATCAATATCCTTGGTCTACTGGTGCTCATATGGGGTTGCAAGAAATGTGAATTACACTCTGGTTGTCACACCAAAGTACAGTCAGAGAATCCTATAGGAATCCAAACTCTATCAATAATTATCAAAGCCAAAGAATCTATTGACTCGTTGTAACTACTGCCCTATACTCTACCTCTGAATATGAAAGTACAATAGCCTATTGATTTTTAGATGCCCAAGAAAATGGAGAAGAACCAAGACAAAAAATATATCCAGAAGTGGAACACCTGTCATTAATAGAATCTTCTTAATTTGAATCTGTATACCTAACCAACTGAGTATAACCCCTAGTGTAATGTAGGCCAAAGTAGGAAGTACCCTAAAAATAGCGCAAAATCCTTTTAGCATCCTGTCAGTGACTATTATGAGGAGAATGTGCAAACTAAGATACAAGCCCTACTACAAATTAAATATCAAGGTGAGTATGGGTCAAGTACATGAGACTCCCAACCAACTGCCTATACAAAGTGGTGTGATACATGTGGAATTGAGAGTAACCCTAGACTGAAAAGGATATGGAATTGGCTTGTAATCAACCATATCAAAGCACTAAAGAAGATCATGGGTGTTCTTTTGCTGACTCAAATGAATCCCTGAATCTATCTGAGAAATTTATAGACTAAGGAATAATGCAATAACCCAAGATTTTTCATGTCAACCTGTGTAAAAATATCCCTTTGAATAGTTTGAATGTGTGAAGAAGAGGTGCCAGCAAGTAACAGATCATCAAAATACAAGACAAGTATCACAATATCCTCACCAACATGTTGTATATATATTGTATGATAGGAGTGGAAATGAACAAAACTAGAAGATAGAATAAAAGAATCCATCTTCTCATACCAAGCCTGAGGGGCCCATTTGAGACCATAGAGAGACCTTCAGAGTCTACAAACAAGAGAAGAATCCTACAAAAATCTAGTAGGTTATTCCATGTATATTTCCTCTTCTAAATCTCCATGTAAGAAGGCACTCTTCACATCCATCTAGTATATGGGCCACCCCTATGATGCAACAATAGCAAATACAAGGTGTACTGAATCCATCTTGGAAACAGGTCCAAAAGTCTCAGAGTAATCAATACCTTTAACTTGTGAAAAAACCTTTGCAATTAGACAAACCTTATACTTTAAAATGGACCCATCAGCTGCATATTTGGTATGGTATACCCACTTACACCTAACAATCTTTCTTCCTTTAGGAAAATTTATCAAATCACAAGTATAATTCTTCATTAAAGAATAATACTCGTCTGCCATCACATCATCCTACTCATGTATAACATTAGCCTTTGAAAAAGACTATGGATCCTAAAAAACTACCTGACACAAAATTCCAGAACCTGTAGAATGTGTGTGATGATGCCTAGTGGGTGGAATATCTTGTATTAAATGTGTTACCTTAGAAACTATAGTATGATCCCACTTAGTCATAGTGACAACATAAGTGGGAATAGGATCCTCAAAATCATCTATAACCTCCTCATCAACTTCCTCAAAGAAAGGATCCTCAAGATGAGATAAAGAAGAAGTAGACATGGAAGAAGATTAAGAATCATGAGGTGTAAAGCACTCATCAAATTAAACATGTGTTCGAAAAATAACCTCATGAATATTAGGATCTAAAAGATGAATAAACTATCATGTCCTCACAATACCCTACCAAGATCAAGGGTTTTCTCTTCTTATCCAAGGCTTTCCTTTTCTTCTTTGGTACAAAGGCCCAAACATGGCTCCCAAAGACTTAAAAAAATGAGAATGTCTGGCTTATTGTTGGACCAAGCTTCCTCTAGAGTCAAATGCTCAAGTGCTTTGTGTGGTGTGTGATTCTAAATGTAGCTAGCACAATTAAGAGTTTCTTCCCAATAGATAGGAGGTAAATCTCTAGAATTCATAATACAGCTATCCATTTCCTTCAAAGTTCTATTCTTCCATCCTGCTAAGCCATTGCTTTTGTGGAGTCTGAGGAATAGAATGCTAGTGAATAATGTCATGAGTTGCCAAAAATTCAAAAAACTCATTATTGAAGTACTCCCCCCCATTATCAATGTGAAGGTTCTTTATGCAAATAGAATATTGTTTCTTGACCAAATCCTTGAATACTTTGAAGTGTAAAAATACATCACTTTTTAACTTGAGAAAATAAACCCGAATTACGCCTCGATAAATTATCAATAAAGGTAAGTTTATACTTATCTCCATTGAAAGAGGGGGTAGGAAAAATCATCAAGTCACTATGCACAAGCTCAATTGGTGAAGAAACTCTCTTGGAAAAATTCTAAGGAAATGGATCTTGGTGTTGTTTCCCTAATTCACAACCATGAAAAACTCCCTCAAGACAAGAAACTCTAGGAAGACCATCAACCATATCATGAGTTCTCAAATCCTTCAAATATTTGTAATTGAGATTTCCCAAATATCTCGTGCCAAAGCTTACTCTCTGAATCTACATGAGAAACCCATCTTGTCCCTATAGAGGAAGTTTCATCAAAACCCTAAAAGTGATATAGTCTAGAACTATGATCAACAATCCCTTGAGAAACAAGTGAATGAGGCTCCAAAAAAGTTCTTACTTCTTCCCCGTGTGGTGTAAAAGTCACTATTTTCCTTGACCAGAATGAAAAATTTGATATACATAAAGCAAATTTGTGGTGATGTTAGGAACATATAGTGCATATTGGATACTACCACCATCATGGTGTATGTTACCTTTTCCGTTAATAGAAATAAAGGAAGAATCTCCAACCTCAATTTTGGTAAGTAGAACTCAAACCTAGAGATACAAAAGACTCCTCGGAAGAAGTCATGTGATGAGAAGCACCAAAATTTATAAGCCAACTATCTGCAAGTGGTGACTGAGATCTCCCAACAACATTAAGTGCTTTTCCATGCTGATTAGAAGGAGGTGGACATGGAGATAGAATTTTTTGTTTCTTGACTTCATCCTCTAAGGATTGTATTCACTTATAACACCTATGTTCTTTATGACCAATTACCCCACAAAAAGAGCACAAAAGACTAGACTTATTCTTGGATTTAGAAGACTCCTTGGGTTTAGAGTTGTTTTCTTTGGATTTAGGAGCACTTTGGGATGGAGAAGGGGTGGATTTGGTTTTACTTTTTGGTTTTCCCTTGCCCTTAGGATTATATTCAACTAATGCCTTTTAAGATTTGGAAGGCTCAAGGTTAGACAATTTAGATTCTTCCCTAGTAATTCTTTCACAAAACTGTTTATAAGTTCATGCATTTTAAATGTGTCACCTAAGGCATCCATGCTAGAGAAAAAGGTAGAAGAAAATAATTTGGAATGGTCCTCTCAACTTGGATAGAAACAAGTAAACACACTCTTCATCTTTTTTATCTCTTCCACTCCCCTTCAACTGCATCAAAAAATATTCTTGAACTTGTTAAGATAGTCTATAATTGTTGGAAAATCTTCAGGATTAAGAGAGGTGATCTTAATTTCAAGTTACATAGCTCTCATATGATCCACCTTACTAAATAATTCCTCTAATTTCTCCCATATTTTGAAAGGGGAGTCACATTTTTCCAAATGAAACAAAAGAATGTCACTTACATAAGTTCCTATCAAACCCATACACTCATCAAATTTACACGGGTATTGAAATTTATCATATTCTCTAGTGAACACTAGTTGTTTTGAAGAAGTTAAAGCCCATGATCCTTTCTATTTAGATTATTTTTTCCATACTTAATTTCCATGTGTGTTAATTATGTGTTGTTAATGGCTCAACATGATCTAATGCTGAAGGAAATAGATAAAGATGCCATTCTCAGAAAAATCACCAAAATAAATGCAAGAACCAAGCAATACAACAAGATCCCAAGCAATGCAACAAGAGCCATCCCATATTTTGGCACTTTATAATGAGTGTGGGTTACAGTATGGCACTTTATAATTATAGTGCTATTCTCAAAACAAATATTTCCAGTGGAAAGAGCATAAAAAATCACTTTTGCAAAAAATGGCACCCAAAACTGAGTTACTGATCAAAACTTACACCTTCGTTGCCAAAAATAGCAGGATAAAGAATTACTCGAAACGGCAAAATCTGTGCACGACCGTCTTGGTACCCTGCTAAAAGAGGAAAGAATTGAAATACTTCTGCATGCAACCTGAAAACGCTGGGCCACACCAGAAAAAACCTAGTGTAGATCTCAAGAAATCCAACAAACCCTTAAATCAATTTCCTCAGATTCTTTCCTTTCTGGCATGAATCCCGAGGCAAACCAGTATGTTTCTATGTAACCACCAAAAAATGACTGCCTCTACAAATGGTCGATTTTACAGTCGATCTTAGGGTTTTCACACCTTATGGATCCAATGGTGGACTCTGTTTTGCATAAAAATGGACACAAAAAAATAGACAAATCCTGAATATATGAATATACAAAAAATGCTTACAAAATGAAACTTACAGACGGATGTCAACAATAATCTCCTGCTCTGATACCATAAAAGGAATGATAACCAGATCATACCAATCCAAGAACACAGATGTTAATCAAACACCACAATCAATAAGATGAAAGTAATTCGTCAGAATAACTTTACATAAACTTTTGCAAACAAATCAGCAGCAATATCATATATTATTATGGAACTCAATGAAATACAATGAGAATGGACCTTGTTTATATAGGCAAGGAATAGCAATCTATGAACCAGTCAAGGTCGTAGATCAAGCCATAAATCCTAGAAATAATGAGTCATCAAAGAACTAGTTAAGTCCATAGATTTATGAGAGAACTAGACATCAAGGATCTAGTCAATACCATAGATCAAGGAAAGAACTAGTCAATACCATACATCAAGGAAATAACTATACCTAACAACTAGATAATATCCCCCTAATATCTAAATAAATAAAAATAAATATCCACACACATAAGTGGGTGAGGATAAATACAATAAAGGTAAATAAAGTACCTAAGTGAACATGAGCCAAGGGAAATACCTACTCTAACAATATTTATGTGTGGTAAATATTTGTATATTTAGTAAGTTGATTTGTTAGTAAAATATATTTTAATGATAACAATATATTCTTTGGTTCTATAGTTACACTTGTGTTTCTATACTGGGTTATTTATTATTCCCACTTCCTATTTTATAGGAAGTTGTTTGCCTATATCAATGGCTATATAATAGCTAAATGTAATCTATTGATTACAAAAGAAATATATTATTATTCATGTTTAATCTCTACAACTCTGGTGAAATTTCATCAGGAACTTGGCTTCAATAAAGGGTTTGGTGAATATGTTTTCAACTTGATCAGAAGTCTAAAAATACTGCAAGTCGATGATGTCTCCATGAATTAGCTCTCGAATGAAGTGTATGTTGATATTAATGTGCTTCGTCCACTGATGTTGAACTGAATTTTAGAAAATTGAGATGGTGCTCATGTTGTCATAGTAAATGATAGTAGGCCACTGAAAGTGGATACCAAACTCTATCAAAATTCCATGCAACCAAAAAACTTTTGTGGCAACGTTGATTGCTCCCCTGTATTCTTCCTCTATAGAATATATCACAATCATATTTTTCTTCTTACTTGACCAATTGACAGGATGTGAACCAAGAGAAAAAATGAAGCATGAGGTAGACTTCTGATGATCAAGATCACTAGCCCAATCAAAATTTGTTAATCCAACTAGATTAATCTTTATCCCTCATAAGTAGTGAATTCCATCTTTATGATTTCCACGAACATAGTGAAGGGTCATCTTAGTTTCTTTCCAATGAAACTCATGAGGATTTTGTATAAATTTGGACACGATCCCAAATACATACAAAAGATCTGAATGAGTTTGAGTCAGGTAGATCAAGCTCCCCACCAACTGGAAATAAAGGGTACCATCAACTATGGGAGTAGAGTAATCATCAACTAACTTGACCCCGAAAAGGAAAGGAGTATGAGAAGGCTTACAATCAAACATGTGAAATATGGATAGAAAATCAAGGGCGTACTTAGGTTATGAAATTACAATTCCTGAGTCAGATTGTGAAATCTATCCCAAGAAAGTAATGAAGAAAACCCATGTCGGTCATGGAGAAATTATTTCCTAAAAAATCTTCACAAAATCAGTGATCAATGAAGAACTTCCTGTAATCAACAAGTCATCAACATACAAAACAAGGATGAATATGGAGTCATCCTACCACAAAATGTAAACATCAAGGTTAGAGTGACATTGAGTGAACCTTGATATAAGTATAAAGGAGTCCATCTTAGTGTACCAAGATGAGGGGCTTTTTTAAGGCCATAAAGATAATTATTTAACATGAAAACAAGGGAGGGATAATGGACATAACCTGAAGGATGTTCCATGTAGATATCTTCCTCTAGGTCCCCATGGAGGAAAGCACTCTTAACATAAATTTGATGGAATTCCCATTTGTTCGCAGAAGCAATGGCAAGGGTCATTCGTATGGAATTCATCTTCACAACTGGAGCAAAGGATTTTGAATAATCAATCGTAGATACCGAGCAGAGAAACTCTTAGCTACAAGCCGCTCGTTTACACCATACTTTGTTTGGTAAAACCACTTAGAACAAATGATTTTTCTTTCTTTCAGAAGAGGGGTGAGATCCCAAGTGTAGTTTTTCATGAGTGAGGAATAATCCTCATCCATTGCAGAATACCAATTAGGAACACCATAAGCCTCTCAGAAATACTGAGGATATGAAGCTGAGTCGAAGAAGGAGTGGGGTCTAGTGAACTTTGAATGAGTCTGTCTTTCATTTGAAGGATCCCCTATCCACTCTCTACAAATTTTACCTAGCCCATCGAGGACCATGATGTGAGTCAGGATCAAAATGTATAGATTCTTCACTTGAGTGAGAAGTTAAAAAGTACTCATTATCACTACTATCAGAATATGAAGCATGAGAAAAGGGAGGAGTAGAAGGACTAGGAGGATTGGCCAAAAGAGGTGGAGGAATCTCTATGACATGATCATCATCCGAAGATTAAGAGTCAGTGTTAGAGAGCAGAAGCACTCCTATGGGTGGAGAAGTGGAAGTTGAAGATGAATCATTGAATTTCACACTTCTCTCAATACAAATTTGATGAGTAGTAGGGTTCAATAGTCTATAGCCCTTTACACCATCAGGATACCCTACAAAAATACAAGGTCCAGAATATGGTTCTAAGGCCTTGCATTTCTTTTTGGGAATTCAAACCATAACATTAGATCCGAAGATGCGAAATTTCTCAACATCAGGGTTGTGTCTAAACCACGCTTCAAACGGACTCATCCATCTTACTACCTTGTGTGGAACATGGTTTGGAATGTATCAAGTGCAATTCACAACTTTGGCCTAATACTATGGAGGAAGGGATTTAGAGTGAACCATACAAGTGGTCATCTCCTTAAGCATTTGGTTCATTCTTTCTACAAATCCCTTTAGAGGTATATAAATATTCAAACCTATTACTCACATACTCACCTCCATTGTAGATTCAAAGAACCTACTATCACTTTAATCTGCACCCTTTGATGAAGCTAGGATCAATACTTCATTGAAACATGGAGAGACCTTCAAAGTGTTGGAAATGGATCCTTTAAGTTTAATATCCAGGTGAAAAGGATGGTTCCTTTCAATCTAATTCACTGCAAAAAATATAACCAGCTCTACACTTTATTACTAACTAATTATAATATAAGATTTCCAAGGAACTAGGGCTCAAAAAGATGAAATACTGAAATAAATAAGGTGATACACCAAACTGGAAGTGGATCCACTCACTAAGGTGAAGAATGAGAGCGAGAATGTAGAGCCAAGAAGAAGACACATTCAACTGTGTAATTTTAGGAGAATCTGATTCTCTACATAGATGACACAAAGGATGGAGATAATACGATTATAAATCATACATAACATGCCATAAAATAATACATAAGAAAGAACAAAATAATACAGATTAAAATGTAGAAAGAGAGCCATAATAACAAAATTTTATTGATTATAATGTGCACAGTCTATTAAAATAATGGAGGAGGCACTAAGTGCATTGTATAACACCAACATAGAAGTCTGCAACTTAGAATACTTGGCTACACAAAAGGGTAACATAACCTTGCATTCAGAAGATGATGTATTACAATGAAAATGAGTTGCATATATAGTAAAAGGAGAAGGGGAAGAGGAAATCCGAAATCAAGCAGATAACCTACCCCCATAACCACCAAAGAACACTCAACATTAGATTTTGTAGACACAACATGGCCATTATCAATTTTTCCAAAGCCCATACCCAAAAATGACCACAGGATAAATTTTTATAATTACGACTTAATAAATTACTTTTTTACAACCCAATTTTTCTCCAAACATGTAGTACTCCTCAATACCTTTCTATTGATGTAAAGTTTGTCTTAATTGGTGTCTTGGATCAAACATTATGAACATTTAAAGATTCTCATGTCATCCACATAGTTGACGGCCATGAGACCATTAAATTTAACCTTTAGGTCGCTTTTTTTGATGTGTTAACTCCCCATTGGTTCTTAGAAACTCCCTTTTTGATTTGATAAATTTTAGGAACTCACATATTTTTAGGACTTGTGGAAAAAAAGGAACCTACAGAAAATAAGGATCTTTGGAAAAAGAGAAACCCACAGAAAATGGGAAATCCTTGGAAAACAAGAACCTACGGAAAAAGGGGAACCCGCGGAAAAAAGGAAACCCTTGGAAAACAAGAACTGGCAGAAAATAGGCAACCCGTAAAAAACAAGGATCCACAGAAAAAGAGGAACCTGCGGAAAATAGGGATCCACAGAAAAAGAGGAACACGTGAAAAACAAGGATCTATGGAAAACATGGATCTATGAAAAAAGAGGAACCCATGGAAAATAGGGAACCTACAAAAAATAGGGAACCTGTGGAAAACAACGATCTGCGGAAAAATTAGGAACATGTGGAAAATAGGGAACCCGTGGAAAATAGGGAACATGCAGATTTTAAGGATCCATGGAAAAAAGTGGAAGTCACAAATTTTTAGGATCCGCAAAAAATGTGGAAGATGAGAAAAAGAGAAAGAAGGGGAATATGAAAAAAGAGGAAGAAGGTGGAAAAAAGAGGAAGAAGGGGTAAAAAAGAGGAAGATGAGAAAATCCCTTATTTTAATATTGTTGTCCAAATAAACATGAGTGTTTATTTGACAATATTTTGGAAACCTCTTGAAGACATTTCGTGTTAAATGTATCTTATGTATCCATTGGGTATGAAGTTAATGAATAACTTGGAAAATAATCTTGTTAGATTTGAAACTCACCCTGAACTTGTCTAATTTTTTAACCTCCCCCAGCCTAAAGAATTCACCAAAATCTCATCCTTCATCCCAACTATAAATTTTCCTCATATCAGTAACATACACTTCCATTTTCTCACTTGGATTTACATGTCTCCTTCATTCACTTAGTAAACATGACCTAATGATCTAAGGAACTACAAAAAGGGACAACATGTGCAATGCAACAATTATTCAAGAGGATCATCAAAAATAATATTGAGGGAGGGAATCTCAACTAGTGACCATAATAAAGGACAAAATAAGGCCTCCCCAACAACAAAACAAGAGAGAAACTAAACCACACCCCTCTCAGTAAGAGGGTTTAAGATAAATCCCATTAACTGGGATATGAAGTACTTCCCCATTGAGATTTGACAACTCAAATGCGTTATCTTGATTTCCGAATGAAATGATATATGGTCCACTCCATAGTGCATAAAATTTGGAGTGTATTCCTGGTTTGGCTCTATCTACATCCCACTTCAAAACAAGGTCTCCCTCCTTGAAGGTTTGTTCGCTAAATTTCCTATCAAACCACTATTTGGTTAGTTTTTTATGCTCTTCTAATTTATGTATGGTTGATTCCCTCATCTCTTCTAATTCAATAAGATCTACTATTTTAACTACTCTTGCATCTTCACCTTCCAATGAAAGAAATTCAATAGATATTGGAATCCTAGCCTCTCTACCAAACACAAGGATGAAAGGAGAAATACCTATTGATCTTTTGGGTATGATCCTATTAGCCCAAAGAGCATGTATGATTTTTGTATGCCATTTCCATTAATTTATCTCTATTGTTATCCTCATGATCATGATCAAATTATTATTAGTGGAATCAATGAGGGTAATAGTTGGAAGAATTTTTTAAATAGATATCATGTTTGACATCCTAATAAGAGATCTTAAATCCCTCAAAAGATTTAGCATTATAAGATATTATAGTATGACGGGCCCCAAACCTTGTCACAGTATCTTCCCAGAATTATAGAATGATTGTCTTAGTAGCTTTTTTGAGTGCAACAAATTCAGTCCACCTGGTAAAATAGTCAGTAGTAGTCAAAACCCATTTATGACCAACACAAGACACTTGATTGATCATGCCAATGAATTCAAGACCCTATTGGGAGAAGGGATGGTTTGATTGAATTGGATGAAGTGAAAGGGAGGCCAACCTCTTCTTACCAATAAACAAGGCACATTATTTACATTTCCTAACCCATGAATGAGCATCGTTAAATATTGTGGGCTAAAAATAACCATCCCTCATGATATTCATGGTTTTAGTTCTTGGAGAAAAATGACCACCATCCAGGACTTCATGGAATTCACTAAGAATCCTCTCAATCTGATCTCTACCAATGCATCTCAATAAAACACCCTCTAGGATTTTCTTGAAGAGGACACCCTTAATTAGAACATAAGGAATAGACTGAAGCATGAAGTGCCTCCTCTTTGTTTTATTCATTTCAAGGGCTTATTCACTAGTTTCTTAGAACCTTTCCTTATCATACACAAAGTTGTTTCTATTAGGTACATGTATTATCGATTGTTCTTCTTCTTCCTCAAAGGCACAAGAGACTTTTTGGTTTTCAAAACTAACATCTGTTGTGAGTTGTTCACGCCATCCTCTACCTCTAACTAACTTGGTAGTCTTTTTTATAACATCATATTCCATAATTATTTCTACCCATATAACCCTCTTCTCACTAACCTCTTTCCCCATATTAAATTTCTCTTGTTAGGATAAGAAAAAAACACCTTGATAGGATTGTTGGTGAGCATATGCTTGAATATTTTTAGAGACCTCATGACTGTAAAGATGTTTTTCTCCATGTAGCTATACCTCAACTCATATTCCTTTAGTGTTTGACTAAAGGAAGCCACTGGTTGTTCCAAACCTTCATCGTTTTGCTGAGTTAGAATGGTTGCCACACTACTCTCACCCCCATAAACATATAAGATAAAATATTTTTCATAATTCAGGCTAATGAGGGTGGAATCCCAAGCTATTTCATTCTTGGTATTATTAAAGCTATCCTTACCTTCATTAGTCCACTCGAAAGGAGGTTCTTCTTTAGCATTTGAGTGGCGTGTTTGACCAATCTTGTAAAGTTAGGAAAAAATTTCCTAAAAAAACTGATTTTACCAAGGAAATATTGCAATGCTTTCTTATGTTCCAGCAAGGAGAGAGCAAGGATGGCTGAAATTGTATTTGGGTTGATACCTATTCCCTCTTTTGAAACCACGCAACCCAATAGTTTACCTTGTGGGATAGAAAAATGCATTTTTTTGGGTTGAGTGACACTCCAAATTCTCTACAACTTTAGAAAACTTTCTCAATATGTTCCATGTGATTTTCACCTTCCTTTGAGAAGACTGTGATATCATCCAAATAAACCAGAATAAAATTGTTTATGAATCCCTTGAAAGAAAAATCCATGACCCTTTGAAAGGCCTTTGAAAGGTAGCACTAGCATTAGACAACCAAAAAGGCCTTTTTTCATAGGCATATGTTCCCCATTTAGTAGTAAAAGATTTCTTAAAGATATCTTCTTATTTTACCCATATCTGATTGTATTCGAAATATCCATCCAAAAGGGATAACCTCTCAGCCCCTAATATTGTTTGCAAAATCTGATCCATAGAGGGTAAATGATAGTGGTCCTTTAAGAAGGGTCTATTCAGATCTCTAAAATCAACACATAGCCTGATCTCTCCATTCTTCTTCCTTACAGGAACTAAATTTTCCACCCAAGTGGAGTACTTGATAGGAGATATAATTCTAGCCTATATGATTTTTAAAAGCTCTTTCCTCATTAGGGGGTTGTTTTTAGGGTTTATGGGTCTTTGTTTTTTCCTAACAGGTTTAACATTAGGCTCAAGATCAATAAGATTTTGTAGAATTTTAGGATTAAAACCTTTAATATCTTCATAGCTCCATAAGAAAATATCATGATATTGCTAACATAAGGACAAAAAAACTTCTTTTTCAGTTTCACCACATACCTTTTCAAGTAGAAACTCCTTGTCTTGGGAAATACAAAAACATTTATAGTCTTCTTCACTAGATGTCATGTTTTTATTTTCTCCTTTGAACTCATCATCAAGAATGAATATGATTTCAAGAGTAACTAGACCTCTGGGTAATTTTTTGGTTATTAATTTGATAATTTGATCTCCATAGCCTTCTTCTAGCCTTAACTGTAACTCAGATGAGAACTCAACTTCATTCTCAATAAAACGGGTAATTTACTCATCACTCTCAAATAATTTCCAACTCACATTATTGTCAGGGATAGATGGCCTCACCACCGTCTTCACATGCTGATCATGACCCTAAATGAGATCTCTAGGTGGTAGAAATTGTGACTCTACAACATATATCTAATCAGATTCCACATTTATCTTTCTTGGAATAACTTGGATATTAATAGCCTCAAAACTCTTAAAGAGGTCCTAAAATCTATGTTTATAATCCTTTAAGAGATTGTTATTTGTATCATACTTTCCTCTTACTTGATGTAAAACCAATTTAGTATCCAAAAACACCTATAGCCTATTAATATGCCTCTTCTCAACTAACAACAATCCATGAACTAAAGCCTCATATGCAGCTAAATTTTTGAAACATGTGAATTGAAGCTTATGAGAAAGCAAAAAAGAAATTTATCAGCCTTTGGGGAAATCAAAAAACAAAATCTTCCCTAGCTCCATTTTTACTCCTACAACCATCAAAAAATATCTTCCATATGCCCTATGAATCCTCTTCACTTTCTCTTAATGCACTTTCGACAAAATACCCCTCTTCTTTGATGCAATAAATACCTAAACTTGTCTCAATAACAATATCATATGGATAAAATTCATACATTTCCTTATCCCACTCATCTAACACAAGATCAGGGACTAATTTCATAGAATGTATTGCTTAAGATAGCTCTAAATCACTACTCATTTCTCCTTGCACCATGATGCTTGAGTTAATAGGACTAGGATCATGGACTTCTACATGATAAGCTGATATAGGCTAAAATTTAATTATAAACTTAGTCCCATACCTTGTCCTCAAGATAATATGAGACCAATATGAGGAAAATTAACCTCCTACCTTAGATGTGAAGTCTTTTTACAAAAAAATAACAAAGAGAGGAGGAAGATCTATAACCAATATATTTTGAAAAATAGTTAGACTAGGGAATGCATGGAGAGTTAGTTCAAGGCCTTTGATTACTCTAACCATTCTCACTGTAGTACCATCAAATTGTTAAAAACCCTTAGTGATTGGAGTATACTTAATCCCCAAAGTGTTTTTCATCTCTTCAGGAATCATAGAGGTGTTGGTACCTGAATCTATCATATAATTATGCACTATATGCTTTCCAATAATTAATGAGATATAAAAGGGAGGATGTTTCTTTGTTTCACTTACTTTCCCCTCCTTGGGTTGACATAGGCTAATTGAAGAGATTGGCCTTTGATTTACCATCCCATCTGGTGGAATGAGCTGCTTCAAATATTCTTGCAAGAGATCTAATTTATGCGGAATGGACAATGAATCCAATATTGTCACATTCATATTAATTTTCTTCATCTTCTTAACAATGTTGAAAGGGAAACTCATGGATTTGTGCATAAGAGGTATACAGTTCCCCTTTCCTTTTTGTTCGATTTGTGGAAATTATTTGCTTAGATTAACTTGTGTGTTCTGAGGGTATACAATGTTACGTGGGTTTTGACTATCCCACATAATTTTTTCATTATGTAGCTTTTGAGTGCTCCTCGAAAAGATGAAGAGGATTAGATTTTATCCAATTATACAGACTAATTGAGAACATCATGTTGAATGAGAGAAATAATAGGAGGATATTTTGCATCTATTTGCCTTTTCTTTGATCTTGTATTATCCACTAAGTGGAGGTGTGGCCTTCATGAGTGATCCGTGGATTGATTAACCACATAGAAGTCATGAGCCTCAAAGAACATAATATTGGTTTCGGGGATAGCTCCTTAAGTTTCTTCAACGTCATTACTTAGGAATTTTATCATTGGTTCATGTTGATTTAAGGAACCTTGCACCATGAGAGCTTTACATTTCACACCATTTTCACTAGAATTCTGATCATGGGGATGATTACGTGGGAAACACTATTCATCTCCTTAAATCATATTGTTTTGGATAGGAAAAATAGTTTTTCTTAAGCTAGGAGCATGTACATGTTGTAGAGGTGGTAAAGTTTGAAGAGGAAAGATAAGATTTTCACCTTGAAACCTACTTTTCTGGTAATTCTTCCCATACCATTGATTTGGATAGTAATTCCTTTGTTGATACCCTTGATTCTAATTTTGGTAAGGCCTAGAAGCTTGGGTTTTTTTAAGGGAAACTATCTCATTTGACATATTCTTGATCAATTATTTGAGATCATCTATCTAATTGGAAGGATTAGATGCATGAGTAGATGAATTGGATTTAAACTTGGGGATTGGGGAAAGAGAAGGTAAAATTTCTTGGGGCAAGTACGGGAAAAGAGGAGTAAGGGGTTTATGGGTTATTTTTCTAGCTTGAATCAAACAATTCTCATCCTAAATAGTTATCTCATAAGTAACAGGTAATTCTATAGCTCCCACTGATTGAATCATTACTGCAATATCAGAATTAATATCTCTCAAAAAATATAAAAAATACACCTTGAGGAGATGGCCTGAGTAAGAGTGAAATTATTTTCCATGTCTTTTAAAATCTGAAATTGAAGTCCATCTGTAGATCAAGAATTTTGCGCTTGTTACCTGTCCAAGTTAATGCACCAAACTAAACACAAAAACCCTGAAAAAATCCAATGAAATCGATACCTGATGGACAAGATCCGAAGATGTAGAAGGATAAGGAGGTCGATGTAGATAAGACGGGTGCACATGAGCAATTCGCACAATAGATCCGAGTAACCTGCAAGACACCGATGCTTGACAGAAAAAGACCACGTTAAAAGGTATTTAGGTGGACTGCCCGAGAAGCGGGTCCAGGAAGCGATAAGCTTCCTTGGCGGATGTCAGTCCACGTTTTCAATTAAGTAAAGAAGCATACATGATAAAAGATGTACATAAGGACTAGATTTTCTGATTACAGTAATGAAACAGAATCTAAACAGTAGACAGAAAACTACAGAAAACAGGAAACTATGAAATAAAGCTGGATTTGTGTTACGTGTGTCCTTTTACCTGTCTGCAGGATGATCGGCGTCAATTATGTAGAATCGGCGTCGACTGATGTGATCGGCGTCGGTTATGAAAAATCGGCGTCGACCGGGGACAGTGCGAAAAGATTTGGAAATCAGAAAGAGAAGGCCAGATCGTCAATGTCTGCTGGATGTGCCGAAGTCGGTGAGATACTGGAACAGAGTCACCAGAAGATCGATGGATACGTGTGATGTTGATGTGATAGGAGCAGAGTAACGGTGCTCCTCTCAGGGATTGATTCAGACAGGATCCACTCTCATTTGATACACTTGATGCTAAAATATCTCTCTTTCTTACAACCTGTGTCTCTTTTGCGATCTGTCTCTTTCTCTCTCTCTCTGTTCGTGCGTGTGTTCTTCCTCCTTTTTTCGTCCCTAGAACTGAGTTCTGGGCTTTTATTTATAATCGGCGCCGATCGCGGAATAGACTCCCGAGATGGCCAAAATGAACGATTTCCAGAAAGATAAGAGTTACCCCAAATACGGGAAATATCCCGCTTGGGGAAGAGGAAAAATAGCGGTGATACATAGAATAAATTTGGGGTAGATAAGTGGTTAAGATACATGTGAAGAGGTGTAATTAAATAGTTAATATTTAATTACTCACGGGTAAGATACAATGGGATGAATTAAACTTAGAATAGGTGTTTAAATCACAAATCGGATAATATCCCAAGGGGATAGTGGTGACGTAAACGTGCCCCAGGTTATCTGAGCAGGTAAACGAATGCGGGGGACACTAAATTGAGTAACCAATTTTAAGTGTCTACATTTTGCCCCTTTTTGTCAAGTAACTTGCGATAAGCAAAGTTGTGAGACAAAAATAAGGAGATGGAAGAAGGGAAGAAAGAGTGATGATGTGATCCCCCTCAAACTAGGGATGGGATGGATGATAGAACAAATGATCCCAAGTTTGAAAAAAGGTAGATGAAAACGCAGGATGCCCCAGTCGGATGTCTGGAGTAGATCTGATCATTGATGACGCATAAAAATAGATAAAAAGGCAGCAACCTAAGGAACTCACATTGGTAGGGAAAACTAGACGTGTCTCATTGTGAGACGACGTTAGTACCTATAGACCGATGAGTGTAAGGAGGGCTGCAAAATGGTCAGCCTCTAAAGAGAAACACATTGTTAGGGACAACTAGATGGTCTGCAAGGCAGACGACGTTAGTGCCTACAGACCCGTGAGCCCTAAGCGGCCAAAAAAGGCGAGTGTCCCATGCAAAGGGAGCAAACTCGAAATGGATTGTAAGATCGACAAGATGTGCTGAAAGGCAATATTCAGCACACAATAATGATCAGATGGGTAAATAAGCCAAGCATCAACACTATGGCTTTCAGATATGGAAAATCGGCGGCGATAACAGTAATCGGCGATGACCCAAGTAAACGGCGTCGACCAAAAAAATCAGCGCTGACCAAACGTAGCACATATAAATATGCGAATGGAAAAAGTAAACGATTTATTTACACTGTGACGATTGATTCAGAGAGAGTCAAAAATTGGATTTGAGCATCATGGAAGCTTCTGGAAGCGGTCAGAAGCGGAGGAGGACATGACCTGGGGTAAGTGGTTCTTCTTGAACCCGTTGTACTTAAATTTTTTTTTTGTTTGATTTTTTTGTTTGTGGGAGGCCAGAGTCTGACTTGTGTCTGGACAGGTGATCGGCGTCAATTAGTATAATCGACGCCGATTATGTTAAAGTGGCGCCGATTGATATTAATCGGCGTCGACTAGAAATAAACGACGCGTATTTTATTAAATCGACGCCGATTGTATAGACTTGTGAATAGATAAGATTTTTTTGTTTTTGTTTTGGATGTTCTGATTTGGGTAAATATGAGACTAATATTGCTCTTGATGTCGTGGGTGCAGGCACGAGAGGCTCTACACATGAGGGATGCTATTCCCGAGTTACTAGAGACTATTCTCCCTGATGTGACTGATGCAGATTGGCGGCATTTAGAGTTAGCCAGGCTCGGGGGCTTCCGGTATTACAGACGAGTGCCGTGAGATGTAGAGCTGATGTGAGCACTAGTGCGACGGTGGGATAGCCAGACGTGTAATTTTTGGTTTAGGACGGGTGAGATGACCATCACCCATGAGGACATATATAGGATTTTGAGACTGCCGATTACTGGGGACCTGATAGAGATTACACCGCGAGAGCAACAGCAAAGGGCCCTAGTTCAATTGTATAGAGATAGGGCGGATGATTCAGAGATAGTGTCTGGGGCAGCGTGGATAGCTTCGCAGTATAGACAGGATAGCCCCCGGAGCAGATGGATAGTTTTGATTCAGATGGCGATATCCTATTTCGCTCTACCAGATTCAAGAGGTGGTAGATTCCCACTATTATTATTAGATTGCGTTTGCGACATTCTGCAGTTCAGACAGGTGTTTGCTTTTGCTGATGCTTTGATAGCTCAGATATATCACGAGCTATGGATGTACACCACTGGCCGGAGCACAGGTATTGATGTTAGTTTTGTGCTCCATTGCTGGGCATATGAGTATATAGCGGTGATCAGGCCATCCGGGCTTCCTTGGATGCCAGCAGCAGTGGGTGCTATTGATTATGGATTCCGGCTATGGCGGGCTGACATGGCCGCTGGGGATACAGGGAGATCAGCAGATTGGTATATTGAGCGTTTTAGGACGTTGACACCGGATCAGGTTATCTGGAGGCCATATCAGGTATTTCTGACATGGGCTGGTCAGGATGCTCACTTGGTGGCATTGAGACGGAGCAGGGTGGTTAGGGGCCGCAGGCCTGATATGTGGGAGCGAGTCCCATTTATGCGGGTATTGAGACAGTTCGGCCTAGTGCAGACAGTGCCGACTACTTACACGCCTTATAAGCGAGATAGCAGGGAGACTGATCTGCCGATTTTGATCCCGACAGATCCATTGAGAGAGGCCCCACCCTCCACAGACATTGATGATGATGCAGGGGTGGATGATGGTTATGCAGCATGGTATGATACAGAGCTACCACGACATCTCCCGACATCTATAGATGCCGACGAGGAGGACATAGCTACGATGCTGGATAGACTGGAGGGAGAGCATGCCACCTTGACACAGACACATCAGGTGGCTCTTGAGGAGATCAGGGCTCTGACAGAGGAGAGGGATGCCCTAATTTTGGAGAGAGACACCGCTCGCCAGGAGCGAGATACAACGATCCAGCAGAGGGATCGCTATTATCGACATAGGGAGGCCCTCAGGGCCAAATATGGGGAGACAGGTACCATGTCGGAGACTGGTACACAGGGTACGACCCTAGGAGGAGCACCACCAGCAGCGTCAGTAGCCCCAAGCAGCCCACCCAGCCAGCACCATTACAAGCACCGGGTACCGTGAGCTTGAGCACATATCAGTCTCTCCTTGCTGAGGTGAGATACTATGAGGATGCCTTAGCACAGCATGTCCCACATGTGCCTCGGTATGGGGTGAGGAGGAGATCAGCGACGGCCACAGCGAGTGGGGCCTCAGGTGGAGGGGAGCACCAGGAGAGACCGAGGTGTGCAGGGACCTTCAGCAGCAGGTGCGTCTAGCTCGATAGGTGGCGGCCAGGAGAGACAGCTTGGTCCAGAGGAGGGTGGAGGAGATAGTGTCCTCCATGCATTATATTTTACTATATAGGGATTGGTATATTTTGTATCCGTGTAGTGATGTAGCCTCGATTGGAAGGCATTGTATAGATGGCTTGATTGAAAGCCACCCATTTTTGTTGTACAGACATACATGTATATATAGATTCATCATTTCATTTGTCATATAATTGTTCTCATGCGTTTGATTTTGATATACATGGATAGATGTAGCGTAATTGTGATGGATATAGATATAGACTGATAGATGATGAATAGATGTGATTGGATAGATATAGACTGATAGATGATAGAAATAGATGTGATTTGATGTGATTGATATGGTGGATAAAATTTTGATGAAAAAAAAAGAGAGAGATAGATAGATGTAATGTAACTTGGATTGTACATATTTTTAGATATGTTGATGGATAGATAGATAGATGTGATTGATGTATGGATTTAATTTTGATGAAAAATGGATATAGATAGATGTAGTGTAACTTGGATGCACAAGTTTTTAGATATTTGATGGGTAGATGGATAGATGTGATTGATGTATTCGGCATGTTTGAGATGTTAACTTAATTTTGATGAAAATAGATAGCCAGATTCACATGTGTTGATAATACATACTTTGATAGATAAGATGAAATTAGATAGAAGATAATTTTTGATTAAATTAATATGTGAAATGTCAATTCGACTGGATGAAAAATAAAGAATAATGGGGAATACTCTTTGCGAGAGCCAAGGATGTAATAAAAATGACCTTGACTAGAAATAAAGAAAATATATCCGGATAAGAAAGAAAATGATAAGTTGGACTCCCAACCATCCATAGATAGAATCTGGATAGGAAATCAAAAGATCATGCATGTAAGGCCCTATATGAGGTTAAAATAAACCTGACACTAACTAGCCGCAAAACAGATTTAGGAGGGAAACGAAAGGAGCAGTAAGTAAATATCTTGTCGGAATGTACAAGGGACAGAATACATGTCCATAGTGGGAAAATAGGATTCTCCATATGATCGACAAAAGGTCCTAAATCTCAGCTTCATGATTTTGGCAGAAAAGCAAACTGATCAATGCGGGAAGTTTGCTTGATATGGAAAGACTGATCAATACGGGAAGTCTTTCAGTGATGCTAAAAAGTGTATAAACTGACTGAAAGGCTGATCAATTGCAAGAAGCCTTGAATATTTCTTTGAGAAACAGCCGTCCTTCAAGGGAGCGGTCTGTATTTTGAATTTTAATGATAGCCATCCTTCGAGGGTATGGTCTATATTTTTCGAATTTTGATGATAGCCATCCTTCAAGGGCATGGTCTATATTTTTTTCTTTTTGATTCATTTGATAATGTATGGATAGCTGTCCTTCAAGGGATCAGTCTATCTTTTTGGATAGCATCTTTTTTTCTTTTTTTTTTTTTATAAAAATTTTAGAAATCCTTTTTGGAAGAAGCTGAGTTTAGACCTAGATAGATCAGATGGAGGGGAAGAGAACATAAAAGAACATGCACTCATGCCCCGAGTAGATCCGATTAAGATAAGCACTTGGGACAGATGAAGTGGTGATTTAAGGTATTCCTACCATGAGGAGGAACATATCCAAAAGAAACATGCAATGAGTAGAGCCGCGATACTCATATTTAAGGTAAAGGAGGCAATAGGCGGAGAACCACATAGTTTCGAATCACCATGAAAGTATATGACCGGTTGTTTAGACGGATGAAAGATCTGTCTTGCGACTAGATTTGCGTAAGATAGATTTTAACAGTAGAAGGGCCGTAGATGCAAAGCATTAAGAGGTTCCACTTCAGGTATACCATCCATGGAAGATAAACGATAAGCCCCAGATCCATATTTATGAGTGATAATGTACGGGCCCATCCAGTTGGGAGCAAACTTACCACGTTGACTTCTTTCGAGTGTAGTGACATTTTGGTTTTCTTTAAGAACAAGATCACCAATTTTGAAGTCACGGTGCTGCAAGTGCTTGTTATAAGCACGTTTGACACGTTCAAGATAGACCTGATGATGTTCAAGAGCGTTGAGACGCCGCTCATCTAATAATTCAAGTTGTGCTAGACGATTTTGACGATAGTCCTCATCGGAGACAAATTCTCTAAGAGAAACACGGAGAGATGGGATTTGGACTTCCAAAGGAAGAACAGCCTCAGACCCATAGACGAGAGAGAAGGGAGTAGCACCAGTAGGAGTACGAATGCTAGTCCGATAGGCCCAGAGAGCAAAAGGGATATGTAAATGCCAATCCCTACCAGCTCGACTAGTTACCTTTGCGAGGATATTACGCAAAGTTTTATTGGAAGCTTCGGCCTGACCATTAGCTTGAGGATAGTATGGAGAAGAAAAACTGAGTTTGATATTGAAAGCGTTGCAGAGATTCTGCAAATCAACGTTCTTGAAAGACTTACCATTATCTGTGATGAGTTTGTGTGGAACACCAAAGCGACAAATGATGTGTTGATAGACAAAATCAACTATGGGTTTAGCCTTTGTTGAAGAAAGAGGGATAGCCTCCACCCACTTAGTAAAGTACTCAGTGGCAGTAATGATAGAATGATGACGCTGTGAAGAACGGGGATTGATGAGACCAATAAGATCAAGACCCCATTGCGAAAAAGGCCACAAATCCGCTGTAGGTTGTAAAGCTTGACTAGGGATATGTGTGAGATTGGAATGTTGTTGACACTTGACACATTTCTTAGTGTATTCACAACAATCTTGATTAAGAGAAGGCCAATAATATCCCAAACGTAAGATGCGTTTAGCTACAGCTAAGCCACTAAAATGTCCACCACAGATACCGTCATGGACCTCCTGGATAGCTTTAGATGATTCATGGGTTTTGAGGCACCGAAGCAAAATACCATCAAAGCCGCGTTTGTAAAGAATCCCGCCTAGAATAGTATAGCGATTAGCGCGTTGGATAAAAGATCTTCTACCATTGGAAGTCAGATCTGGAGGAAGCACCGAATGAGATAAATAATCAACAATCTGTTGATACCACTCATCCTGAGTATGGGTTGTGACAGCATGGATTGAAGTTAGTTGCCCAAGATGAGATGGTTGATCTAATCGTTGTACAGCCACATAAAGTCGCGAGTCTTCGGTAAAAGGTGGGATGAGTGAGGCTAACGAAGCCATTGTATCTGCGAATCGATTTGCAGTGCGAGGGATAGCTTGGATAGTGAATTTATCGAAAGATTGGAGTTGAGCAAGAACGATGTCACGATATTTTTGAAGGATATCATTCTTGCATTGATAGACACCCGTGACTTGATTAACGATGAGTTCAGAATCACCAAAGATGTCAATATGACGAGCGCCGAGATTAATGGCATTTTGAAGACCCAAGACAAGAGCTTCATATTCAGCCATATTATTGGTGCACTCAAAGTTCAATTTGTGTGCGACTGGGATAGGCGTACCCCAAGGAGGAATCATCACGAAACCCGCACCTCCCCCTTGCTGGCATTTGGATCCATCAAAGAAGAGCTTTACTTTAAATGGAGACAGACCAAAATCAATTTGTTGGATATATTCATCGGGGAATTGAGCAAGGGGGTTTTGAGTGTCTGGAAGAGGAGCATCAGCTAATTGATCTGCAATAACCTGACCCTTGATAGACTTTTGCGGGATAAACTCGAGGTCAAATTCTGTCATAAGCATGAGCCAACGAGTGATACGATCATTGTGATAAGGTTTTGCATGAATTGTCTTGAGTGGATTGACACTTGTGACAATGTAAGTTTTGTGATTAAGGAGGTAATGACGAAGCTTAGAAGTTGCGAAGAAGAGAGCACAACACAGCTTTTCAGCTTCAGAATAACGTGTTTCATACTCATGGAGGGTGCGACTGATGTAATAGATAGCTTGTTCTTTACCACAAGTGTCCCGATGCGAGATCATGGCTCCCAGAGCATGGTCAGTCACAGAGATATAAAGATAGAAAGGCTCCCCCTCGCGTGGAGGTGTAAGCACAGGTGGGGAAAGAAGATAAGCTTTGAGATCATCAAAGGCCTTTTGGCAATGTTCATCCCATTCAAAATGAACATTCTTACGGAGGAGATGGTGAAAAGGTTGACAACGGTCTGACAATTGTGAGATAAAACGACGCACTGATTGAAGACGTCCTTGGAGACTGCGGAGTTGCTTTAAGTTAGAAGGGGGAGGCATCTCAAGGATAGCTTTTATTTTTGCGGGGTCTACTTCAATACCCCTGATGGAAATGATAAAACCTAAAAGTTTACCAGTGAGAACGCCAAACACGCACTTAGATGGATTTAGACGAAGACAAAAGCGGATAAGCCTCTCAAAGAGAGGTGCAAGGATGAAAAGATGATCCTGACGACGTTTGGATTTACCGAGGAGATCGTCAACGTAATCTTCCACAGTTTTGTGTAAGAGATCATGGAAGATGTAGGTCATTGCTCGCTGATAGGTTGCTCCTGCGTTCTTAAGACCGAAAGGCATGACACGATAACAAAAGGTCCCCCAAGGAGTTATGAAAGAAGTCTTATGTTGGTCTTCTGGTGCGATGAGAATTTGATTATATCCAGAGAAACCATCCATAAGAGAAAGCATCTCATGACCCGCAGTTAAATCCACGAGTTGGTCGATATTAGGTAAAGGAAAATCATCTTTTGGACAAGCAAGATTAAGATCCCGGAAGTCGGTACAAATTCAAATTTTCCCAGTAGCTTTAGTTACTGGTACTACATTGGAAACCCATTGTGGATAATCAATGGGTTGGATGAAGTTAGCCGAGAGCAAGCGCTGCAATTCTTCTTTAACAAGAAGGGCTACTCTAGGGTGCATTTTACGCAATTTTTGTTTAACTGGTTTGATGTTGGGAAGAGTAACGATATTGTGGACCACAATATCGGGATCGAGTCCTGGCATATCCTCATATGACCAAGCAAAGGCTTGACGATGGTTGGAAAGAAAAGTGGTAAAATCTCCTAACTCCTGTGGATTAAGGGATTGGCCGACCTTAATGATGCGAGGGTCTTCAGAAGTCCCTATATTAAGGTCGACAGTGGCTTCGTTGAGAAGCGTAGACGTGTCAGAAGGAATAGTCTTGGGAAGATATGAATCCTCTGCCCCCAGATAGGTGAGGACAGAATCATCATCCGCACAGTGGATAGTGTTGATAGTAGGAGAGTCGTCTCCAACTATTTCAGGGTAGATTAACGGTATGGAAGTGGACCTGTTGTTAGTCTTATAGGCTAGCGGCCCTAAGGAAATGGTATTGATCAAAAAAAAAAGTTAGGCGGGATGGAAATGTCATCGTCCACATCGAGTGATGCTTCTGACTTAGCGGGAGAAGATGGTTCCTCAATAGGAAGAGGCTCATCGAGAATAGTGACGGTGGCTTTTGAAAGAGGTTTAAATCCTAAACCAAATTTTTGATGTGGCATGAGAGTAGGAATGGATGTGAGGTCATGCACACCTTGTTCATATTTTCCCAGGCCAAAACCCTTCCACACGCATCGATATAAATAAGTTTTTGCAAACGTGGGATTCTGTAGATAATCGAACCCTGTTAAGTAAGGTTTGGTCCTAGGAGGAGAATCCGGGTGATAGTGAGGCGTATCAAGACCACCGTAGATGAAATTAGTCTGTTGATTGGGCAGACCAATGGTGACGATGCGACCGAGACCTGGTTGATATTCAGGTTGTTTGTCTGGTCTACCATACTCACTAGGTTTGAGATGGGCGTCGAAAGAAAAGAGAGGAAGCTCTCCCAGTGAGAAACGCTGCAATGTCTCTTCTAGATTTTGTAAATCCGGTAGTTTGGTTGCAGGTATGGAAGAAGATGAGGCCCCGTCAGGAGAACAAGCATTTTCCTTTAGAGGGGCAGACCTTGTGGTCATGTCGCATTGTGCGGAAGGAAAAGGATCTCCTGGATGAGTATATATTTTGCCCTCATATTGATATTTTAAGCATCGATGGAGGGTGGATGGGACACAATGCATCGCGTGAATCCAGGAGCATCCGAGGATCATATTATAGTGGAATTTTCCTTCGACAATGTAGAAGAGTTCGTGAAGCAGCTTCTTACCTACTCGAATGGGTAAGACCACAGTTCCTAAAGTAACTGCTAGCTGATCGTTAAATGATCGAAGGGCGAAAGGCGGGGGTGACACTACGTTCTTTGGTAACTTAAGTTGCTCGAATGTGTGCGAGGAGATGACGTTGAGTGCAGCTCCACTGTCGATCATAACGCGTTTTAATGTAGTGTTGTCGATTTGGACTGTGATAAAGAGGGGAGCCTCCAAATCCTCTGAAGAAAGAGGAGGAATTTCCGAATCTTCAAAAGAAATGGCGGTTGATGGTCTATTCAAACCAACAACCAACTCGAAGGGTTGGGGCTCATCTGAATTCACCGCGATGCGACGCAGATTATCAATCAGAGCCTGGCGATGTTGTGGAGAGGATTGAATGAGGTCAAAAAGAGACATTTTGACCGGAGCCTGGGTGAGTTGTTTCATAACACTCTCCTCAACTGACACGGGAATTTGAGCCCGAGGTGCAGCACGAATAGAGACCCGAGGTCGTGGGGCTAATGAGGAAGGAGGAACTCCTTCGGGGGCTGCAGAAATGACAACCCGTGGTCGAGATGTTGTAGATGAAGATGGATTATCATAGTGTTGGGTTCTAGTGGCGATATGGATTGTGTCAATTTGAGAAGGTGGAAGATCAATTGGAGTGGAATCACTAGAGGTCTGAGTGGATCGTTGGGGCTCAGATGGAGCTAAGATGACAGGAGATACTTGTTTCTCCTCCTCCAGCAAAAGATCACTTTCTTCCAAAAGGTTGTTGACGACAGATTGAAGAGCTTTACATCCCTCAGTATCATGACCCGGGGTACGATGGTAAGCACAAATCAGATCAGAGTTAAACCAGGTAGGTTTAACTCCTTTAGGGTTATAGGGTTTAATCGGAGGAAGAGATATGGATGAAGATTGGATAAGTTGGCGAAGGATTTCGGTGTAGAACCCGGTAGACGAAGATGAGGACAGAGATGATGAAGGCGCCTCTTTTACTTTAACAGACTGCCGAGGTAAAAGAACCTGCATGTTAGGTTTGACAGTCTTTTTAGGGATCATCTTATTTTTTTGGACATCTGGAGGAGCAGTCTTGGGCACTTGAGATGGAAGTAAGTGAGACATGATTGATTTTGGTGGAGGGGGAGCCCCTAAAATAGATTTTGAAGATGATGGAGATGTGACAAGTGTTGTGGTCTTTAAAGATAAGGGAGGCTGCTTGGTCGAAACTAATAATGATTTAGATGATGTCGATTTAGATGAGGGAGAAGCTTCCAAAGTAGGTGTAATCGGAGGAACATAGGGCGCCTTGGTTTTTGGTAATGAAGATGATGATCCTGATAAAAGAGGTGACGTCCTTTTAGTAGGTAAGTCCACTTTTCGGGGTGTTGGTGAAGAATGTGTTGTAGAAGAAGATGATGGTTTCGATAAGTGTGTAGAAGAAGACGCCTTCTCAGCGGGCAAATCCAATCTTTTATGGGGCGTAGAGAGAGATTTTTGTGGGAAAGCACCAAGGGTCTTGATGGTTCGAAATATGGGCTTTCCTTTTTCAGGGATGGTGACAACTTCAACGGCATAAGGTGATTGTAACCTTTTCGGAGGAAGCAAATGGGGAGGTACTGATGGCGCAACGTTAGATTTTGGTTGTCTCGGTTTAAGTTCGGGAACCGAGTGTATAGGTGTTGGTGCTACTTCTTTTGATTTTCCTTTAATGGGGGAAGCAGTATTGGTGATGGAAGAAGTGAGTGATGAAGAAGCAGTTCCTTGCGAAGGGACTACTTCTGGTGCAGTAATTATGGGTGAAACTACTGTAGGAAAAGAGACAGGAAGAGTCAAAATCGAAGACGCTTCCGTCGAAGTCGGCACAATTATAGGTACGTTCACCAGGGGCATAGTTGCAGTGAGAATGGGAGCAACAGAAGTAGATGTATCTGCAGTGGAAACTCGAAGGGATGTAATTGCCTCGAGCATTGAAAGAATGTTTGACGATGAGACAGATGAGGATGACACTGTCTCGGGTATGGATGGAAGGTCAGACAAAGGAGCGGAGAGAGATGAACCCGTATCTAGCAATGTAGGAATATTCAAAGATGGGCTATCTGAAGATGGTGGAATTCCAGTGATTGACGAAGTGGAAGGAGATTCTGGTTCGGTCGATGTGTTCGCAGATGGCTTGGTTTCAGAAGAAGATTCTTCAGTAGAGATGAAGTTGATAGTATGAGTGTTTGGTTTTTGAGACTCTGAAGCATTATGGTTCGGGGAATGATTGGGAAAAGGTTGTTTAAAAACATCCAGTGCCTGATTTGGGGGAGCATTTGGGTTATCCAGAATGAGCTCGCCTTTATCAATGAATTTCTGGACAAGATTTTTGAAAGTCTGACATCGTTCGATGTCATGACCTTTGGTTCTATGATAATGACAGAAATCATTTTCCCTATACCAGAATGGACGTTCTTGGCTTTCATCAATATTCCTAATGGGGGGAAGTTCGATCATGCGAACTTCCAACATTTTCTCTAAGATAGAGGCATATGATTCTCCCAACGAAGTGAAAGATCGAGATGACGAGGACCCTTTTCGAGAAGATGAGGAGTCTCTCCGTGGTGTTTGATTAGAAGTATTATCGGCTCGTGATGTTTTTAATACGATAGCATTGGTGGATCCCTGATTCTTGTCTTTAGAAGGGGAAGAATTTGGTTTGGTAAACCGAGAAAAATCTGGTTTAGATTTAGAGCGAAGTTTTAGCTTCCCTTGTTCAATGGCGCGAGATTCAAGTTTGCGTGCCATCGTAAAGGCTTCTTCAAAGGTGTGAAAAGTCTGGATCCTTAAAGTGGAAGAAATGTGATTAGCACAAGATCGAGTAAACAACTCGATTTGTTGGGATTGAGGAAGAGAGAAAGACAATTGGTTGATTATCCCTCTCCAACGAGCGACAAAGTCTGCAATAGACTCATCATCGAATTGACGAATGTTATAAAGATCTGTAATCGAGATCTTATGCGCGATATTTATTGAAAAGTTTTCAACAAACATCTGGGCCAATTGAGAGAAAGAAAACAAGGAATGTTGAGGAATGTTATTGTACCAGTCTAAAGCAGGACCTGCTAGCGACATAGGAAAAGTACGGAGCATAAGCTCCTGATCCTGGACTATGAGGTAGCAAGCATGTTTGAATGCTCGCAAATGTTGTTGAGGGTCCTCTCGACTATGAAATTTTGAAAATTTAGGAAGTTCCCATTGGGGAGGATAAGGCTTAAAAGCCACTGAGGGATGAATGGGTTCATTACACACTTCTTCAAAGGAGTATGAAGGACGAGCCCCTTTTGTGGAGGCTTCCAAGTCTGTGATTTTCTTGAAAAGAATTTGAACCACGTCAGATTGAGGAGGAGGCACACTGGCATGTCCTACATAAGAAGCAAATGGTGGATGTTGTTGAGGTGTCAACGGGGGATTCATCTGTTGATTGATAGGATGATAAGAGGAGTAACCAGGGGTTCTGGGTGACACCTGGTGGGGTATTTGCTGTGAAGGAGCTTGTGTATAGGCAGGCTGTGGGATAATAAGTGGTTGAGAAAATGAAGGTTGGATGACGGATGGAGCCTGTGATTGGTGGACTCCTATGCTTGTTGACTGAATCGGGATAGATTGAGGACCATGAGTACCGATTTGATTGGACACATTGGGGAACAAGACCTGAAAGAGGCTTTCTACTGCCGGATTAGGCATTAAGGGTGCCGATGCTAGAGGATGGGCGAAGGTCACTGTTGCTGGAACATTGGAAGAAAGACCCACTGGAGGACGAGAAGCAGGAACCAACTGACTATTCGGAGGGGGTTGGCTCATAAGGGGGTACTGACCTTGGGACACGATGGAGGGCATAGATGAATTAACAGCAATATGCGGGTGCGCAGACGCACTCATTATAGCCAGGGCAGAGGACCTCTCAGAAGTAGGTTGTGGAATATTCGAGGTAGCTGCGGTGTTAGGAATAGGTAAGACTATTTGAGAACTAGTCGATATGGTCGGTGGAAGAGAAAAAGGAGGCACAGGGGCCCCGCCCTTCTCCGTGACTCGAGGCGAGAGAGATGATGCAAATTGTTCTACAAAGGCCTGGGATGGTTCACGAGAATAATCGTACACTTGCTGGATTGGTGGTCCTTGATCAGATATTTGAATAGACTTGTGTACTAGGTAGTCCATGAGGGCTACCGGATTGCGATCGAGGAACGCCTGAAATTCAGGATCCCCGCGAGGAACATACTCTGAGTCAGAAGTAGATGATATTTCTGAAGGACTAGGGGAAGCTGGACGTGATGGGGTTGCTTTGGCTTGATAGAAAGGATTATATGACCAGGATGGGGAACCAACTAACAGCGGTCCCGAGGAAGATTTGGGGGGTGCCGAAACATCCACACTAGTGGTAATCTCGGAAGAAGAAGGGGCCAGTTGAGCCATTCTTCTAGATTGTAACCGAGTGATGACCGTCATAAACACGCAAAAAAGAAGATTGACCTAACTAATGCACAGACAATTCAAGCAGCGCAGGTGATTATCTCCTTTAAGTTTTGATGCTTTTAAGAAAGAAAATATTAGGGAAGGCTTTTTAGAACAGGAACTACTCAGATAGCCAAACTAAGGATGGTTTGGGGAATGTTTGGTGAGGAGTCCCGAAGGCACTTCAGTAAAAGACCGGTACGTGGCTTGATATAGGGGCCTACCCCCGCACTTCACACACCGCTGCGATAAGGGAGTCGGGTGCTTTGCCAATATATACCAGAACTTCCGTGAATTTATAGCGCGGCCCGAGTACCGCGTAGGCTCTTCCTCTTGGATGTCACTTCCAAGTAGGCGAGGCCAGGGAAGGAATTTTTGTTTAAATGCTTTATACCTAGTGATTTTGGCTTTGTGTGCAAGGGTGAAAAATAAAAATCAAATAGTGTCACTACCGATTTTGATCAATTTTCCAGCCTAATTAAAACTAGATGAGAAACATGCAGCAGCAATGACAAAGAAAAGGTTCTTTTTAAGCACTTAAAAACGAAGTGTTTGATTTCGATGAAGACAAGTCAAACAGATTCTTTCCCAAATGCGATTAAATTCTTTTTAAGCACCAAAAATTGAAATGTTCGAATGTGATAGACAACAAACAAAGAATTTTTTTTTTTTATTTTTTAGTTCCTAAAAAGGAGAAAACACCGTAAAAGAGAAATACCTGTAGATTTAGCTCTCCAAGGTGTGTGGACTTCAAAAAGCACGTTGTTGAGCTCTTCCCCTCGAACAATCCCACGAACAAGCAAAGTGCTCCGCAAGAAGAGGTTAAGCAAACACCAAACAAAACCCAGAAAGATATATCCGGATAATGGTGAAACGGAAATTTCTATTTCAAGGAAGTAGGAAAATTTCAAGGAAATAAAAATTTCACAAAAAGAGCAAGATTAAAGCGATGAAAGGAAATGCTCAAGCAGAACTGATAGAAATCAGTGAAGAAAAAGAACAAAGCTCAAAACTAGAAAAGAAATGAACTTGCCAATAAGGGACTTTGGTTAGGTCCCACCGGGCGTGCCAGAATGTAGATCAAGAATTTCGCGCTTGTTACCTGTCCAAGTTAATGCACCAAACTAAACACAAAAACCCTGAAAAACTCCAATGAAATTGATACCTGATGGATAAGATCCGAAGATGTAGACGGATGAGGAAGCCGATGTAGATAAGACGGGCGCACACGAACAATTCGCACAATAGATCCGAGTAACCTGCAAGACACCGATGCTTGACAGAAAAAGACCACGTTAAAAGGTATTTAGGTGGACTGCCCGAGAAGCGGGTCCGGGAAGCGATAAGCTTCCTCGGCGGATGTCAGTCCACGTTTTCAATTAAGTAGAGAAGCATACATGATAAAAGATGTACGTAAAGACTAGATTTTCTGATTACAGTAATGAAACAGAATCTAAACAGCAGACAGAAAGCAATAGAAAACAGGAAACTATGAAATAAAGCTGGATTTGTGTTACCTGTGTCCTTTTACCTATCTGCAGGATGATCGGCGTCGATTATGTATAATCGGCGTCGACTGATGTGATCGGCGTCGGTTATGAAGAATCGGCGTCGACTGAATAAGATCGGCGTCGACCAGGGACACAGTGCGAAAAGATTTGGAAATCAGAAAGTGAAGGCCAGATCGTCAACGTCTGCTGGATGTGCCGAAGTTGGTGAGATACTGGAACAGAGTCACCAGAAGATCGATGGATACGTGCGATGTTGATGTGATAGGAGCAGAGTAACGGTGCTCCTCTCAGGGATTGATTCAGACAGGATCCGCTCTCTTTTGATACACTTGATGCTAAAAGATCTCTCTTTCTTACAACCTGTGTCTCTGTGTCGCGATCTGTCTCTTTCTCTCTCTCTCCGTTCGTGCGTGTGTTCTTCCTCCTCTTTTTCGTCCCTAGAACTGAGTTCTGGGCTTCTATTTATAATCGGCGCCGCTCCTAAAAAATCGGCGCCGACCGTACCAGGTCGGCGCCGATCGCGGAACAGACTCCCGAGATGGCCAAAATGAACGATTTCTAGAAAGATAAGAGTTACCCCAAATACGGGAAATATCCCGCTTGGGGAAGAGGAAAAATAGGGGTGATACATAGATAGAATAAATTTGGGGTAGATAAGTGGTTAAGATACATGGGAAGAGGTGTAATTAAATAGTTAATATTTAATTACTCACGGGTAAGATATAATGGGGTGAATTAAACTTAGAATAGGTGTTTAAATCACAAATCGGATAATATCCCAAGGGGATAGTGGTGACATAAACGTGCCCCAGGTTATCTGAGCAGGTAAACGAATGTGAGGGACACTAAATTGAGTAACCAATTTTAAGTGTCTACACCACATCATCTTCAGTAACAAGATGAACTCAACAAACATTAACAATACATGAGATGTGCTCAATAGGGGTAGTTGAATTTTCACCAGTAAAGAATGGAATTCTCTTTACGGAAGATACATGTATGTCATGTTGGGCATTCAAAGCCAAGGGAATCCCACCATTAAAGGTCACAAAAGGTTGATTTATTTGATGGACCATGAATGTGATGGGTCTTAAAACCCTAGAAGATAACAATAAATTCCTATTACGAGGAGTAGAGAGAAATATATTTGGAGGTGACAATGACCTTTGAACTGATCTGCCTCTTCTTCTTCTCCTTGGTGACAGTTTCAAGTATTCAAAAGGATCTCCACTTGCCATCCTTTGTATTTTTTGATCTCCTCTTATGAAACTGAAATAATTGACAACTGAAACCAGTATATTTGAAGTTAGGAGTTTCCAGATGTGTTGGTTGTTTCCTCCAAAGGAAAAATACCATTGAAACACACACCAATTCAATGAAGTAGATCAAAATAGACATATAGATTTGTCAAATGTCTTCCACCGGGCATGCCACAAATTGTTGCCACTTGTAGTTGCACCAATTGTTAAACTAGGCTCAAAACTTCAGTTAAACATGGAAAGACCTTTAAATTGTGGGACAATGGATCCTTTAAGGTTAATCTCCAGGTGAAAATGGTGTCTACTTTCACTCCATTTCACTACAACTAATATAACCAACTCTACACTCTATTACTAACTAGTTCTAATCTAAGATTTCCAAGGAACAAGGTGTCAGAAAGATGAAATACTAAAATAAATAAGATGATGCACTAAAATGGAAGTGGATCCTCTCCCTGAGGTGGAGAATGTAGAGATAAGAGGTCAGGGAGAAGACACATTGTACCTAGACATTTTACCAAAATCATATTCTTTGCATAAATGACACAAAGGATGGAAATAATGCCCATATAACTCACACACAACATGTCATAAGATAAGAAGCAAGAACAAAATAATATAGATTAAAGGGTAGAAAGAGATCCAAAATAACAAAATATTATTGATTATAATGTGCACAGTCTATTACAATAATGGAGGAGGCACTAAGTGTTGACCTTAGGCCTCAACAACAGTGTGAGGGTTAAGAATTTCATCCTTCTGTTAAGGATGTGCAAGGTAAAAGTAAACTAATGTAATTGGTGAACAAAAATAATGTAAAATCAAATAACAAAATTTTATCCAAACATTAGCCTTTATTCATATCTCAAAGATATTACATTAGTCTCGTACACACACATATAGTTTCTCTCTACCCTCTATCTTTTATCTATTTCCCAATTATGGCACGCATCTCTCTCTCTCTCTCTCTCTCTCTCTCTCTTATGTGGCACACCCTATACATTTGGTTAAGTACAATAAATATATTTCTTACAAAAAATTCTAAAAGACGCTTCTTTTGGTAATGCCTCTAGTTGCTTCCACCTTTCTCTATTTCTATTTGTCTTTGATATGTGGCTTTGTGTCGGTTTCCGGAGGTTTCTCCCATGTACCACAAATTCTTCTGTCTATCATGACTTTCTATATATTCAAAGACTTTATTACTTTATCCACAAATTTGTTCCAAAACTTGGTTAATAACCCTATCAACATCATCCCTTGAATTCAAACATTGTCTCGTCCTTGAGAAAGCCAATTGATTAAGAACCTTGTCTTCATGTAGTCACAAAATCATGCATTTTAGACATTATTTAGTCCCGGTTTCATACTACTAATCATATGGTTTTTGAGTGAAGAAATTACTAATTGACCCCCATCTTTTGACCATTTTACTTTTCTTTCTTTCATTACTTCTGACCTCTTGCACACGCATGCCCAATCTGTTTTTGTCATTTTGCATTATTTTATTCTTGACTGGGGTGCCTGGGCGAGTAATGAGGCACCGACAGGTGCCTTGGTCCCATTCATGGTGCTCTTATCCTTTTCCCACTTTCCCACCACTTTCTAGCCATTTGAACATTTCATATTTCTTGTGGTCGACCTTTTCAGGGTTAATTAGGAAATTAGAACAAAAGAATCATATAAATATAAAGTTATGAGACCATAATGAGGGACCAAGAACTAAACACTACTATCATCACCTAAGGTTGCATCCATTAAAATCTCCATTTGTATCCATATAGCTCCTTCAAAAGGCACAAGGTTGGTTCATCTACATCACACTACATAGGAGGGAAGTTTATTCTATTCCATCTACCACTCTATTACATTTCTACACATAGTTATTGCTCACTACTTTCACAAACTATGACTGACATAAGAGCACCTAGGGCATGGTTGCACAAAAAATCACATAGAACTATGACATGTCTGAGATGTAGTTCAGTTCTCAGTTAGTAATTCCACCATTGTGGCAGTTGAGGACAGTTTAACCCCTTCATACGCATCTTTATTTTTTAGGGGTTTGATGTTTATCTTGGGGTTTTGCAGGTCTCTTATTGATTACCAACAACATCTAGCACAGTCCAATGAATTTAGTGCAGAAGGAAGTGAAAAAAGATGATAACTTAATGACACCACAAAGGAGATTTATAGAGATTTTTCACAGACTAGGGTGCCCATATCTCAGAATAAGGCACCCACAGGTGCCCCTGTACCTATCCAAGCATCCCAGTCGACTCAGATTACCAAGATCTGCACTTTTTTGGACTTCGACATAGTCATTTCTTCTTCTTATTTCTCCAGCCATCTCCGCGACACAGTCTAGCAAGCACGTTGAATCCATTGAGTTATTTCTTAATCTCTTTGTACTTTAGGGTTTTACATATGTACTTTCTTAGTTGCTTGAATCACTTCCTATATTTATTTACTACTTTCATTTACTGTTATTCCTATTTATATTAACTACCATTTGACCACATTTTAGTTAATCATTTTGGTGAACCTGATGTATCCAAACCTTTCTTCCAATCATCTCTTCACCTTATCAAGCCATGACTCAATCATCTTATCCTAATTTTGTGCCTACTAAGGTTTCTAGTATAGTAACTATTGTGGCTGATTTTATGCGTGTGCGTACTTAACATCCTCCCCATTTTGTTACAAACTAGGGTTGATCCATCTATCAATGTCATTAATAATTTTCGTACTCTTCTTAATCCACCTATGGTTCCACCTACTTATATCCATCCACCCATTACTTCAGTACCTCCCCCTGCTACTTATAAGGGCTATGACATTACTGAGCAACTTAAAAATACAACCGCCAAAATTTCTCTTTATGAATTATTACGTAATGCACCAGATTGTCGTAACACACTAGAAGCTTCCCTTCTCTATTCATATTGAAAGTGATAATTTTGCATTGGCCTTTACACATCTCATACAATATTTTCACAAATTTCCACATGCCATATCTTTCACTGACAAGGATCTATTACCTTTTGCTAAAAGTAATCCATGTGCGTCTTTTCTCATTATTACCGTTGTTAGCACCACTTGTATTAAATGAGTACTTATTGATAATGGTTCAACCATAAACTTATGTGCTTATTCTCTTCTAAAGAAACTAGGTATTAGTGATAGTCTCATTACTAAGAATTCTACTATCATCCATAGTTATGCCTCTATAACTTGTACATGTTTAGGGACCATTTCATTACACATTTACGTTGGGCCTAAAACCATCCTCACTAATTTTTATGTTATTGATTCCTAATTTCAATACAATCTCTTGTTAAGGCATCCTTAGATTCATGCAATGCAATCTGTCCCATCTACTATCCACCAATGCATCAAATTTTTCCATGATGGCTATGAACATACTATAACTACCGATCCAGAGCCATTCAAATATTGTCGCATAGACCTTATTACTTCTATTCCCATCCCACCTTTGCAACATATTCCATATATTAACCTTGAAACTTATGATATTGGTCATTCTAGCACACCACATTCTTCTTCTACCACTACAAATACTCCAGTCATATCTACTCATACTACTACCATCATTTCACCTATAACACCTACCTTCGTCCCCGTCACTACTCAACATGTTAAGGTGTAATCTTCCCTTTCCTTGCTTAGTGTAACTTATAACAATATACTCGACAAAGTAATACAACACAATAATACACACATAGATGATTATGAGGACTCTGATGATGAATTTGATGCTATTAAACTCACTGATGGAGCATTAGGAAAACTTAACTTTACTCCTATAGATGTAGACAAATATGATTTTGAAGAAAATTTTGTGGCCGATGGCCTAGGTGAATATAAATTCAAGACCCCTCCCTCTACTAATGCTATCGTACAAAACTAGGGATCTGTAAACAATGTAGATACTATTCCATCTTCTCCTCTGATGGTTGTAGTTCCCCTGTCTCTATTCATATGCAATATATTTATCAACAGGTCCTTTTGGCATCACATCCCAATTGACTCTACTTTCCTACATACTATTTGTACATGTGATGGTTTGGTTAGGTTTGGCATGAAACTTAATGACATCTTACCACCCCTTCATTCACCACATCTTTATCATGGCTATTTTCACATTACAGCCGCTTATGGCCTACGTGTATTTCATTTGATTGTATTTGTTACATGTAACCCTCATACCTCTCCACTCACACTTAGACAGTTCTAGATTGACTATATTGGCGGTATGATAGACCCTAACCATTCTTTGCTTACATTTCCTATGCCTTTTTACAATAGCTCTATTCCTACTTACTCTTCTCCCACTTATGCTTCGAATATATCTCGTTGGCATGCTCACATTTGTCCATCGATAGCATTTACTGAAGAGAAATATGCAATGAATATGTACACACTACACCATAATGGGTCCTTATATGAACCTCCTTACTCTATAGCTCATTCATATTTTCAATGCTGTCTCCAGTAGGTTTTGACCACGATAACGATGATCTCCTTGATAGTGACACATAGTCACCTTCTCTACCATACACTTGGTGGGTCATAACATGTAACACATCCCCCCTCCTCATATTACCACAGATTTATCTCTCATCTATGAATTATCATACACCAATATTCTCGCATAGGAATACACATCACACATTTTAGCGTCGACTATTACCTGATGATGCACTCTTTTGCTTCGGTTCACACTTGAGTGTTGGTGGCTTAATACACATGAACCCCACACATTTCACAATAGTTACTACATACTATGTTTATTCACACATCTTACATCTTGCATCTTGCATTTTGCATTTTGCATTTTGCATCTTGCATCTTGCATCTTAATCTTACATCTTAAAATCTACAATCTACATTTAGTCTACATCATTACACATCATACATCATACTAGTCGGAATTATACATACATCACACTTTTAGGGTCTACATTATATACTTGCATTGAAAATTTATACACCACACATTGTTTATACACTATACTAGTATTCATCATACATATGTCACACTTTTATTGTCCACGAATCTAGCACCACATAATGTTCTTCTTACACACTACATTGTGCACATCTCACATCACTCCTCTATCTTACATTACACACTATACATTGCATTTTTACACATCTTACACTCATATGGTCATCTATTATCATCACATATACTATATAATCTTCTACATGTTGCACTCATTACCCAATGATCCACTCTAGTCCCACACTCCATACTGGATTGTTGAGTGTTTACAAATCAAATGGACCTTGTCATACTTACACATTTATCACTTGAAATTATATCATGTGAAATTACTATGTTAGTGACATTTGTTATAGGCTAAATGGTCACCTATTCCCTTCATCTTATAGTGGTATACACTTTAGGCTACATCACCACTCACTCTATTCATCTAGTAGTGATATATGCTTTACACTACATCATCGCTCTTTTGATCATCTTGTCATCATATACACTTCGGCTAGATAGGGTTGACAACACATAATTTCTAGGTCACATCTTATCAACATACATACATATTCACCACAATATGTTAGACACAACCAACACTTTGACCATTTCTTGATGATGCACTCTCATTTACAGTTCAATCTTTACTACTTAGGGGGAAAACCAAATGAACCTCATTGCATACATTTCCATTCACTCAGGGGACAAACATTTCCTATCAATCCATATTGCATTTCATTCCGTCCCATCCACAACATATTGCATATCTTGGTTTATTTTACTATTGCTTACATTTTCTTGTATATGGTCGATTTTTTACACATGCTAGTTAGATCTCTTGTATGTCATTTATCTATACCATACACACATGCACATTCACACCTTTTCTTAGTGGTGATCACAAATAAATTTATTTTACACGCATCACATATGCTTTCCTTCTACCCATCCTACATTGGTCACTGAGGGCATCCACAATCATCTTTCACAAGTGTTATTGTTTCATTTTGTACTCGAAACTCTATATTACATGGTTATACATGATTTTGACATACTGGCTATCTTTCTACCATGCTAACAAGTGCTTCATGTGATAAATTTGTTTGCAGGATTACTTTCTTCCATGGTTATCTGTTGTTTGCACTTGTCTATCTACTATTTCCTATTATATGCGGGCCTCTCCCTTTTTCTGGTGTGCTCACTTATTTCTTGTACATGACCATGATGGCCTTACATGTCGTACAACATCATGAGTCATGTTCCATGTTTGTAGCCTTCTTTGTGGGCTTTATCTTCTTGCATGTTTACATTACTACATTTCTTGGTAGCTTATACACTGTTTGCATAGTTTATAATGCATGTTTTTTTGTACTAACACTTTTCTTGGGCTAGCCTCTTGTTTGTGTTTACCTTGGTTTCTACCAATTGCATTCCTTTCCCAATGCAAGGAAGGGTTACAAAGTTCATGTGGTTGGTCCTTCTTTAGGGCTGCATTCTCCTATCAGCAACATCGCATGCACTCCCAAGGAGGGGGGCATCATTTGGGGTTTACATACTATACAACACTTCTACACCAGTTTCATTTAGTTCAGTTTCCACCCTTGGCATTGTGGGTTATACAACGAGTGGGTTCAAACCAGTCTATGAACCTCATACACAGTGGCTTTTACAAGACATGGTTTCCCTTATCATTCTGGGGAGTAGTTATAGGTTAGAGGATACAATAGAATTCCTCTCTACACTACTTCAGCCAGTGGTGTTTGATTTCCCAAAAACCCAGGAAGTAAAGAGATCATAACTTTAGGGAAATAGTTACAGGTTGGAGAATAATGCAGATTTTTCCCTACACTTCTTCGGCCTATGGCGTGAGATCACCTAAAAACTCCAGGACAAGATATCTTCTTTCTACATTTTTTCTCTCGACATGGATTAAGTGCACATGTTCCAATTTTCATTTATGTAATTTTACATTTACATTCTTTCACATATATATACATGCATATTTTACAGGTTTTTTTACATATACATATGTATTTGACTACTTAATCATTTTCTCTTTACAGGCCTGTCCGTATGAGACACAAGAACTCAACAACGAAAATAACAACAATGGGGTCAACAATAACAACATTTTGTGGTAACACACACCATACTATCCATGCAGGTACATCACACACATCAGCAACTACACACACGTTTCCACCTTATGTTCACTCTCATCACCTTTTTAGGCTTTTGCATCTTTAGTTTCCATGCTCCATCATATTTTTGTCACTCCACGCTTTGTCTACTCCTTCAACGCATTTCTACAACACTCTACATGGATGATTAGGTACGCATCTCTATCTACTTTATGTTACTGAGCTTTCCACTCACTAACATAAAGTGGGGGTAAATGTAGTGAAAAAATCACACACTTTAGACATTATTTAGTCCCAGTTTCATACTACTATTCATATGGTTTTTGAGTGAAAAAAGTACTAATTAACCCCCGTCTTTTGGCCATTTCACTTTGTATTCTATCATTACTGCTGACCTCTCGCACATACTTGTCCAATATTTTTTTGTTGTTTTACTTCATTTTAGCCTTGACTGGGGTGCCCAACCTAGCAATTTAGCACCGACATGTGCCCTGGTCCCAGTCGAGGTGGTCTGATCCTTTTCCCACTTTCCCTGCCACTTTTTGGGCACTTTCTAGTTTGAGCATTTCATATTTCTTTTGGTCAGCCTTTTGAGGGTTAATTGCGAAATTAGAACAAGAGAACCATATAAATATAAAGTTATGAGACCATAATGAGGGACCAAGCACTAAGCACTACTATCATCACCTAAGGTTGCATCCATCAAAGGATACTATTTGTCATCCATCTAGCTCCATCATAAAACATAAGCCTAGTTCGTCTGCATCACTCTACATAGGAGGGAAGTTTATTATATTCCATCCACCATTATATTACATTTATATACATAGTTATTTCTCGCTACTTTCACAAAGTGTGACTACCAAAAGAGCACCTAGGGCATGATTGCACACACAAGCACATAGAACTACATCAGGTATGAGATGTAGTGCAATTCTCTTTTAGTAAGTCTACCATTGTCACAGTTAAGGACATTCTGACCCCTTCATATGCATATTTATTTTTAGGGGTTTAATGCTTTTTTGGGGTTTTTTAGGTCTCTTCTTCATCATTGATTACCAACAACATCTAGCACGAAGTTCTAGTGAAGTTAGTGCGACAGGAAGCAAACACATGAGATCACTTAATGATACCTCAAAGGATATTTATATAGATTTTTCACAGACTAGGGAACCCATGTCTCATACTAGGGCACCCACATGCACCCCTATACCTATCCAGGTGTCTCAGTCCACTCAGATTGGTAATATCTGCACTTTTCTGGACTTTGGCACAATTGTTTCTTCTTCCTATTTCTATATCCATCTTTACGATATAGTCCAACAAGCTCATCGAATTAGGTGAGTTCTTTCAAATTCTCTTTGCACTTTAAGGTTTTACATTTCTACATTAGCTTAGTTTCTTGGGTCATTTCCTATATTTATTTACCACTTTCATTTATTGTGATTTATTACTATTCCTAGTTAGATTAACTACCACTTTACCACATTTTAGTTAATCACTTCCAAAATTTCAAAAAATATTATGTACTGGACGTTGGGAAAATATATGCATCACCTTCCAGAAACTTAGACCTTTGGCATAAGGAAGGTTTCCCTCACTCGACTTGCCCCACTAGACTTATGGGACACCACCTTGAGGAAACATAGGCATCAAACCCTAGAAACTTAGACTTTTGGTTTAAGTAAAAGTTCCCTCACTCGACTCGCTTGACTGGACTTATGGGATGCCATGTTTTCCATTGTAAAATTTTTGTTTCTCCAAGTATTATTCATGGTGTATTTTGGAGAATGTATTTTCTAATGTGAGAAGTTATGTTATTCTTGAACTTGTACCAAAAGTCTAGATGGATGTTAATCTATTGTGTCCATTCCTAAAACTATGAATTTTCTTGAGTCAAGGGACTGTTATCTAATGGGGGTGGATTTGATTGTATCTGACCAAACCTTTGTTGTGTGTGTGTGAACTCTTGTTTCATTATTATTAGTGCCCTATCCATGGTGGTGCTAAATTCTTGCATGTATGTGATATTTTTTGTCTACTCTGTTGCTTAGTTCTATATTTTTTTGTAAGGTCCGTAAGTTTCCTCTGTTGAGTTCCATCCTTATCTTTGTTGATACCATATTCTGTAGATTTTAGATGCAATTATTGTTCTCATTTGTCTAGTTCTTCTTTCTTTTGTTGAGTCACACTTGGCCACCCTATTGCATATGCATAGTATTCTGCGACATTGTTGAGTTATGTCTCCAATTTATTGAAAATGGATTGCATCTCCTTCCTTTGTTTTTGATTTTTGAAGACGTGTGGTTATAGAATCTACTCTTTTATATTTGTTTATGGCTTCCTCATTGGCCTTCTTCTTCTCCTATTCATGGCTTGTAGTTTTGTACCTTATCATTTCCTTTACATCTTGTTCTGTTGCCACTTCTATTTGTAGTCTGGAATTAGTTTTAATGTGTGGTTTTGCTGTCTAGATGGATGAGAGTATTCGATGTATTGATTCTTCCTTGTCTACATATCTTTACATCCAGTCTTGTTTTGCATTTTGATCTAACACTTGACTGTAGGTGGTCTTCTGAAGAGGTGAGCGTTTCTTTAAGTGTACCATAAACCCATATGATGTTTGTTCCACCACCCCTTGTTGTAACTGGATGGATTGATATTTCTTCCGCTATTGGTGGGCATGTTTGATTTTTGTCAATGGGTCCTGAGCGACGTATATATTTACTATGCCACTAGAATTTTTAGTTGGTTTGGATAGTGCTGATGGTGATGCATGTATTTGATTTTTCTCATTTTTCTCATCTTTTTTTCCCCTCTTTTCTACATATTTTATATCTTCTTCATACTTTATCTTTCTACTCTCTTCCTCCTCTTTCTTTGTTTCATCTTTGTCTTCTTGGGCTTTCTTTTTTTCTTATTTTTACTTTTTGTTTTTCCTTCTTTTCCTCCTCTTTTTTTATTTTCTCTTTCTCTCTGCTTCTTTTATCTTCCTTTCTCTCTCCTCTTCTTATTTCTTTTCCCTTTGTTTCTCTTATTGTTCTTTCTTCTTCTTGCTCTCCCATTCTTCTTCTTCCTTCTTCTACCTTTCTTTTTATTCTTATTCATGTTTAGTGTTTCTTTCTTCTTCTTTTTACCTTCTCTCTTTGTCCTTATTTTTATTCTCCTTTTCTTTCATTTTTTATTCTTCCATCTCCTTCTTTTCCTTTTCCTTGCGCTTAGTTTATTCTACTACGTTCTTCTATTCTTCATCTTATCTTATTTTTCTTTTCTTTTCTTCTTCTTACTATTTTTTCTTCTTAACTTCATCTAACTTTATCTTCTTTTCTTCTATTTCCTTTTTCCTTATTTCCTCCTCCTGTATTATCTTCTTCAGTCTACCCTATTTTGCTTTCCATCTTTATCCTCTTGTTGCTTCCTTGCTGCTTCCTCCTCTTTTTTTTTGTATATTATGTTGTTATTTTATTTGTTCCTCATTTACTTCCCTTGAATTTGTCTTGATTTGGTATTCTTCTATGAGTTTCTTTGCCTCCTTTTCTTTTTTTTTTCTTGTTTTTTTTAATAATCTTGATTAATTCATCTACCTCCTCTATGCAGTTTTGATCCTTGATGGTCTTCTTATTCTTTTGTTTTAGTGCTATTCTTTATTATTCAAGAGATAGTAGTTTGTTTGCCTCTTCTATATCTAATTGTGCTTTGATGTATATTAATAATTTATGGGACAGGAGATGAATTATATCCCCTACAATCAAGGCAAAAATTTCCATGTAATTTATGATTGCTTCTACTATAACTACTTATTGTGTTCCTATGCTTACTTTATATTTTTGTGCCACCTGGGAAACACCACCTCACTTTAAACATATCTTATAGTACTCATAAGAAAGTTTAGATAATGTTAACTCTTCCCACGGTTAAAATTCTCCTGATAATTGTGGTGCTGATTGATCTTGTGGTACTGTTGGAAGTGAAAGTGGGGGAGAGAGAGTTTCCTCTTCTTCTGATCAAGAAAAAATTTCTGCTTCTTGTGAGTTTTCTTCTTCTTCTTCTTCACTAACATTTTTTTCTTTCAATATTATTTTTGATGTCATTTCCTTTTGGCATTTTTTTAGTGGGACCTGAAGAAATTGTGCCTTTTTTTGTCCTTATTTTGTATTCTTTGGCTCTTGCTTTACTTTTTTCTTCTTTTCCGTATTGTACTAGATACCTTTTCTTGTATTTTTCCCAGGTTTCTCAATTATTTCATTAATATTTGGCAGCATTGATTTTATAGGGTCCACAGGGAGATTTCGTATTGCTTCTATAGATGTAGCCACTAATTCATCTGAGGCTTCGTAGGGTAGTGGAGATATATGCGATGTATGTGGAATAAAGGGTCTGAGAAAGGTATAATCTATGTCGGCAATGAAGATTACTTCATTTTTGTATCTTTCCACACTTTCTTAAGATACCCTATCTTTGTTTGCTACTAGGTGTCTGATTTTGTTTTTCCAACCTATCAAGAATGTAATTTGGACAACCCCATTTTATTAATATGTTCCCAAATTTGTTTGGAAATAGGTGTATCTATCCATCATTCAATAGATTCTTTTTTGGGCTAGGAGGTTTTTAGTGAAATACATAGCCAAACATAATCAAAGAGACCCATAACAGAAAATATGTTTTCTCTCTTTTTTTTCCTAGTGTTCTCATGAAATTAAAAGGCCAATAGTTCACAAAGATTGTATTCTGAGTGTGAATTCATCATATCTAGGGTAATCTAGGCACTAAGGCTATGAGATCCATCTTCATGATTCGTATGATAAATTTTAAGACAAATGGTCTTGACAGCGTACCTAAGGGTATGAATTTTAATATCTTCAATTTTTACTCCTCTTTTGGTATTGGTTAATCTCATTGCCCACATTGTTTCTTTCATGTGGTTTTTCTTCTTTTTTATTGTTGAACGCCTTGTCGCTAATAATTTTGTAACCCTAGCAATGACTTCTGTATTAATTTGATATGACTGGTCCAAATGCAAAATTTGGTTATGTAGCTGGCTAAATTTAACCCTAATTATGTTTTCAAAATTAACTAAATAAGGGATACGACTCTATGCATCTATCTTCAACTCGCCTATGGATTTTGTAGTCTTTTTATACTCTAGTTCATTGGTAGTAGGGTTCTTTGGAGAAGCAACTATCTATCCACTTCTAACCATGTGTGATCATATTTTGCAATATGGGAATGGATGTAATTTTCAAGGTCATGTGTATGTGCAAATTTAAATGGAATGTGTGAAAATTCCCCCATTGGATCATGCTTCATGGATTTGATAGAGTGTTTTTGGAATTTAGGCTGTGGGAGGTCTTCTTGTGCAAGAACAATTGGGGTATCTATATTTTGTGATTCTCATTGGCATGCCCTAGTTTGCTTCTTCTTTGCGATTTCGTTGGTTAGTTTTTTTCTTTTACTACTTTCCTCTTGATGCATTAAGTTGTTATGGATTGATGCTTTTATGACTTTAAAATTCCTACCTACCACATTTACTATTATTTTGGTGGGAAGTTATGTTGGTGTTGTCTTCCTGTTTCGCTAGTCCACTGATTTATTTGTTACGTTACACAACTCCCTCTCATTTTCATTGGTGTCTACTCAATTATGAGGTTATAATATTTTATTTTTTGGTTTAATCATGGTTTTTCTGATGTTCCATGGTTTTCCACTTTATTACGTGTGTTTCTTTGTCTTTGTGGATTTTCTTTGTTACGAGGGTAGTCTTCCTCCGTGGATTTTTCCTTTATTATGCGGGTAGACTTCCTCCATGGATTTTTCTTGTACATGGGTATTCTTCCTTCGTAGTTTTTCCTTTGTTATGCAAGTATTATTCCTCCCTGAATTTTCCCTTTTGTTACACGGGTATTCTTCCTCTACATCTTTTTACTTTATTACGTAGGTATTATTCCCTCCACGAATTTCTATTTATTGTGGCATTTTTTTATCAACTCCTTATTTTTGTTAGAGTAAGGATGCCCTTACAGGTTTTCATCCTACTCCTCATCCTATTTGTCAAATTTCCAGTTTTCAGATAGGCCAGATATTTTTTTTGTAATGTGACTTTTATTCTTCTGAATTTAACTTGTCGTTACAATCGAGGAACCATTCTAAAGCTAGAATAACATTATATGTGGGTTTTAAAGAAACATTATCTACAACTTCAAAATTGACCATATTTTTTATTCCCATGAAATAGACTTCTATGTTCTTCAGTGTGCCCACATGTTGTTTGGAAAAACCATCTGCTAATCCAATTTAATATCTGGTGGGTTTTAAGGGAGGTCTCCCTAACTTCTCCCAGGTAGTATTGGACATAAGTTTTACATTCGTACCGAGATCTAAAATCACTTTGGTAATAGTGGCATCAAATATGTCAACATCTAAGTATATGGAAAACTTGTACCATGTTCATGTGTTCTGAAGACATTTCTCTTTTTCTTGTTGTATCACACTTCAATCCTATAGACATGAAAGTTATTATCTTCTTTATTCCAATATTTACTAAATTGTTTCAACTTGTCTACAAGGCCACATTTAATGGTTGATATTACTATCTCTTTAAGGGCGATAATTTCATCTTCTATCAAACAATTATTCTCTGTGTCTTCCTAGGATTGTGCCTTCTTACCAACTTCCTTTTTCTTCTCCACTTAATTTTCATGAAGGTCCGATCTGATTTCCATGAAGTCCCATTCTTCACCACTGGAGGAATCTTCCTCAGTGGGTATCCTAATAATATTATTTTTTCCAGAGGTAGGCTCATTTATGGTGGCACTTCTAGTTGTTACTGCAACTCTATGTTTCGGTTCTTCCTGGTTCTTACTTGGTTTAGAAGATTTCTTCTTGAAATATTTTTCTTTAGCCTCTTCCTTTTTCTTTTCTTTTTCTGGTTTTATTCTTCAACTAGATGCTTTCTCCTTCTCTTCTCCTGTCTCTTCATCATCCCATGGTATCTTGGTAATGTGTTAGACATTTTTATGAGCATCTCTTCCTAAAGCTTTTGTCTTTTTACCTCCATTTCGATAAAACTGGGTGGCTTTTATACAAATAAATGAGTCATGTCATCGTTCATGGAAGAACCTGCATGGGTCAGGATCTGTACAATTTCTGGCTTCATCATTCATGGAAGAACCCACATGGGTCAGGGTTTTGTACAATTTTTGGGCTAAATGTCCATCTTGTCCACATTTGTAATAATGCATGGGTCTTTTTATCTTGGTAGCCAGACCCCTAAAGTGTTTTGGTTATCTCTTCCTTGGTATCCATGATACCCTTGATATCATCTTCCTCCATGATAATTATTATATCCCACCACTAAATCCTCCTCTAAAACCTCCCATATATCCTCCCACGGTATCGAACACCATTTTATCCTTGATAGTTGGGGTTGTAGTTATTTACCTTTGGTAACCCACCTCCAAAGTGAGGTTGTCCTCCTTGCTAGTTTTGATATATTTTGGGAGTAAGTAATTACTGGATGTGAAGGTGGTGGGGTTAATTATTGGTGTTGGTTATTGCTATGAAGGTGAGGGGTAGGCCCTATGTTTCTACCTAGTTTATGTAACCCTGCGGGTATTATACTCCTTTAATTCTTCAAGTGCATCCACTGAAGGGAAGGTATGGTGGTAATGATTATAAGATCCACAAGATGTGAAATACATTTAAGTGGCTGGTAGGCGGAGCTACTTATAACAAAAGGGAAAGTATCTTGAGTATGTTGATCCCATAGCCCTGTTAAATTCCACACCAAGTTCTTTCTATTGTAGGTATGGTACTAGAGGAATATTTTTTGTGATGATTTTTTTTCTGACATCCACAACTCTTTTTACCTTCTCTAAGTAAGGGAAGTTTATTTTACTATGTCCCTTTGCACAACAAAATGTACACCAAAATTTTGGTCTAATGTTATTTCTTGTTGGTGAGATATTTTTGAGATCATATTTTTCTCTATATTTCTTTGTTAGAATTTTATTTTGGCTAACTCTAATTATACTCTTTCCAGTTATGTTTTAAGGAAAGTTCTCATTCTCTTCACCAAGGTTGAGCCTCTAACCTAATAGTCATCTTTATTGCCTCTGAGAGGGTCTTAAATGGTTTTTCCATCCAAATACGCTCTCATGTAAGGTAAAATTTCTGAAGTAAACCATTTAATGTGTTTCTTATCTGTAAGTGGTTCTTCTAATTTCCTAGTTACATTTTAAATCTGTGGCTAAATTCTTTGAGGATTTCAACTTCTTTCTAAACAAGTTCTCTCATTTTGCTAACTCCTTCTGAAGGTTCTTCTAGGAAGTGAAATTTTGTCTTAAATTCCTTCTCAATTATATCCCCAATCTTTAGATCCTTTTGCATTTGTTTTCATTTACCAACGTAGGGTGTATTCTTTCAAGATGCCTAAGAAATCATATAAACTTTTTTTGTGTCATATGTAATGTTGTTACTCTTCCAATATGAATCCAAAATGAATAAGTTTCTCCTCATCATATTTGGTTTCATTTCCAAAATACAGGTAACTTAATTTTTTGAGCCATAATTATAGTTGGTTGGGGATTTGGTAGTGGATGAATATTTGGTTACTGATTCAAAGGTTTTAATTTCTTGGTTTAGTTATTGAGTTTTTGTTTAAGTTACCCTTTTGTCTATAGATAATTCAATGTCAAAGTATAGATCTCATAATAGTTCTCTAAACTCCCTTACAATTTCTTCTCTCTTCATGTAATTGTTTGTATCTTTCCATCATACTCTCTCTTGTTTCTACTTTTTTGAATAAAAACACATGGAAATGATGACTAATCTGGGGGAAATCATCTCCTTTGGGATCATGTGGTGGTTAGGGGACACATCTTTTCTTTAATGTGTTTTTTTGAATTATTTTCTTCAAAAAATAACTTCCTACCTTTTAACATCCATTAATCTATAATTTTTCCTCTAATCCTTTGTTACTTATTATTATTATTATTTTTTATTATTTTTTTATTTTCTTTCTTCTTCATTATTTTCTTCTATTATGTTTATCTTTTCTCTTGAATTCTTTTAATTAATTCTTTCATACAACTGATTTCTTCTTCCTCCTCGCATTTTTTATTTAATTAATTATGTGACTTATCTTTCTCTTCTTCTTCCTAGGTTGTTTGCTTCTACTACCTTTTTTGAAAGCTGGTTCTAGGCCACCTACTAGTTGATGTAAAATATCTCATTATAATAGCTTGCTTTGATATTGATTGTTGAATTGGATTGTCTATGAAATATCATAGTATGTGATTCCATGGGGTAACCATAACGTTTTGGTCTCTACATGATGCAAGGAATTATAAAAAAACTTTGTGTGTGTCTACCTCCGTCTCTGGGGGTAGCCAGTTATTTGGCCTCCGCTTGAAGTGGGATTTTCTTTTTTTTTCCTAAAATTTTGTTCAATTTCTCTTTTTCTCTTGTTTAAATTCTTTTCCCTTTCCTCCATTACTAACCTCTATTTTTTTGTCTTTTTCTCTACAAACTATCCTAGCTCTCTCTTCTGACCTCCTCATCATGATTGATTTTGTCGAACTTATAATTTACCTAATTATCTTAATCTCTCTTTTTTTCAACTATGTAATTTTTTATTTTCTTCAAAGTCATCCTATTTCTTGGTATCCCAACCACCAACCCCATTAATTTTGACCAGTTTACATCTCTTGGATTACCCACCTTCACGTATGCCATTTGATGCGCCCGAATTAGTAGGAACTTGACAAGGTCATAACTTGAGCTCCGGGTGTCCGTTTTTGAGTCCGTTTTTTTTTTTTGAAACCACGTGTTTCGATGAGACGAACGCTAGCGGCAACCCCACCCTACCATTTGGAGGCAAGTTTTTCGACACGTTTTTCGGGCCCTAAATCCGCCATCTTGAGGCCGAAAATTAGGATTTAAGTTATAGTTTTGGTTTTTTTCCTATTTTTGAGCATTAGTTAATTTTAGTCTATTAATTGCATTGTGAGTTATAAAGTTGGCAAATTCCTATAATTTAGGGATGTAGAAGAATGCGTGGCAATTTCTGTGCCCGTAGGAATAAGCATGCGAAACTTACTAAGAAATAGCAGGTTTCTAGTAAACTGCTAAAAAATAGTAATTTCCGCCACCTAGAGTAGATTTAGTCAGAGTTAGCTAAAGTTTTACTGGGTAACTCGAGTTGGGAGTTATTTTTCCTATTTAGGAAACATTGTTAATTGATTATTGGATAACGAAGAAGGAGATTGATTTTCTTTTGGAGTTCATTTTATTGCAGTTTATTTGGTGGTTCTTAATTTGGCTACATTACCATTCCGTGATGCTTTGTCCCCTAAAGGAAATTTTTTGTGCTTCTAATCAATCCTTTTTTCTACCAGGAAAACTTTGATTAAGAATGGAAATTGTTTTAGAAATCTACCTCTTGCTCCACTTAAAACTTCATGCTTCTTGTAGTCGAAGCTGGTCCAACCTTATATGGCCCAAGTAATTATGTATGAATCCAATGTGGTCTCAAACTAATAATCAATTACTCTGGTCCAAGGTTCGTCAAGATTTATGAGTATAATTTAATTTTTTATTGAGTCCACTCAAAAGGTTTTCTTAGATGTAACCATGACCACTTTTTCCTTTTTAGCGTGCGCCAATATGCAGGGGCCACAATATATGTGGGAATTGAGACCAAAAATACCTCTCTGTATTCTCCAAGAAATTCTTCCTCAATTCCTTTATATGATGCCTTGAGTCTATTTGTTTATCCTTTGACAAATATATTAATTTGATTCTCCCACCAATACTTAATTTTTTGTCAATTCTGGTTTCCAAAACTGTTTGTGAATTTTTTTCTAGACATCTCTAACTATCAAAAGGAACCTAGGCTCAGACACCAAAATGTTGACCTTAAGCCTCAACAACACTGTGAGGGTTTAAGAATTTTTCCCTTTTGTTAAGGATGTGCAAGGGAAACATAAACTAATCTACTTGGGTGAACATAAAGAATATAAAATCATATGAAAAAAATTGTCTCCCGAACATTATTCTTTATTCAGGTCTCAAACATATTACATAAGTCTCATAACACACACATACAATTTCTCTCTATCCTCTATCTTTAATCTATTTCTCAATTGTGGCACACACCTCTCTCTCTCTCTCTTATGTGGCACACCATATACATTTGGTTAAGTACAATAAAATATATTTTCTTATGAAAATAATCCAAAAATACACTACTTTTGGTCATGCCTTTGTTTTTCTTCTGCCTTACTCTGTTTCTATTTGTCTTTGATCTGTGGCTTTGTGTCAGCTTCCACGAATTTTCTCCCATGTACTACAGCTTCTTCTATCTATCATGGGTTTATATATCTTCAGTAGTTTTCTTTCTTTATCCACGAATGTGTTCCCAAAAATTGAAGAATAACCCTATCAACTTTGAGTTCATTGCATAACACCAACACACAAAAGTCTGCAACTCATAATACTTGACAATAAAAAAGGGAAGCATAAAAATTGCATTCAGTTTAGGATGTATTACGATAAAAAATGAGTTTCATATATAGGATAAGGAGAAGGAGAAGAGGAAATATGAAATAAATTAGATCACCTACCCCCATAACCAACAAGGATTGCTCAATATTCAAGTTTGCAAACCCCAACATCTTCATCACTAATTTTTTCTTGAGCCCATACCGAAAAAAATGACCACAGGATCATTTTTTTATAATTATAGATTAATAAAGTAAATTTTCATAATCCAAATATGCTCCCAAAATTTATTAATCCTCAATACCTTTTCCAACGATATAAATTTTGGCTTATTTCATGTCTTGGATCAAAAGTTATGAACATTTAAATCTTCCCATCTCGTTCACACAGTTGATGGCCACACGACCGTCAAATTTTAATGTTCAGGTCACTTTTAATGACGTGTGAAATGCCCATTAGTTCTTAGAGCCTCCAATTTTTTATCTAAGAAATTTGAGGAACCCGTAAATTTTTAGGACCCATGGAAAAATAAGGAACTCACTGAAAACAGGAAACCTGTGAAAACAAAACATGCAGAAAAAAGGGAACCCGCAAAAAAAAGAGGAACCCATGAAAAAATAGGAAACCCATGGAAAACAATAACTTGTGAAAAAATAGGGAATCCATGGAAAAACAAGGATTCATGAAAAAAGAGGAACCTGTGGAAAATAGGGATCCATGAAAAAAGAGGAACTTCCTGAAAACAAGGATCCGCAGAGAAAATCCGTAGAAAATAGTGATCTGTGGAAAAAAGAGGGAACCAATAGAAAACAGGGTTAAAAACAAGAATCCATGGAAAATAGGGAACTCGCAGAAAATAAGGATCTGCGGAAAAGTAGGAACCCACAAAAAGTAGAGAACGCGTGGAAAAATAGGGAACCCATGGATTTTAAGAATCCACATAAAATAAGTAACCCACATATTTTGAGGATCTATAGAAAAATTGAAAGACACTAATTTTTAGGATCTATGGAAAATGTGGAAGATGAGAGAAAAAAAGGAAAAAGGGGAAAATAAGGGGGAAAGACGAGAAAAGAGGAAGAAGGGGAAAAATAAGAGGAAGATGAGAAAAAGATGAAGAAGGAGAAAAAGTAGAGGAAGATGAGAAAATCCCTCATTTTAATCAAGTTTTTCTAAATAAACATGAGTGTTTATTTTGACAACAGAATCTTGATATATATTTTTAGCTTGTTTCTCATTAAGAGCCTTGAAGTCTTGAAAGAGATCAAAAACTTTAGATTTTCTATTTGAGAAAAATACGCCCAAGTGTAACATGAAAAAAGTCATAAATGAAGATAAGTATATAAAAAATTTGTAATAAACAAAGGGAGATAGGAAAGAGCCATAAATGTCACTGTGAACAAGATCCAAAAAGATGAGTAGCTCTCCAAGATTTTCCTTTGCCAAAAAATTTCTTTGGGGTGTTTCCCAAGGGGCATAACCCTTAGAAAGACCCTTAAAATTTTTGAAGTGGGTTTAACCCATTGAATATTTTGTTTTTGGCTCAATTATTTAAGGTTATGATAGTTAAGATGGCCAAAACACTCTTTTCATAACTTACTAACCTCATCTAAATGGTTGAGCAAGGCAGTGGGCGTCGAATTAGAAGCAAAGTGAGTGAAGGTGTAAACGTGTAAATGATGATCTTCCTTTCCCTGAGCCACTGTAGAGTCAAAGTGAAGCTAAAAAATAATCACCAATTTAGGACCGAATTCCAATCACATCCCTTCACCAATGTGAGTGAGTTGGTAAAATGATAGGATATTTGTAGAGAGATAAGGAACAATCAAAACTTGGTTAAACATTCGACCATCCATTTCTATTGATCAACTAATGGAAACTGGCACCGTAATACCATCACCCAACATGATTTGGGACATGCCACCTGGATAGATGTTGGAAAAATCAACATGTGAAGATCCCATGTGGTGCGAGGTAAAAAAATTAATGATCCACGTCAATGAAGGAACAAATCTAGCTACAAGGGTGTTTCTTATCTTCTCACATTTGAACTCCCTTACTTTGGAATACCAAGACTTTGGAGAATTTTGTTTAATAGACTCAGGAACACATATACTACTCTTCTCAAGTAAATGAGTTAGATGATCAATTTGTTTTCTTATAAATTTATTCTCTTCATGTCTAGTCCTTTTCAATAGGAACACTTACACTTTTCTTTCTTTGCTTTAGGTTCAGGAGTCAAAGAATTCATGTTTAATTTGGTTTGGGCTTGGTTGGTCCTAGTTTCCTTCTTCAGTTGGTCCTAGTTTCCTTCTTTGGTTGGTCCTTTTTCTCTTTCTTATTTTTAATTTTACTATCCTTTACTTTCTACAAGAGTATGTGACTTGGATTTGAGTTTCCCCATTTGAATGATTTTGTCTTGTTCTCAAATGATTTGGGAAAAAAATGGTCAAGTGAGGGCATTCTCCAAGCACTACCGAGAGCGTCTTTTGTGTCGTGGAAAGTCAAAATGAAGATGGATTATTTGAGACCTAACTTAGAAATAATCTATAAGATCAAGTGTGAATAGTTTTTCTCAACTTTACATTCATTTAAGAGAAATATAGTATGGATGAACTCTGAGATGAAGGTATGTAGGTTATCAAAGTTACTAGGATTAAATCCTAGCAGTTCATTTTCCAACTCATGTGCTTTCATGTCATCTTGTTTTCTGAAAATACTATTTAAATTTTTCCATGCTTCATCAGGTGTATTGGAATCCTCAATGTGGAAGAGAAAGCTAGAATAAATGGACATAAAAAGCATACCTGAGGCTTCATCACATTGGTTCAGCCACTTATATTTTTTGGGTTCATCATTAGGCTCAGTCTAAGCTCCCATAGTGATGTGAAATAACCCTTGACCCCTTATTTTCATTATCATATTGGATTTCCATTTGAAGAAGTTAAACGGTGTGAGAAAAGGTACTGAAAGAGCACCCCTCATGAGAGAGAGAGAGAGAGAGAGAAACAAGAATGTAGAAGACAGACACACACACACTGGAACAATATTTTCCTCCCCATGTTTGCAACACTTTATAGTTTAGTACGTTGATTAAAATCATATGTGAATGTACGATGTGAAACAATTGGTCACTCACCTTACAATCAATGTAATAAAATGCAAGTGTGGAGACCACTATAAAGTTTTGGCAATCACAACATTTTGACACTACAAATAAGCATAAAATGATGTGAAAAAAGGAGAAGGGGAGAGAAAATAGTCCTGTATGAGAAATATCATCTCACATCACAAGAGAAATTCCCTTGTTGCAAGACTGTGGCAGATGTGCTCACAATTGCGCAAGCAATAAAAGGAGTGATACAATGAAAAAATAACTCAAAACAAGTCCAAAGTCCTCTAGGACTCAAGAAAAGATCCCATAAAGCATAAACGGCTCTAAACAACACGACACACTTCGTAAGACAATTTCAACCACACAGAAAGCCCAATAATGTTATAATTCGCAATTTTAATTTTCCAATTAATTAATTATTTAAAAATAATTTAGATTAAAATGGAATTTAAAAAATATGAAAAATAACACTAATTAGTGAAAATAACAACCTCCTAATTAAATAATGACCAACCTTTAATAAAATATATTACCTCCTTTAATTAAAGTTAATCCTTAAATATATTTAATTAAAAGCATATAAAAAACAACTTAACATTAAAAGAAATAAACATAAATTATTTATTTAAAAATTCAACCAAAAATGTGGGCTAAGTTTAAAATAAGGAGGGAGGGAAAAGGTGGGGTTTGATCAATGAGAGAGGAAGGGAAGAGCTCCACATGGATCTTGGCACAGGGCGCGAGGAATGATCCTAGTGGGAGCAACGTAGGGCTCGAGGGAGGCAAGATAACGTGCGAGGTCCATGGTGGGAACACTTGGGTATGATAAGATTGATAGGTTTGGATTAAACTATTAGGAGGTGAGTGCAGGTTTCAACCAATGTGGCCGATAAAGGTATTTTAAGCACTTAACATGGTTGGACCAAGGATGGGAATAAGCATCGAGCTTGGTGAGGGAAAGATCAACACCGCCAACTTGGGCTTGGGAAAATTGGGGAAACTTGAGTAGGGGTCGAGACGAGCCTGAAGAATTGCACATAAGAGCCAAGGAAACAAAGAAAACTCAGGTGTGAAGAAGGGTTGGAGGAAGCGCACAAGGATGAGAACACAACTGGGATAAGCCAACTTGGGATGCGTAGAGGGAAGGCTCAAACAAGTGTAGAGGGTTTTCCAAGCCAATAAAGCTACAACTTACCAAAACAAGGGAGAGTTTTTTAGGTGAAACAAAAACTAACTTGTGGTCAAAATGAACTCACTAGAGCTAAAAAACCTCAAGCCCAAGCCAATCATGATCCAAAAATACAAGAAAAAAATTGGTTCGAGCCAAGGGCATATCAGGGAGGATATCACCAGGAAAAAAAACTTGCAAGGAAGATCATCGAGCCAAAAATGGGACTCGAACGAGCTAGGAGAAACGAGCCCAGAGGCAATAAGGGAAAAATGAAAGCAAGGAAGTAGGAGAGGACCAAGAGCAAGGAGAAAATTTCAAGAATTTAAAAAAAAAATTAAATGAAAAATTCAAATAATATAGCACCATAAATACCTCGAAAACATTTCCCCCCCAAATTTAGCTGCTACTAGCTAAACCTGGCAAAGAAACACTTGAAGACCGCACATGCACAAACCCACACAAACTCCAAACATAAAACTATCAAAACCAATTATATATACCAAAAAAGATCAAACAACTATTACAAGAAGCACTAATAAGGAAACGAACAATAATTAGTAACCAAATAAAAATGAGTGCACGTTTACTGAATCAAAGCTCTGATACCATGTGAGATTATTCTATGAGGATCAAGACGGAAACCCATACACATCGAAGAGGTTTCACTCCAACAGTGACTTGAAATTTGTAATTAATTAACAAGTTAAATTAAATAATAAGAAAATCATGCATGAAAGAATAGGTCTACTCATTTTCATAGATCAAAATAAGGTTACATATGAGATTGCCATGTAATTCCCGTGCCTGGAAAATCATTACCTTTATGAGGGAAATAAGGGTTACGTCCAAAGGGAATGTAACCTCTATGATGCCACTAACACATATGATAATGCCATATTCTATGCTGGAATTTTCCATGTCTCATATAACTCCTATGACCTATGATCTCACCTAAGTGAGGTGGACAAGACCCTGAGTGATGATGAGACATGTCACACACACCAACAACATTTACATTGAGCCATGTTCTTAAATCATGTGTTTGTACAAGATCTAGATTAAAAAAAACTTATGTGTTGTATGTAGTTTCCAATGTTTTATGATTGAACTTTGTTAGGATAACTGATTTCAGGGAAACAATGGGAAACACATTTGTTTTGTAAACTCCATCGATTTTTTTTTCCTTCAAAATTGCAGAAATATCACCACATTGTTGCATCTATGATAAAATTTTTCATATCACTAAGATGATTTTTCTTTCTAGAAACCTCATTTGCATCTCTTTTTCTGATTATATATGCACTTGTTGTTGATGTTATAATACATATAACATCTATTATGTAGTTATATTTCATGTTTTCAATTTCAGTAATTGTTTTGAATTGAAATTGGTGGAGTGGAATGGATTGGTCTTCCTCTGATGAGGCATATATTTTGGATGGTTCGTCAATAATATTTTCCCAACAACTCGTTGTTGGGTTGAATGTACTATGTGGTGGTTTAACATTTCCATTAAGTATAATGTAGACTATTCGAAGTTCCACAAGATGATGAATTTATTTTGCACTTGTATTAAATGAAGTTACATTTATATCTTATGTGTGTAGATCGAAAAATATTGAATGTGAAAAATTTTCCTTCTCCCTTTGAGTTATTGAATGTTCATAGGACACATTTGTTTATAACATAACCTTTAATTACACATTTCTAGTTTTCATGTCGTAATTGATTAATTGGTATGATATTGGATTTCACTATAATTACATGATCTCATTGTCTTGATTTCTGTTTTTAATAGAATTTTCTTCATTTGCAAATGGAGGAGGCTTCGGTTCACTAATAATGGTGTTATTGCTGGAAATAACTTCCAAACTAAAGATGATGAATGGCCTGCATTAGTAAATGTAGAGTAAAGCATGTTAAATATTAAAGGAAAAAATATAAGTATAAGTGTTAAAAAAATGTATGTTATGGTTAAGAGAAGAGAGATTACATTTTTGTTGTTTCCACAAATGAATAATGGATCCTTTTTGAAGTATATTTATGGCAATAATCTCATTATATCTAGTTGGTAGGAAATATTGAGAAAGCATGTCTCCATCTGAAAGTATGATTTGATACATTTCTTTGTTTGTTTGAATTGAATGTATTTATTTTGTTTCAAGAACTTGAAGCATTGGTTTGATGTTGATATTTCCATCCAGTGTGATAGAAAGTGCATTTTTTTCAAACATATCCATTATGTTGACTGTTAGATTTCTTTTTAGTGTTTAGCTCTGTAAATTAATTGTATTTGTTTTATATTTAGTAATCACAAGTTAGAAGAAAAAAATATGAATAATATAAAATAATCTAATTTTTAATCATTTTGGTGGAGAGGAAAGACAAGAAGAAATACATCAGATTTTGAAGGCTAAAAATGGTTGGGGATATAAATTAAACTAATTAAAATTTGATGAGTATGTACATGACTATATCACTCGTTGGATTGCTTTAAAAACCTTTGGTTTATACAGTCTAACGTCTAACTTGGGACGTGTCGAGATAGATTTGTAGGTATGGAATCTGAAAAGCAATCTCGACTCCTGGTACTAACCAAGGTGCTTGTAATCTGAAAAATGAGTTACATAGTATTTGTATGAATGATATCTAATTTTCTTAAAGACTCGCTAAGAATACGCATTAGGCCGCAAAAATATTTATCATAAAAATGAAAATAACTATCACTTTTTTCAATTCTAAAACTGATTTACATAGTTTATGTTTTGCATTATTCGTATAAAAAAAATGAATTTTGATCAAATAAAGTATTATAACAACCACTTTAAGATACCAAAACAAACAAATGAGATGTATGGTTGTAAAATAGGTAAATTTTCTTTAAATTACTATTGCATTACAAGCATGAACGAAGATTATGTAATTTTCATTTTCAATTTTAGCATGTATAGAAAATGAGGGGAAATTACGTAACCTCTAACACACTCATCACAATTTTGATATCAATTCTATATAGATTACATGTGAAAGTATGCCTACTTTTCTTCTCATTATTCAGGTTGTTACTCGAAAAAAGAGAAGAAAACAAAACAAATGTTAATGTGTGATCAATCGAGATTGGCTATTCATAATGGAATATTGTGTCTACTTTTTCCATTTTCATTGTAGATTTACCTTTAATAATCATGTGATAGTGACACCTATTAGTTTTGTTAGGAATATGTCTAGTGCTCACATTACATATTGTATGCTTTAATATCAGGATTCATGGTAGATATTATTTTACTATTGATGAGTTAGTTTGATTAACAATAATATTATACGTGAGTGAGGTTGTTCAACTTCCTCAATAATATAGGGATGTTGTTTTTGTTTGAATACTATTCTATAGGATGTCATAAGTTGTATATATGTAATCATTTTCAATAAAAAAACTTTATTATTTTTCCCTGTGCAAATCTACTATACCATCATTTGGTATCAAAGAAGGTGAATTTTTTTTTTATGGAAAGACACTGTTTTTTAATGATCCAAGCGGCACTTCACTCAGTTATTTACCCATTGATGAAATTTTCATTGTACAATAATTTATGTGTTCTAAATGGTTGAGGTACTAGCATACCTATATTCTCTAAATATATGTAATATATGCCGAGAGGTATATATTACATATATTTATATATTATATAAATATATAGGTGCCTCGTGAACTTCACCTCTCGGCATATTTTACATACACATGTTTTGGTTTATGTTTCTATGTATATGTAAAATATGCCGAGAGGTGAAGTTCACGAGGCACCTATATATTTATATAATATATAAATATATGTAATATATACCTCTCGGCATATATTACATATATTTCTAGAGAATATAGGTATGCTAGTAGCAACCGCAGGAGTTGCATTATACATAAAAACAATACCAAAAATAAAGTATGAAAAATAAGGGGGAATTTAGTTCGTGTATGAATACAAAATAAAATTTATAATTTATATTATAATTACTTATTATCAAAACATAGTCACTTATATGTAATTTTCTTATGTAATTATATTATTATATAACTTAACACATATTTGTCTTTGGAGAATGAGTATGAGCAAAAAAAATCAAGGTCTATAATGCACGAAGTTCTTATGGATTTTATTAGTAACCGTATTATCAAGTTAAAAAAATACAATCTTTTTTTCATACGAATTGAAATGCGTAATGTACATCACATGTAATGACAAATTCATAGAATGAAATGTGTGTTACACATGGTACATTATTTATATTCCAAGGACATAAGTCTTTTTTCCTCAGCCTTCTGTTTCGAAAGTAGTTTTCCGTTCTTCATTTTTGCATAGCGCTCATATGAAAATGGCGGAGATATTCTTAGACTCTGCAACGACTTCACTCGAGAGATAGCCACAAATGTTAACCCATTGTCTCTCTTTCTTCAATATCAACTGTAGCCTTGGAAAGAGTCAAACCTTGCGATTTATGTATCGTCAATGTCCATGCCAACCGTAAGGGTAATTGGTGTGTGCGTCCCCTCTTGTATTGGTGTAATTGGGATGGTATGCGGAGTTCTATCTTCAAATGGTATTCCGAAGTAACTATCAAATTCAACCATTACATATGTTGGCGGGTTAGGTGGACCAGTACCAGGTGCATATACTATGTTTCGAATATATCCCAGAGCTCCATTTACAAGACCTGCTTCTATCCAAAGATTGGATGTTAGCATAACCCTTGCATCATTAGAAATTAATAATTCTAAATCAAGTTCGTCATTCAGACCTCCTGCCAGTGTGTTGGCGGTACTTGTTCTAGTTGCAATGCTACGTGCGACAGGTCTTTTCAATGAATGCAATTTTTTGTTGTTGTGGTTATTCACATTAATATTTGTCTCCATTAGGTGAATATTATTATAGAATTCTTCGTTGCTATCTTTGTCTAATGCAGAACTTGTTCTACTCATTAACAACATCCAATCATCCAGTGTTGGATTCACATCTCTGAGATTGGCCAGAAGTTCTTCGAAAATGCTTTTGGTCTTCATCCTCTCCTGCTTGCCTAAATACCTTATCCAATGTAACAACTGTTCTGAATGCTTCCCATAACAGCTTTGCACGTCTATTACTATCATATGGTGGTTTATCGGTAACAGGAGGAAGTTGCCCCAAATCTCCTACCAAAATCATAGAAACACCACCAAAACTCATGTCTGCTCTTTCAGGGAATGCTTGACGAAGTCGGGAGTCCACGTTTTCTAGCAAAATTTGTCTGACGAAGCTCATTTCATCAATCAATACATATTTTATGTGGCAAATCTCTTGTTGGAATGTTGCAAGTCTCGATCCCTCCAATTCTGCAAAATCTGTAATAGGGATTCGAAGTTGTGAATGGATGGTCGAGGCGCCAATATTAAAAGTTGCAACTCCTATTGGTGCAAGCAATAGAAGAGGAGAACGTTCAGGGAATGATGCATCAAAAAGTGCCTGACGAATCACACCAATCAAATAGGATTTTCCTGTTCCCGTTGTTCCTTGAACTACCATGAGAAATGGAATGTTATTTCGATGTTGATTATAATGTGTCATTATTATATCAAGTTCTTGTTTTTGTTTAGCACCCAAGGTGTCGTAATTGAAATTCAGGGCTAATTCATCATCTATAACCAACCCATTATCTTTCATGTTACTTATGAATTTTATCGCTTTACTTGTGTATTCTTCACCTCGATATTCATCATTCCATGGTGCTTGTCTGTCAATATCTCTCCTTCCCAACATATCTATTTCCATTGCTTGCAAAATTTGACCATGATGAAGCCTACACATGATTTCCCATTCATGTTCTATTGTATTCTGTTGAACATGTTGATTAATTTCATCTTCAGAATTGTTGTTATTTTCAAACGTCTTCTACTGTAGTCCTCCTTTTGACATGCCATGGATTATAATGGAACAAATCCCAGTTTGAACTTATTGAATCAGAATCATGTCTGATATCTCTGTCTATATCTCGAAACGGCTTGTAAAGCAACAAATCTGACCAACAAAAATCAACCCATTTATGAGATTCCCGCAAAGGGACAGAGGAAAACCTTGGGAACAACTCTCACAATAGCTGCCAAACTCTTGACCTCCCACTTGTTATCCCATTTTCTCCTTGGATTATATGTCCAAGATCTAGCGGCATCAATAAGAGACACACTTTCCATGGAAAAAGGCCTATTCTTGTACCCATCAATGAAACTTTTTGCATGTTCTTCATGGTCATCTCCATCAGGTGTTGTTACTTTTTTTAACACCTCGTGTGCAACATTCAAATTGACAAATACTCTACTGCTCTCTACCAAAGGGAGCTCCAACAACATGTGACATGTTTCTTATGCACCAATGTCTCTTTCAACAAATTGTATCGGTTAGAAGTCTCCTATATTCTTTCACTGCCCATTTCATCTAGGTTTTCAATATTTTCCATCTGCGTCAACATTTTATGATAAGTTTCTGATATTTTCTCTGTTTTTGCTGCATACTTTGTAATGTACTTGACTACGACATGTTTGGAAAGAATAGGTTGCCAATCTACGTTTTCTCTCCACAATTTTAATATGTAGCAATTATGTGTATTTACACTATCATTATTTCTCACAGGTTTGAACTTTTTATCTCTCATCTCTAAGTCTTGATATAACTTTGATCCATTGAGATTCAATGGCCGCGGTGCATTATACCTGCAAAATGTAACAATCAATTATTAGTTCTTCCACGTATGTGTTTTTTAATTCATGTTTCGAATTATATCAAAACATGGTCACGTATATGTAATTTTCTTATGTACATTATATTACTATATAACTTAACACTTATTTCTCATGTTATTTAGGCACCCTCTGTACATCAATTTTGCATGTCATTCTTCACTATTGTTAATCTCAGCATTAGTCACGTTCCATATCGAACCTTGTGTTAGTTGTCGTTATCATTTCGAAGTTTCACGGATGTTCCATAAAATCGTTGGTAGACCTCTATCATAGAACTTGTTGAATACACAATATATTTTGAGAACGCAACAATATTCTCTTTGAATCATATAGACTCTTTGATGATGATCTTCTTTCATCTTACATTATCAAAATGTTAATCGTTGGTGCGAGCCATCACCTATAATTCTATTTTCTAATGGACAATATTTTGTAATTATTTATGTAACTAAAAAATCCACGCACATGTAATAGAAATCAAATCATATCCATTATCCAAGGTTATCCAAATTCAGTGCAACGCTAGTCAAATAATGATATGAATTTAAGAGTACATGTGGAGATTAGAAAAAGTGTTTCCATTTCCATATTTATGGCCTTTAATGTTTGATTTTTAATCCTTTTTGTAATCACCAACACACTCAGAAAACACTATGTCGCATTTGCATAAAATGTGCCATTATATATGGAAAATCGATGCATATAAAATCCTTCGCCAATTTTGCACTTCTTGTGGATTATCCGGTGGTGTCCTCAGGCATTAACTGCATCTAGATCAGGCCAATACATATCAGCTTGTATCGCTTATTATGTGATACAAATAGTGAGTCGATCCTATGAGATGCAACATGTGCATGCCAATTGTCCATGACATTATTTGCCCAGTAAGACCTTGTACGTCTCTCTACATCTATGTTCTTCAAACCGCATCAAACGATCAGCTAGATTCGTTCTGGGGAACACTCTTCTATCATTATGCATTTCGACGTAATTCCTTTGTTCTTCTCATTGCGCATCTATCATTTCTTGTTTTCTTCTTCTCTATGATATTGCATATCATATTCTCTTTGCACGATGTCTTTTGATCATGTTCTATTCATTTTCAAAATTTGAATCTTGGATGTCGAGCCAAATCGCCTGATAAATATATTTTCAAAAAATGCATTACTAATTCATTTATACGTACTCGTCTAAAACTCGCATGTACTATGTAATAGGAAATAATCCCATCATAGTATAGAAAATCTAGGGAATGCCATATGAAGTAGTCCTACTGCTCAAATACTCATTGATATGAGACTAAAGCAACACAAACTCTCACATTTACAAATAACAAACAATACATCTAGGGTCTGCATGAGGGTTATTCACCCACGCATGGATTAATTCCATCTCCCTTGAAGTGCATTAGGAAGTTTAGATGCCATCGTTATTAGTATGACTAATTATATTTCCTACATCTTCATTATAGAAAAATCACATGGCTCTCGGTATCGAAAAAGGCACATGTTATACGATAGATTCCGGATGTCCCTGGTTAAATATGCTTTAAAAAATATTTTCGAGAACATAGGATGACATCCAAATTAGGACGTGCTAGGAGAGCATAACATGATATATATATATATTCCATAATCCTAGCTCCCGGTATCGAAAAAGGCGTGTGCAATGATAGATTGTCACATTTGGAAAAATATTCTCAGAAATGTTCCCCAATGATTAGTCAATGTAAGGATATATTATCATGCATGCAAAAATTTCTCATAAACATCACATTTTTGTTTTCAGAAAGTTAATATTCGTCAATGTCTTAAAATTATAAATGTACAAATATTAAATTTCTAAATACACAATGCACACTAAGATGTTAAAAATTGTCTATATAATAAAAGCAAATTCTTAATAATTGAACTATTTAAAAATTATCTATATAATAAAAGATCAAAATCTTAATAATTGAAATATTTTACAAAGTTTCTATAATTTTTAGATGATATTGCTAATACATCTCTAATTGTAACATTTTTTTATTGTCCTTTTAAAAGTAAAAGTTTGTAGAGAGACTATCACATCTCACTCTAAGTTACTACTATTATAAATTACATATCACTTTGAATAATAACTATTTAAAATTTTTATTTAAATAAATTGTTAAAATAAAAATAAATATTTTTATATGGGTTTATTTAAAATACAAACATTGTTAAAGTAATAATTACCGTCTACACATAGCAATGTTGGTTTTCTATGTTAGGGAATATAGAAACCTATATTAAACATGAAATATATTGTTTAATGTGTTAGGAATTTTTTTATTCAATATATGGGTTGATAAAAATACAAACATTATTAAAGTTGTAATTTGTCTTGCACACATAGAAATGTTGTTTTAATAATACATCTCAACCGGAATCTTTTACTAAACAATTCAACTTATAATGTCTACATTTTTTTAAAAAAATTACTCAAAATTTCAAGTAGATTTTTTTCTTTCAAAATTAATAAATTTTACCAAGATAGAAATTTAAATAGGATTTAAATTTCATAAAGTAACTTTTAAAAATACATATCAATTGGATTTTTTTCTAAACGTTCAAAGTAATTAAATGTGACATACATTTAAATATATATAAATTCATAATCAGTAACTTTTAAAAATACAATATCAAGACCTAATTAAGCAGATCATGGGTCGAAAAAGACATAATTATTTTCTAATACGCATGATATTTGAAACCATTTCCTGCAATTTCATCCGCCTAATAATCGAGATCATAAACTTTAATCCTACGATAGCTCAGGCCAAAAATATGTGAATTGAAATAATAAAGGTTCACTGTAAATTTCATATTGATATCATTTAATGACTAATCCTGGAGTACTGTCGAAGTTATGTGAACTGCAATTAATCATGTCTCCTATTTCCTACAATGTCATGTAAGGTAAGAATTTAATCACATAATCTCAAAAACTAATGTAATTGAAATATATAAAACACTGTAGACACTTAAATTTCCAATCCGAATTTTTTTTTTGAAGTAAAGGTTGGGGAACAATTCCATTAAATTTTAATAGTGAGCAATGTTCTATCTAAAACAATGGAATTATATTGAAATGAAACATAAGAGAATAAGATCTTACTATCATGTTATTGCACACTACCACCACCTTAAATATTAGGCATTTGTAATGCAAGGAAGAATTTTTCACAAATCTTGTATTGATAATGCATGGGGAATGGTATCAAACATGTTTTTTAATAACTTGATCTTATTACTTATCTTTAGGTGACAGTGTTACTAGAGTTCATATTTAGAAGAGCTCGATTTATTCATTTAAACATTAACATGAAATGAAAAATAACATCCACTCAAAGTATTTTCTAGTTGTTGACGGCGCTCTCGGTAGGTTAGACTTTTAGATATAAGCTGCACTACCCCACATCTGATAAGTTAAAAAATTATTTTACTACAAGCCTTTATGTGTACCTATCTACTATAAAAACACCCTCTACACTTTAGATTATCTAAGTTCCCCAAAAATTAAATTAACTCCATAATAAAATCCTTACCCTTAAATTGCCCCATTCATTTAGCCCGATCAAGCAGGGTATTGAATACTCCAAATCTTCGAAGCACTTATTGCAAGGATGAAAGAGGCTCATTAAAGTAACACGGGAAGACACCACTTTGGTGAGGTCTGTTTAAACAATGTTATTTACTTTAATCATTGACCACAGGCTCACTCACTTTCTCCTTTTCCTTTGGTTCTGGCAATTATTTTTCGTCTTTTCACATTAGGGAAGCCAAAGTCCAACCATTTCCATGCCTGCATTTAATGCCATCTACATTATTTGGGAAGGCCAAACCCTCTTCACTCTGAATCAACTGTAATATCCGCCAAGTATTAGGATCAGATCTCCGTGAAGATTAGTAGAGTTGAATAAAAAATCCCTCGTATCTAATAATATATTGCATATGTCATCCTCATCTGATTTATTCATCAGCTCCATCTATAGTCTGTCAATTGTCATCATCAAAAGTATTTTTTACTTGTGGCAACAATTTATCTTACTTTAATTTATCTAATTTCCCCAAGAATGAAAGTAAATTAGGCTCCATGAGCTAAAGTTAAAGTAAATCCATTAGATAACCTAGATAATATATTGCATATTTAAACTTCATTTAATTATTTAAAGGGTGCCCCATAGTTTTTTAAATTAACACATTAAATTGAGCATAAAAATATACATGTTAAAAAACTAATTTACCAAAGTATTTTTTACAGCTTCCCAATTATTTGAGTTTAATCACACGGCGAGAATTTAACAAATTAAATTATTTACTTCCCACACCGATGACCTAAACTCAATTAAGTTTGTATCAAAGGATGGTTTGGGGCATGACTGTATATACAACTTGAACATTGTACAAATTAAAAATAGATTATCACGGACACAATTTCACGATGGCATCTTGACATCACTCTCCTCCACAGGAAAACAGGAGATGGATATTTATTGAGAATTCCCCCCAGAGAAATAATGTGCTTAAAAGTGGTCCATATCCAAGCCAGTGGTCCAACAACTATCAAGCATGATTGGGCTTGGGTAGAGTTTCCCAGGGTTACAAAATATTGAGAATTGCTAGATAAGAAATCCTAGGAAGTATTGTTACTAGCTGCTATATGTTACTTTATATGTTTTCTTTACCATTCTTGTGTCACCGTCTACAATCACTTTGGAAAGGCAGAGGAGACAAGCACGATAATTAACAAACTATCATGGAACCTGTAAATTGCACAGCATCCCAGATTCAACAACTTATATGACCAAAAGTCTAAAGTCCCCCATATTGATCAATGAAATAAAACAAAGCCCATTTTATTTATGAAAACTGAAAGAAACTACACAGATATAAGACAGACTATTCCGTTTTAAAGATTAGTCGCAAATACATAATCCAGAAATCCTTAAGGGAAATCTATTTACTAATATTGCTCAGCTATGGGACCCTTCAAAGCTATCGATCTCTAATAACAAAGTTCACATATATGTGCTTACATTGAACTGCTCAATGTCTAGTAGCGTATTATATGGATCAAGCTACAAGGTCGCTCTGATTGCCATTATTTTTGGAAGTTGGAAATTCCTAAGGTTGTCCACTTATTATTCCATTCACATATCAAAATAATGAAGTTAAACATAATTAGAGTGTCCATCCAACACGTGGATGCAACATTAGAAGATTATGTTTGATGAAGCGTGTATGATCCATGGATATTGTGCTATTTGGAGAAGGCAAGATAGATGTGACATATGGAAAAATGAATCTCCTCAAAACTTGACAGTTAGGCATTCCCAAAGCTTTCAAAGTGTTATCTTAGCATATGATTTCCTGTCTCATTCATTAATTCTAGTCTATAGTTATTTAAATCATCATCCAAAAAGTAATTGCACTTTATTGCTTTTTATTTTTAATTTTTTATTATGATTTGTATACTTGGCGGTCCTACGTCATTAGTTAGTATAAAAAGGGTTTGAGATCTTGTCAAAGTAAACAATAATTCATACTTAAAAGACTCATTGTTGAAAGTCACTAAAATAAAAGTTGTCTCTTTTCATTGTAGTATCATTATAAAACTGTCTTGCGAATATTACCTTTTATATTTTCATATTGTCCAAGTTAATAGTCAAGTTGTCAAAGAGTCAAAAAATCGAGTCATTGTAAAATTCTGAAAAATATTAATTTTTTTTTCCTTATGGAAGTATTTTTGTTGGAATTTGACGTCCAAATTTTAAGAAGATACGATGAAAATAATTGTATTTATGATGAATATTTTGAAGGTTGAAAAAAATTAAAATGTGTGTGGCTTCGAGGGCTCCGAACCTCAACCATGCCATGTACCACAATGCCCCAAGACCTTGCAAGGGGTGCTACTGCCCCCACACCCTTGCTTTGGAATTTCATAGTCAAAGCAAAAATTGGTGGGAAATTTGAGTCGATAGAATATGGTTTTTTTATCTTCATAATCACATCAAGATGAACTAGCAACATGAAACTAGAGGACATAGGCATAAGAGAAAGAAGATCGATCAACGACTTCTCGTCAGTCACCAATGACGGGGCCATACAAGTTGTGGTGGAATTGTGTAGTGTGTATTTTACTTTCTCCTATGATTTCAGAGTTCCAATTTCATTTGTGTGTGTTATGGTATTCTTCTCTTTCAGAGTACCTGTCATTATTCGTATTCATTACATTATGTTTCTGTTTTAATAAAGTGATCAAATTCCTATGTACTTTCCTGATGTGAAAATATAGTGGAAGGACTAAAGCACAAGGTAAAAACAACATCATGATACTTCAGAGGATGAACATGGGTTCATACCTTGGACAAGGGTCCATATTTATGAACAAGGGTTCATACTATATGAACAGGGGTTCATACCAAGGTTTTTGGTTAGCCTTTACAAAACCATCGGTGTACCAATATCATTTCGCAAATGCCGGCATGCATAAAGGGACAGTTTTGCAACCATCGGCATGCATAAAGAGACGGTTTTGCAGCCACCACAAACCGCTGCTATGTTTAAAGCAGTGGTTTTGTCTACGAGTGCAAAAAAGAAAGTAACGGCCTAAAACAACTAGAGTTCTCTCCTTGAGAATTTCTAAAGTTTGTGGGAGTTCAAAGAGACACTCGAGAAGGTCTATAATTGTCAAATTAAGTCAAAATCTTGGAAGGGGAGTTAGTTTTGGAAGCAAAAGTGCGGGGCAAATCTTGCAAAAGTCATTTCGAACTTGCTAGGAGAGAGAGTTACAATCTAGAACTGACCTCAAATGTACCAAGCTCTGTTTCAAAAACTCGGCGAATTTCGCCGATTACTCGCGAGGCGGGCATTAAGACACGAAAAATAGATGTGATCATACTGGACCAATGCCAAGTCGATCCTGACAAAACTCGGGGAGTTAGGCATTCCCAGTAAGCTTTTGCAAAGTCTTAGTCTTAGCAAATGACTTCGTCGAGTCATTTCTGTTGATTCTCAGCTCAATAGTTATATATAATCATTAATGCTAAAAAGTAATTGTCACTTTATTGACTTTGAACCCTGCATCTTTTCTGATTTTTTATTAGGAATTCATAATATTTAGTGCGGTCCATTTAAATAATTATATGTATTATTACCGTATGGTAATTAATTGTTACAGGTTTGAGCTTGCTTTGTTAAAGTTTCTTATACAATAATTCATACTTTACCAGGTTCATTTGTTGTTTTATCTTCACTATTTAGTAGGAAGTTGGTCTCTTTTCTATTGTAGTATGGCATCTATAATAGCCAAATGTCTTGAGTGTGATATAGAAGAGATGAGCTTTTATTATTTTCATGTTGTCAAATTTGCTGATGTAACATTATTTGGTCATCAAGGGTCGAAAATATCAAAGTCATTGTGAGATGATGGAAGAATATTAAGTCGTTTTTCCTTGTGGACAGCATGTTCGGTGTTACCCGACATCCATATTTTGGGAGGATAAAATGTGGAATAATTGCATTTCTAATGAATATTTTTGAAGACAGTTGAAGAAGGATTAAAATGTGTCTGGCTTTGAGGGCTCCGCCCCCTCAACCTTGCCCTGTACCGCGACAAGAAGCGCGCCCAGGGCACTACACCGGGAGACCCTGCAAGGGGTGAGCGCCTTAACACTGCTGGGGGATGCCACCCACAAACCCCCACTTTGGAATTTCATAACCAAAGCAAAAATTGGTGGGAAATTTAATCTTCATAATCACATCAAGATGAACTAGCAACATGAAACTAGAGGACATAGGCATAAGAGAAAGAAGATCGATCAACGACTTCTCGTCAGTCACCATGATGGGGCCATACAAAGATGTGGTGGAATTGTGTAGTGTGTATTTTACTTTCTCCTATGATTTCAGAGTTCCAATTTCATTTGTGTGTGTTATGGTATTCTTCTCTTTCAGAGTACCTATCATTATTCGTATTCAATGTACATTATGTTCCTGTTTTAATAAAGTGATCAAATTCCTATGTACTTTCCTGATGTGAAAATATAGTGGAAGGACTAAAGCACAAGGTAAAAACAACATCATGATACTTCAAGAGGATGAACATGGGTTCATACCTTGGACAAGGGTCCATATTTTATGAACAAGGGTTCATACTATATGAACAGGGGTTCATACCAAGGTTTTTGGTTAGCCTTTACAAAACCATCGGTGTACCAATATCATGAGCACATACATGCAGAAGGATGTAGAAGAAGTGCGATTGTTTTTCTCCCATATTCGCACTAAGGAGGGGGGGGGGGAGAAATGTTAGGAATATGTCTATTTCTCATATTACATATTGTATGGTTTAATACCAGGGGTGGTAAATATTAAATAATTATTTACTATTGATAAGTTAGTTGATTATTGTTGTAACAATAATATTATATGTGAGTGAGGTTGCTCAACTTCCTCACTAATATAGGGATGTTGTTTTAGTATGAATCTTATTATATATATATAATCATACTCACTAGAAATTATTATTTTTCCTTTGAAAATCTGTTGTACCATGAAGTTTTGGGGTTATAAATCTCAATGTTTTTTGTGAAGACTAAATGTAAGTTTCATGGTGGAAAGGTTAGAAGATGGAAATAGAAATAGAGGACATTAATTCAAATTTTTTAGTTTCAAGTTGTCATGCCTTTGTCTCAAATGGTCTTCTCAAATGTTTACCCATGAATGATATCCAATATTATATATTTTCTTGGAATGGAAAGGATTTGGGTGCTAAGGGATGGAAATGAAATTGTGGCAAAGAATATTTTGATTGGGTAAACGCATTTCATTCTCATGAAGAAAATAAGAAGAAAAGTAAAACAAGTAGAAATATACATTATCTAGGGAGTTATGTATACATGGTTATCTATGATTAATAGAATATTCTCTTCAGGTAAGTGCAACAAGTTGGTGGACAAAAAATGAGTCATAAGTGGACATCATATTGCAAAAATTAGTGAAATATCAACTTGTAGGAATTATTAGCAATACGTGCACTCAAAATTAGAAAAAATTATATAAATATGAATCGTAGCATCCAGAATCTAGTTTCTAAACTACTAATTTTTTTTAAAAACAGACAAGTTTAGCTATATTAAACACTCAAAATTATATGACTTGATTTTCTTTGAAGAAAAAAACCTATAAGATTGTAGTATGTTTGCTTGTGATTTGGATGACCAAATCTATATATTTTTTTTTCCTTGGGTGAAATGTTAGATGTTGTTGTCTATCTTGGGATGAATTTTATTTGGTATGTTTTGTGAGCAATAATTTTTTTTATGATTTTTTCGGTGAAAGTGGTCCATAATTTTTTTAGAAAATGAGAGCACTTTCCAGTTTTCCCCGCCATATCTATATCAAAACATATCGAAATCAAATATATAATATTTTTTAATGTGTATAGAATTTTGCCATGCTTGGGATGGTATAATTTTTATCACATTTTGATAAGCGAAACAAAAGTTGTAGTCTTAAACATAGACATGAACATTCACATGGGAAAAAATGTCTTAAAGACCTACTGTGAGTAAACATTTATAAAATGATATTTATCTTATTCTATTCACTTTAAAATCATTATTTCTACGAAGCTAATAGTCTCCTCTATGCGTAATGGTACCTTTTTTGTGAGATGTTTTCAAATTTTCAGCATGGTTCAAGTCTGTGGAAGAGAAAATTTGAAGTTATTTGACCTTTTTACACGCCATAATGACCTTCCATAGCTCTTGGTTGGGGAAAAACAAATATTTCTCAGAGCCTTTAGGGTTGGATTTGATGATACAGATAGAACCGCGATCGCGGTTTATAAACCGTAATCGTACTCCTTAATAAGAGAACTGTGATCGCGCTTTATAAACCATGATCGCACTTTATAAAGTGTGATTACGGTTAGTAAATCATATTTACACGTATCCCAATGTTCAAATTACCATGTGATTTTTTACTGTTTGGCCTTACTGTATATGAGTTACTGCGAAATTCTGTCGCTTTCTGCATGTTTTTTTTTATCACCAGAAAGAAAAACATCATTAGAGATAAGAAACAAAGTCAAAAAAGGAATTCAATAAGTAAAAAAAACACTAGACAAATTTGAGGCAATTTTTTTTCAAAATGCTGAGCGAATGCAGAATCTTCGTGAATCAAGAAGAGGTTCATCTTCAACCCCTACTATTATAAGAAATGATGAAACCATGTAATGTTTCTACTATCAATGTTGAAGATGAATTAAATACTTGTGATGAAGATGTTTTTACTATCAATGTTGAAGAAGAATTAAATAATTGTGATGTAGCTGATGTTGAAATTGAAGGAGACAATGAAAATGTGAATCAAGAAATTCATGTTGAAATTGTAGACAAACAAAATTTGACAAAAACACCTCATAGGATTTTATGCATAAGAAACCTAATTATTTTATTGAAATTGATGATAACATTTTGAAACCAATGTTTGACAAACTTTATGAATGAAAAATCATAAGAAAAACTACATAAATTTGAGATAAACATTTTGAAATTTTAAATGATTCCCAAATATGTCAGTTGTTGGTTAGTTTGATGAAATTGATTAAAATGAGACCTACATTAAACACCTTAGGATTGACAACATCTAATATACGTGGTCAAACCTCTACAAATTTTTAAAACCTTCATGATGCATATCACACTGTTGGTGTCAAGAGATGCACTAGGGATAGTAATATTGTGCATCATGTACTTGCTACTGGTGTTGTAAATGAATCAACAAAAAAACACCATTTGATTATGCAAACAAGTTGAATGTTGAAAGTTATTCGAAAAAATCTAATGAAAGCAATTGAAAGACGTAATATCCTTCAATCACTCAATAACGTCAATTTTTGAGAATTTTCTACTAGAGCACCACATAAGGAAAAAGATATATTTGTTGCTATAAGAGAAGTTGTTATTCAATTTTGGCATGATAACACTAGAGTTTCACCTAATATAAGAGATGTTGTAAAATAGAGATTTGGTTCTTCTAATCGTGAACCACATCCAAAAACATTTATTATATATGAATCAAACTCAATTTTTTCATAAGTTTGAATAGGAGCATCTAGAAATTAAAATTAGTCAACATGTTTTTGAAATGTTGAAACCATTCTATGTGAAAATCAACCATGCTCGCACCACTTATTGATGTAGGAAACATGTTGAATTTGTGATGCATTATTCTAAATTTTTACGTATTCATTTTGATTTTCATTATAAAAATATTTATTGGAATGTGGTGTTCAAGTTCCACCAATATCTTCTAGGGATTTCATTCCTACGATATTTTGTGAAAGATAAGCTGGATAATTTTTTTATATTTAGGATTGTTTAGATGGAAGTTGTGGTATATGTGATGGATTACTTAATTGAAAAGTTACATCCATGAGAAAAGTGGAAGTGAAATAGGACATAATTTAGTTGAGTTTAATAAATATAAATTAGTACCATACCAGTTGAAAAATAGAAATGAGTCTAAACGATGTGAGCTAGTTACAAAACATATGCCTATTTTTCAATTTATAAGAAAATTTAAGGATGAAATTGTTTATGAGTATGCTAGGCAAACACATAGAGCTCAATGGTTGGATGAACAATTCAAGATATTCAAGGCCAAATTTCCTATTGGTACTATTGTTTTTAGTGGTCGATTTTTCAGAGAATTACACATTGCAACCACAAATGGAGGTTTAATCACAATATTACAACTCAGTACAGGTTGCCATTTTTGTGCATTTAACATTTATACATGCTCATGACAGTACAAAGAATGATCAATCTTTTTAAGAGAGTACCACTTTTACATCAGTGATGATCGTACTCATTTTACTGAATTTGTGCAAGGGTGTTTCTAGTTATTTTATGGAAAACTTATCTGATAGGGATATCCACTTCAATCAACATTATATATGGTCAGATAATTACACGTCTCATTTTAAGAATGCACAATTTTTTTATTGGATGACCATGATGCACCTCAAGATGGGTGTGTAACATATTTAGAGTTTCACTAAGGTTGGACATGAAAAATGAGAGCATGATGGTGCAGGGGCATGTGTGAAAAGAGCTTTTACAAGAGAAGAATTGAAGTAAAAATATTTATGTACTTGTGGAGGGGGTTCTTGGCTCTAGGGAGGTATCCCGGAAGCATCGAGAGCATAGGGAACTGAAACGATGCCTCCCCAAGTCTTTACAAGGCCATCCCTATGCTTGTGCACATTCGGTTTGGTGCCACGACCCACCATTTGCAAACTATAGTATTTGACAACCTTACACTGGCTCAAAGTGCACTATTTCACGTGTTTACAAATAATAAGGTAGTGAGAGCACCGAAATAGGAGATAAAAAAACTGAGACAATATATTCGAGAGGGTCCCTATGCCGAGATGTAGAATCTGACAAGACGTCTCTAGGTGCCACTGAGATTGAGTATCCATCACCTGTCGAAGTTGAAATTTTTTTTAGTCTCTAGGGCTCTTGAGGGACTACCCCTGAAGGAAGTAGCCCAGAAGCAAAAACATTTTCCCACACCAAAATGATGCCTCCTCTAGCATTCAACTGGCATTCACCTAGATGTATTGGCATAGTCGGTTTGGTGCCACGACCCACCGTTTGTAAAATATAGTATTTGATAGCCTTACACTGGCTCAAACTCCACTATTTCATGCGTTTGCAAACAATAAGGCAACTAGAGCACCGATTGGAGATAGAAAGAACCGAGATAGGATATTGTAGAGGGTCCCTACACCAAGGTGTAGGATCCAAAGATACATCTCTAGGTGCCACGGAGACCGAGTAATCACTAATCGAAGTTGAATATTTTTTGGTCTCAGAGCTCTTAAGGGACTATGCCCGAACGAAGTAGCCTGGAAGAAATTTTTTTTTCCCGCACTAAAACAATACCTCCTTTAAATTTTACCTGGCCACCTGCACATGTTGACACAATCGGTTTGGTGCCATGACCCACTGTTTGCAAAATACAGCGTTTGACAACCTTACACTGGCTCAAACTGCACTATTTCGCACGTTTAAAAATAATAGGGTAGCGAGAGCACTGATTGGAGACAAAAAGAAACGAGACATGATATTTTAGATATTTTAGAGGGTCCCTACATTGAGGTTTAGGATCTAACGAGACATCTCTTGGTGCCACGAGAGACTAAGTAATCACACGTCGAAGTTGAACATTTTTTTTTGGTCTCAGGGCTCTTGAGGGACTACGCCCGGACGAAGTAGCCTGGAAGCAACGACGTCATACCACACAGAAATGAGACCTCCTCTAGTTTTCACCTAGCCACCCGGACTACGCCCAAACGAAGTTGGCAAAGTTGTTTTTGTTCCACGACCCACCATTTGCAGAATATAGCGTTTGACAACCTTACACTGGCTCAAACTGCACTATTTTGTGCGTCGAAGTTTAACAATTTTTTGGTTTACAAACAATAGGGCAGAAAGAGCACAGATTGAAGATGAAAAGAACCGAGATAAGATATTGTAGAGGGTCCCTACGCCAAGGTGTAGGAACTGACGAGACATCTCTAGGTGCCACAAAGACTGAGTAATCACCCATCGAAGTGTTGAAGTGTTTTTTGGTCTCAGGGCTCTTAAGGGACACGCAAACGAAGTAGCTCGGAAGCAATGACGTTGTCCCTCACTGCAACAACGCCTCCTCTAGTGTTCACCTTACCACCAGGACGTGTTGGCGTAGTCGGTTCGGTGCCACGACATCTCGAGGCATGAATTCTCACTACTCGCCTCTGTTCATTTCCTAGGATAAAAGGGAGTTTGTAAACAATTATGCCATGAAGGCTCAAGGAATGTAATGACTTTGAACTATTGGGTGTGACTAAAGAAATCCTTCACTCAAGTTTTAGCTCAGACGGTTCTTGGTTAGGATGACCAAGTGCCAAGTTATAATCGCCATAAGTTTCCGCTGAAAACGTGAATTGGGATTAATAGGGAAGGGGTTCTTGGCATCGGATTGGGTGGTCTGACTCCAAACTGGGCCTCCAAAGAGCCTGCCATAGCATCCGAAGGCATATACCCCCCCAATTAGATGTGTTAGCGGTGACATTTTTCTCCCATGACGTCCCAGGGCATGACTTCTCACTATTTGGTTCGCATCAATGAGATTGCAACAAAGTTAACACATTACCATGTAAATACTCTAATGATTGTTTGATCTCTTTATAAAGCATGTTAATAAAAAATAGAGTGTTAATAATATTTTTTTTACATATCTTGTGCCAACTAAACTACAATGTTTTTGTACATTTTTTTAAACAAGTGAATTCAAATTAGGACCCTATTGTTACACACATCAATAACACTTAATTTGGACTAATACTTAACAAATAAATTGTAAGTACACAAAAAAAACATATAAAATGACTTGTAATAAATCCCTCAAGACCATTTTTAATTGTGTACATTTTTTCCCACTTTGGATTGTTGTTAATCACATGCTTAAAATAAGAAAATTGATATAAGTTCACACTTGAATCTCTTGAAAAAATGATCTTACACCCAAGAACCTTCAAAACCATTATATAACATAATATCATATATCATATATCATTTAACAATAACATAACATCATATATCATATATATCATATCCAATAATGGTCACATAATTGAGGCCATCAAATCAAATCAAACATAGAACTAATATGGTTATGAAAACATACATAGAAGGATATCATGTGCAATGAAATAAAATCAAACATAGAAGTAATATCATTATAAAAACCAAGATTGATATAATGTATCAAAATAAGTGTGCCACGTGTCTCTAAAAATATAAGTTCATAATGTATCGAACTAAGTGTGTCATATATATAGGACCACATGTGGTCGCATAAAACTATATACATCGACTATATCAAGAAATCATGAACTAGGACCAGATGACATATATATCTATACATCCAGGTTCTATGAATCTAATCATGAAACATCTTCCCTTCTCTTCGCCCTGCTAGAAGAAACATGTCCATGACCTATGTATGTAGTGGAGGGAGATGCCACTACATATTTCATCCGTGTGGTCCTAGGCGTCTCTAAGCAAGGCCTACAACCTAGCCTGCACATTCATAAACAACAAATTTTTAACACCCAAATTTTTTAAAATACGTTCTAAATTTAGAAAATTAGAATTTATAATGCATGTGAAATCTTACCGCAATCTCATGATCTCTATCAATTTGTTGTCGACACTTTGCAGGGTCAACGGTAGAATCGCGAGGGGTAAGGCTACATACAAATAAATAGTTCAAATTAAATATTTTATTGTATAAAATTTGATATTATAGATAAGCAATAAGAAAAAATTCCTCCAAAATTTAACAAATTTAAAAAATTGCACCATGAGTCTAGTGGATTTGTAGATGCTCCATGACATCATCTGACGACAACCTCCATAGTCTACATATAGAGAGAAGTAACTCTGGCAGTCATAAGATATACAAAACAATAAGTACAAATAAATATCTAATCTACATGAGTGCACATAACCACCACCCAAAACATAATGAGACGGTATAACATACCAACTGCCACCTAATTTGCTAATAGAAACCGGTCCAAGGACTCTTAATAGTCTTCTTAGGGCAAGTGGTATTTTCCTTTACACGACAGAGAGTAACTAAATTTTCTACAAATGAATTTTCAAAAGTTGAATGTGTTCCCAAGGACTAGTGCAATGCTCTTAATGCCTTCATGACTTATTACATATTATCCAGTGCACAGTAGGACATTATATAGGCTATCCCAATTAATATAATTGTAGTATTTTAGAAGACCACCCGAAGGTTTGGAGAAACCTGAGCATACAAGTCGATATGGTGCTGAAAAGTTGTACAATTGTAGAAGAAAGGAGTCTTGAGACAGAGTAAGCAAGTAACTGCAAGGAAGTGTCTGAGATATTAACTAATTCTCTTAATCTTACTTATTGTAAGTTAGTTGTACCTGTTAATTTGAACATGGCTCAATAGCCAGTGGTACTAAAGAGCAATTTTTATTTCAATAATGGAAATGATTGAACTTGTATCCACTAAGAAGTTGGGTACTTGAAATATTATTAGTGTTAGGAAGATAATATTATTTCATTTAATACAATTGTCTGATAACTAGGCACAAGTCGTATAGTTGAGTTCACTAGCATATCTCTGTTATGAACCAATTTTTTTTAAACTTTGGAGGACTTAATTGTAGTACGAGTTAGTTAATTAATAGGCTTCACAAAGTTGACCTGTCTACATAGGAGGGATATGTGTGATGTGAATCAAATCCAGATATCCCATTTTTAACAACTCAAATTAGTATTATATTCTATGTCCTCTATGACCCATTAGAGACGAAAGTTTGTTATTTTTTGTAATGTCATTCTATAGAAGTATCGGTAATAAAAATTAATCTTTTTGACATAATCTTCCCAAGAATCCTCCATTTTAGGTTAATAATATTGCTTACTGTCATATGACCTGCTGGAAGAGTGGGAATCTAGGTTTAATGATCATAGGGAAGCTTCGATGTTACTCGAGTTTCCAAAATTACTACAAGAGTAGATACACAACTAAACTTCCATAATTAGAAACAAATTGTAAAGAGAAACTAACCTGTGTAAAATTCACATGAGGCGTGCCAGTAGCCTCAGTGCCTAGAGTAGATAATGACCTACCAGGTTCCTGCACATAAAAAACACATTAATATGTACATGTACACGTGAAACATTATACACGAACATTAAAAATGTGTATTTAATAATAAAAGTGCAATCAAATGAAATTTGAAATGTAAATAACTTGAAACTTACATCTGTAACATGGGCATCTATAGTAGCTAGCATGTCGACACCCGGATGTGTCCTTCATCGACTCTTGCGGTTTAAAATAAAAAATATTAGTTTTTACATCTATGTACATGACGTAATCAAATACATATATATTAAAATCTCAAATGAATTGAACTATTGTATATATATATATATATATATGTATTAAATATATATTTGAAATTTACCTGAGAAAGACCAAGATCATTTGCACCAGTTCCAAAAACATCCACCATCATCTCATCTATAGAAAAGAAATCACGTGATCCAACAAATGATGTCTTGCCCGCAATGCATATGGCACCACATGATCCACAGTGGTGTGGTGCGCTAGAATTGGCACCTCCACCAACATCACCAAATGTAATCTGGTCACTGTGTTGGGTCAAAGTGTCAGTGAGCTCCCTTAATGCATGTAGCGTGTCAATCTCCATAACCTCTCATTGTAGGAGGGATAAATGAAGGAAGTGGGGATTTTGGGGCATGAGGGATCCTTGGTTGATCAACATATGCACCAGGTCTAATATGTGCAGAGCCACATCCTCGCCCATAAAACTTAGAAAAGTCAAAATAATTTGGAACCTCATTAAGCACGAACTCAGTATAATTTATTCAAAAAATAAAGAGGAACCTCATTGTTGTTGCATGGTGGATAATAAAAAACCATCCACTATCGGTCCCAAAAAAATTTCTTGATTCAGTTATCGGTGGTACCAATGGATTGGGAACCGTTTGCAAGTAATTGGGGGGGCATTGGTTCTCGGGTCAGTAAATAATGCACAAATGTTGTCTTTTGCATTTTTTTTGTCTTTTACGAATGCATGGGATAATTTATATGAATACCACTGCCTACAATCACTTCTAAAGGTATTCCATCTGTTTATTTGGTTGGTTGTGGAGTCGAATTCACTAATCAATGTTTACAATGTGTTGACAAAAGTCATGTGGGAAAAATCTGTGGCATGATTTTGTCTTATTTTCTGAGTAAGGTTCTCAATGAAAATTTAATTTTTTCGGATTCTTCCAACAATATCAGCTTGTGTTCCTATTGGTTCCGTGGGGACAGAAGGAGCCACATGAGGTGGATCTACATTTGGAGGAGGGTTTTTAGGAATGTTTGGAGGGTTTTGAGGAATATTTGGATGGTTTGCATGATTACGAGCTTGTCGAAAATCTGACAAAACATAAAATTGTATACATAAAAAAAAATTGAAAAATACTTGAAAATCACAAAAAAACCTAAAATGCAATAAATTTGTTCAAAATCAAGGGCTTACCTCTTTGTCTTGGCGACATCATTGAAAATTTCACAATCCAGAAGTCCAAAGAGTAATTTGAAGGGGGTATTCAAAGCTCGAGTGCCAACAGTCGAGGAGAAATCACATTTCGCAGGAGAAAATGGGGGAAAATGAGGGGTCGTGGGTTTTTTTTGGTCTCCGAGGACCGCTATAAACTGCGATCGCGGTATGTGAATTTTGGGTTTTTATGTCCAATTTTTTGTCCACCAACTTGCTACACTTACCCCTTCCAAGCTTTATATTTCATTTTAAAGGTTTCTAACTATATTGTTCTCTTCTTTGTAGGATTGAATATTCATAATGGAATATTTATATGATTTTTCTATTTTCATGGCATATTTACCTTCAATAAGCATGATAGTGGACATTTACCAGTTTTGGGGTTAGAAATGAGATTATATGTAAATTTCATGATGAAAAGGTTGCATGATGGAAATAGAAACAAAGGAAAATAATTAAAATTCATCAACAATAATTGAAATTAGTTTGGAGGGATTGAATGTAAGTTTCATGATGTAAAGGATACATAATGGAAATCGAAACAAAAGACAATAATTCAAATTCATTAGTTTCAAGTTATTAAAATGCTTTGAAAATTTTGAACATTTACAATGCATCTGATTTATTTATAAGAAAATAAGAAAAGGTCATTCTAGAAAGATCATAAAAAAATGTTGTGATATACCTTGTTCTTTAATATGTCATTGTATGCATTGGTCCTGCTAATGTTTGAGTGTTTGAGCTCCATTTTATATTCAAAACTTGTCTCACTCCTCTTTTAAGAAAGGGAATCTATGTTGCTTTCCAAAATAGGATCCTTCACACATTCCTATCTTAACTAATAGATGTAAATTCAGATCTTCTACACGTTGCTTTATTTTTAATACTTCAATTTACATGTCCAAATCTATGATGTCGAAAGGTAGAAATTTTTCATATCTATTATTGCCAACAACTTTTTTATTATTTTCCATCTCTAATTCCATTAACAATAGTCATTCATCATTTAAAAGTTTAGTTAGGATTGAAACATGTTTGTGTTGAGTTGTGGTTTGAGTTTGTTGTCATTATTTTGATGAGGAGAAATAAGTCAATCTAGGCAAGGCCATAGTATCGCTGACAAGGTTAGCACATTCACCTTAATTTCCTAGTGTAGGATATTATAGGATAGGATTAACGTATTTATGTTTTTCTACATTTCGTTTAATAGTTCACATGCTTTGTGGATGCTTCCACGTTTTGGTACAAAAAGTCTTTGAGGAATTCTGTTGAACAATTCACCTACCTTGTGTATGCAACAATGATCAAAGTATAACACATAGATTTATTTTGTTTGATATACTTCTTATCTTCTACCATGAAATTATAAGGTTCTGATACAATGAAATTATCTTCTTATTCCTCAATTTTCTCTTAAACTAGAGTAACAACCATTATATAAATAGTAGATTCCTTAAACTCTACAGTTTAAATTTCCCTACAATTACTCATTTACCCACATCTATTCTATTCCTTAAAAAACCCTCTAATGTGATGTCTCTTATCATAGATAGAAATATCTAAATACACAACTAAATCCCAAAATATTTGGCAAAGAATATCACTTGCAAGGTTAGCATATTCACCTTAATTTCTCAGGGTAGGATCTTGTAGGATAAGATTAGTGTTTTTATGTTTTTCTACATTTTGTTGAACAATTTGATATATAATATTGATATAAATGTGAGGATTCAATCTCAAAATATTATAAAGGTGGAATAACCAAATAATTAAAAGCATCTAGTCAGGTTCTAGGTTTATCATTGATAATGTTTTCATAGAAAATTTCCATATTTTTCTATTTTTTTATCCAATAGGTAAAAAACAAGACACTTTGATCTCTATGGTATAAGTGTAAGGATTTTTTTTCATGTGGATTTGGATTTATATACTATGTCAAGTATTTAAAAACCAACATATTATTACATATGTAATTTATTTTATTTTTTTCCATATCATATTTTTAACTTCACAAATACTTTAGATAATTTCATAGTAATTGCGTCAAAATAACACATTTGCAGAAGAGAAAGCACCTCACTTGTTTGAAAGATTCATAGTCATATGTTTACGTGTAGGGAGGAAATGCCAAAAACAATCTATTACTACTTGGTACATAACTTCACAAAAAAAATACTATATAAAAAAATGATATTTGGAAAATAAATTTATGAAACTTCTTGGTACATAACTTTGTCAAAACAAATTATCAAAAAAATGTTAGCTACAAAATAAATTTATGAAATTAATATGATTTGCAAAAGAAATTTATGAGTTAGGTGTCTACTGCATGAAATAAACAACTAATGCCAAAAATTTACTATGACTTATTAGTACATAACCGTGCAATTTTTTTTTATCAAAATAATGTTAGTGGAAAAATAAATTTATGAAATGAATCTAAGTTGTAAAACAAATTTATCAGCTAAGTGTTGTCTAACATGAAATAAAAAACAAATAAATCTTAGAATAAAATGTGAGGTGGTCTCCTCTCATATACATTTATAAAATAAACTATGAGCTCATTGAAAGAATTAGGTTAAATTAAATAAATGAAGCTCATAAATATTTCATTCTTAAAAACTTTTATTCATTCAAATTTTTTTTGAAATAGTTAGGGTTATAACTATTTGATGTAACTATTTAATATATATTAATTAATCTATATTTTTGAATATTTGTAAAAAAAATTAAAATGGTTAGGGTTACAAATATTTGTTATGACCAGTTACACCTATTTCCATTTACAACTATTAAATATACATAGTTACCAGGAATTTATATTTGCTAATAAATTACTTATCAAAATTAACATCTCAGAAAATATCTTGGAAAAATCACTTTTGAGTTATGTTTTCATGTTTTTTTGCAAGGAAAAAAATCAAACTTGAAAACATGACAACCACACCCTATTGTGAAAATTTTCACTTGTAAGTCATCCTGAGCCCTACTCAAGATCATCCTACCCCTTGTATTAGGCCTTTCCTACCCTTATGAGTGGAAATATGTGTTGTGTCAATCTGGCCCTTAGGTTATTTAGGGATATAAAGATCATTCAAGCACTTCCAAGTCAAGATCTTTTAATACGGGCTTTTTAAAAAACTGAAGAATGACTATTTCCGGTTTTTCTAAGGCTAACGCAACACCCCTTGGAACATAATGAAATGCTTTAATTCATAAAGGAGGTGTAACAGATAGATAATAACATTGTGCAACTGATTTTGGAAAGTTATAGAGGTTTTGGGACAAGTTCAGCAAAAGCGGGTCTTGGAGGGTGAAGCAATCTGCAGTGCAAAAACAACCCCTGAGATTTCAAAAGTCAATTTTGGACCTCCGTATAGATTTGGAGGTTAAACAAGATATTTTTGGAAAGGTATTTCAAATATCTAAAGATGGAAGTTTTGCATCTTTCACAAGACATAAGAAAATTTGGCCAAAAACTATTTTCAACATACATAATCAAGGCATGGGACCCCTCCCATTCTTCTCAAAATGCCATTTAAAGTAAATTTCATATATATAGGTGCATGAAAATACCTATGGACACTCAAGTTATGCCGCTGTCAAGTCGCTTCCCAAGGTATGCTCTAGGAGTTGGTCAATTTTTTGGGGTGGACAAGTGTCACTCCTAGGTTTGATTGAAATTTCTTGCACCAACCATCCCAAACCTTTGGGACAGATAAGAAAAAAAATTCCTCTTCACCCCCCATATAGTCCCCTGGATCATGATATGACTTCAGTTTAGCCCAAACAAGCCATTTTAGCCCCCGTGCACTAATTTATAACACCCTTCACCATCGAACCATAGAGCATCACTTCTCCTCATCAAATGAGGGGGAATTTTCTTCCACTAACCATCCCAAATGTTTAGGACACAAAAATGTGCCCAACCCCCAATCTGACACTTGGTCTTCTACATGACCCGAAAAGGTGTTCCGCAAGTTTATTTCCAACTCCCTCCCCTCTTTGCCCCACCCAGTGATCATCCACCATTTGTCAACCCCAAGTGAGGGAGAATTTTTTCGCACCAACCATCCCAAAAATTTGGGATGGTTGGAACACAAATTTCCACCCAATCCTATCCCCTCCCCTGGTCACCCATATGACCCAACATTAGCCCCTATGTGTTTTAAAGTGTTTTTTTGTGATATCTCATTGGCCAATCGTAGGGTGAAACTTGTATCAAGGAGGGTGAAGTGAATTTTTCTACACCATATGTCCCAAATACTTGGGACATAAAATTCCACCCAAGTCATTAAAATATTCAAAACCCAATTTTTATAAAAACCTTGATGCTTCTACTACTTCCTGCTCGTGCATGTAGAAATTTCACTACCAGAAACTTCATCCAGCCTCCATTTCCATTGCTTCCACCACAAAAATTATTCATTGAACAACCATTATAATTGCTTCACTATTGTAATATCTTCCAAACCCTTGATTTTCAGTTGTTACTATGCCCATTTTTTTACCATAAGCTTCCATGATCAAGAAATGGTGAAATCTTCGTAACTCATGATCCATAAATAAAATGATCTTAAACATTTGGCCATCTTTTCCTCTCCAAGGCGCATTTAAGATTCTAAAGAAAAAAATGCCAAATAGGTCCAAGATTAGTAATGGTAAAAAAAATCAAAATTTTCCATCCATTCTTCTTCTTCAGTTTCCCAGTGATTCGGAGAACAGGTGAAGCTAGAAATTTGAGAAGAATATCCAAATAAAAACCCATCACAAAGAAGTTGATTTTTCATCAATATGAGGTGGGAAATAATGTTTTCAAAATCTTAGTGACTTAATTAATGGATTCCATGGTAGCTTCATGCCTAAAGCTTCACTAGACAAAATTTTCATTTTGTTTCTGAGCATTCCAGTGGGAGAAACAAAGTGAAATTTTGATCATGTGATTACGATGAAGAGACAAATCTAAAATTATTTCCACCATTTTAAACTGAGTTTTTTTTTTAAACTTACTAAAAATATTATATTCCATGCTCCTCCACCATACTAATAATAGTAAGTTATCTGAACTGTAAATTTGGATCACTCAGGATAATAAGAAAATATTGAAATTGAAGGCAAGGCAAAAGATGACAATTTTCCTAAAATAGAAGGTCTGATAAAAGTAATTTTCCAAACATAGAAATGTGCTAAAAATAGTAACGCATCAGGAATAGAAGAGGATGGAATATTCTAGAAGTTTCAAAAGGTGAAATTGGAGAAAAATAGGTGATATGCCCCAAAATAGCAGGTCATGGTCTCACATTCTAAAAATATAACTTCATTGTGAGTGCCGAAAGTTTCATATGGCTTCGTTTTTACTCATTTTTCCACTTTTTGGAATATGCACAAGATAATGGGATGATTTCATGGTTCAAATAGAGAATCAAAAACTTCATATGGGTCTTGGAAAGTTACATTGGGTTAAATTGTGTTCAAAGGCTAAGAGCATCTCAAGGCATTATAGGGTGATTCATATTCATTACTCAGGGAGTTGGGTGATTCAAAGTGATTCATTTGGGGTGATCTCAATGAGCTAAATAATTTCATCAATCAAGTATCAAGGAGGATCATTGTGAGAATTTCTTGTGTTCATCTTGAGCTCACAGTGGGAGGTCTCAGAAAAATGTTTCTAAACACTCATTTCATAGTCCAAGGTGTTTGTGCATCATCATCATCGGAAATTTCTTCATCAAAAGTGGAGGTACCCCCCATTCCTACTATGGATCATTCTCCCCTTTCTCTCTTCATTCTTCCTCCACTTCTCTACCCCCTTTCAATTTTTTTCTTTGTGAGAAATCACGAAATTCGTCCTATTCATTAAGGTTACTGTAGTCTTAAATGTAATAAGTTTCCCTTAATTAATAAAAGGGGGACTTAATGTTATTTCCTAGGAATTCCAAAAGTCATTGGTTATGAGGACAAATGAAAGGTCATGTGTGGGGAAGACAAAGGGTCTTCTCAATGTCTATAAATTGTAATGACACCCTCATTTCCTAAGGGTTGTCAATTTTTTATACTCAAGAGAGAGATATCTTTGAGAATGGAAAAATAGATAAAAAAATTTCCATTCTCCATATCTATTTTCTTCCATTCTCCAACATTGTACAACTGGTGAAGATATCAATAAAGAAAGGATTTTCTTCTTTTCATGATGTATGATTGTGTGAATCTTGGAGACACAAAATCAAGCACTTTGGGTAATTATCTAGTCCTGATTACATATAATACTATTCATATGACTCCTAAGTAAGAAAATTAATAATAAACCCATGTCTTTGGCCACCTTTCTTTACTTTCGGTTGCTACTTTTAGTCTAATACCCTTAGTTTCTCAATCTGCATTTTTACTCTTTTACATTTATCATCCTAGACACCAACACCTAGCCATGATGCTAGTGCTAGGTGCCCTCGTCCCCTCTGGGTGCCCCCTGTCCCATTTATAATTTACTCACACTTTTTGGGTCCTTTCTATCCCTTTGGAAATCTTATTTTTTTGGCTAGTCGGCATTTTCGAGGTTTATTATGAAATTCAAGAAAAGGAATCATATAAATATGTAGTTATGTGATCATAATAAAATACCAAAAAACTAAGCACTATCTATCACCACCTATGGTTGCATCCATTAAGGCATCTAAGAGATCCATTTCATCCATCTTGAACCATCACAAGGGACACAAGGGATGGTTTTATGCATCACACTTCATAGGAGGGAAGCTCATTTTATTCCATGCACACATTTATTACATTCTACATCTAGTTACTTGCTCGCTATCCAATTATGGACACACATAAGAGCAACCTTGGGAATAATTTTGCACACACATAGAACTACATTAGGTTTGATATGTAGTGCAATGCTCGGTTGTAATTTCACCATTATGACAGTTGAGGACAGTCTGAACTCCTATTTTACAAATTTCTTTTTTAGGAATTGATGCCTATGTGAGGGTTTTGTAGGTTAATTACTCATTGCAGGTTTACAACGACCTCAATAATCTTGGCGTGACGTTAGGGAGACCAAAGGAAACTAAAGTAAAACACCTTGTGACATCTTAGAGGAGGTATTTTGAGCATTTTCACAGACCCAGGTACCAAGAATTAGGACCAGGGTGCCCCTATCCTTTTCTAGGTGCCCCAGTTCTAACATGTTCCTCCAATTTTTCATTCTTCTAGGTCTCTGTGTGACACTCCTGCCATTCTGTTAACCTGGTCATCACTTCAATACACTCTACATTTCAATGCAAACCAGCCAAGTCTTTTAATCCTTCCTTTAAACCTAGGGTTTTACATCTTATTTCTTAGTTTACTTGGGTAAACTGTTGTACTTAATTTATCATTCATTTACTGCAATCTTGCATTCAAATTAGGCTTGTGTATTTACATTTTAGTTTAATCATTTTGGTGAAACCAAATTCATTCTTCACACTCTTAAGGTCCTCCTCTCTATAGGGTCTTCTGACTCATGAATATCTCTATCCATGCTTATCTGCAAAACCATCCTAATTGTATCAATAATCTCAAAAATTATTTAGGTACTACTTATATTCCTCCTCACACATCACCCGAATATGTATACCATAATTTTTACTTCCTTCTTATCTCTTAATGAGGATCAAATAACTTTCACATCATATGAGATACCTTTGAAAAAGATGCTAGAGCATGACCCCCTTATATATTTTTGTTTGTATTAATAATTATGAGGTCAAACGAACCTTACTTGACAATGGATCTTGCTTTAACATCTGTAACATAACCTTTCTTTATCACTTAGGCCTTTCATAAAGTTATTTAGCTCCTTCATGAGTCTCTATTCATGGCTTTGAAAATATTCCAAAATGTCTTTTAGGTACTATTAACCTCCCTGTCACTATTGGTCAATGTATAATCACTATTCCATGCCATGTCATTCCCAATACCTTAATTATAATATTATTCTTGGTTGGTCTTGGATCCATGTCCATGCTTACAGTCCCCTCTACTCTACATACACGACTTAAATTTTGTTATCAGGGAGTTTTTTATGACGTCTTACCTGATCCATCACCTTTCATGTATTGCCATTCCATTGAATAATCTAGTGATACTCCTAGTTCTTCTAATTCTACTCAAGACTTTTCTAAATATGAATTAGGATATGAATACTTTCACTACTATGGATTTCTCCGATACATGATTAAGTCAAAAATAAATTGGAGCAATAGTACTTTGGGACCTTCCTACATAATCTAAAAAATTTGGATTAGGATATCATCCCCCACCTATCCCTCCTTTGGAAGTTTATACCACCTTATATACTTCTTCACTTAGTCTCATCCATCCAGAACATCATAGTGATAACGCCTCTACCGTTTGGGATAATTTAAACACTTTTTCTATTGATGATTCTCTTTTAGAGCACATGGGAGTTTATGATCAATTCACTTCATTTCATTATAAGAGACATTCCCCATCATTCCTCGATACTACTGCTTACTTTGGAGAATCTGATAGACTTACTGATGATGTCAATCCTCCTAATACTATTCCTACAGATCCATACATAGAAGATCAGTCCACCCTTATCAATGAAGAAAACATTTAACATATCCTTGGAATAACTGAAAATCCACACATAGTTTTGTTATTTATCTCTCTCACGCCTAGTAAAAAAAAGATATCAAGCAAGTACTGCACAACTTCTCTTACATTTTCGCATGGGACTATAGTGATATGCCAGGTATTGATCCATCTATTGTAATGCATAAAATTTTCCTTAATCCCAGTGCAAAACTAGTCCAACAGAAAATCCAAAAAAAATCAACCAAAAGTGGCACTCCTAGTCAAGGAAGAAATCCAAAAATTACTCGGCGTTGGTTTTATTCATGTTGTTGATTATCCTGAATGGGCATCTAATATTTTACATGTTATAAAACTAGATGGCCACATTTGTTATTGCACCAATTTTCATGATTTAACTAAAGCTTGTCCCAAGGATAGTTTTCCATTGCCTCATATTGACACCATTGTTGATTCTACTATCGGCTATGATATCCTCTCTTTCATGGAAAAATTTGTGGGTTACAATCAAATCAAAATCAACCTCACTGATCAAGAGAAGACCTATTTCACCAAACCATGGGGAACATTTTGTTACACTGTCATGCCATTTGGCCTTAAAAACATTAGGGCCACTTGTAAATGAGTGATGACACATATATTTCATGATTATATTCATAATATTATCGAAGATTATGTTGATGACATCTTGGATAAATCCAGACATTGTTTCACCCACACATAAGATATATGAATGATATTTGAAAACTTACATCAATACCACATAAACCTAAATCCCAAAAAAAAAAATTGTGGGGTCACGACTGGTAAACTCGAATATATAATCTCACAATGAAAAATAGAAATCAATCCCAAAAAGATTAAAGCAAGTGTCGACATGTCTCTCCCTAAAAATTTACATCAACTATGATCATTATAGGGAAAAATTCAAGCTATCCGATGATTCATTACACAACTTGCTGATAAGACTCAACCATTTACATGCCTCATGAAGAATGATAATAAGTTATATAGGATGAGTAGTGCCAACAAGAATTTGATGACATAAAATCATATATTCTAAATCCTCTTGTCTTAGTCCCCCCACTAGCTGACCGATCTTTCTTATTAGAAATCTCTACCATGTTTCATGTTATTATATAAAATTTTTATTTTATCAATAATATAAGTACATCAAATAAATAAATAAATTAAATAAATGAAATAGGAGGGAAAGGGTACTAACCTGAAAAATAACTTACCCCACAATAAATTGGGACTAGGCAGAGTGATGTGTTGGATGAACTGAGTGTCATGACGAACCTCAAAAAATTACAAAATTGACAAATCTGGCCAAACCAAGGTGCTTAGAGAAGGGCAGGGGCACATGTGGGTGCCCTATTATAAAATATGGGCACCCTGGTCTGTAGTATGACTTGGTAACTGAATCTAATAGGGTCATTAAACATTCACAATATTTCACCTTTGATCAAGTTGGTGTCGTACTTGCTTTGTTGATGCCGCTGTAATCTCCAATGAATAATCTCCTACAAAATCCCACACAAAAACATCAAACCCTAAAAAAAAGATGCAAATGAATGAGTCAAATTGTCCTCAACTTTCAAATGGATGGACTTATGAATCAGCACTGCACTACATCTCAAACCTGATGTATTTCTATGTGCGTTGTGTGTGCAATGGTGGATGGAATAGAATAAAATCCCCTTCCTATGCAGTGTGTGATGTAGAATAGTTCCCAAATGCAGTCCCTTTCCTTATGTATATAGCTAGTCTTTAGTAGAAATAGTCCACCCTTAAGATAGTGTGTATGTCGTGTTTATATAGGGATTGCTTTTTCAAATTTAAACACTAATGAGCCTACATGCCGACTAGTACCTAGGGGAATGAGAAGGAAAATCATAAAGACTGAACTCAAACATCTAAATGAGAATCAAATGTGACTTAGACCAGGGTGCCTAGAAATGAGGACTAGGACGCCCAGGGTTCCCTAATCCCTTCATAGGTGACCTAGTCAAAAAATAAAGACTACAACTAAGTGAATAACGATAACTAAGACTCCCTGAGAGACGAAAAAAACTATGCAAGTAAGTGATGAATGTGTAAGACACACAACAATAATGACCAACTAAACTGACAACATGACTAGAGGCTATGTCATTAGTGAATACTTTTCTTACACAAGATCCATATATACAACAACATACTTGGTAGTATAATTATAGTAGTAAGTGCATGATTTTGTGACTACACATACCTTAGGGGACCTTCTGGCACAACATGACGATTCTCAACGTGAAATAAAAATCTATTACATCAATTTAATGCTCTTCTCTTATGAATACAACTATAGCTACATCAAAAAGATATGTCTCAGCCTTATCTTTGAGTAAGATAAATTGTGTTAATATAATTTCAATAATGAGGTACATATTATCACTAAGGTAGATCCATTACGATACCTCTTGTCCCATGTGCATCTCTCGAGATGGATAGCATGCTGGGTTATGTGCTTCTCACTAAATTTGATTTCAAGTTCATACCACAGAAAGATATTAAAGGCCATGTCTTAGCATATCAATTAGCTACAGCACCCCTTCTCGATGCATCACCCATCTCTAATTCCTTCCATGATGATTTATCTACCTACAATGTGTTGTCACCCTAAAATTCCCCCTTGTAAAAAAACAAATTTACAGGTGCCAAGTGTTGGTACTCAATTGTTAATCCCGCTAGTTCCATTTAAAATTCCCGAGTCTATGCATTTTGAAACATTTTTATATTTCCCCGTTTGGATGCTTGAAGATATTTTCCTTCATTCAAATGTCATTGTCAATCCTTCTCTTTGGATATGGATCATGTCGAGCTTGGTATTGTTTGTAGTTTCTCATTCCACAGAGAATAATTTGAAAATTGGGCATAAACGATGGGGTTTTCCCATTCCATTTTTTATTTTTCCACGGTCATGAATGACGGGCGTCAAATTCTTGTTCCTGACTTTCACGTGGATTCGTGGACATCTTTGATTCTATGCGGCATGGTAGGTTTATCTTTTAAACTTGTCACTTTTGTTAATTTTTTGCATAAGTGTCAAATTGGCCTCGTGGCCCCGAAGGATCCTGATTCGCTGAAATAAGTGGTGGTGGAAAGGAGGGCCCTTTTTTGTGTTTTGAGGCATTATGGAAAAAGGTGTAAAATGTAAAAATAATTCCTAAGGCCCGTAAAAGGACATGTGGCCATTTTAAGTCAAAAGCGGAGAGGCGGGTTTTTAGGAAACTTTAGGAATTTTACCTTTGTTTCCAAAAGTGTGTAAAGTTATAAAGTGAAGCGCAACCCCACCGAATGCCTAGGTGAAGCCATGTCTTGATTCAATTTAAAAGTGGGGAGGAGGGTCGTCAAAGAACTTTAGAAATTTACCTTTGTTTCCAAAAGGGTGTAAAGTTATAAAGTGAAGTGCAACCCTACTCATGCCAAGGGATAAAGTCAAATGTTGAGCCTACATTGAAATTCAAAGCGCAAAGGATGACTGTCAAAGCAATTTGGGAATTTTGGTTTTATTTCTAAAAAGAGAGTGTAAAGGTTATATAAGTGACGCAACAACTCCCCTGGGGTCTTGAGCCCACATTGAAAAGTCAAAGTGGGTCAGCAGAGAACTTTGAGTTTTTGAGATTTTTTTTTCAAAGAGTTAAAATTGTAAAAGTGATCCGCGATTCCATCCCCACTCAAGTAAAGCCACGTGTCAAGATCGTATCAAAAGAGGATGGGCAGGCCGAAATGTTCCAAAGTGCCATTTCTCTCAAAGGAACAAAATATAAAACTTTTCCTCAGGCCCGCTTTTAGTTTAGATCTTTTCCATATGGATGGATCATATTTAAAGTTACAAAATAGGTTTTACGACTGCATTACAGAGCATCATTTTTTGCCGCCATTAACGCTTCTGGAAGAACCAAGAAACCGAATGTAACCATTTTTTAGGATTATTTAATGGATTTTCCACGCCATTGTTGTGGGTTGGATCATGGCATTCTTGAAATTGTACATAGATTCAAAAGTAATCAATACAAAAGTTTTTTCCCTTTCTTCCCCTCCAATTCCTTCTTTCCTTGTTCAAATTTTTGAATCATCCATCTTTGCATGCTAAAAAACTTTGTGTTCTTGTTTATATGATTTATGGAACTTTATGTCTGTGAAATTATATCTGTTATGAAAGTGAATGATTTTATTATGCACGCTCCCTTTCTCAATACGTATGAGGTTATACTCTGCTATCTATATTTTCCTAAAATGTAGTTGTTATGTTCTTCCTCTCTCATCTCCTTAATTCTTCTATTCTTTCGTATTGATGATATTTTGGGCATGAAACATTTCAAAGTATCAGGAATCCACACTTTGAAAGTTGTACATTTGTATATATGTTTTGTCTGCTTGCTTTCAATAAGGGAACCTCTCCCATTAAAGAGGAGGGACTTGATGTCCCCTGACTATGGTTTGTTGAAGTACTATTTTAAAATCCAACATTTTTTGGTGAATCTACTTGGGATTTTGTTTCAAATGTATCCCTTTTCTAAAAATAAAAAATTAAAGATCATTTTTGGTCTGGTAACTATACAATATACATGTGGAAAGAAATCTCTCAGGGTAGAAGATTCCCATTTTTTACTTCTGGAGCAACAAAAATTCTCTCTTCTTCCAGCAAGAAGGAACAGAGGAAACTCATTCTACAAGCACACCTCCTGTTAAAGACAAAATTCCAAGAATACCATTCCTCAAGAACAAATCAGTCCTAATCTTCATGCTTTGATACTTGCTGGTGTTTCAGTTCCCCTTCAGTAAATTTTTCCAAAGATGGCAGCACCTTTGCCTTGGGGACAACTAGGTTGGGCCTCTTGCTCTTCCTTAGCCATTGTATGAGTTACCTAGGGGTAACAAGAAAAGTTTTCCTAAATTCTAGGGTGATGGGAAAGTACACCTAGATGAACACATTGTATCCTTCATTGTTGCATGTGGGATTCTTGGGGTTGAACATGAAGATGTCTTTGTCAGGATTTTTATGGAGACATTGCAGGAAAATGCTACTAATTGGTTCTATCATCTTCCTACTGGGTCAATCACTGATTGGGATACCATGAAAACTCAATTTTATAAAATTTTCAAACCTGCTGAAGATGTGCATGCTCTGTTTGCTCAAATATCTCATATCAAGAAGGAACCATTTGAGCCCATGAGAGAATTTTTGGCCAAATTCAACAAGCTCATTCATAAAATTCCACAGAACACTCATCCATTGGATCAAATCCAAAAGTGCTTCTTCCTCAATGCTCAGTTACCTAAAGTAAGCTATGTACTAAGGAGAGCTAACCTTGCAACTCTGGATGTTGATCAACGTTTGGCTATCAGTGTTGAGGATGATTTAATCATGTCTGGTAAACTGAAAAGAGAACCTTCCAAGTCTAAAGAATCTTCTTCTTCCTCCTCCCTTGGAGCACATTCTGATCAGTTAGTACAGAAGTTGACAAATGATCTCATTGCTATTAAGAAACAATTGGCTCAACATACTCCTTACCAAGATATTCCAAGGAAGAATTTTCAGCCCAGGAACCATTTTCCTTCTTCTCAGACTAGATTTGCTATTGAATGTCCACCCATCAAGGATCTAGTCAATGCAACTTGTGAAGTTCAAGAACTTGATGATGAGGAGTTTAATGAACTCTATGAAGAACCAGAAGAAGAGGTTGATGAAGAAATGGAGGAGCTTGGTGGATCTAAAGTTCATTTCATCATCACTGATGGTATGGGTGATGAAGATGAATATGATGAAAGAGTGGCAGATATGAATAGTGATTCATATGTTGTTATGACTCGGGAGAAAATGAACAAAAGAAAAATTGGTGCAGCCTGCTAAGAAATCCAAGGAGTTTCCTACAACTATTCCAGTGGTTGCAAGAAGAGGAGCTCCTATTCCCACTACCTCCACACAAAAGGTGAGTAATGCTAATCCTCCTTCTACTTCTGTTTCTAAAACTTCTTGTCCTTCAAATCCTAAAAATAATAAATCAAAAGTACTCTCAAGTTCCTAGTAGTGATGTCCCCATCCACCTCTAGATATTTTGATATCATTGTTCACCTCAAAAAGACCAAAATCCAAATTTTAGAGGTAGAGTTTTACCATTTACCCATCCAAAAGCCTTTGCTAAAATGGTAAACTTTGTCAATTCCAAATCCAAAGCTTCATCCAATACTTCTAAAGGTCTTTTTCCCACTCCCTCTTCCTCACCTCAACCAAGCCTTGTGGCTGTAGTCACTTCCCCTAATGAGAAATTTGAACCATTCTATGTGACTCTCCTCATAGCTGGCCATAAACTCAGTAATTGTGTTATAGAATCTAGGAGCATCAGACAATGTAATACCTGCAAAAGTAGCTCATGCTTTGGGCCTAACTCTAACACGTGCCTTTGGTTCCTACTATTCCATGGAGAGTAGAAAAGTGCCTTTGGTTGGAAGAATTAAATATGCACAAGTAGATTTTGCTGGCTTTTCCAGAGAAAAAGGGTCTTAGCCACTATTTTGGTTGCTGATATTCCTCCCTCATATGGGATGTTGTTGAGTAGAAATTTCTATAAGGAGGTAGGAGGTGAAATTCAGATGGATTGGTCACATGCTTTGATCCCAGTCAATGGAAAAATGAAGAAGTTGCTACCTGAGAAACAAACTGAATACATTGTGCAAAAGACTAGATGATCCAAAAGCACAAATACTCTATGAAGATATAGGGCATGGTAACTACATGATCATGTCACAAGATGAGGCAAAACCTCCTAAGGGAGTGATTCATGATCCTAATGGCATTTGGGCTTTGGAATTTGATGGAAGCTACTCTTCAGCTAGTTCTGGGGCTGGTGTGGTGCTAACCTCTCCATAAGGGAAAATTCATCCTTTTTCTTTCAAGCTTTGTTTTGAAAATACAAACAATACAACTGAATATGAGGCACTCATACTTGGATTGAACATGGAAAAAGAATGGGAGTGAAGAATCTTTGTGCTCATGGTGATGCAGAGTTGATTGTGAAACAGGTAAGGGATCTTTACCAAGTCAAGAATAGGAGATTGAAACATTATAGAAATCTTGTCTGGGATTCCATTGAGTTTCTTGATGCTTTCTCCATTGAAGTTGTGCCAAGAGAAAGGAACACTAGAGATGATTCTCTAGCTGTCTCAAGATCTTTACTGATTCCTCACCCAGATTTCTCTCAGGATAAATTTACCATTGAAATGATTCATAGGCCCATTGTACCTAGATAATGCAAGAAATTGGTAGGTTTTCAATGATGATCAACACTTTCTCTCATTCTTGGAGCTTAAGGATAATTTTGATCAGTTGTATTTTGAAGGAAGTGAGACTTTTCCTAGAGAGTGTGTATCCTCTAATGAAGGAGATATCAAGGAAGAGATGGATCAAGATGGCTGCATCAAATTGAAAGGTAACAAGATCCCTAAAGGGCTCGTGAGTTTAGAAGATCTATTTGATAAGCATGATAGGTACATTAAGTCTAAAGCTTCTCAAAGAGATCGATAGTTTGTTGAATGTGAAAAGGTTAATATTGGGAGTCTTGATTAACCCAAGATGGTGAACATTGGAAAATGCTACACTCAAGAAGAGAAGAAGAAAGCAGTAAATCTATTAAAAAGTATGTTTATGTTCTTGCCTATTCATATGATGATCTCAAGGCTTTTCAACCAAAGGAGATGCAACACTTTATCCCTCTGAAACCTGGGATCAAACCTTTCAAGAAGAAACAAAGGCAATACAATCCCAAGGTTACTAGCACTATTTTTTAAGAGATCCAAAAGTTACTAAAGGAAAAGATTATTTTCCCTATACATCATTCAACATGGATTGCCAACATTGTGCCTGTCAGGAAGAAGAATGGTGAGATTCACATCTATGTGGATTTCAGGAATTTGAATCAGGCCCCTCTGAAAGACAACTATCCTCTCCCCATGATGGATCAAGTTTTGCAAGCTGTCATAGGCTCTGAGATGTTATCTATGCTAGATGGATTCTCTAGATACAATCAAGTGGAAGTCAATATCCCAGATCAACACAAAACTACTTTTACTACTCCTTGGGGCACCTTTTCCTACAAGAGAATGCCTTTTGGTCTTATCAATGTTGGTGCCACCTTTCAGAGGGAAATGGACTTGGATTTTGGTAGTCTAAAGGGAAAATGTATTGTTGTGTATCTTGATGATTTGATTGTTTTCTCCAAAACAAGGGCAGATCACTTTCAACATCTTGAAGAAGTCCTCCAAAAATGCAGAGAACATGGAGTTTCTCTCAATCCTAAGAAAGTTTGTCTTTTGTGTTACTGAAGGAAATTTTTTGGGGCATATTGTCTTTAAAGAAGGAATCAAGATAGATCTAGAAAGAGTTCAAGCAATCCAGCAGATTCCTCTTCCCACAAGCAAAAAGGGTGTTCACTCTTTCTTTGGTAAGATAAAATTCCTGAGGAGATTCATTCCTGATCTTTGCAGAATTGACTATGAGCATTGCTCACATGATGAAAGGAAAGGAAAAATTTGGTTGGTCTTCCAAAGGTAAAGAAGCATTTGAAGGTATCAAGAAAGCCATTGCTAAGACTCCCATCTTAGCATGTCCTGATTTCAGCAAGGATTTTATCATCTATTTCTATGCTACAGAGAGTACCTTGGCTGTTGTGCTAACTCAGAGAAATTCTGAGGATCATGAACTTCCAATTGCATTCATGAGCTATGTTATGAAAGCTCATGAATTGAAATATACTATGATGGAGAAACATGCTTTTGTAGTGGTCAAAGCTATCAAGCAATTTCATTTTTATATTCTTAATTCTCACTCTGTTGTGCTTGTACCTGATACAACCATCAAGTCTATTCTTACACAACATGAGTTTGGAACTAAGAGAGGAAATTGGGTAGCAAAATTCCAAGAATATGACCTTGATATCAAGCCAACTAAGCTATTTTAGGGTAAAGGATTATGTGAGCTTATTGTTGAAGGAGCTGATGTAGAATTGTCCAAAGAAGGAGTTGATGTTCTTGTTGTCCTCCTTAGTTCAACAGATGAATGGTATGCTGATATTGCACATTTTCTTACTTATGGAGAGTGTCCATCCCACTTGAGTGCTAAGGAAAAGAGATCTATTAAGTTAAGGTCTACACAGTATGTATTATGGGAGAATGCTTTGTTCAAGCGAGGCATAGATGGAAGATTCTTGAAGTGTGTGGACAAAGAGCAACAGAAGAAGTTGTTCTCAACTTTTCATGATCAGGCTTGTGGAGGGAATTTATCTTCTGTTGTCACTACCCATAAAATCCTTTGTGTTGGGTACTATTGGCCTACATTGTTCAGAGATGCATCAAAATGGGTAGGTAAGTGTGAATCCTAATAGAATTTTGTTGGGAGACCTAAGTTGGATGCTTTACCACTAAAACCAGTAGTGATTGATGAGCCTTTTCAACAATGGGGATTGGATTTCATTGGAACTCTTAACCCACCTTCCAGTGTTGGGCATACTCATGTGCTAACTGCTACAGATTACTTCACAAAGTGGGTAGAGGCTATTCCAGTCAAAAGAACTACTTCTGAGGTGGTGTGTAATTTCATCAAAGAGAACATCTTGATAAGGTTTGGGGTACCAAACAAGATTGTGACTGATAATGCTTCAAATTTTTCTTCTTCTGAGATGATGGATTTATGCTATGGTTAATGGAATATCCCTTGCTCATTCTTCATATTACTACCCCCAAGGGAATGGACAAGAAGAATCAACAAATAAGAATTTGGTAACCATCGTTCAGAATCTTGTTAATGACTCTTAGAGGAATTGGCACAAGAAAATTTATGATGCTCTCTGGGTAGATAGGATTACACCCAAAAGAGAAATTGGGATGTCTCCATTTCAAGTGGTGTATGGTGTTGAAGCTCAGCTGTCAGTAATAGTGGAATTACCAGCCTTGCACTTAATGAAGGCTATTGAAGATTCAAGTTTCATCAGTTCCTTAGACAAGAGGATCATGTATCTCTAGAAGCATGGATGAAGACAGGATGCAAGTTTTTGATAGAATCTCATCTCATCAACTGAAAGTGAAAGCTTTGTTTGACAAGAAGGCTAGACCCAAATATTTTCAAGTGGGAGACATTTTTCTGCTGTGGGACAAAAGACATGAACCTTGAGGAAGCCATGGTAAGTTTGATTCTCTTTGGCTTGGTCCTTTCAAAATCAGGTGCTTTGCTGGAGAAAATTCTTTCTATTTGGATTATATGGATGGATCTTCTCTCCCACTTCCTTATAGTGGGTAGTATTTGAAGTTATTCAAGTCCTAGGTGATTAGGTAGTCCTTCTGTATATTGTGTACATTGTTTTGGTTTTTGGTTGTTCCTTTGTGTTTTGTTTTTGGCTTTCCCTATTTTGGTTTGTTTCCCTTCCGTGTGTGTTGTCTTCTGTATTGGTTTTGCCTTTGACTCTATTTTCCATATGGATAAGGCACTGGTCTTCTTTCCCAGAGTTTTTCTTGGGTTCTTGATCTTTCCTTGTTTCTTTGTTCCAAGCTAAGTCATCCCCAGAAAGAGCCAGTTGTTGTCGCCCTAAAATTCCCCCCTTGTAAAAAATGAATTTGACAGGTCGCAAGTGTTGGTACTCAGTTTTTAATCCCACCAGTTCCATTTAAAATTCCTCAGTTTGTGTGTTTTGAAACATTTTTCTATCTCCTTTCATGGATGCATGGAATTTATCAATATTTTTCTATGGCTGTGGACCATGTTGAGCCTTGTGTTCCTTGCATTTATCTTTCTACAAGAAAAATATTTGATTCGGGCACGGATGGTGGCATTTTCCCATTCTCTACATTTTTCTACGGTTGTCTTCCAGTCAAATTTTTTCCCAATGTCCATAGGTACGTGGACATCTCTAATTGGATGTGGCGTGGTGGGTTTATCTTTTAAACTTGTCACTTTTGTTATTTTTGCAAAAGTGTCAAATTGGCCCCATGGCCCCAAAGGATCTAATTGGCTGAAACAAGCGGTGGCGTAAAGGCGGGCCCTTTTTGTGTTTTGAAGCTTTGAAAGGTCAAAGGTGGAAAGATGGGTACTTTTTGTATTTTGAGGCATGATGGTGAAAGGCGTAAAATGTAAAAAGAATGCCTAAGGCCCGCAAAGGGACATGTGGCCATTTTTAAAGTCAAAAGTGGAGAGGCGGGTTGTCAAAACACTTTAGGAATTTTACCTTTGTTTCCAAAAGGGCATAAAGTTATGAAGTGAAGTGCAACCCCGTTGACGCCCAGGTGAAGCCACGTGTCAGACGATATTCAGAAGCAGATCTGAGGGGGGGGGGATTAAAGTTGTAAAATGTTCTAAAAAGTGCCATTTCCCTAAAAGTCACAAAATGGGCCGTCGGATAAAAGGTTTTCCTTTAAAGTATAAAAATGCCCACTCCACTGGGGTTTTGTGCCTGTGTTGAAAAGTGGAGAAGAGGCGTGTTGATCTTTGATTCTTTTTGTTGAAAAGAGTTAAAATTATAAAATCATGATGAGTCACGACTCATATTTGAAGCCACGTTCAGGCCTATATCAAAAGTGGATGGGCAGGTGTAATGAAGTTCCATTTATCTAAAAGCACAAAATATTTTTCTGCCACTTCATTAACGCTACTTCCCACGTGGATGACAAGAAGTTACAAAACATGTTTAACGGCTGCATTACAGAAATTTTTTGCCACCATTAACGTTCTTCACGAACCAAAAAACCGAATGTAACCATTTTTGAAGATTATTTAATGGATTCTCTATGCCATTGTTTAGGGTTGGATCCTTACATTCTTAAAATTGTAATAGATTCAAAAGAAATCAATACAAAAGTTTTTCCCTTTCTTCCTCTAAAATTCCTTCTTTCCTTGTTTGAATTTGTGAATCATCCATCTTTAATGCTAAGAAACTTTGTGTTCTTTTTATATGATTTCTGGAACTTTGTGTCTGTGGAATTATATCTGTATGAAAGTGAATGATTTTATTTTGCATCTCCTTTTCTCAATATGTATAAGGTTATACTCTTGCTATCTATATTTCCTTGAAAGTGTTGTTATGTTCTTCCTCTCTCATCTCCTTAGTTCTTCTATTATTTCGTATTGATGATCTTTCGGGCATGAAATGTTTCAAAGTATCAGGAATCCACACTTTGAAAGTTGTACATTTGTATATAAGTTTTGTCTGCTTGCTTTCAATAAGGGAACCTCTCCCATTAAAGAGGATGGTACTTGTTGTCCCCTGACTGTGGTTTGTTAAAGTACTATTTTAAAACCAAAACACAATGTTGATCATGATACATGGAAAATGTACTTTGATAGGTCTAGTTGTCATTATGGCGTTAGGGTCGGTATAATTTTGATCACCCCACAGGGTAATCCACTTCCCATTGCATATCACTTAAAGTTTTCCTATACAAATAACATCACTGAATATGAATCCCTCATTCTTGGCCTTCTCACCACTCAAAATCTCTTCTTTTGTAACTTATGATCCACGGTGATTCTCAGCTTGTCATAAATCAAGTAAATGACACATATAACAAATATGAAAATCACTTAATACAATACACTTATCAAAGATCTCTTGGCTACATTTGAGTCTTATTCCTTGCACCACCATTCCTCGAAAGGATAATCATCATAAAGACACCATGACTAGTGCAACGTCACTTATCTCACAGGATATTACTAATAATAAATCCACATTCATCATTATACACTTACAATATCCTTTTATTTCCCCTTTACCTCTTATAGCTTACGCCATCATGCACAGTAAAAAAAATCCTGAATGGTTTACTCCTATCTACAACTTCTTATATAAACAGACCATTCCTGATAATTTTCAACCTCATGAGGCTCTTCATTTGCGATGTGAGACTACTCGTTATGTCAAGACGTTTGAAATTAAAGAAATAGGTTTTACTTTTATCTTGTTATAAAATAAAATTTCACCCATCAATCTCCCTTGCTAAGAAATCTATTGTGTTAGTTTTTATCATGGCTAAAAATCTATAAAGGTTATATGTTTGCACATCTACACCTTAGACACATTTCCTTTTGATCTCCCTTAGCAATTTCACATATAGATGATTCCTTAGCTGAAAGAAGAGGTTAAATACTACAACTAGCTAATCTATAGGCAAAAGAGGTGTAAATAATACATTCTACAAAGTGATTGAGACTGGAATCTGGTGCGTCCTCAGATTCTACAAATGTGAATATTGACTGATTGAAGAAGCTCAATGAAAATGGATTGTTCTACTTTAAATAGTTGATTTTGTAAAAATTATTGGCTTACTAATAGGTATCACCTTGACCTTACATTTATTGTTGAGTCACCTGAAATTTTAAAAATTTGATAGGTATTCAATTTCATAGTAATAGATTCAAATATTATTATTTACACACTATATGTAATATAATTGTAATGAGAAGATTGGATTATGGTGTTAGGTGTGTCCTATAATTATGTAGACTGTGAGTATCGACTATGAAGGAAGGTATTGAAAATGTATTGTTTCAGCTCTAAAGTTATTCATTTAAGATGTTATAACCACATGTATATATACTTAAATTTATTTAAATTCTAAATTATTTATAATAATTCTATTTTATTTAATCCACGGAATTTTGGAATTTTCAAACTTCTTTGATGTTGTTTTTGTGACATGCATTTTTGGAATACTAATTTGCAAGGTCACTTCAGATCAGAATTCTATCAAAGATCTGCCTATTGTTCTAGATCTTGACACTTGTGTCATTATTCCATCGACATACACAAGTTCTACTTTTCTTTAATTTTCTTTAATTGCATTTCAATTTCAGTTTCTTATCCTTCATAAAATCAATCAATATTTCATCTTTTCTCTTATTAAAAATGTGGATTGACATCCATCCAAGGAAGCTCACACTTCTCGCGACTAAACATTCCTAAGGTAACCCAACCATCTATATACTAATCTATTTTTCATGTCTATTTATTTTGATTTGAAGTTCATATATAGCTCTTTGTGAAGGAGGATTTCTCATTTTACACACATATACATTGTCACCCATGTAGAAGACTAGAGTTACCTTAAACCCTATCAAAGAAACCTAGAGTTTTACTTTTATCTTTTATAAAATAAAATTTGAGAAATAGGTTGGCTAAAAAATCTATAAAGTTTCATGAGGTTGTATGTTTCACACTACTCCTTAGACACATTTCCTTTTGAAAGAGCAATTGCACATTAGAATTCCTTAGCTGAAAGAAGAGGTGTAAATAATACAACTACAAATACAAATGTTCTCAATGATGAGACTGGAATTGGTGCGTCCTCAAATTCTACAAATGTGAATATTGACTTTGACTCTTGAAAATGGATTGTTCTACTTTAAATATGATTTCAAAAATTATAGATAATAGGTATCACCTTGACCTTACATTTATTGTTAGTCACGTGAAATTTTAAAATTTTTAGGTATTCAATTTCATAGTAATAGATTCAAATATTATTATTTACAACTATATGTAATATAATTGTAATGAGATTGGATTTGGTGTGTCCTATAATTATGTAGATGCGAGTATCGACTATGAAGAAGGTATTGAAAATGTATTGTTTCAGCTCTAGTTATCATTTAAGATGTTATAACCACATGTATATATACTTAAATTTATTTAAATTCAATTATTTATAATAATTCTATTTTATTTAATTGGAATTTTGGAATTTTCAAACTTCTTTGATGTTGTTTTTGTGACATGCATTTTTGGAATACTAATTTGCAAGGTCTTCAGATCAGAATTCTCCTGCCATTGTTCTAGATCTTGACACTTGTGTCATTGTCGACATACACAAGTTCTACTTTTCTTTAATTTTCTTTAATTGCATTTCAATTTCAGTTTCATCCTTCATAAAATCAATCAATATTTCATCTTTTCTTTATTAAAAATGTGGATTGACATCCATCCAAGGAAGCTCACACTTCTCGCGACTAACAATTCTAAGGTAACCCACCCATCTATATACTAATCTATTTTTCATGTCTATTTATTTTGATTTGAAGTTCATATAGCTCTTTGTGAAGGAGGATTTTCTCATTTTACACCCATATACATTGTCACCCATCTAGAAGACTAGAGGTACCTTAAACCTCTATCATACCTAGAGTTATAATAATCATGTTTTATATATTTTAGTATTTTAAAATTGCTACGATTTAGTGTTTGTGACATGTATTTTTAGAATACAAATTTTTAAATATCATAATTAGATGTAAATAATTAAACTTTCAACATTAAAGAAGATGCATTCCATACATCTAGTATTTTAGGAATGGTTACAAAGGTAATGTGAAGAAACTTGTTACAGATTTCAAATTTTACAAGTAGAGAGAAGAATATTTTTCTATATTAAGTGGAAGATAATCATTATATGAAACATTAAAGAAAATGCATTCCATACATATTTTGATATAATTATAGTTCACAATCTAGAATTTCTATATATATATATTATAACAAAATATAAATTCCCGATTCTAACATAATACGTGAAAAAATGAGATTCCATAACCATTGCAATGTGCACGCCCTATACAGAGGTGATTCTTCACAATTCCTAAGGAAAAATTGTTATGTGATTATTCTAAAGGATTATAAGAAGGGTTATAAAGGTAATGTGAGGAAACCTACGACAGAGTTCGAAATTCAAATTTTACAAGTAGAGAGAAGAATATTTTGTTGTATTAAGTGGAAGAGAATCATTACATGAAATATTAAAGGTACCCAGGTCATGTGAAATGAGATAGTCAATTAAATTATGTGTAAAAATTCATATTCCATGAAAAACATGGCATTGTAAATAATTAAACTTTCAACATTTAAGGAAAATGCATTCTATAAATTCCATATTGCAACATACTACGTACAAAAAAAAAAGATTATGTGAAAATTAAAACCATTGAAACATATATTCAACTTTAAAAATTATTCAAATTAAACAAATATTCAAGTTTCAAGATTCAAACTTCCAAATGTTTCAATTTTCAAGTTCTGTAAACACTTTTCAACAAATACATTTACAATTTATCTTCATACTCAAACATTAAAAACTTCCACACACCCACTGAAAATTTTCTTATCAGTTTTTGTAGTGACTTATGTGTCACTTTTCCTAATGGATGGCACTCCTCTATTGTCTGCTTCAATAATTCTAAAACTAACAATATCCTCCGCAACATTGTTTAAATTATTAACTATTTCTTCATCTTCCTTTGAAGCATCACCATAGGATAACAAAGAAGGATCTGCAGCTACCTTTTACTTAAACAAAATATCTACATCTATGCCATTCTATTTAATAATCCTCTACAAAGTATTGTTTTTCTTGTTAACCAAAACAATAGTCTTCTTAAGCTACATTGATGAGGATAAAGTTTTCTTAGCTATTTCCAAGTGAACCTGGATCACCTTTGCTTGAATTTTTAAATTTTCATATTTCAACTACAGTAAAATCATTGAGCTTAATTAAAACATATTACTAAAACTATAACGCAATAAAGAATATGATTTCAAATTGATAATACTTACAACAACTCTATCTCTTTCAGCATTTGTAATTTCCACCAAATATTTTTCCTTTGACCATTTGTTGAAATATGTATGGGCTTCAGCGTTGATATTTTTTAGTTTATTCAAAAATTTATCTAAAACATTGTCCTGATAATTGTTGTTATGTGTGACAGTCCCACCTTGTGCTTGATTGAGTAAGACATATATCTTTGCAGGATAATTTTGGACTACAACATATAAACTAGACCTTTGGCTATGGTTATCAAAACCATCATTTATCTCTTTGATTAATACTTTAGCCCTTCGCTCCCATTATATGAGCTGACTTATATGAGGCATAACAAACTCTTTGACATGGGCTTCACAAGATTCATAACCAATCAAGCTACCTAAAGAAAATGATATCAACTGGTCACTATCGGAATAGGATGATGCTAATGGAGAGGATGGGGGGTTGAGGCTCGAGGTGCCTTTTTTTCCTCTTGTTTCTGCTACGTGCACATGCAACATGTTAAATCAAAATTTTAAATGATAAATACTAAATGGTAAATTGTAAAAAAAACAATATTGAATGTTAAGGTTATTACGTCTCTTTCATTTTACTAATTAAAATGATTGAGGGTTAGGTGACAAGTGAGATTTCATTTCAGAATGGGAATATCCTGATGCCTCGGCATGTTGTTGGCCTCTTCCTCTTGCTGCTTCTTTTTTTTGTGGAATGGCCTCCAAAAAAAAATTTATAAGGTAAAGATGCAAAAAAAATTACATAATGTTAGTATCATCCATATGTTATTTATAATAGAAGCGAATAACCTTACTAACATTGAAATATACACTATTAACTTTTTTTTATTCAAAAGGAATTTACAATTACTTCATCATTTCATTCATGTAAGCAGTAGTGGATTCACCTTTTAAATTATAATATGCCTCAAAATAAAGACCAAGGAGATAGTGTTACAAACAGTTGGTTTTTTAGAAAGTCCAACATTTGTAATCTCAGCTTTTATCTTAGTTGACAAGTATGTGCACCAATAAGATATTTGGTTTTGGATTGTTTCGAGAATGTAGGAAATAACCCAATTTGGTATATCTATTTTCCTACCCAATAAAACAATTCTGGCTTGAAAAAAAGATACTATGGCAACAAGAAAAATATGTTCAACTCCTTACGTATCTACTCCTTGGCTTGATTTTTTGATATTTTCTATAAAAATGTCATTAGCTGTTGAATTAAACACAATTTATATCAAAATTAAAAGGTTAAAAATTAAAGCACGTTACACGTACAATCAACATGGAAAATGTAATAAGATTCGAGGAAAATCCTATAATCTTTAGTCATAGTTTCTTTAGTTATTACAATAGAGGAATATTTAGAAAGAATTCATGTCAATAGATGGATATCAACATGATCAACACTAAACCTGAATGTACGTTCATCTAACAAAGTGACAGTGAATTGTTTGTCTTGTGTATTGAATTCCTAGAGGACGTAGTTCAAAATGTCATGATCTATCTCAAACTGCGCCAAGTTAACCAGTCCTATGAACCCACAAGGTTATACCCAATCCTTATAACCTTCATTCATTTGCAAGACTATATGAATATGCAGGAACATTAAGTTTGTGTATTTAATCTTAGATAGGGGTGGTTTCCTAGTTTGTTTAAGCTCCAATTTGAGCTTCAACTGCTATGATGTAGACTGTAGTTAAAAAATTAGTCTTAAGAATCCTCTGCCCTTGCAATATTTGAGACATGAAGGTTAAAATAGTTAAAATAATCAAGATCGAGACCTAGAGAATGTGAGCGCTAGGAGAATAGAGAAAAGATTTGTGATTTTAAAACTGTGAAAATGTGGTTTAGAGGGGTATTTATAGGGAAATATTAGGCTACTTATATCAGGATGTATGACAACAACATTCTAGTGACGCATGATAGTAGCTTATTGTTGATGAAGGACAACATTTTTTTTCTAACACATGACAGCAACATACACGTGTCACATGACAACAAAATTTTGTTGATGCATGACAATAAGCCTTGATATCATGCGAAAAAAAAGATATTTTTCCACATGATAACAAGGTTTGTTGTCACACAACAAAAACATTTTTTTTCACATGATAATGAAGCTTGTTGTCGCACAACATCAAATATTGTTGTCGTGTGACAACAATTCTTTTTATCGCATGATAGAAAATATTGTTATCGCACAACAAAAAAATCTTGTTGTCGTGTGAAAAAAAGGCTTGTTATCATACGTCAATGATTTTTTTTCAGGCGAAAACAAGGCTTGGCATGCACCAATGAATCTCACTTTCATTTGACACCATTTGGAGAGTGGTGCTGGCCGAGAAATCTTGTTGTGCATAAGAAAGGTTTTTTTGTCATACGATATTAATCTTGTTGTTGTATGAAAACAACCTTGTTGTTGCATGAAAACAAACCTTGTTGACGCACGATAAAAATCTTTTTGTACTTATTGATGGGTGTTGTTATTCCTTTCATTTAATCAACTCATGGTTGATGTCATATTCAAACTAGGGGTGTGTCTGAAGCTATATGCAACAAGAGAAATCCCAGTGAACTAGTAATTGATTATAGATATTTATTATTTTTATTTTCTGGGGGGTTTAAAGTGTCTTAAGATTTCCTATCCAAATCCTTATTAAAGCTAAACTATAAGAAACTTTAAAATTTGAAACACACATTGCTGAAATGAACACACTTTGTAGAATTAAACACACTGCTGGAAATAAACACACTTTTCACTAGGAAATAAACACACTTTGGAGATGTTGTTTAAAATGTTGTTGAGGAAATAAGAACATATACTAGAACACCTACAGGGACAATAGATAACTTATGTAACAAATTTTAATTGAAGAATCAAAAGTACTTACATAACTACTAAATAACAGGTTTATACAAATTGCTTGAAAATATAAATACCAATAGAATAAAATATCCTTTTTCTTAGAGGAGTGGGCCCTTGTTCCACCTTGAATCAGGAGTTAACATAGTATGTTGCTCTCAAAATTAAATGGCTATCTTATTATTGAATTGTTGTCTTACAAAACTTAACTGTAGATATTTGATCCTTTGTGTGTGTGTGTGTGTGTGTGTGTGTGTGTGTGTGTGTGTGTGTGTATGTGTGTGTGTATGTGTGTATTCCCATCTGAAGATGCATTTACAATTATGAGTGTTCAATAGTTGTCTATCTATAGATTCTAGTGGAACCAAATAGTGCCCAAAATAGATATGAAATTTAGAAAACTAGCTGGACATACAGCTGTTGGTCTCACATAAGTATTTTTGGAGTGTGAAGAACCAAAAAATTGTTGGTCTATTTCATGATTGGAAGGGCCCTTCTTTGCTCCATAATCAAATTTTGATAGAATAAGGAGATTCCCATTGATTCCAGAACTTTGGAGAAGTTCTGGAACCAAAGGGAAACCTTCTGGAACTAACTGAAAGTTCCAGAGCTAAGTGATAAAGTTCTCGGAGCTAAGTGATAAAGTTCCAGAGCTAAGTGATAGAGTTCCAGAGCTAAGTGATAGAGTTCCGGAGCTAAGCCGCATTTTAGCCATATTCCTCAAAAAGGTGTTGGTTACTTCATACTTCACTTATCTAACCAAATATGACCTGTTTATTTCAAAAAAACTGAATTTCCACACATTTTGTTAGGAATTATAGAGTTTTTAGACATTTGAACTAAATCAAACAAAATATGGACAATTACATCCTAACTTATACTAGATCAAAAAAAAATTCATAAATGCAGATCAAACTTGATTAAAAGGGAAGTAAAAAGAGAGTATTTATTGCACATTAATGAGACATATTTTAGCCTCATCATCTCCCCCACACTTACTTGTTTGTAAGTCCTCTTACAAACTCTATTCTTCAAAACTGGGATCATGAATTCTGCATTCCAATTGACTGCTAAGGTCAAATGGTTGAAATTGAATGTCCCAGTGCTTCTGGTCAGAAGTGTTGTTATCATGATCCTTCCTCTATCTTTTTCTGCCAATCCTCAAAATGAGTGGGATCCTAAGGTTCTCTATTCTGCCATGGAGACATGGGTGTAAGAAGGAGAGGAGGCCTTGTTCTCATACCCATCCACATACCCCTTCATTTTTCACAAATTTGAGGAATGAGTGTACATAAAGTTATGGCCCTTTCCAGACTCCATATTAGATTTGTGGGAGATATCACTTCTCTTCTTCTTAATGCTACAGTAAGGAATTCCCATCTCTTTAGGCATCCATCATAAATTTCCTCAAAGTTTTTATCTTCATATGAGGTGAATGCATCAATACTCTTCTGCAGGTTGGAAATATAATGTTTCTTAAATCGGTGTCAAAGGCATGAGACCTGAAATGTATAACAAATGCAGATGGTTTTCCATAATGAGATCTCATACATAGGCCAAATGAACTAGCCTTTATTAAGTGTTCAGTATCCCTTTCTTTCCAATCTATCTGATTCTGGAGCATAAAAACAAATGCATTAAGTTGGATTTCCCCCACATATAGATTAATCATGAAGCCTGTGTTATTTTCTAACATAAAGTTACAGAGATAAAATTCACAAAGAATATTTTTCTGCTCTGAGACTGGCTGAGGAATATGCTGCCATGAATTATGCTTCATCCTTCAATTCATGTGGAAGGCCACATGAAATCCTCAATAATTGCCAATGGATAAATTGTTCTTCTAGAAAGACATTATATGCAGGAGAAGGTCTTCTACATGTGAGTAATTTTTCACTCATCATACAGACCATCTGTATTTTTACCAAACATTTAAATTTTTCTTCCTCAATTTTATAGAATTTTTCTTCCCATTCTTTCCTTTCCTTCTTCTCTTCTTCCAACTAGCTTTTTAGTTCTTGATTTGATATTTTGAACTCATTAAGCTTTCTACAGGTATCATCCCATATTTGTTTGAGTGGTAAGTAAGATAGATCTGTTTGTACAATTTGATCCACTGAATATACTTTTGTCATAGTACTCTTTTCAACTAGCCAATTGCAATTCTTTTTCTTTTTCAGTCCATTTGTTGTTTTACTAATGCCAATTCTTCATTCTTATCTGTGAGATGAGTTTTCAATTGTTCAATAAGCATTTCTCTATGCTCCAATTTGTGTTTGAGGAAGTTCAATTCCTCATCTTTCTCCCTAATTATAAGTTCTTCCCTAGACAAGAACAAAGGTCTACTTCAATTACTATTTTTTCTTCTTTTTCTGGGAGTTCCTTAGGGGATGAACATTGTTCCTCCACCAAAGGGAATTTTCCTTTCAATCTCCAAGATGTCAATTGTTCCTCCTCATGTGATAGTATTGCTGAGTCATCCATCTCCTGAAAATATTTCTCTTCCATTATTTCAGCTTCTCTCTCCAACTCCCCAGTTTGAATTTGTAGAGGAGGAGAAGTTACCATGCTGCCAAGAATATCAACAACTTTTTTCTCTAAATCCTCATGTACTTCAATATTTCTTGGAGTTTCCCTAGAATTTTTATGAATTCTTTTTCCTTTTAGGAGCTTCAACATTTTTTGAAGTGGAATTTCCTCTTGAACTTCTTCTGATTTTTTCTCCAAAGTCCAGCTTGGGTGAACTATCACTATCAGAGACAGGTATTGGTTCTTTTGGTATTATTAAAGGGAAGGAGTTTCTTTTAAAGAAATGATAGATTTTGCAGCTTTGATCATCCTCTCAGACCTCGTCCTCTTTGGTATTTTAACCCCACTTATTTTCTTCTTCTTCTTCTCATCAGGGGGATTAATTTCTAAGTTACTTTTAGGAGAGAAAGGGGTTGGTATTCCCCTTCTGATAATATCAGGAGTTTGCCTAAATTTTTGGAGGAATTTTTCCCATGCTTCTTCCCCATTTTTCTTAGAGAGAAAATGATGCTGACAGACCAGATGAATTAATCCATGGTGCCTAATTGTCCCTACACCCTAATAATATCTCTGAGCCATTATATGGATGGAATTAAAGAGGAAACTAGGAAGGTTTACTATATACTCTTGCTTTGTTTCCCCATACCTAAGATATATCAGTATTTTAAGGACTTCCCTTCCAAAAGTCCCATATTGGCCATCACATGTCAGGTATTTTACTACCCAAAATGCTACTCTATCAAAGGGTGTGGATAGTCTAGCTCTTTTGACCCCTTTTATGATTTTCTTAGAGGTATAATTGTACTGGGGCTCAGGTTCACCTTCCTATCTTAAGGTTTCTACCAATTCCTTTAGAGATCCCCTTAGAGAGTTTGGAACATTTACAATTGGTACACCAGATACATTTTCATTATATTAACAGTAAAGGGAATTACAATGCATGTAACCTTAGTTCTAGACTGCTCTAAATTCACAAAAATTCTCTTACCAGTTCATCATTGTATTTTGAGAATTTTTTTTAGAAACTCCATCCAACCTGCCTATTCAAAAATGGTTGTTAGATCTCCATAAATTCATGGCCACTTATGTATCATCTTGCCCTGGTTCCATTTCAAATCTTTCCCAAGTTGAGAAATTAATTAGAAGAAAAAGGGCCAAGTGGAGACCTCCCCCTAGAGGCATGTGGAAATTGAATTTTTCTTTCAAACCCTCTCTAAATATGGTGTTGGTTGTATTATCAGGTGTGAACTCCAAATAATTTATTTATGTGAACTTCCTTTCCCCTTCTTGCTTGCTCTTGAACATGGTTCTCAAGCTTTCTTCTAGAAGGGGTCAAATTGGTTGTTCAATTAGGATGCGACTCCCTTTTTATAGAAGGTGATTCCCAAATAGGAATTCAAGCTATCTCTAGTGGGTCTTCCCCTTCGTGGAAAATTAATCCTTTTATTTTTAATATCCTCTTTTGAAGCTTGGCAAAATTCATACTTCCACATCACACATATCTTGCTGAGGCTCGCAAAGCTAATCATGTTGCGGATCTTCTTTCTAACTTTGCCATCGATCATATGCTACCAATGTCATCTTGAGAATGATGAAGCATGGAAAGGCCTTTCTTTCATCATCTCACATGAGTGGTTGGGTACATAGCAACAGATTGGATTTGTCCCTCCACACCAATGCCCGTTTTGGTGCAAAGAATTGGCTCAATGTGGATTCATGCCTCTTTTCCTTTGTTTTCATGCTTCTTTTCTCATTTCTCTTCTCCCTTCATGGCGTTCCTTGGTTTCCCTTTTTTTCTTCACAGCTCAGTTCCAGAAGAATCTTCACCTCATGAAATTGACAGATATCATCTCTCTGAAGTCTTCCATTACTCTTCTCATATATTAGGCCAAGGCTATTGAAACTATCTTAGGTGACTCTTATCACTTATGGTCGCATTATGTTCGCTCCAACTCAGATATCGCTTCGGATTTTGTCTCTTCCTATTTGCTTCCATCACCAAGACTTATTGTTGTTGAATTTTTCACTGACAACAAATGATTTAACCTGCTCACAGGGTCTCTCTTCTTGAAGAACTGTTTGAATTCTCTCTCCCAGATCCTCTAGGGTTACAGAATTTGAAGAGCTTGTCAACGAGTCTGGCTATGGCATTTGGTGGCTCTATAGCTAATTTGATCTTCTCCACTACGCCCAAAATGTTAATTTTATGTTCTCGCTGGGTCTATCCTCGATTTGTAAATTTCTTCCCAAGGTGGACATTGATGCAGCCTCTTTCCTGTTCACTCAGCCATCGATAAATGGAATGAGATCAAGGACAGGGTGATTGGAACCTTCTGCATCCTTCTACATGAGGCTAATAAGTTTGGGCACCCAATTCAGTTGAGTGTTCAGGTTTCACACTAAAGTGTTTCCTTCAAATCCACTTTCTACGGACGATGGTATTTCTTCTTCCCACCCCCACCCTTCTTCCTCTTTCCTCTTCTTTTCCTCCTCCCTTGTATGGTTGGGGCCTAACCCTTTAGTTCAAAGCTCTGGTCAAAATCATTTAATAATAATTAAAAAATGGTTATGACTTCTCCATCTGTAAGGATTTGTGTATCGTCTTTTAATGCTCTGACTTATTTTTGATACCCATGGCCAAGAGGATGATTCAAATTATTTATTATTTCAAACCCTTTCTCTACCAGGAGATAGCTGTAGAACTACTGGATTTAGTTGTGGAACTACTTGATTTAGCTGCGGAAATCCAAATTTTCCTTCATTGTTTCCTCCTAAAATTTCTCTACAACTATTCCCAATTTTCTTTTATTCCACCTAAATGATAATTTGTTATTAATATGCCGCCACTTTCATTTATTTAGTCAGCATCACCTCCATCATTATTCCCCTTTAATCATGATGTGTAATAAATGAATCATTATACCACTGGCTTAAATCAAGTCTAATCACACATGCAAACTTTTAATTTAACCTTTAATAAGATCAAGACATAATTACCATCCTTGCTGATGTAATCCATTCACCTTGATGACTCATCATTCCTAAAAAAAGTGAAAGAGAAAAATAGTTAGAAAAACATAGGTGGAATTCCAAAGAAGTTCCTTTTATTTGAATTAGCCACTTATTGATGAGACCAACCATCATTTCTGGTTTTCAATTGGCCTTTTGAGAGAATTTTTTTGGGGAAGAGAACGCCATTTAATGGTTTTCATTCCCTTCCCTTTTTTTTTTAAATTTTTAAATTTCTTTAAAAAAATTGTTAGGAAGAAAATGTTATTTGCTGGTTTTCATTCCCTTCCCTTTATTTAGATCATTGCATCTGATTACTTGATCATTTTGGAAGAACTAGGTTCTTCCATATGATCAAATTCCTTGTCATATTCAATTTGCTTCAAGCATTTATCCATAGTAGGAGGCTTCCTATAGAGTTTTAGTCTATGTCCATTGACCAAAAGTGTCCTATTGTTGTCATCAATGGGAAGTAAGTGAATAGAGCCATTTTCATATATCTACTCAATCTGATAAGGTCCTAACCACTTGGTTCTCAAATTTCCCGTGTAATGCTGATACATGGAATCAAATAGTAAATGCCCAATCTCCTATCTTGAATTTCCTTTCCTTGATATGTGTATCATGACACGTCTTCCTTTGGTCTTGGATTATCTTTGTTTGTTGAAGTTCTTCCAATCTCAGCTCATCCAATTCATTGAGTTGTAGAATTATTTCCTTTTGTGCTATATCTAATTCAATACCCAATTTAGTTGTTGTCCTCAATATTTGTAGTTAAAATTCAATGGGTAACAAGGGATTCCCCATAGACTAACTCATATGATGAGAACCCTATTGTAGTCTTCCAAGTTGTGTTATAAGCCCAGATAGCCTAGGTACCCTTTTCACCCAATCTCTTCTACTTACTTCAACTATTTTGGTGAGAATGTTTTCCAATTCCTTGTTTATCACTTCTGATTGTCCATTTGATTATGGGTGATAGGGATATGAATTCCTATGATTGATCTGATAGTACATTGTGAAGGCCTTGGATCATCATAATGAACTTGTGCCGAAGGAAATCAGCAACTATATCTTCTTAGAATTTGTTAAAGCTTGCACCTCTACCCATTTTGTTACATAATCAATACATACAAGAATGTGTTCCTTTCCTTGTGAAGGAGGAATAAAAGGACCAAAAAAATCTAGCCCCCACCTTTCAAATGGTTCAATAATCACTTGAGATTGCAGAGGCATTTCACTAGTAAAAGTTAGTTGTCCCATCCTTTGACAGTGATCACACTGTTTTATGTATTTCTTCACATCTTTATACAGATATGGCCAATAATAGTTAGTGCCAAGTATTTTGTGGGTTGTTATTTTAACTAAAAAGTGTCCTCCACTTGGTTCATCATGACATGCCCTAAGTATGTCAAAAATTTCATCTTTTCTCACACACCTACGTAAAACCAAATCAGGACCACATTTAAATAACATTCCATTCAACCATTTAAATTGTGCACTAATTTTGATTAACCTTTTCATTTTTTTCTTAGTAGAAGAAGGAGGAAACCTCCCCACTGCAAGATAATTTTCCATGTCAGCAAACCATGGTGTATCAACTAAAATAGAAAATAATTATTCATCTGAAAAGTTATCCTTAGTTGGATCTTGTTCCCCTGTAGTGGTTAATCTTGACAAGAAATTAGCTACCACATTAGATTTTCCTGGATTATCCACAATAGTAATATCAAATTCTTGTAAAAGTAATAACCATCTGATTATTCTACCTCCAACCACTAGTTTGTTCATTAGATATCTAATTATTGAATGATCTGTATGTACAAATATTTTGTACCTTGTAATATAATGTCTGAACTTATTAATTGAATCACAACATGACATTCTTTTTCAGTGGTGGTGTAATTTCTTTTAGTTGGGAGTAAGATTTTTACTAAGGTAGTAAATAACATACATTTTCCCTTCTTCATCTTTCTATCCCAAAACTGCACCAATTGAGTTATTTGAGGCATCTGTTTGGATGTGAAAAGTTTTCTCCCAATTAGGTCCTCTTAATATTGGGGCAATGATTAGTTTTTCTTTAATCTCTTCAAAATCATGTTGACATTTTTCATCCCAAAGAAATTCACAATCCTTGGTAAGAAAACCAAACATGGGGGCAGCAGTTTTACTAAAATCTTTGATAAAATACCTATAGTACCCAACATGTCCTAAGAATGACTTGATATATGTGGGGGTTTGAGGAACAGGTAAGTCTGAAATAATCCTGATTTTGTCTTGGTCAACTTGAATTCCTCTTTTTGAAATGTGGTGTCCCAGAACAATTCCCTCATCAACCATCATCAAACATTTCTCATGACTAAGAGACAAATGGTGTTTCTCACATATTGTTAATTATCTATCTAGGTTTTTCAAGGCATCATCAAATGTGTCTCCATGCATGGTAAAATCATCCATGTATACCTCTACACAATCATTAGTTAGATCTACAAAATTTACTGGTACAACCCTTTGGAAGGTTGCTGGAGCATTTCATAGTCCAAATGGAAATACCCTGTATGAAAAGGTACCCCATGGAAAATTAAAGGTAGTTTTGTCCTGATCCTCAGCAGCCACCTTGATTTGATTATATCCACTAAATCCATTCAGGAAGGAAAAAGTATTATTTACCTGAGAGGTTGTCTAAAACTTGATCTATGAATGGTAAGGGAAAATAATCTCTAAGTGTATCTTTGTTCAATTCCCTATAATCAACACAAATTCTCCATTTTCCATTATTTTTAGGCACAGTTACAAGAGGAGACACCCACTGACTATCTGAGATGGGGTAGATAAAACCTACTTGTAATAGCTTTTCAATTTCCTGCTTGACTAATGTCCCTTAAGGCTGGATTGATCCTTCTCTGAGGTTTCCTAATTGGTTTAATATTTTCAGTATATATGTGATGGGTGAAAATACTTGGGTGGATTCCTTTCATGTCTTTATAGTCCCAAGAAAAACCTCTAGTATGAAATTTCAAAACATCAAACAATTTAGCTTCTTGATAATTTTCCAACCAGCTATTAATGTTCAAAATATTACCTAGTTGAATCTGAATTTGTTTGGTTCTAGTGTGTGATGAATTGATTTGTTGAAAAGGTTCCATTAGGGTGTTTAGTGGACATGATTGAGGTAACATCATATGGATACATATAAATGTCTCTAAAGTTACCTTGATATAGGATACTAGAGAAAGGAGAGTAAGTAGAGTTATGATACTTATCTTGACATTGGTCAAGATCCTCATCACTGACGTTTTCCATAGATTCCTTACTATTTCCTGATATCTCTGAGACTAATGCTACTGATTCCATAACTATTTCTAGACCTCCCAAAAAGAATTCATGTTCCTCAGGAGAGAAATTATTTACATCTTCATGGGATTGATGTGGTTCCTGAGATAAGTGTGAATGTTTCGGAACCAAGTCTGAATGTTCTGAAACTAAATTTGAAGGTTCTGGAACTAATTCCAAAGGTTCCGGAACTATCTTCGATGTTCCAAAGACAATTGGTGATCACTCAATGGGTGATTAAAAATATTCTCAACCTCTCATACATGATCCTGTAATGTTATCATAGCCAAAGAAGAAAAGTTTGGTTTATTAGTATCGGGATCATCAACCCATAATTGTTCTTGATTATCAATAAAAGGTCATGGAGAAGGATATAGGGAAATTTGTTTAGAACTTTTACCATTGGAGATAGTCATATCACCTGATTTGTAATCAATTAAGGAAAAAACTGTAGCTAACCATGGTCTGCCCAAAATAATGGGATAACCAAATGTTTTACCTTTTGGTTGTAATATATGGAAGTCCACTGGATACTCCCATGACTCCATGATGATTTCCACATCTTCAATGATCCCCTCTGGTTTCGCTACTGACTGATCTACCATATGTAATATGGTGCTAGTAGGTTGTATACCTGTTAATGGTAATGTTTTCAAAGTGTCTATTGTAATCACATTTATAGTTGCTCCTAAATCAACCAAACAATTATGTATATGTTTGTTCCCTATAGAGATAGAAATAACAGGGCTTCCAGGATTTCCATATTTGGGAAGTGAGAGTTTTCCTGCTAATAAATCAACAAGTTTCCCATCTACCTTAATAGTCTTAGGGTATTGCTTGTTCCTTCCAGGTCATTTTAAGCATAACATTTTGATTAATTTGTTTATTTTAGGAATGTCCTTGATTGCTTGTAACAATGGTATTTCAATATTTAATTTCCTCAACTCCTGCACTAGTTTAGATTCATTGGTCTCAATAACTCCATTAAGTCTTTCTAGAAAAGGGGTTTCTATAGAATTGTTATCTCGTTGTTTCTCTTTTTCTTTTCCATCAACCTTAGGGATGACTGAACTATGGGTTTCAATCTCATCTAACATCTCAGTAATTATAACAGGTGGACTCTTAATTATTTTTCTAGATCTGTTTGAATATCTTTATAGTCCATGGCGTTAAGATCAACTGGTTTTTCTTGTTTCACTTCATACACAGGGGTTGTTTGTTTGTTTTTAGGATTATCCACTAGTTGTGCTGGTATTTTTGTTTGAACCACATTTTAAGTTTGTGAAAATTGTGTTAGGGAACCCATCATGGCTTGTTGATGCTGGTTGGGATATGTGTTTCCTTGAGCATAATTATTGGGGTTCCACCTAAGTTGTGACCCTACATAAGGGTTACCTTGACTAGACCAAGGTTGTTGGTGTCCTTGAGCATACGAGGCTTGTCCTGCCCAATCCTGGGGATTCCATGTTAGTTGGGGGGCCAAAGGGGGTTGTCCCTAATTTTTTGGTACTATCTTAGCTTCCCATGGCATCATCCAGGGATTAGGAGTGGATCTTGGTATTAACTGCCCCTGGCTAGCTTGTCTCTAGAAAAAGTTTGCTTCTTCTATAGTGGATGAATTGTTGGTTTGTTTAAGCTGATTTTTTATGAATGGAAGAAGAGAACAAGCATTAACTTCATGTTCTCTATATTCACAAATAATACATATTTTTGTTTTATCTAGAGGACAATATCTTATTACATTCTTCTTTCTGCATTTATGATAGTACATAGATAATGGTTCAGTATTAGCATTTGTTTTGGCTTGCAATCCATCCATGGTTGAAGTTAATTGAACTAAGATATTTTTTTTAAATTTTGCTAGTTCATCCATAAGTTTTTTCATGTCTGGATTCGTACCTTTCACAGTTTTTCCTTTCCTAGTTCCACCCCTTTTTCTTGAATAACTTCAACAAAGGTCTTTAATATCATTCATTCTCAATTGATTGACATTTCCACCTCCCATTAAATTAAGGGATTCCCTATATTCATTATCCAAATTTTTAAGAAAAATGGTTTTTCTTAGCTCTTCTTGAAGTACAAATCCACACCTTTTACCTATGAAGAGGAATCTATCTAAATAATATTCCAAATTTTCATCATCTTCCTGTTTAATCCTAAAAAATTCTTCTTTCCTGATTCTCCCTTTACAGTAGTCCTAATATTTTTCTAAAAAGGAAGATTCCATTTTCCCCCAAGTGGTAATGGAATTGGATGTTAACCCCATAAACCACCTCATTTTTGCATCTTTCAGAGTAGATGGGAACAACTTGAGTTTTTGATTATTATTTTTGTAGTCATACGTTTGACACAATACTTTAAATTCAATCAAAAATTGGTCAGGATCCTCAGATGACATTCCTCTAAATGTAGGCAAGTGTGCACGTGAAATATTTTTCATGGGTGTATCGTCATCCTCCAACTGAATTGGATAAGTAAAAGTTCTATTAGGTTATCTTTTAGGATCTCGAGCCATATCTGTAATATATTTTGAATATTTTTCCCAATCAATGTGGTATGTGATCCACTTTGGTGAAGGTGAGAAGTTAGGGGTAGGAGGTTGACTGCTTAATTGAGAATCGATACTTTCTCTAAACAGGTCTTGGGATATAATCCTTCTTCTAAAAGTTCCACCCCCTTCCGGTGATTGATCCAAAAATTCCAAAGGTAGGAGTTCCAATTCCTGTCTAACAAGGGACAATGGTGCTTCTAATTCTTGCTCAACTTCTTTATTTGAATTAGGGGATGCTGATAATTCTTGTTGAGATATTTTTGGGATAAATCTACCCTTTGAGTCTCTTTGTCTACTCATAAATTTTATGATAATGTAGGGAGTATTTTTTTCAATTACTAGATGTGTGATGTTTTCTTGTTGACACCTAATTATAAAATTCTATCTAGTGTTCCTGCGAAACAACACCAAAAATGACAGGTGTCATTATTCCCTTCATTTAATCAACTCATGGTTGATGTCATATTCAAACCAGGGGTGTGCTGAAGCTATATGCAACAATATAAATCTCAATGAACAAGTAATTGATTATAGATATTTATTATTTTTATTTTCTAGGGGGTTTTAAAGTGTCTTAAGATTTCCTAACCAAAGCCTTATTAAAGCTAAACTATAAGAAACTTGCTAAAAAACACAGATTGCTGAAATGAAAAAATCTTACAGAATTGAACACACTGCTAGAAATAAAAACACTTTTCAGAATTAAACACACTGCTGGAAATAAACACACTTTGTAGAATTAAACACACTTTGGAGATGTTGTTTAAAATTTTGCTGAGGAAATAATAACATATACTAGAACACCTGCAAGGACAATAGATAACTTATGTAACAAATTTTAATTGAAGAATCAAAAGTACTTACAAAACTGCTAAATAACAAGTTCATACAAATTTCTTGAAAATATAAATACCAATAGAATAAAATATCCTTTTTCTCTGAAGATTGGGCCCTTGTTCCACCTTGAATCGGGAGTTAACACAATATGTTGCTCTCAAAATTAAATGGCTATCTTATTATTGAATTGTTTTTTCTTAGAAAACTTAACTGCAGATATTCGATCCTTTTTGTGTATATGTGTATATGTATATATATGTATTTCCCATCTGAAGATCCATTTAAAATTATGAGTGTTCAATATTTGTCTACAGATTTTAATGGAATTGAATAGTGCCCAAAGTAGATATGAAATTCAGAAAACTAGCTCGAGATACAGCTGTTGGTCTCACATATATATTTTTGGAGTGTGAAGAACCAGAAAATTGTTGGTATATTTCTAATTGGAAGGCCCCTTCTTTGCTCCATAACCAAATTTTGATAGAATAAGGATATTCCCATTGATTATGGAACTTTGGAGAAGTTCCAGAACTAAAGGGAAACCTTCCGGAACTAACTGCTAAAGTTGCGGAGCTAAGTGATAAAGTTTCGGAGCTAAGTGATAGAGTTCCGGAGCTAAGTGACCGACTTCTGGAGTAAAGTGACATAGTTCCTAAGCTAAGACACATTTTGGCCATATTCCTTGAAAAGGTGTTGGTTACTTCACACTTCACTTATATGACCAAATATGACCTGTTTATTTCAAAATAACTGAATTTCCACACATTTTGTTAGGAATTATGGAGTTTTTAGAAATATGAACTAAATCAAACAAAAGATGGACAATTGCATCCTAACTTATATTTAGATCAAACAAAAGCTCTTAAATGCAGACAAACTTGATTAAAAGGGAATTAAAAAGAGAGCATTTATTGCACATTAATGAGACATATTTTAGCATCATCACTTATCGTGCAACAACTAGATAACAAAAAAAATTTCGTGTGACAACAAAAATTCCAGAAAAAAATGACTCCCCCTTAAGAAAATACCAGGCAAAAATTTCAAACTGAAATCCCAGAATATTAGACTTTCCCACAAAAGTGGTTCTAGGTTTATTTTCTAGGGATTTTCCACTTCCAATCTCCTAGAGGCGTCTTAAAATGAACCTTGATCTAAGAATTTTATTTGCATAGATGGTTCACTCCCACTATTGACACTAGCATTTGATCTCTACAAGCATTCAAGCATTTGATATAAATTTGTAGACTACTATTATTTAAGTGCTATGTAGGACAATTGCTAGACATTTTTAGTGAAGATCTTGAGCTTGGAAAAGGTGAGGGATTAAAAACCAATTCCCTTAATATTTTTCCTGAAAGAAAGTTTTAAGAAAGGTAATATAATTGTTTTAAGGGAGCATTTTTAATAGGTCAATTTTCCCCTATAATTTCTAGTTGTATAAGTGCTAAACAAATCATGTAAGGGGAAAAAAAATGTGGGATAAATTTTTCAAGAAATATTTTTAAGAAGGTTGAGGGAAATATTATTTGTAAAAAGGATATTTTGTTATGAACAATTGTTACCCTCAGACAACTTGAGCAATTTTGGCCATTTCAAATATTAATTTGTCTTTGGTATTGATGGTGCTACTCCTCAACCCCACCCTATATCACGGCAGTGAGCACACGATCATAAGTATGGGTGTAATTAGTGGTTTGAGAATCATTTCTTGATGTTTTGACTCCAGAATTGGATAAGTAAGTGGGGTTAAGGGAAATAGGTTTCCATGTAGAAAGGATATTGTTGTGGGTTATGAAGGCTGGGAACCAGGGTTTATGACCAAATATTTAGATTGAGTATGTTCTTACATCTTTAATCATGAATTCTTTCACCAATTTCCATAATTTCTAGTTGTATATAGATATGTTATTGTATGAGATATTATCATTACTAGTAGACATCGTTCAATTTCTTGAGTTTGAAAATGTTTTGTGCAGCCGTCTTTCTAAAACATAATAAGAAGCTTTAAAAACAAAATTCTCTTCTATGTACCCTATTTATGGGAAGGAAACCTCATTGGTTCATTGCAACAAAAATTACAGATATACAACATCAAATTGATTTGTTGGAATAATAGTCATTTGTAGTTTTGTAGTTGGTCCACCTTCAAACATCACTCTTGCACCTAATAACTCTAAACTGTCAGCATTTGATCATGTATCTAATTCTAATGTTCAATCTTATCCTTTTACATGTGGTGTTTCTGTTGGTGCATTTTATGAGCATGATGCTCCTATTATTACATCATATACATTTATATACCTCAGTAAGCAATTAAAATATAGTGAATGAAAGATAAAGAAAAATATAACACACTACCTCTCTTGTAAATATCTCTGCAAACCTCAAAGAAGATCTTAGACTTGTATGATCTTGTTGATGTTTGAATTGTGGGTGCTCTTGATTAATTCACCAAAGGATGTATGTAAATGCTACGAGCTTCAAAAAAAATGATGTGGATGTCAAATTGGCAGAAGTTGTTTACAGTTATCTCAAAGATTCCAAGGATTCTCCATGGATCTTTGCAAAGTCTATTGTATTCTTTTATAATTGAGGTTAAGGATATGGAATGTGGACCACAATTTGACTAAGATCTAGGATCATGAATTCCTTTCCTAAAATATCAAGTGGACTTATTCATGTAAATACAACTTTGAAGGGGCAATGATTATCTGGTTGGAAGAAATGGCATCTGGGAAGGTAGTTGCATGTGCAATTCAATTGCCCCAACCTTTTTAGGATTCTAGAAGTGGATTTAACTGGAACAGGGAAGTAGAATCTAAGTGGAGTCAAAGTGGCAATTAACTAGGAAAATAGGTGTATTTTCCAAGTAAATCACTAAATTAATTAGCTATAAAATGAAAGACAATTAATTAACTAATTTTAAATAAATGTTAACTAAATAAGATAAGGTATGTTAGTATTTAATTTAATTAATACCAAAAGGTGTATATGCATGAATTAATTAATTTAATTAACCAATCATATAGGATGCATAATAGGATGTGGACTAGGATAAATTGGAAACAAGTATGTAATTTCGGGGTGTCTACATTCACCCCTCTTTAAAGTGTTATTACAAAGTAATAAAATTTTAAAGATAGTATGCATATGTAGATCGATGAATGGATGGTAGAAAAACAAGGTAGGTGTTTGGATTTGACCTAGTGAAGCATTTAAATTCCCTAGAGAGTAGAATGGCAAGGGAATGCCCCTCTTTAAAGTGTTATTACAAAATAATAACATTTTAAAGATAGTAGACATAAGTAGATCGATGAACGAAAGACAAGAAAACAAGGTAGATGTTTGGATCTTCCCTAGTGAAACATATTGATGCCCCAACAAGTAGGATGGTAAGGGAATGCGCCCTCAAGGGGGGTGGGTGATGCAACAAAGAGGTGGACAACTTCTTGATATGAAGAAGACAAGGAATTTGAACAAGGATGGGATAAATTGTGTTTTTAGCACGAGCGTCATTTAGAGAGTAAAATTTAGAGGAACATTATTTTGTTGTTGCACAATAGAGTTGTCACCATGATTATGAAAGAATCATTATGGGTAACCTAGATACATGTAAAATAAACACACACAATAAAGAAAGGATAAAAAAAAACCTAATGTACGCCGCAAAAATATGCACCATGGCTTTGAAGAAACCAATATGATAACATAGTACATGTAATTGGTCAAAAAAGAAAACATCAACAATGAAATACAACTTCGAAAATGAAGACAATTATCTATGCCCCTAATACATGCCAAAATGATGATTAAGTAGACGTAAATGCCACAAAGGACTAAAGTTATGAAATCCATTTGGATAGGATCAGACTGAAGAATAGAGTAATGTTTAGATACAACTAATGAAAATCTTGATGGATCCAAATTGAAAAGTGATATGAAAGTAGAAAAGGATCATTGCCTCCATGCAATAAACTTATTATTTACATGAGAGTTTTAATGAGAGCCTAAACTTCTATAGGTGAAGTTATATCACAAAGGAAAAACAATTGATTTGACTTACCCCAAGTAGAGTTATTACCATGCAAAGGGAAGAATGTAGCGTGATAGGTGTAATTTTGGAATGATCACTAGGGTAATATATAAAAGTATGACTTTATCACAATTGTGTTGAAATGTTTAATTATTAATTTCATGGGTTTTTCCAATTGTAGGATTTTTGTGATGATGTGAAAGTTTATTTCAATTGATTCCAAAGGCATGATAAAATTGAATTAATAAATTCTAAAGAGGTAGGAGTATGTAGCTAGAATTAATTTAATTAATTCTAAAGGGGTAGGAATATGAATCAACTAATAGAATTGATTTAATTATTTATAAAAGAGTGTATTATAAAATCATAAAATTAATTTAATTACTTCTACTAGGATAGAATTAGGTATGTAATTTTTGGGTGTCTACATTTTCCCCTCTTTAAAGTGTTATTACGGAGTAATAAATTTTTTAAGATAGTAGATGTTTACAAATCAGTGAGATGAACTTGAGGAAAGTGAGGTAGATGTTCATATTTTCCCCAGTGAAGAATTTGTATGCCCCAACGAGTAGGAGTGGTAAGGGAATTCCCCCTCAAGTAGATGGGTGACGTAGTAAGGAAGTGGTCAGTCAGTTGATAGGAAGAAGACATGGACTGTGCTCATCGCAAGAGCATCATTTCAAGAGTGTGAAAATAAGAGAAACCTTTATTTTGATTTTTCACAATAGAGTTTTAAAAATGATTATCCAGATGGACATGGTAGTGGGTAACCCATTATGTGCATAAACAAATACACATAATAAAGAAAATATAGAAAAGGAAAACCAAACCCAATATACATCATAAAATTATGCACCGTGGCTATGAATAATTCAAGATGATAGCATAATATGTGTAGTTGGTCCAAAAATCAAACATCCACATTGAAAAACAACTTCAAAAATGAAGACGATTAATTATGCCCCTAAAGTGTGCCACAATGATGATTAAGTAGATCTAAATTCCCATAAGCACTAAACTTATGAAATGCATTGGGATAGGATATGTCTGAAGAGAGGAGTGATGCTTAGATACTCCTAATGAAACTATTATTGGATCTGCATTGAAGAGTGATCTGAAAGTTGAAAAAGGATCATTTCCTCCTTGTAATAAACTCATGCATTGTAGGAGACGTAGAATGAGAGCCTAAATTTCCCCAAGAAAATTTATATTGCGAAGGAGAAATAATTAATTTGACTTGTCCCAAGAAGAATTAATAACATGCAAAGGGAAGATAATGTAGCATGATAGTCGTAAGATTGGAAAGATCGCTAAGGTAATAGATAGCAGTATGACTTTATCAAAATTGTTTTTAAATGTTGAAATATTAATTTCATGGGTTTTCCAATTGTAGGATTTCTATGATGATGTGAATGTTTGTTTGAATTAATTCCAACAGCATAATAAAATTAAATTATTTAATTCTATAGGGGTAGGAGTATGTAGCTAGAATTAATTTAATTAATTCTAAAAGGGTGTATTATAGCATATGTTGACTTTTTTTTCACCCATGCAAAAAGGTCAACTCAAAACTTCATTTTAGATGAAAGGGATTGATGTGATGGACCTAACTAGGGAAAGAAGGACAGTTTCTTAATGTTTTGAGTTGCAACAATTTGAAAATCAATGCAAAGGGCAACTATGTGTGTTGTTGCAGAATGCAACACCTCACATATGCTGCCATTCCATGTTCGTCTTCAAAAAATAAATATAGGAGCCACGAAGGACTAGTGCATAGCCTTGTTGAAGGTGGGAATCACAACAGATGTGGGATTTTTCATCCCATAACAATAAACAAAGTTGTTTTTGGCATGTAGAAGAAAACATTATTGAGTTACAGGTACAACAAATCTTATTATTTCTTTATGTTTAAGTGTTATTAATTAAGTACTGAGTTGTCTAGTTTATTATACAATCAATATTTACCATAAAGCCTAATGTAGAAAGAAATAGACAACTCAATTACAGAAATTAATGTCATTTATTCATACATAAATTAAGTTTTTCCCACATAAGATGTGGGATGTAACTTAGATGAACTGAATAAAAGATGCATATACATAAAGTTGTAAACAAAAGAAGAAAAAAGAAAACCCATCATTTCCTGAATGGGTTGATTATTCTCTTCCTATCTTCTTCTTTCATGCATCTTCATCTTCATCTCCAACTACTCCATCTCCAGCTCCTAGCTTCATGTAACAAGATTTTGTTAGAGCTCCGCGTTATTTCTTCATTCTTGTGATTACAGCTTCAGATAGATGAATCTTCTAGAAACATATAGATAAGTTACATGAAATGATAAAGACAGAATCATCAAGTACATCTCATTGGAACTCTCATTTCAAGAAAAATAGAAATGAGAATCATTACATGGATACAAGAGAGGCTTTAAGCTTTTATTTTTCTAACTATTTTGTGAAGTGTGCAGGTACATGAGATGAATTTTTTTTAAATGACATTACAACAATAAAAGAATATATTTTCAATAATGCAAGTGCCATTGTAAGATACAACAGCTCAGAAGAATCATGTACATTACAGAAATGAAGATAATCAAAGTAAAGACAAACATTTGTATAAGAAAGGGATCACAATTCAAGAAAAGAAAGTAAAGAATAGGAAGGTGCATTCATGAAAGTTAATGATCAAGAAGGAGAAGTAGATTCTAGATGCATGCTGAAAAAGGGTCATAGATTGCTACAATAGTTATACAAGTTCATTTGAAAGGATAGTGATCTATTTGAAATTATCCTTAATTTTTACCAGTACAAGTCATGGATCATAATTACAAGAGCTAAACTCAGTTTTACAGTTGTAACAGAAATATGTGCAAACTACAAATCAAGTACAATCTTCAAACTGAAGAATTGTTTTAAAAGCACATGATTGAGCATTTTCAACTCATATTACTAATCAAAATTCAAGAATATCAAAGACTTATAGTCATGTTGAATATCTTCCAAAGCAACTCATTAGAGTTACAAGAATGAATATTTACGGATTGAGAGTAGTTTCCAGTTATGATGCATGAACTATAGGTTGAAACAAGAATCAAGAATTCCTTCCAGGATATAAAAAACTCAAACTTCATATCATTCAGGGAATGAAAATTCAAGAGAAGTAAAGACACATCATAAACAAAGTACAACAAAGTGTCATCAAGTGTTAGTGATGAAAGAAATATCAGATTATCATAAACATATACCAACATCTAGTAAATAAGGTACAGTTTGAAGTGGTGTGTATTACAGTAGTTTTCTTGTGAATTTCATTATTCCTTGAATTTATTAAGCTTGCTTATGTTATTTACCTTGTTGTAAATAGGTGTTTATGATAGTTTCAGTGTGTAATTATCTGCCTTGTTATTGTGAGAGATCCCTTAACAAAAAAGTGTTTTCCTTATGATTAGTTGCAAACCCATTGGATTGTATTTTATTCAATTTATTCACAATATATTGTGCATGTTTCTCAGTCAAGACCTCACGAAATTTTTGTGTATCACCCCATTTATCACAGTTTTATCCATCTCTTTAACCCTCAAACCCCACAATTTTCGTTTAAGGGATAAATCCAAAAAAGGAACCAGACCTTATAATCCAATAGAGATTCACCTAACAATAGGGAAACCCATAGCCCGTGAGATGTCTCAATTATATCTGTAGAAGTGAGGGATAAAACAAAGTTACAAGATCTACGAACCCTCAATAAGGGTGCACTTATGAAGTGATAAAAGTTTTTGGGATGCACCTGGTGGGACATCACAGAAGTTATATTTTCATCTTTCAAAGGTGTTCCACTTCAAACAGCAAATATTTAGCCACTGTGTGACCTTCACTTCTAGATAATAGTTTTTGGCACTCCCAATGGATCAAGAACTGTGATTGATGAACTCAAACAATTGAAGATTCAAAGAAGAATTCAACTGGTGACTCTGTAAATCTGATTTCTCACCAGTTCATCACTTTTCACCACCAAGGTGACATCAAATTTTTAGCTATCATCCTTGTTGAGGTATTTTAAAAAAAAATAGATTTGGTATTCTTGTTGTTCATCACCACTATTTTCATGAGTAGAACATAACTTGTTTTTCCATTTTTACATCTTTTATGAGGTCTTGCAATCATGACATAAATTCCTTAGTAGAATTATTTTTTCCAAGAGTCTATATATGTCATATCCACAACCTTTTTACACCCATATTTTCCTTCAGATCAGTATTATGACCCCTATCAAAATGAATATCCCCATGACTCAAACCTTACATATTAGTATGATTATCAATATGATGATCATTCTAATGTCCAAGATCAAGGCAATGTAGAATATTATGGTGATTATACAAATGAGGAATAAATTGAAGGAAAAGATCATGAAATGGAGCAGATAATGAAGGTACTCAAAGAGAATATTTTAAAATTGCAAGCTAAACAACCTGGTCTTAGCAATCCCTGTCAATGGGAATATCATTCACCTAGTTGTCTTAGTCCACAACAAAGGCTTAAGGTAATGAGAGAATCTATTACTCAAAATGGTTGGTTTTACTTTCATCTTTACAAGCGTTAGAGAATGATAGGCATTAGAGAATGATAGGCATTAGTTTGAGGAGCCCTGTTAATGGGATGTTACCACGTACATTACCCATCAAAATTTGGTATGCACATACCTTACTTGCTAACCAAATGTATCTCATTTATCAATCATCCAAGTTTTTCAGGCTGCTGCAAATGTTGCTCCCACTATTCCAACAATCGCATACTAAGCCCAAATTCAAGTTTCCAAGTTTTCTTGTCTACTGTTCTAAAATTCCACTTCCTCACATGTAGATTTTGAATCCTCTAGTCCCTTTGTTCAAAAAATTTGCAATATCAAGTTGAGACCTCAGGCCACCCTTTCTCCTTCATCCACTAGGTACCAATGCATGAAGGTGCAAATCTCAAAATAATCAACAAGGGACAGACAAATTAAAGAAAATAGCAATGGGCTGGACTATTTCTTAAAAAACTTGCAGCATTGGATTTTAAAGTTTCTAGTTTGATCATGTTCCAGTATTTGGAGAAAGAAATCATGTAAGAGGTGGACACTTTTATTTTGCAAAAGATCAAGCACGAGTGGAAGATCTGATCAACGATCCTTCGTACGTTTTAAGCATGCAGTGTGCATGAAGGCACCATATTCACATCAGGGTATTGTTTCATCTAGAATTTGTAAAATCATCTAAAAAGGAGAATTAGTGTGAATTGAGAAGGATTTTCACGTCAATTCTGAAGATAAATAAGCCTATATTTACTACATGAACAACATGTTTTCATCTTGAAAAATTGGTCAAATTAGATGATGGAAGATGGCATTAATGAAGAAAAGAGCATGACAAAACACTCTATTGCTCAGATAAAACTTCACGAAAAATAAAGAGATGTGTTATCTCTCAAACTTCATGTTCAGTTTTCAGGAAAAAGATATTACAACACTGATCAGATATCTAGAGTGGCACACAAAGAAAATCAAAAGACAACGTCGAACATTGCCAAAGACACCAAGATTTTGTAAAAGATAAATTTGAGCCATTTCGAGTAGCATGCTTAAAACAAGAATTAAGAACAAGAGTTTGACATCATTGATGAAGAATATGTCATGATTGATGAAATAAATAATTTGCAAAGGTTGAAAAGCTTTCAAATCAAATTTGAAATGTGCCCAAGTGATGAAAATGAAAATAAGATGAGATAGATGCAAATCAGAGCATAACAGTCATTTTATTTACATTGACGAAGACCATGTTCTATTCAGTATTTCAATGGGTTCACAGTCCAATTATAACAGTACACCAGAAGTTTCATGCATGTTTTTAGAGCACAAGGGATGAGCGTCAAATTCTCTGCAAGTTTAGTCCCAAAACCATTCTCACAACAAGTTACAAATCTAATTGATAGAGGTGTTTTTAAACTATTGGACTGATCTTTGTGAACAAAATAAAGGTGCATGTTTCATTTCTAGCTTCTTATCGTGTTACCTAATGTTTTCCAAGCTGAAGTTCATGGCCTCGGTTTTTTTAAGAAAGGGGAGCTATATTTTTTGCATTTCTTGCTTTCAGGTTTCATTTTAAGCTTTAGTTTGTTTCTAGCTTAGAATACATTAGATTAGGATTTCCCTTTCATTAAAGTGCATTTCATTGCACACTCATAATTGGTTTTCAATTCAATAAGTGCATTTCATGCACAGTGATCTAGGTTTACCATATATTTTTCCTGCTTTAATTTTGATATTCAGAAAGGTCGGTTTTTCAGGAAAGGACAAATTTTTTTTTATTAGGCTTTTGACTCCATGCCCAATAGACAAAGAGCAAAGGTATTGGTCTTAAAGCTAACAGGGAACTATTATCCCTGCAGGATTTTCCAAAAAAAAATGTTGACATTTTTACACCCATGCAAAAAAGGTCAACTCAAAACTTTGTTTCAGATGGAAAGGATTAATGTGATGGACCTAACTAAGGAAAGAAGAGACAGTTTCTTAATGTTTTGATTTTGCAAACAAATTGAAACAACAAATGCAAATGTACAGCTATGTGTGATGTTACAGAATGCAACACTTCACATACGTATGCCATTCCATGTTCATCTTCAACAAAGAAAAATAGGATCCCCGAAGGACTAGTGCATAGCCTTGATGAAGGCAGAAATCATAGTAGATGTGGGATTTTTCATCCCATAACCAACAAACAAATTTGTTGTTTGCATGTAGAAGAATACATTATTGAGTTAAAAGTATAACAAATCTTATTATTTGTTTATTATTAAGTGTTATTAATTAATTATTGAGTTGTTTAGTTCATTATACAATCAATATTTGCCATAAAGACAAATTTAGAAAGAAATAGGAAAACTCAATTACAGAAATTAATGTCATTTATACATAAATAAATTCAGTGTTTCCCACACAATCTCTAGGATATAACTTAGATGAACTGAATAAAAGATGCATATACATAAAGTTGTAAAAAAAGAAAGAAAGAGAAAACCCATCATTGCCTGATTGGGTTGATGATTCTCTTCCTATCTTCTTCTTTTGTGCATATTCATCTTCATCTTCAGTTATTCCATCTCCATCTCTCATCTTCATGTACCTATACACACAAAAAATAAGATGTTGTTAGAGCTCCGGGTTATTTCTTCATTCTTACGATTACAACATCAAGCAGATGAATCTTCTAGAAAAGTACAGATAAGTTACATGAAATGATAAAGACATAATCAACAAGTACATATCATTGGAACTCTCATTTCAAGAAAAACAGAAAAGAAAATCAATTACATGGATACAAGAGAGGCTTTAATCTTTTAATTTTTTAATTGTTTTGTGAAGTGTGCAAGTACAAGAGAGATGAAGGTTTTTCTAAATGACATTGCAGCAATAAAATAATACATTTTCATTAATGCAAGTGCCATTGAAAGATACAACAACTCGTAAGAATCATGTACATTGCAGAAATGAATATAATCGAAGTAAAGATAAACATATTTACAAGCAAGGGATCATAATTCAAGAAAAGAAAGCAAAGAATAGGAAGCTGCATTCATGACAGTTAGTGATCAAGAAGGAGAAGCAAATTCTAGATGCATGCTGAAAAAGGGTCATAGAATACTACAACAGTTATACAAGTTCATTTGAAAGGATAGTGATCTATTTGAAATCATCATTAAGTTTTACCAGTACAAGTCATGGATTAGAATTGTAAGAGCTAAACTTAGTTTTATAGTTACAAAGAAATATGTGCAAACTACAGATCAAGTATAGTTTTCAGACTGAATAATTGTTTTGAAAGCACATGATTGAGCTTTTTCAACTCAGAGTACTTATGAAAATTCAAGAATATCAAATACTTACATTCATGTTGAAGATCTTCCAAAGAGCTACATGGTGAAAGGAAGAAGCAACTCATCAGAATTATAGGAATGAATATCTACATATTGAGATCAGTTTCCAATTGTGATGCATGAAGTATATGTTGAAATAAGAATCAAGAATTCCTTCCAGGATATATAAAAAAACTCAAACTTCATATCATTTAGGGAATGAACATTCAAGAGAAGAAAATATATATCAAAAATAAACTACAACAAAGTGCCATCAAGTGTTATAATTATAGTTTTGAAGTTTTGGTGGTGAAATAAATATCAGAGTATGATAAACATCTACTAACATCTGATAAGTAAGGTATAGTTTGCAGTGGTGTGTATAACAATAGTTTTCTTGTGAATTTCATTATTCCCTTAATTTATTAAGATTTATTATGCTATTTACCTTGCTGCAAATAGGTGTTTATGCTAGCTTTAGTGTGCAATTATCTACCTTGTTATTGTGAGAGATCCCTTAACAAAAAAGTGTTTTCCTTATGATTAGCTGAAACCCATTGGATCGTGCTTTATTCAATTTATTCTCAATATATTGTGTATGTTTCTCAGTCAAGCCCCTCAAGAATTTTGGTGTATCACCCCTTTTATTACAGTTTTATCCATCTCTTAAACCCTCAAACCTCATAATTTTTAGTTTAGGATACATCCAAAGAAGGAACCGGTCTTGTAATCTCAAAGATTCACCTCACAATAGGGGAGACCCACAACCTGCGGGGTGTCTCAATTATATTTGCAGAAGTGATGGAGAAGAAAAGTTAGAAGATATGTCAACCCTGAACAAGGGTGCACTTCTAAGAGATAACAACAACATAAAATTAATTTAATTAATTATACTAGGAGGTAATTAGGTATGTAATTTTGGGGTGTCTATTAACATCTAATTTCTCCTACTCTATGTAAATTTTACTCATCTCATTTATCATGCATATCCTTTTCTGGATCTTTTGAGATACATACTACTAAGATTTTCTTCTTGTATGTTCCATTCCATATGATTTATCGATAGACGTATTGCCAAAAATTCACATTGTATTGTGTTATTTTATCCAATCTCTGTCAAGTGGAATTATTTCCATGACATTCATTTTTATGCAGGTACTTCATTAGGATCATTTGATGAGAGAGATCTAGTTTTTTTTTCTCGACTATTTGTGAGGATTTTAAGCATCAGATGATCTCTATTGCATAATCACTTATTCTTGAGAACATTTAGATTTAAATTTTCATAAATGATCAACTTGGAACACATATAGACAATTCCTCACATGTACTAGTAGTTCATAGTCCACTGAATCATATATATCTAGATTTATCTACCATTCATGTTCATATAGAGTGGATATCAGATCATTCTTGGAGATGTAGATAACACTCTTTTAGAGGACTCCACAGGTGAGGTTCTTCCACTATTAAATTTCATTATCCACACATTGATCCTCTTGTCTCTTGATTCTTCTCTAGTTGAGATCTCCATGACACTTGTTTTGGGATCACTATTCACTTTTGGATTTCTACAAAATATTGAAATTCACCCTTCTATAAGGATTTATTTTTGTTCATATAGTGTCAATATGTTCCTCTTTTAATCACTTGTTTGATGGGATTGTAGTGAATTTTAATTTCCAATGGGGGTTTTGCTTCCTCATTTCCCCCCCCATGCATGAGTGCCTTATTTTTTCGCATCTTTTCTCACTATTAGTTTCTCGAATCGCCCATCACTTCCTTGGCCCTCTTCATTATTAATACACACTTAATTTCTTGTTTTTCACCATTTTTTAGTTTTTGGATTCCTCTGTTCTACATTTATTCACGGTTTTAGTTATGTATTTCCTCATCTCCTCTTTTTATTTTGATTCATCCACTCATATGTTTTTAGTCACTAAAACCATTTAAATCATGGGGGACAAGTTTTTGCTTCTTACTAATCCTTGGGCAGACACATGTTTTATTTGGTTTTGGTGACATCCTTTTACATTATTTGGAACCTAATAACAATCACCCTCTTAGTTAAGAGCTATTATGGTGAATTCCAATGTTAGTTATGTTTTTGAGGTCATGTATTGGATCCCATCATATCAGTCATGCAGATTGAGCTCCCGATGACCTTTCATCCTCCAAAAATCTTATTAAGCTATTGTTTATTGAAGGAACTTTTCTTATATATGTTTGATGACATTTTATTTTGTTATTCTACTATGGCATCCCCACTAATATTTTTTATCACTTATTCCCATTAAAAACCATATTTTATAGTGGAGACATCCTTTTCAATCTTCTCCTAATTTAACATTGAGGGGGGTGCTTGGGAAATACTTCCCCTGGTTTCTTATTCTACATAGATTTTTTGAGATTAGTGTTTATTTTGAGTGATACTTATATTTAAAATTAGTTCGTACTTTGAATTGGCTGTTACAATGATAAGAATTAATATATTATAGTGAGATGGATTGACATCCTTAAGGACACATGGCTTTAGACTACAATCTCTTCTATTGTACATAACTACCTAGAATGCCCTTGTTTTAAGGACCTATATTTTTAGGAGTCTCATAATCTTTTATTTTTACTGCTCCCTAACTTAGATAATTAAGGGGTTATGTTGGTGTATTAATTCTATACACTAAAGTTAGGTTTATTTACGATGTTTATTTATTCTAAGTAATTATGTTTTAGTATGTGCATATGTCTCGTGATTGTGCATTTATGTATACTCACAACATATGTGTTATGAACTATTGTGGAGACCATATTTTGTGGAAACCAAATTTAGTGTAAATAATAGGAAAAAAGGGAGCTTGTTCTTTCATAATACTTATACCCCCTCATCTCTATTTGTATTTCATGATAAGTGCAAACAATATTCTGAGTACAACTACTATTGTGGGAGCCCTTTGATATTACTCTATGTAATAAATTGTATACTTCCATTATGTTTTGCATATGGTTTCTACTATGGTGATCATGTGCAAATTAGATTTTCATCGATTGAGTTTTTAATAAATATTTTAATGAACATTGACCTCTTTTATAAATGACCTAAAGATTGACTCCATTTTCCAACTCTATCTACTCAGTTCCATCAAGTAACTCTAGTAATTTTTTGAATCAATAACTGATATTCAACAAGCTATTTCAGGAAAAAAAAAATCTCAATGAAAACTTGAATTTCAGTCATCCTCAAGGTATTTTAAATATTGGAAGTGGCATGTGGACATCCTCTTTCACTAGAAAAAAACTCCATCTTCATAACCATTCACTTCTTGTCAACACAATCAGGTTTATTCTATAAATTTTGAGTGGAGCATAAATTTTTTTACTGAAACCAATTGGCACCATAAATTTGTCAAATATTATAAAGACTTCATTGAACCCATATATACTCACTTTCACTAGTTAATTTTATACAATTTTTTTCTAGTTAGAAAGATGATTGTTCACTTTTGGGGTCTACAATAATTTTTACCCCTCTTGTCACACCTTGAAACCACTCAAATATCTCTTGTAGTTTTATAGATATGTTGAGTCATACCAAATTTGGATTTACAACCTTTTCCAGCCATTATAGACAAAAAAACATTCTTGGAAAATGATGGTGTTGTGAAATCCATCCATCCTTACACAATTAAACCAAAAAATATCATATATTTTGTTATAAAAATTATTGTTGGCTATGGAAGGAAATAATATGATGTAAATTTTAACCATTCATATTTTTATGGTTGTTTATTTATTACAAGAAAAGTGCAGGTGATGTCTAATTTTATGCTACAAATTCAAGTCCAAACAAAGAATGGTTTTCTGAACGTGGGACATCTCATGTCTATTTTAGATCATCGGGAGACTGTCATGTGTGTAGTAAGTCATGTTCATCTATATTCTCATCATTGAGGGTCTCCTTCTCAAGGGAAAGGTTAAAAATCTTCTGGTAGGAATTTATCTGGGGGCATATGAAAATATCCTTTTGCACTTTTAGAACATCCTTCACCTAGTCACAAAAATCATGGTAGTAGGTCTAGTGTGTGGTAAATCCATCAATAAGGAAAATTTTATGCTCCATCTCTAACTATTTACCTATCAAAATAACACCCATCAAGAACATAAACATAAAATAAATAATAGGTGTGGCCATACACCTAATATGGTGGATCCCCTTATTAAAGGTGGATTCGGTTGACAAGCTAGATGATCATTTGGATCTTTCCATATATCAATTTTATTGCTTCAATTCACTAATGTTTTTGTCCTTAGTTGATTAGTGTTTTATATTATATTATGGATTATATTAAATTATATATTTTTAATCAAAATAGTGTTAATTGGATTCATTAATAATTTATTTTAGTTAGTTAAAATCCATGTCTACTTTCTTTACTCATGGTATTCTCTGCTACATTTCTACCCATGTATCATCACTAAAGAAAATGGGTTGAACAAAATGACCCACTTGATGCTGGAATTTTTTTTGTTGAATTCATAAGTGTGATGCCTTTGATTTTCATAGAGAATTTAATGTAAAGGAAGATCCTAGGTGACCAATTTTACTACTCATCATCATTTTGATTTACATAAATGGTTGATATGCCTTTCTAGTGTAATTTTCTTTCTAATTCTCATCTTCATCATCATTCTCATCCTACAATATTTTTCATCTTATTTTCAAAATAAAACCATTCAAATCCAACCCATAATTGTAATCATCTTGGTCTTCATACATTTTTGTCTCTTCTAACAAAAATATAAAATCTTTGTTTTGAAATCTACATATTATGCAACAATAATTATGCACAAAATAGAATAACAAAATAATAGTTTACAGAGATATAGATAAATTCAATATATAAATACCAAACATGAAAGAGACAAACATCTTATTTACATGGTAAAACCCCAACTGGGTGTTTATGGAAACATCCAAGGTGCAATATATCAAGATTTTATTAACTCAATATGAACAGATTACATACAAACTCATTATGAAAAACTTTAGATATTCTATTTTCATCTTTCAAGAAACAAGGGATTGACTCCTTAATTTTTTCTTTAGGGGGTTATTCCCCCAAACCCCTGCCAAATGGAACTCCATAACATGTTTCCAGCCCTATAGACCCCCCTATGACATGAGTGGGGAAATCCCCCCCACACCCCTATTTGGGAAGTGAGGTACAAACCGCACCACAAAGGGAACCAAAATTTAACTTTTTTGTCGCATATCTAACAATCTCCACCTTGACAACAAATCCTCTTGAACATGACTAACTCATCTTTTTTGCAATCCATGAGAATCTAAACACCATTTCAACTTCTCTAAAAGTATTGGTATTGTGAACATATTAGTATAATTTTTATGTGGTGTGGACCTTTTCCAGTGTTATTGTCCCTTCATGAATAACATGTCTAACAAAATGATACTTAATTGTAATATGATTTGTATTAATATGATAAGTTGAATTATTGGCCAAGTAAATAACACTTTATTCCTCACTTAATACCTTCATCTTGTATTTATCTCTTCCAATAGGCCTTTTAGTAAAATTTCCTCTTAACAAGCATGCTAGCAAGCTACATATTTTTCCTCAGTAGTTGACACAACAGTAATCATTTGAAGCTTTGACATCCAACTAATAGGTCCACTTGCAAGTGTAAAAATATAACCAGAAGTATATTTTCTTTTGTCCAAATCACCTAGAAAATCTTAATCAACATATCCACAAATAGAATCACCATTATTATTATAGGTGATGTAATAATCACGCATGCCTCAAAAGTAGCAAAAAACCAACTTCATTGTTGACCAATTTTCTCTTCTTAGATTTTCCATAAATCTACTGACAACTCCAACTGCATGTAAAATGTTAGGCCTTGCATATACAATAACATACATTAAACTTCCTATTACACTAGCATATGGCACATGAGACATATAATCCTTGTCTTCTACTTCTTTATGACATAAAATTGAAGAAAGTTAGAAATGGGAAGCAAAAGGGATACTAACTGGTTTCATATATTTCATACCAAATCTGGTTAGTATCTTTTCTAGATACCTATGTTGTGATAACCATATCTTACCATTTATCATGTCTCTATGTATCTCCATGCCTAATATTTATTTTATAGCTCCTAGATATTTCATATCAAACTTCTTATCCAAACGAGCCTTTAAATTTTTGACTTCTACCATGTTTTTTCTTACAACAAGCATATCATCAACATACAATACTAATATAATGAATAAGCCGTTTTTGAAAAATTGAAATAAACACAATGGTCATACTCACTACTTATAAATATCTGGCTCATCATGAAAGCATCAAAAATCTTGTACTATTTCTTGGGTGACTGTTTCAAGCCATACAATGATTTCTTGAGCTTGAAAACAAATCTTTTTTTCTATTTTGTACAAATCCTTCATGTTTTTCAAGCTCAAGAAATCATTGTATGGCTTGAAACATTCACCCAAGAAATAGTACAAGAATTTTGATGCTTTCCTGATGAGCCAAATATTTATAAGGAGTGAGTATGACCATTGTGTTTATTTCAATTTTTCAAAAACGGCTTATTCATTATATTAGTATTGTATGTTGATGATATGCTTGTTGTAAGCAAAAACATGGTAGAAGTCAAAAATTTAAAGGCTCGTTTGGATAAGAAGTTTGATATGAAAGATCTAGGAGCTATAAAATAAATATTAGGCATGGAGATACATAGAGACATGATAAATGGTAAGATATGGTTATCACAACATAGGTATCTAGAAAAGATACTAACCAGATTTGGTATGAAATATATGAAACCAGTTTGTATCCCTTTTGCTTCCCATTTCTAAATTTCTTCAATTTTATGTCATAAAGAAGTAGAATACAAGGATTATATGGCTCATGTGCCATATGCTAGTGTAATAGGAAGTTTAATGTATGTTATTGTATATACAAGGCCTGACATTTTAGATTCAGTTGGAGTTGTCAGTAGATTTATGGAAAAATCCAAGTAGAGAAAATTGGTCAACAATGAAGTTGGTTTTTTTCTAATTTTGAGGCACACGTGATTATTACATAACCTATAATAATAATGGTGATTCGATTTGTGGATATGTTGATTAATATTTTCTAGATGATTTGGACAAAAGAAAATCTACTTCTGGTTATATTTTTACACTTGCAAGTGGACCTATTATTTGGATATTTACACACACACACACACACACACACACACACACACACACACACACACACACACACACACACACACACACACACACACACACACACACACATCCTCTTCAAAATATCCATGTAAGAATGTTGTTTTAACATCTACTTGCTCCAACTCCAAATCAAGTGAAGAAACTAGTACTAAGACTACCTAAATTGAAACAAGTTTAGCAACTGGTGAGCTAATTTCATGAAAATCAATAATTTATTTCTATAAAAATCCTTTGTCTACCAGTCTAGCCCTAAACCTTTCAACTTTTTCATTAACACTTATCTTCCATTTGTAAGCCCATTTATAGCTAACAATTTTTCTACCTTTTAGAAGTTCTACTTGGTCCCATGACTTGTTCTATTCCAAGGCATACATATCCTTTTGTATTTCCCTTTTCCATTTGGAACCATACACATCATCGAATGCTTCATGATAACAATTAGGTTCCCCATCATTATAAATCAAAGTAATTGAAATATTGGGATTGTACTTACTAAGAGGATGTCTAACACGTGTAGATCTCCAAAACTGATTACGGAGGTTTTTCCTCATGTTTTTGTGACCTCTATACTAAATTCTCAGGTGTTTCCTCAAGTTCTTATGAATCTTCAACGTCTTCAACATTTGAGAATGATAGTTTTTCTTTATTTTAAGTATCTGAAGATGGTTGAATTTCAACCTTCACATGTTCATGTTCATGTTTTTTTTTTCTTATTTGATTTCAGCATTTGATTTTAGGAGATAAGAATCCTCAAAATATACATCTCTAATAATGAATATTTTTTAGGTAGTAGGATCCCACACTCTATATCCCTTAACACCATCTACTTCACCATACCCAAAAAATATGTAGTTCTTCGATCATGGGTCTAACTTTGAACGTTGATTTTTATTAGTAAGATCATAAACATTACAACAACAAAAATTTAATTTTGAATAATCACATGTATGACATTTCCATACCTCTTCATGAATATTGCAATGTATTGCAACTGATAGTGAGCGATTTATTAGATAAAAATATGTTAAAACTGCTTCTTCCCATAAATGTTGATCCAAATTTGCATTGTTGAGCATGTTCCTTGTTCTCTCTACAAGATTCATATTCATGCGTGTTTAACAACCTCCTTTTGTTGTGGAGTATAGCTTGTGGTTTTATTCCTTTAAATCCTAGTTTCCTTGCAATAATTATAAAACTCCAATGATGTGAACTCGCCTCCATTATTTGTTCTTAAACATTTGATAGCCTGTCAGTGTTCTTTTCAACCAAAGCTCTAAATTTCTTAAATGTACTAAAAACATCATATTTTATCTTAAGAAAGTAGACCCATACTTTCCTGGAGTAATCAATTACAAAAGTAACAAAATACAATGTTCCACCATATGAAATTAAAGGTGTTAGACCCCAAATATCAGAATTTGTAGACACTAAATTGCACACTTGGGTACATTTCTAGGTCCTAATGACATGCATTGTATTCATATGTTTCCTAAGGGAGAAAAGTACTAGTTGATCACTATCTTTAGCCTCTTAGGTTCCTCTCTAGTCTCTTTTTTTTCCTTACACACCCTACTACCTAGTCTGACCTTCGATACTTCACATTTTCTAGCTCTGGACACCAGTGCCCATGTAGGATGCCAGCGCCAATGCAACTTTGCTCATTTTGGGTCCTTTCTAGTTGTTGGGCATCCTTATCTCTTAGGGGTTGGCCTTTTAGTGATCAATTATGAAATTCAAACAAGGGAAGCATAAAAATATAATGTTATGGGATAAAATTAAGGTACCAAACTCTAAGCATCTACTACCACTACCTAAGGTTACATTCACAAGCATATAAAGAGCATCATGGAGTCCATCTAGATTCACATTTAGGGACAAGGGTTGGCTATTTTCTACATACACACATAAGAGGGGAAGTTCATTTTTCCATGCACACATCTATCTACATCTTTTATATCTATCTACTTGTTCGCTATTGAGTGTGAAACGTACAAGATCCACCTAGGGAAAAATTCTAGACACACGCATAGAACTACTTTGGGTCTGAGATGTAGTGTAGTGCTCAATCGTAAGATCACTTGTTTCACAACTGAGGATAGTTTGAACCCTCATTTGCATTATTTTATTTTTGGGATTTGATGCGCCTTTGAGGGTTTTACATATGGTATTATTTATTGAAGGATTATCAGTGACATCGATGATCACTATGTGACATTATAGCACACCCAAGTGCCACACTACAAGTCCATGCACCCTGGTCCCTATACTTCTACATTTTTTATGCTCGGTTGTGACATCCTGCACTTCTATTCTATCAGTATTCCACTTCCACACACCTCAGGGAGTAGTTGTGAAATAAGCTAAATAATCTAACTCTTCATTACAATTAGGGTTTCTACCTTATTTTCTTTATTTTTTACGTCATTTCATTTCTAGGAGTTGTTTATTATTATATTATGAGTTACATTAAAACTAGGGTTTTAGAAAAAAAGCTATATTTTTGTTAAATTATTTGGTGAACATGAAGTCTTTAAGCACCTTTAGGGTCATTCTTTCAATGTCTCTTGCACTTTTTAAAGATCCTCTCATCATGGATATTTCTATTCATGATTTCTTTCTCATCCATCCTGAATTAAGAGATAAAATCATTACTCTCTTGGATACTATTTGTGTTCCTTATCATATTCATCCATACATATTTTATAACACATTTGTAGATTCATTTTCTCAACACATCGCTTTTCCATCTAATCCTCATGTTGAGCTTACTAGTTTCGGTAATGATCCACCTTTATACATAATGATTCACATCAATGATGTGCTTGTCAAATGAACTATAGTCAATAATGGATCTGAACTTAATACATGCACTCTATCATTTATTAAGGATATGGGTCTTTCTGGTGCTCATTTCTGTCCTTCATCTATTTCTCTTCATGCATATGATGGTTTCGTTCATCCATGCATAGGCTATATCAATTTACCTATCACTGTCAGGTCAAAAACCTTTCATATGGTTTTGTTTGTCATTCAATTCCTAGTTCAATACAATTGCTTACTTGGTAGACCATTTCTTCATGGCATGTAAGTCATCCCCTCTATAGTACATCAATGTGTTAAATTATTACATGAGGCTATCGAATATATTGTCTCTAGTGATCATGAACCATTAAAATATTAAAACCATGATCCAATCACTACACTCCTTGCTCCACAATCAGTTACTATTAATTACCCATAACCTATGGATTCTCCACCTCGCTTGCCACCACTTGAAGGTGTTATTTTCATGTTAGATACTATCACATCCACATCATTTCTCCCTCTTTCTTCTAAAAATTCCATGGTACTTTATCGTGGGCATGTCCAAGCATCGGGCATAGTTCTACCTTCTTAATATGCTCATATGCTGCCACCATTTTCACGTCCTTGTTTTATATGTACACTTTTCATGAATGATTTTTATCGAGAGTCTATTACATTTTATCCTACTTATAATGACACTATATGTACACATGATGACTTGACTGGATTAGGCTTCACATTTGATGATCTATATCCTCTACCCCATGATCCTCATCTTTATCAGGGTTCTATCAACATTATGATTGCTTATGGTATCCATATCTTTCACCTCACAGTATTTTTTGCATGTGATTCTCCACTTACACTTGAGAAATCTTGGCTTGACTACATTGGGGTCACGTCGGACCCTGATTATACTGATATCTCATTTCCCATACCCTTTGGTCATGTGTTTGTTTACAATGATTCATTTCTTGGTTATACACATAATCTCACTTGATAGTATGCACATGGTTGGCCATTACCCCCTTTTACTGATGAATAATATGTTATGGGCATGTACAATTTATGCCTCAATGGATCTTTACTTGATCAATGGGATACTATTACTTACCAAGTTTCTTATGCATATCCATTTAGATTTGACCATGACAACGATGATCTTCTAGATGATATTACATGATATTACTCTTCATCATATCTTGGCAGCATCATTCTCATTTCCCCCCACCCTCTCCTTACATCACTAGGTGTCCATCATTTCTACAGGCACATTATATACCTCATCCTTCACAATTCTTGACATTCATCTAACACAATTTGATACACTACTTGTATCATCATTTCCTTATGACACACTCTTGTGATAAGGTTTACACTATACTATTGAGGGCATACTACATACATGAACCTCACACGCTACAAATTTCACACATTGCACATCTCCTATATCTTCTTCTTACATCGAATGAACTTTGCTTTTTCTTCACCTGTGCATTCTACACATTTGACTCTGCACACTATGAATTCTCACACTCTACACATTCACATAAAATATTTCTAGTGTCACATTCTCAAACTATACACTTTTAATCTACATCATTCTATCACATTATCTTTACACATCATACTACTCTATTCTACATTCTACGCTTCATGATTAAACATTTATAACGTATATCTTCAGTACCTGACAAAACACTCTAGTATCATGGTTGATACTTGACTACTGAGGGTTTAAATATGAATTGAACCTTTCCTCACCACACTTGCATCATTATATATTCTATACATTCACATCTTTCTACATTCTATGTTTCACATTTCACAATCTATATCTTTAGCATCTTATTCAATATTTATAGAATCTTTCTATATTTCATGATCAATATTTTCTAGTGTCTCATGCACATCTGTACACATCCTATGATCCGCGCTCAACAATAAATTTTTTCTATTGTCTCATTCAATCTTTCTAATATATTATTCTTATGGATCATATTACACCATTCTACAATTCTTGCTCCACGCTCTATTATCAAAATTTCTAGCATACACATCATTCAAACCATTTATCGATGACACCCTCTTATTCTATGGTTCATTGTTTCCTACTGAGGGCTATTTTTTTATATGAACCTTATTTCACTCATGCATACACAATCAGGGGGCACATTTTCCTATCACATTCACACTACATTCCATTTCATTCAAACTCACAACATGATGCCTATCTTGGTTACCAATAGTTCTTACTTGCTTATACTCACATGTACAATTTTCTTATTTTGTTGTTAAGATACATTGTATGTCATTATATTTATCATACACATATGCACACTCACTTGTTTTCTAGTTGTGATCGTAGAATTTATGTAGATTGTCACACATAACATGGATGCTTTGTATAGTACCTCATACCAGTCACACAATGACTCCTGGGGGAATCCACAATTGTACACACTTTCAAGTGCTATTGTTTCATTTCATACTACTTCCTATTTTTACTAGCACACTACTATATATGACCATACACGCTTTGACATAATCTATATATTTCTAACATGCTAACGGGTGCTCCATGTGCAACATTTTCCTTGTAGGAAGGTTTTATCACCATGGTTGTCTGATGTTGTGTTTGTTCTTGTTTTCCGTTGTTTTATATTGTATGGCGTTATTTTTGGGCTTATTCCTATGCTTTATCTTGTGTTCAAACTCTATGCTTTTGGCCACTGTGGCCTCTATAGTCTTAAGACATCATGAGTGATGTCCCATATTTGCAACCTGATTTTCATGGTTTACATTATCTTCTTGTTATCTTACATGGTTTTCTATGTAAACATGTTTGTTTGCACTAACACTTGTCTTCTAGCCACTATTTGCATTTGCCTTGGTTTCTACCAAGCACATTCCCTTGTACATAATGGTATCAGTTCAACATGTTGTCCTCTTTTGGGCCGCATCCTCCTAGAGATGTCGTATGCACCCAAAATGAGGGGGGTATTTATTAGGTGAATCAGTCACTCCATTTAGTAGTACAAAGACACAGTTCAAAAAATAGACATCATGTAATCTATAGTCTCAGATAGGGCTCAGAATCAGACTTGTGTCCTTACTTCAACACAGACACTAGCGCCCATAATAAGACTTAGGCATCTAGGAGATTATGTCCCTTCTTGGGAACCTGAGACTAGGTGCAGATACACAATTTTCTCAGTTTAGCAATAGATCATAGTAGTTTATACAACTAATTTTATAGGACAGATACAGTCCTTTTCACTCAGCACATGCATGCATTACACATTCTTTTTTACTTTCGCGTTGGATCAGATTTTTACACACCATATGTAGTGGTGTTTTTACTTCGAAAAGTAGTCAAAGGTTGGATAATGAAACTAGACCTTTCTCCCTACACTACTTCTTTCACCACCTAGCGTAAGATTTCCAAAAAAACTCACATTCAACACAACTGACGTGAGATCACTCAAAAAACCCATTCTTCTACAACATCTTTAGGATTCTTTCTATCTCTTTCAGTCATCATGGATTAGGTGCACATGTTCCTTTTTGTACTTTTAGAATTTTACACAGTTTTTACATACATTTCATACATTTTGGTCGAAATATTTCTATACACACATATTTGATTACTTGTTTGTTCTTCTATTTTATAGGTATGTCCTTATGGGAAGTAGTAGTCAACATTGATTCACATTAATCACACTTTAAGAATGACATCAACAACAAGTACAATGTGACATCTACATATATGCTTTCACCCTAGGGTCATCATCATCACTTTTTACTTCCTCTTCTTTAGCTTCCACACTTCACTTTTTATAACTCCACACTCTTTTGTCTCCTTAGCACACTCTTCTTCATCAATCTACATGGTTATCAAGTACACATCTCTATCTACTTTCTGTTACCAAGATTTCACTCACCAACATAAATTAGGGGAAAATATAGACACTAAAGCATTGACTTGGGTACATTTCTAGGTCCTAATCATATGCATTGTATTAATATGTTTCCTAAGGGATAAGAGTAATAATTGATCACTTTCTTTTGCCTCTAAGGTTCCTCTTTGGTCTCCTTCTTGGACTTACACACCCTACTACCTAGTCTAATCTTCGATAATTCACCTTTTCTGGCTCTGGATACCAACGCCCATCCAGGACGCCAACGCTTGGGCACCCTAGACCTCTCTGTATCTTACTCATTCCTTTTGGGTCCTTTCTAGCTATTGGGCATCCTTATCTCTTCAGGGGTCAACATTTTAGTGATCAATTACAAAATTCAAACAAGGGAAACATATAAATACAATGTTATAGAATCAAATTAAGGGACCAAGCTCTAAGCATCTACTACCACCACCTACGGTTGTATTCACAAGCATTTAAAGAGTATCATGGAATCCATCTAGCTTCACATCAAGGGACAAGGGTTGGCTATTTCTACATACACGCGTAGGAGGGGAAGTTCATTTTTCCATGCACACATCTATCTACATATTTTACATCTAGCTACTTCCTCGCTATTAAGTGCGACATGAACAAGAGCCACCTAGGGCACAATTCTACACACACACAGATAGAAATACATTGGATCTAAGATATAATGTAGTAACCACTCATAAGATCACTTTTTTCACAACTGAGGACAATCTGATCCCTCATTTTCATTATTTTATTTTTGGGATTCAATTCTCTTTTGAGGGTTTTGTAGGTGGTCTTGTTTATTGCAAGTTATCAGAAGCATAGATGATCATTGTGCAACCTTATAGTGAAAAATAGTGAGGGTTTTAGATAACTCGGCGACACCTATGAAATTCATTTCTAGAGATCCCGTACACACCCATGTGCCTAAAGAGGAATCCTAGCACCTAGGCACCACAATACCAATCCAAGCACCATGTTCCTTGCTTCTCTTATACTTCTACATTTTTATAGGCTTAGTTGTGACATCCTGCACTTCAGTTTTGTAATCATTCCTCTTCCACACACCTCCAAGAATATTTACAAAATAAGCTAAGTGATCTAACTCTTCATTGCACTTAGGGTTTCTACTTTTTATACTTTATTGCTTGCATCATATCATATCTAGCATCATTTTATTATTGTTTTATCAGTTACTCTGTAATTAGGGTTTTAGCTAAAATCTATATTTTTGTTAAATCAAAATGAATATAATTAAGAATACCTAAATTCTATTATTTTTAATAGATAATTATATTAAAGCATAAATAAATACATAATAATATTTTATAATTTTCATTCATAAGTTATAAATAAAATTGTGTTGTATTTTTGAAAGGTAATATTGAAAAATGTTAGGAATTAGAGAAAAATATGTGGAAACAATTCCTTAAATCATAACAGTAGGAAACTATACAGTAGAATTATACTTGTAGAAATATAATAGCATAAATAAATAATGCACAAAAGAAGACAAGACAATATTTAACATGCTTCATCCAATGTGGGCTACGTCCACCAAGAAATTTCTTAGATTTTATTATCAACAAGAGTAAAACAACTCTCACATTCTTCTCTCAGTTATGAACTCACAACAAAATTCCAAAGATGCTAAACCACATCTAAACCACAATTGACACCCAATTGCTTAACCTTGATCACCTCTTGATCACTAAGACTCAAGAAATCTTGAACACTCAAGATATCTTCAAGATACCCTAACACCTCTATTTATAGGATTACAATCCTTTTAAGAAGTCCTAAAGCCGACCCTAGAAGTTTGAAAGTCGCGACCTTTCAACTTCCCATGGATGAAAAAATTGTCACAACGTTAACAACCAATTAACAACATATTAAAAACAATGTCACAACAGATGACTGGAGAATGCTCCAAACTTAACCGTTCAAACTCCAACACTTTAATCCTGATTCAAGAAGACCAAAAAATAGGATCCACACCCCAAAAATCTCCCACTTGGAGATTGTTCCTACTGAGAAAATTTCTCAACCCTTTATCATTAACTATGAAGGCCAATCAAAGTTGAACACAACTTCAACTTCTCCCTTGTGAAAGCCTCGGTCATCATATCCAAAAGATTCTAACTGGTATGAATCTTTTCCAGCTTCAACTTATCTTCTTCCAAAGTTTACCTAATGAAACATTGATATCTCAGCTGAATTTGCTTCTTCCTAGAGTGGAAAGTGGAGTTATTCGCTAAATGAATAGCGCTCCGATGATCATTGTGTAGTCTCCCAACTTCCTGCTTATGACCCAACTCATCAAGCAACTATTGTATCCAAATCATATCCTTTCTTGCCTTTGTGGCAGCAACATACTCATCCTTTGTGGTTGAAAAAGCCATAACCTTTTGTAACTGTGAAATCCAACTCACCATTGTATCACCAACCATAAATACATAACATATTGTTCTCCTCTTGCTGTCTAAATCTCCTACCATGTCTGAATCTACATAGCCATGTAATGTATTGTCTGATCCACTAAAACACAATGTTGCTCCCATGGTCCCTCTCAAATACCGAAGGATCCACTTTACTACCTGTCAGTGCTCTCTACCTGGATCACTCATAAACCTGCTCACTACTCAAACTACATGGGCAAGATCAAGCCTAGTGCATACCATAGCATACATCAAGCTACCAACTACTGATGAGTAGTGTACACTGGACATTTGGATTCTATCCTCCTCAGTCTTGGCACTTTACTCCTTTGATAAATTAAAGTGACCTTCTAAAGGAGTACCAATTGGTTTAGCATTCTACATATTAAACCTCTCCAAGACCTTCTTTATGTACTCTTCTTGAGATAATACCAACTTCCTCTCCTTCCTGTTCTGAGTTATTCTCATACCAAGGATTTGTTTTTCTGCCCCCAAATCCTTCATAGCAAAGGAGTCACCTAGCTACTTCATTGAGTACCTTTATTTCCTACATGTTCTTCCCTGCAACAAGCATATCATCCACATACAGGCACAAAATAATATAACTACCATCGAGAAACTTCTTGATGTACACACAATGGTCTGAATGACACCTAGAGTAACCCTGCTCCTACATAAAACTGTCAAACTTCATGTACCAATGTCGTGGAGCTTGTTTTAGGCCATAAAAGCTCTTCTTTAATCTACACACTAACCTCTCCTTGCCTTTGACCTCATAACCCTGTGGTTGCTACATGTACAATTCCTCCTCTAACTCACCATGAAGAAATGCAATCTTCACATCCAACTGATCTAAGTGCAGGTCTTCTACTGCAACTAAACCAAGAATAGTCCTAATAGAAGTCATTTTAACAACAAGAGAAAAAATTTCATCAAAGTCCTATACCTTTCTTCTATGTAAATCCCTTGATCACCAACTGGGCCTTGTATCATTTCCTGTCTCCATATTCCTCTTTGATTATATACACCCACTTGTTCTACAATGCTCTCTTGCCCTCGGGTAGCTCCACTAGATCCAAAGTCTAGTTTTCCATAAGAGATCTATGTTCTTCATCCATGGCCTTCTCCATCTTCTTCCTAGCATCCACCTGCACTACTTCCTCAAAGCACTCTGGCTCTCCACTCTCAGTGAGAAATAAATAATTCAAAGATGGAGTAAATCATTTAGGTTCCCTTCTTACCCTAGAATACCTTCTCACCTCAGGAGTTTGGGGTTCCTAATGAGTAGGTACCTGAACTGGTTGTGCCAGAACATGTTGTACCTAAACTGGCCCCTTGGACACCTTGTTGTCCGTAATGTCCTCTAACACTGTGTATTATTTCTTTGATTTTTCTTTCTGTTCCTACAACTGGTCTTTATACATGACTTTTTCATTAAAGACAATATCTCTAGACCAAAATATTTTCTTGTCTTTAAGACTCCAAACACGGAAACCAAAGTCATCTTCACCATATCCAACAAAGGTGCATTTCTCATACTTAGCCTCTAACTTGGTCCTATCATCTTTATCAGTGTGAACAAATACCTCACATCCAAATACTCTAAGAAATGAGTAATCAATTTTCTTACCAGACCAAGCCTCCTCAGGTATACCTCCACCCAAAGCCATAGAGGGTCCTCTGTTAATAAGATAAATATATATGCTTACCGCTTATGCCCAAAACATGAGTGGCAGCCCCGCATGTAACCTCATGCACCTAGCATGCTCCATGAGTGTCATGTTCATTCTCTCTGACACTCCATTTTCCTGTGGAGTATTTAGAACCGTTCTTTGCCTGTGGATCCCATTTACTGAACAGTAATCAAGAAATTCATTGCTGTAATATTCCCCTCCATTATCCAGCCTGAGACATTTCAACTTGAGACCTGTTTCATTCTCAACCAAGGCTTTCCATCTTTTGAAAGTTTCAAACACATCAGATCAGATTTTTTCTTTCTAATGCAATATACCTAAAATTTTCTAGTTGCATCATCAATGAAAGTCTTGACGTAATAACATGAACCCCCAATAGAATAATAAAAAAAACATGAACCACCAATTTACCTTAGCTAGCCCCCATACATTTGTATGCACTAACTCCAACTTACCCTCCTTCCTGGTAGGTCCAACCTTGAGGAATCTCACTAGCTTTTGTTTCCCATAAACACAGTCCTCACAGAATTCCAAATCTAAATCCTTTAATTCAGGTAACTTATCCTTTATAATCTGCATGCCCTTATGAATCATATTACTGAGTATCTGGTACCATAAAGTTACATCTCCATCTACAATAACTAAATTGCAATAATAAGCACCATTGGTTAAATATAAAGTACCATTTTTCTTACCTCTTGTAACCACAAGAGCTCCCTTAGTAACCTTCCAAGAATCCACTGTTAAACTGACTGTACATCCATCACTACCTAGCTGACCCACTGATATCAAGTTCCACCTCAACTTAGGCACATGCCTGACATCCTTAAGTAGCCATGTGTTTCCATTTTGCATTTTCACCCGAACACAACCTTTCCCTACTATGCTACATGGTTCATCATCACCAAGATATACATGTCCAAAATCACCTTAAACAAAATCAGTAAAGTAATATCTATGTGGGGTGGCATGGAAAGATGCCCCTGAATCTAACACCCAAGATTCAACAATATTATCTAAATAAATAATTAAGGCATCCTGAAAAACATCACCTACTGCCAAATTTACCTCTTTAGTTTCCTCCTTCTTTTTCTTCTTATCCCAAAGAGCTCAAAAATCTTTCTTAGCATGACCAACCTTCCCACAGTTCCAACATTCTAACTTATTCTTGGAATTTGACCTTCCATGATCATTCGAATTCCCACGGTTACCTTTCCCTCTGTTCTTTTGTCTCCCTCTTCTCTCCACCATCAAAGAGTTTCTAGAAGTAGAAGAATATCCGGTGCTCTTCCTTTTCATTTCCTCACTTAGGATCACACCTATTACATCCTCAAACTTTAGCTTTGAATTATTAGAGACTAAATTACTTATAGCCATAACCAGGTTGTCCTAGCTATCTGGCAAGGAGCACAAAATCAACAAATCATTGACCTCATCATTAAAGTCAATTTTTACTGAGTTTAACATACTCACAACCGTATTAAATTTATTCAAATGATCAACAACAGAACCATTCTCAGAAATCTTCATATTAAATAAATTTTTCATCAAAAATATTTTATTAGAGGCAAAGGGTTTTTCGTATAACTTCCCGGATGCACTCATGAGACGTTCCGTGGTCTTCTCCTATGATATGTTGAAAGAAACCGAAGATGCAATTCATAAGAAAATTTCCCCAAGAACCTTTCTATCCAGAAACTCCCAATCCTCATCATACATGCCTATAGGTTTCTTTTCTTTTCTAGCCAAAGGAACATGGAGGTCCTTCTGATATAAGTAATCCTCCATTTGCATCTTCCACAAACCAAAGTACTATCCCATTAAACTTCTCAACCCTCGATCTTCCCTCATTTCCATAGCTCCCACTCAAGCTAAACGCTCCTTATGATTTACCACTTCAGAAAAGAATCACCAAAGCTCTGATACCAATTATTTGGAATTAGAGAATAAATATGCGGAAACAATTCCTCAAATCACAGCAGTAGGAAACTATATAGCAGAATTATACTTGCAAAAATATAACAACATAAATAAATAATGCACAAAAGAAGACAAGACAATATTTTACGTGGTTCACCCAATGTGGGCTACGTCCACCAAGAACTTGCTCAGATTTTATTATTAACAAGAGTAAAACAACTCTCACAGTCTTCTCTCAGTTATGAGCTCACAACAAAATTCCAAAGATGTTAAACCACATCTAAACCACAATTGACACCCAATTTCTTAACCTTGATCACTCTTGATCACTAAGACTCAAGACCTCTTGAAAACTCAAGATATATTTAGTATACCCTAACACCTCTATTTATAGGATTACAATCCTTTTAAGAATTCCTAAAGCCGACCCTAGAATTTTGAAAGTCGCAACCTTTCAACTTCCCATGGCTGGAAAATTTGTCACGGCTGTTAACAACAGTGGCACAGCAATGGCACAACGTAATGGCACAACAACTGTCACAACAGACGACTGTAGAATGCTCCAAACTTAACCGTTCATACTCCAACACTTTAATACTGATTTGAGAAGACCAAAAAATAGGCTCCACACCCCAACAAAAAATTACTCTTACCTTAAAATTCTTGGACAAGCATAAGTGGAAATCAAATCCAACCCTAGCCTTCAATCAACAAACTTAAAAAAGCTCCTATAACACATTCCAAGCTAAAATATCTTAAAAAACCCTAATCTTGAGAGGCTACAAATTAATATTAAAAAAAGGCCTTTTAATGTGGTTTTACTTTAAAATCATGAAAATTTTCTAAACGATGTCAAATTCAACCTCAAGGGATTTGGATGGGCATTAAAAAATATTATCATGACATTTTTAATTATATATGGTATTAAATTAATTGAAACAAATTACTAGTGAAAACAACAGTGAAATTTTTTTGTGAGAAAATATTTACTTTCTTAACCTTTGGTTCCTAGACACCACGCAGGGCTGTTCCATGATTTTTAAAAAAAACCCAACCTTTGGTTCCATATATTTTATTATTAAGTGATTCTGAAACAATGTCATCACACACAAAAACCTTTTCCAAGATGACATCCACAAGGTTGATGGATTCATCAATTTGAACCACTATTTGTAGGTCAAATTTAAGGTGGGCCAAAATAAGGAAATGGGGTTTCCAATGAGTGGTTGTATCCCCATGAATGGAGTTAAAAGTCTTGGCCACGAGTGTTAAAATTATTTGCAAACCACATTTTCTTATGGAAATGGGCATGGAGTAGGATAAACGATGACAATGACCTCCTAACATACTCTATTTTTGGGAAAGATAAAAGGAAAGGGAAGGAGCCTTACAAATCGCCATGTACATGCCCAATTTTTTTTAATAAAACTAGACTGAGAGGGGGGTGAATATGTCCTTTAAAAATGTTAATCAATTTCAAATTTTATTACTTAAACCATAAACCATTCAACCATTCATTAATGTGTGTAATTGCATTAAATCATCAAAACCAAGAAAGAGACACCATAACACAAGATATAAGTGGGAAACCCTCAAGGAGAAGAAAACCCAATGAAAACTTCTGATTATATTACACAAATCAAAAGTATTTAGTGAAGCACTAACTTCACAAGAATCACTAACCCCTAGTTTAGTAAAGCGCCAAACCTACAAGGAGCACCAACCCCTAGTTTAGTGAAGCACCGACTCCACGAGGAGGCTACAACTCCCTAATATGATCAAGCACCCATTCAAAAACATTTATATGAATAAATATTATTTCTTATATCTACAACAACTAAAGGATATCACCCTATTCATCTCACAACATTTAAACCCTTACTCAAACCATCATTCACCTATCTTGCTCTTTATCTTTCTTTCTTCACTTGTCTTGGCCTCAAACCCTTGCACACACACTCTCAAACATTATTCAAAATTTCACACACTTAATCATTTCTCAAATCATGCTTGCATACCTGTTACACACTCACACATGGGTCACACTTTTCCCTCTAACTCAAATAGTTCAAATTTGAACTCAAACCCTTGCTTTATACCCTTCTCATCTCCAAAACATAAATAAAGTTGGTATCCATCATATATTTTAACCAATAAAACTTTTTTAAAAACTTAACACATTAATCAAAGTATTCATATTAGGCCCATGTAGGTCAGTTGTGCCCAAATGCACCAAACAAGCACACAACTAGCTCAAAACCCCATTACTTGGATGAGCTAAAACTATAAGCACAAAAACCATGATAATTCAAGATGAAAAATTCATCACACATGTGTGATATGACATATAAACATCATACATGGTTGTACATTTTTTTTCACTAATAAAAGTATTTGTAACACAACCCAAAAGGATCATATCCTTCACCAAACAGTTGTTTCCAGCACCATGTATATACCTTTGGGCCTCAAGAACACCTAAAAACAACTCAACTATGTCATGTAACCATGCATTGGAATCCTTAGTACCTGTATATCACATCCATGCATGTTATAGCATAATTAAAAATCCATATATGCAAACCATATGAATGTTCCACTTCACCAAACTAGGCTTCCCAAACATTCGTTTTAACAAAATCAAATGGTTTGAACCATTTATGTAACTTTTAATACCTCCAAATTCCTTCACTAGGAACACATTTCATCCCTATTCACTCTCAAACTGATATCAAGCATCAACTAATCCATCTCATGCCTCATTTACTTCATTCTTTTAGCCTAAACAACCATGTCCTGGAGAACCAACAATCTTATTCTCCACATATCAAGTTTGATGACCCATCAAATCTCATCATCATGAGACAAAACTTATACCGTTATAATTCCCTCTAAATCCTCTTTCCATAACATATCATAGTTCCTTCCAACTCCAATTGGAAGGCCTTCAACCAAGTCCATCTTTGAAAATTTCCCCAAAGCTACCTTATGACTAGACTTCATAAATGGGGCACAATTTTCCATTTAGGATCACCACCATGATCTGAAATCATCATGTAAAATTATCATACTAAAAAAAATGTCAATTTATTTTTCTAATCCTTTGGACAATCTTGTCCCAAACTGGACGTATTAAGAAACTTGCATTTTCAGGTGGCGTCCACTCATCACCATATCCTATACCATACCTTTATGGAAACCTGGAGGATTCATCTATATCATTAAATAATCATACTATCACAACCAATCAATTCTGGGCACTTACCAATCAAATCTCTCCTACCGCTTGTTAAGATAGGGTTTCAAGCACAGAAAAAGTATTTTACCTTGTTAAAATTTATTCTTAAATTTTACATGTTCTATGAAGATTGACCTCGTTATCTCTTGTTACATTATTACTTACTCTTTTTTCTTTATAGTCATCTGTGATTAATCTCAGAGAGTCCCATGTAATATTACATAGTTTAGGGTGAGCATTTCAGATTGTGCAATATGAGCTCATGAAAACACTCAATATTTATTGTCCTAAAGATGTCACACAAAAATTAACATAACATAAACTTGACCCATGATACATCCTTTCTACTTAATTTCACAATTTTGTCACATCACAATACCTTTAATTCCACCAAAGAATGACAACAAGTAGTCCACATCAGCATAGAATTTCTCATAAATTATGTCACAATCATAGATCTCAACACTATCACATTTGCATGACTTAAAAAATAGTGAATTACATGATTTAGGCTAGGGTCAACAAAACCAACACTAGTCACTCTCATCATGAAACCTAAGAAAACCAAGAATTTACCAACACAGTGCCTAGAACACCATATATGAGAATCAGTCCATACTTCAATGAAGGGGAGCATGGCAATCCTCAAAATTATCCTCAATGCCTGTACACCTAGACTGGTTCTACAAGAGTACACATCCACCTCATACATGCACCCTAAAACTTCACGTGAGTTCATGAAACAATCTTCAAATATTCTCCCAAAGCATCACAGAACAACGACATATACCTCCTCAAAGCATCACCAAGAAACTCCAAACACCATGCTCCATCACCGTAGGCTAGCTAGGTCACATGACTAGGCTTGCTAGACCAAGAAGATCTCACTGAATCACCTTATGCCATCATGCCAACACCTGAAAATCCATGTAATCATCCTACTAAGCATCCTCTAACTCTACTCAATCATCCTATTTTTCATTAATGATATTTGACATCAATGAAAACACCTAGAACTCAACATGCCAACAATTTCCCCCTTTGTAATTGATGGAAAACCAACTAATATTCTCTACCTTTTTACATTAATGAAAAAGCATACTTGTACTTGTATGATATTAATCATTATCATATTCATACTATCATCTCTTGGTTGGAAACATCAACAAAAGTCTTTATACTAGCTCAAAATTCTTATTTTCTTCAACTTGACCTGAATTGACCATCTTGCATAGCTTGAAACAACTAAGCTCCCCTTGGAAAAGAGAATTCACCTCACCCATACTTACCACCAATAATTAAAATAACTTCATTTTTCCTCCTAGAGTGATAAAATCATCAATCCTTCATACAAGCATGCAAAAGTTGGCGTTTCTCTATAAAAATCTATTTTTTCCTTCTTTCTACATCATAGAAACAATGTAGTTCATCTTAAGATAATGCATACAACTTGTGAACATGCCAACAATCATGACATGAAGACAAAAATATCATTCATACCTCTTAAATGTCCTTTCTCAACTTTTCAATTCTCATACTTGTCTTCAACTCTTCCATAACATGTCATTGCACAACTTTGGGACTGAGTTCCCTAAACTGACTCTTCAGTTCTATTTGGGCAAAATTTCACAAGCTCTAGAAGCTCAAGAAATCTATGTCCTACCTCCTTATGACTCCCCTTAGACACATACCATCCCACTCTAGTATAAAAACACAAAAACTTGACTTCTTTCGTTGATTTCTTGCCTTGGAGAGATTCAAACACTTCAACTCTTCCCTAAAGCATTGTTTCAGTATTTCATACTATCTTTGGATGAGATTACTAATATCCTAAGGAGTTGTACCTATAATCATCCATAATTTTCTATGCAACTCCTTCTATATCACTTATAACACATTTTCACCATTGGTTGAGAGTCAACATATACTCCCACTATGTCGAATGTCTTGTTAGACTTGTATCACAATCACAGACCTATTGAAGCTCAGGACACATCACTTAACCCCAACCAAGACTAATAAACCTAGTCTAGTACCTCTTCACTGTCACACTATCTTATTCATCCTTTATATCAATAAACGCTCCTAGTAGATGATCAAGAACGAATCTCGTGATTGGATGGATTTTCACATACCTATAGCTTCATATTTTGAAGTACAAATGACTACCTACAGTCATAACACAGACCTACTTACCTCCTTTTGCAACCATGACTAGTGCCACATTACTCATATAACACTATCTTCTTGAAATGAATATCACGTATTCTCCTTCTCAACATGTGTCACGATGGAGCATCACCAATCCTCCTTTCACAAATAAATAATACATTTAACTATTAATAAATATAACAAATTTCAACACATGAGATTATGCCTTGGCTTGCATTGAGATTTTAACAATTTCTTGCAAAATTCACTATTGGACTTCCATTCACACATTTTAAGCATCTAGGAACCCTGGTGGATACCACATATACTTGATCAAAGATCAAATAAGCTCCCCTTGACTCACTAAGGTAACTCATACATGTAGATGTCTTTTTCACTATTCATTATGCCTTGTCACATAGTCACATCTGTCTTGTAAAGTTTAACCACTCCTTTAGCTTTCTCTATACAAACTCACACTTTATAAATCATATAAAACATATCTAAGAGATTTGTAAATATTGTAGTCATCATTTTACACTTTGCACAGACTTTACCTTGTTCTTGATTTACTTGTACTAGTCACAATAGACCTTACATATTCATGCTGAGAAAAGGGACTTATAACACCATTTTATTGTCCTTTGTACCTCCTTGATATTATATTTTTTACTCTCATGATGACCAAATTACAAGTCAAGAAATTTTATCCTTATTTCTCCTCTTAACTCTACCCTTATAGACTACTAGTCATGTCTCAATGAATTCCTGAGAACAATTTTCTCTCCTCAATTCTTGAACACACAACTCAAACAATATTGACTACCCATTTGGTAGTTTTTCATGTATATAAAGCATTATAATTGGTTTCAAATTCCATAACCCATTTTCTTAGAAATTTGGACTCCTAATTAGGTCTGTGTACTATGTCAACACTATGAACTGAAAATGTCATGAACTGTAGGATACCAATGATGTCTTGAGCTATAAGAAAATCAAAATAATTTGGAGGAAGATGCCACTATTGTAATTTCAAAGTTTCAAATGTTTAAGCAAGCTCTAAGGCCTTCATTTCACAAAAACTCGTTAAACCATAAAAAAGGGTTTCCTAGAGACCAATACATAGGACTTAGCTAATTATTGAAATTTGACACAAGTATTCAACAATATTATACAAAATTGGACACTCCTCACACCATCATTTTGAGGTGAACACACTTGAAATACTTTGGAAAACATCAACACACATGTTAAGGTCTTGTAGACTGACACATAGCTCTGAAAAATACTCATAATAACACAAACAACCTTTTAACTTAACCATCTTTATTGACACAATGATGACACAAAACAAACTTCTCAAACTCAAACCAATATGCTTTGACTTAGAAAGGCACCACAGATGTAGACCAAAACAATACCTTGAAAGACCTGTTATTTGACAGAAGTGTACCTGTGTTTAGAGGTGACAGATTTGTATCTTTTCTTTTCCCTCACTTCTATGGATAGATAATTGAGACACCTCATGGGCTGTGGGTCTCCCAATTATGAGGTGAATCTCCAGATTACTAAGGTTGGTTCCTTTATTGGAGTATTCCTAAACTATATCTGTTGGGTTAAGGGTAAGAAAGTGAATGATAAACTATGAAAATGGTGATACACCAAAAGGTAAATGAGGTCTTTCTGATAGGAGAACATACACAATCTAGTGGGAATAAAATGAAGTGAACATTATCCAGGGAGTTTCTGTTAACTTCAAGGCAAATATTGATATGCTAAGGGATTGCTCATAAAAACAACACAAAAATTGCACACTAAAATGAACACAACTAATTTGCAACAAGGTAAAATAGCTCAAGAAAATATTTTAAAAATTAGGGAATTACCATTCACAAGAAAAACTATTTGAATACACACCACTGCAAATTTTTGGAAATTTCAATCAATTGATTCTCATATAATGGAAAATATGGAAAAATAATTCTAGCACTCTATTACATCAAGAAGTCCTCCTCCTACAATGCTTGCAAAGCATGAATATGTAGCAAAAAGGTTCACCTAACTTCTCAAAAGTAGTAAATGCTAACTACCAACGCCCACCTGTATAAAGCAATTGTAATAAATAAAAAGGTGAAAAATATTTATGATCTTGCATATATCTCCAATTTTACATCATATTCAAACTGATTTGAGTCTTCTAGTTTACTTTTTATGAAGGAGTACAGGCCCCTTTGGAAAAAATAAGGTAAAATTGGCAATTCTTTCACATGCACCTTGTAATATAAGCCTCTAAAATCCTATTTTGTCTTATCTGCAAAGATCTTTTTGTCTCCATGTATACATGATTAAAATAATAAACTCTCTTGTCTTTTGTGAAAAATCTAATTTCAGCATTAATCCAATCCTCCATGCATAAGGTGGTCACAATTACATGCTGAGCTCACTCTTTTTGTTTTACATGCAAAGATGTAATGATAGTTCCTTGACTACAAAGGGACAAAATAACTCCCTTAAAAGACAATTAATCTCCGCCCCTTTCACATGACAAGCTTAAGAAGTGACTTTGTTAGCTTGGTATCTTTGACCTAGGGGCTAATTATACAAGACATATTCCCTTTTTACATATAATAATTACATAAATAACAAGGGGAACAATATTCTACCTAAGGCATGTGATAAATCTTGGCTTCTACTTTAACCATGCAAATCATGACAACTATCACGAGTTCCCCTTTGCTATGTGGGCATGACAACATGATCATAACCACACTTATCTCAATCTTACCATGGTTAAAATATGAGTTAAGGAAATCAAACTGTAAAATCTTGTCCTTTGTGCCATTTTATTTTTTGCCATTTCCATTCTAGAAAATTCTTTCATAAGGATACTCTGCAAAACATTTTGTGGCTGCCAATTACTTTTCCAGAGCTTCATATTTGGTTATGATTTTTGTTGATGAGCCTAAGACGCCATTGTCTCTGTGATGGAGCTCTAGGAACTTTTTTCTGTGCTTCAATGGCTGCCATGTTTTAGTCTTGGAGCTAGGTTTGTAATTTTCTAATTAATTTGGAGATCTTGGCACGATGGTTTTCAATTTTTTAGCTCGAAAATATTTTTGGCCAAGCCATTTCCACCATGAATATGGCTCAAGCACTCTAGTTTTGAGATTTTATTTCCTACACGGACGCCTTTTTTTGCATTTGATTTTTGAGCTTATGTTGGTCACTAATGGAGGTAGAGCTTCAGCTTTCTAGGCCTTCTAATTTGTAGATCTGAGTCGATTATAACCCATAGCTCATGATTTCTATATGACATCTGTATATACCCAGCTTGGTTGGGGATGACCATTGAAACCCCCTCAGTGCCACAGACCCACACAAAAAACCATCACATGATACAAGAGCTTAAAATCCATAAGTAAAATAACTAACAACAGAAAAACAAATAAATAACAACAAGACCAAAACAAAATTTAACCATCCTCCAAAAAGGAAACCACCATCATTCATTTATCACTTCACCCACCATGTGCATGCATCCATTCCATTCCTTAACCAGGCTAGTAATAGTTGTTTTCAAGAATTGGTAGTTCGGTTCAGCTATCTCCACTTTAGGTCTAGACCCATCTTTTTATTTGTTCTTCTCTATTTCCATAGAGTGGATCATCTCAGCAAGGATTTTAAGATGGTGGATAGTAATTTTTACATTGAGGATGTGAACATCTTTGATCTAGAGAATAATTCCCTTCATTCTTTAGCATATCATTCTCCATGGCGATGCATATTTCATTTTCATTTTTTAATTGTTCACTAAGAATAATATAAGTAAGCTTCTCAATTTTTTCCTCCAACTCCCTCAGATCAATGGTCACCATGCTAATCTTGTGTCTGTTGATATCAATGTCTTACCTGTAGTTCTTGAATTCATGCATGAAGACATTGGATTTCATCGTATTATCTTGGGCATTAAACAATATTTTTTGGGAAGTTTTAAGAGAGTGAAAACTTTCAATAGCCTCCTCTGTAGTTTTGGATCTTTTTCCCTTGGTGGATTCATGGTTTTGCCTAAATTTCCTTATCCTCACTAGTTTCTACTTGGAAATCTCCATCTTCCTATTTTTCACCCAAAACAGAAAAGCCCATGTCCTCATATTGTTGTTCCCCTGATTCTGAGATAACCAAATTCTCACAAGGCTCAGAAGATCCACTTTCCTGAACACTTCTTTTTAATGCTTTCTTTGTCCAGATGAGATCTGGTTCTTTTAGTCACCAAATTCCACTCTTCCTCCCCACTAGCATTATCCGCCTCATCTCCCAAAACCTCATTTCCCCATGAAGCTGACTGTAGTCCATTTAGCAGAAGCCCCAAACTTTTTCATTTTTTCCAATGAGGGGGGTACCCAACTTGAGCATGGATTTGATGGGGCCTTGATACAAAGGCAGGGAGAAAGTTCCTTTCCGAACCTGAGACGCTGATTTAGCCAGAGAGAGGTATAAAAAGTTTGGGAAATTATAGGTTTTGTTATTCCTAACATGATTCAACATGGGAAAATGATACACATAAATCACTTTATAATGCCCTTCAAGGATAATGTATGTCATGATTAACTGAGAAATTTCATTGAAAGGATGGGGCCCCCTCTTTTATGACCATTATGGAGATTTTTAGGCATCCCGTTACCTTGCATGAAGTAATCAATCTCTTGAATTGTAGTTTGAATTGGGCTTGAAAGAACATTTTCCTTCTTGTGGGAGACCAAAATGTTTTTTCTATGAACTTTGGAGAGATAGTGAAATGAAAAATTTCCAGCTCTAACATGACCATCCTTCTAGGTTTTCATGACTACTTCACTCAAATTTTCATCATACCCATTAAATATGTTGAATTTTTTTAACAATCCAACCCTGTCGAGTAGATCCTCAGCCTCTTTTGACATCATCGGGACCTTGCTCGGTTCAGTTATTACTAAATATCCACCCATATTGCTTGAATTACTCTTCTTCTTGTAGAGAAAATGTCTACCCTTGGTTTTAATCCCTTTGGAACACTTGGTTAAGATGATTCAAAATAAAAGGGAAATCCACCCAAACCTTGAAGTGATAGGAAATAAAGTTTTACACAAGTTCAAGATTCACAATATCACAGTGCGTCACCAAGAAGCCATTATTACCTATTACCATCCTCATTGGCAAAAAAAGTTATTATGGACACACTCCCATTCCAAGATTTCTATGAAGTTGGATTCTAAAAGGGGTAGTTCCTCAACCACCTTTAAATCCTTAGCTTCTACCCCCTTGTTATCCATTAAATCGGAAAGTTTGTTTCCTTCACGTTAAATATGTTGAAAAGAGGTTTCAACAAAGGAGGATAATTTATGATTTGTATTGTTAATGAAGTAATTCAATAGAAAGAGAGGTTGTAATTGTACCCCCCCCCCCCATGCATGAAATTATATTCAAAGACTCACCTTCCACAAGAAGGTTTTTGAAACCTTTCTCTTTAGCTAACTTCACTCCCTAGAACATCGTGACAACTTCTGCTACATGGTTAGATTGTATGCCCAAGCTAAAGAAATAAGCAAGGAGAAACATCCCTTTATTATCACAAAAAAATCCTCCTCCTCCTTGTACCTTTCCCAAGTTCCCTTTAATAGCACCATCAAAATTTAGTTTAATAACACCTTTGCAAGGAGGAATCCACTTAACCCTTACTCTAGGATTTCTCTTTCTAGGTTGAGGATCATAGGTTAAGTTCCATTTCTTTATGATATGTTGTTCACAATCCATGACTTCCACTTCTTTATTCTTGAGGATACAAAAAATTATTTCTAACATCCTGTAAACATTTGTTAATAATCAACCTATTAGGAAGTTTCTTGTTATTGAAAATCCTCCTATTTCTCTCTTTCCATATTTCCCACCATAAATGACCAAGGATCATTTTCCATATATTTTTTTCAGCCCTTGGCTATTGAAAGGGAATTTCCATTGATTCTAGGATGATTGGATATCCTTGGGAATTACCTAATTAACCAAAAACATACCCAGAATATGAGACATAATATGATGAGCAACAGGACAATCTAAGAATATATGATTCATTGTTTCCAAGTTATGTTCACACAGAACACATCTATTGACCATATGGAAACCTCATTTGGAAAGGTTATCCACAGTAAGAATCCTATTTATCACCATTAGCTAACTGAAAACATTGACTTTGGGGGTTATATTCTTATTCCATATCATGTCAGAAATAAGATCTTCCTCTCTAGTTTCCTCTTCAAAGAATAAAGCATAGGCATATTTAACTGAGAAGTTACCATTTTGTTCTCTATGCCACACTATACGATCTTGTTCCTTGTTGTTAGAAGACACATAGTTTTTTAGAAAACATTGAGGTTAACCATGTGTGCTTTAAATTCCTGCCTGTCCAGTTCTATGTGTTTCCAAGTCTGAAATATTTCTTGAGTTTCCATATAATTGTTTATTTTTTCCCCATATTTGTCTTTTAACAATTTCAAGATTTGGGGAAATTTATCTTCAAGAGTAAATTTTCCAGCCCATTTATCAATCCAGAAACATATTTCATTACCTTTCCCTATTTTCCACCTGCTGCCCTTAGCAACTATATCCTTATCCCAATTAATAGCTTTCCAAACACTTGACCCATTGAAGGATGCCTATTTGAAGATCCATCATTTTTCATTTGCATCCATCCAATATTTTTTCCTTAGAATTATTTTCCATACCCCATTTTCTTTTATTATCCTCCATCTTATTTTGGCCAAAAGAGCTTTGTTCATTTTAGTCCAATCTCTAAGGCCAAGTCCCCTATCTTTTTAGGTTTACAGACTCTATTCCAAGCCACCAACGGTATTCTTTCATTTCTTTCCATACCACTCCATAAGAACCTTTTTTGGATCTTTTCAAGTTTTTCCACTATTATCCCAGGGAGTTGATAGAGAGACATAGCATACACTAGGAGACTTTGAAGGGAGCTCTTGAGTAATGTAATTTTCCCAACCTAAGATAACATATTAGCTTTCCACCCTGTAAGCTTCTTTTTGAATATTTTGATAAGAAAGTTCCATTCCACACTAGAAGGTCTTTTATCCCCAAGGGGAATACCTAAATAGAAGGTAGGGAAGGGTTTATAGGCACAACCCAGAATATCAGGAATCTTCATGCATCTTCTTTCCAAAGAATTGAGGAAGAAGAGAGATCTTTTTTATAGTTCACCAACTGACCCAAAACCTCCATGTAATCATCTAAGAGATATTTAAAATTCTTAGCTTCAAGAATTGACACTTCACCCACCAAGATTGTGTCATCAAAAAAATGATGATGAGTCACATTCTCCATACCCCTTGCCGGAGATATCCCTTTTATGAAGCCATTAATGGTTTCCACATTGAGTCTTCTACTGAGAGCTTCTACCAGAATTATGAAAAGAAAAGGGGAAAGGGGATCCCCTTGCCTCAATCCTTGGGAGCTGGGGAAGAAACCACAAGGGGTCCCATTAATAAGAATAGAGAACCAGACATTAGAAATACAAGCCTTAACCAAACTCTGGAAGGAAACATCAAAACCAAACCATTCAAGAATTTTGTCAAGAAAACTCCATGATACCCTATCATAGGCTTTATCCATATCCAATTTTAGGATCATAGCTTCCTTCTTGCTAAGTTTATCTGAATGAATTGTCTCTTTGATTGTAATGATCCCATCTTGGATTTGGCAGGCCAAGGACAAAACCTCCTTGTTGATCAGAAATGATAGAAGAGAGGATCAGTTATAAATGGAGAGACCAAGATTTTCATGAAAATTTTATAGGTATTATTGCACAGACTTATAGGTCTAAAGTATTTTAATTCCATGGCATTACCAAATTTTGGAACTAGAGAAAGGAAGGTACAATGCATATCTTTTAGCATATTTTTCTGATTGAAGAATTCTTTCACAACATTATAGACATCCTTTTTTAATATGTCCAAAAAATGATGAAAGAAGAAATATTGAAACCCATTTGGTCAGGAAGCCTTAACAAGACTAAGATGTTTAACTGTAAATTCCACCTCCTCCAAAGTTTGCATCCCAGAAACAAGAGAATTATCTTCCTTAGAAACCAAGAACATAATGCAATTTAGAAAATCTTGCTCTTTGGCCAAATTACCAACACAATGACTAGTGAGAATTTTGTTTAAAAATGAAATAGCCTCTTTATTGATTTCTTCCTTCTCTTCTGAAAGGGTTCCTTCCTCTTTCCTTATTTTGTAGATTCTATTGAAACTTTTTCACTTTAGGGTAGAAAGGTGGAAGAACCTAGTATTTTTATCCCCTTCCTTGAGCCAAGTAACACGAGATTTCTGTCTCTAGAAAATTTCCTCTTTTCCCAAGATGTTGTGGTATTACAAAAGAATAGATCTTTCCTTATCATAGTCTTCTAATTCCAGATAATACCCCCCCTTTAATTTTTCCTTCAGAAATTTAGCAAGTTTGATTTGATTACCACTTTCTTCTAAAAAATATTGCCAAAACTTTTCTTATTCCATATTTTGAGATTCATTTTGACATGCTGAAGTTTTTTGGTTAGTCTATACATAGCAATTCCCTGAACCTTCAGTTTCCACCATTCACTAATAATATCTTTCATATCCTCACTATGGAGCCACATTTTCTCAAAACAGAAAGGGGTTCTTCTTCTACAGGGGTTCTTTATCATTAGTAGAATTGGGTTATGATCAGACCCTATCCTTGGAAGAGAGAAAAGAGTAATATCCTAGTTTAACCATTCTTCCGAAACAAAGAATCTATCCAATATCACTTGTATATGTTGTGAACCAGCTCTTCTGTTGGACCAGGTACATTTACTACCTTTAATATCTATGTCATGAAGATGAGCATTATAAATAAAATCATTAAAATCCTCCATACCAATGGTAAACTCCTGGGAACCTCCTTTTTTTCTAGGGAGACAAAGGGATATTAAAATAACCCATCACAATCAACTCAAAGCTAGTGATGTGGTATTTGAAAGTTTTGAGATGTTGCCACATTTTTTTCCTTTCTTTATAAAGGGTAGGAGTATAGATGTTGGATAAGATCCATATTTTTCTATTTTCTAGATTTCTTATCATAACAGAAATATGGTGATATCTTTTCACCAACAGAGTACCCTCATAATGGTTTGTATTCCAGACAATATCTAACCCTCCCTAGGCACCTTTGGAACTAACAAAAAAATCTTTTGAATTATTACAAAAAGATTTACAAGAATTTAAGAATATATCTTCTTTCAGTTTAGTTTCTTGCACCGCTAACGCATAAATTTTTTGTCCTTCAATCAAGTCTTTAATAACCCTCCATTTCACAGGGCTATTGATTCCTCTTCCATTCTATAAGATCCAATTCACTTTCTAAGATTGGGTTTGTTTTTTTTAAACCTTCTGGTCTAAACACAATTGTTTCCCTGAGTCTATTTCCTTCTTGATAGATTTTTTCCTTAATTCAAATTTGTTAGGCATGCCTTTTTTACTGTTAATACTTTCAACATTAATAGGATTTTCTCCTTCCTACATTTCTCCTTTGCTCGAAGGGGAAATTTTGGATTCACCCTTTTCAACAACATGAGCTAATTTTATTTTTCCTGAGGGAGTTCTTCTAGGGGGCGCCTTATTTCCAAGAGAGAGCACCTCTGTTTTTCCTTCCACCTCTTTATTTAGAGAAAATTGAACATTCATTATTTCTTCCGTGAAGAGATTAATCAAATATCCTATTGTCATTTTCTCTCCATTTGGGGTATCCAAACTTTCATTATGTTCCTGTTTCTTCTTAACTTTGCTCTGTTCCTTCACCGATTCCTCCAATACGGAGGAAACTGAAATCAAATCCTCCTTGGCATTTTGCATCAAACTTACATATACATAGGATTTTCTCCCATTCCCTTTATTTGAGGAAAAGAGCTCTATCTTTAGGTCCTTAGGGGAATCCTTAGCTGATAGATCCTTCATTTTTTCCCTAACCTTTAATTTAGACCAGGAATGATTTTTGGATCTCCTTATATTGAACACCAACGTAAATCCTTCCTCATCCATTTTCAGGAATTTTGTTGGGGTTCTCTCATAAACCTCCTTTTTTGGATCCTCAACAGCTTGAATCCTTCAGTAGGATTTTTCAAAAAATATTTCCTATGATCTTCTACACTTTGAATTATTCCTTTACCTTTTTCTTCTTTCCCTTCATTCCACATCACATTGATGTACCTTTTGGATATCTTATAATTACAGTTCTAATTCAAGTGACGTTAACCATTGCATTTGGAGAATTTAGCCCTATATCTTTCCATTTCAATCTTATGCTCCCATATCCCTAGACTAGACTTGAGCTTGATGCTGTTAGGGATATCCCTATCAGTAATTATATAGATAAAAAATATTTCCCAAATTATTCTAGTCATATTTAGGGTTGCATTTTCTATTATCACCAGATAACTAAGAGAGTTTGATATTCCTTTAAAAATTTCTTCATGCCAGAATTCCAAGGGTAGATTAGGAAGACATATCCACACAGGGAACTGATTCAGATTTTCTTTTTCTGGGTTGAAATTTTGTTCCCATTTCCTAAGATACCATCCTAAATTTCCCCAGAACCAAGGTCCTCCCAAAACCTTCTTCATATCTTGTTGAATAATGAATTTAAAAAGGAAGAAACCATTTTAAAGAGAACTTACCTCTATGTGTCCTTTTGGGTTCCACTTTAGTTTCACCCACCTTCTAACATCATCGATATTTTGTCTCCCACCTACAAGTTTCCCAACCAAATCTTTGTTTAAATTTGAATTAGTGATTATAAAAAGGGAATCCAGAATTTCCAAAATGCTTCCCGATGCTTCCTTGACCTCCTGAAGGAAAAACTTTTGGTTCTTCAGGAAATTTCCATTTTTTACTCATTTCGTCTAGAAATCCACAACATTGATTGGGTGGTTCTTTTCCAAGGTTTCATCCTGACCATGGATCTCACCTTCCTTTATAGTTTTAGCAAGATCCTTAGATCTCGGTAGAATTTCCCTACCATCAGTTTCCCACTCACCCAATTTCAAAAACTCACTTTCCCCACTCACTCTCCATTAAGGCCTCTTTGTTTTGAAAGCTAATGAATGTTAACCGTTGGTTAAAACTTTGGATGGTAAAAAAAAATTATTATACCAAAGCTATGAAATGGAGTGGTGGTTTTTGGAGGAGCACTTTCTCTAAGTGATACATGGAGGTGGGCTTAGGTCCTTAATTTCTGTTGAGTGATTTTCATTCAGAGTGCCCCGCTGTGTTCTGTTTGGTTCACATGGATAATTTCGACCCCCTACCTCAAGGTGTCTCCATTACTACTTATTGAAAGTGTCCAATGGTCTTAATGGGAATGGAACTTGGGTTGATGATTAGAAACTAATTGTAACTCACCAATAGACCAAGACATTACATTTTCATTTGCTACTTTTATATTGGGTTCATGTTTTACATGTATGATATTTTTTTCCACTATTATGGCCGCCATTACTTAAGCTCTAATTTTATGCATTCTCAGAAGAAACCCTTGCATTATCATAACATCTTCCATTTTATGCTTTGAGAGAGTGTTTTATTCACCATTAATGGCTACAATTGAATTTAAAGCTTGGTATTTGAGATCTAATTTTTCCCTTTGTGGTTATGATGTGAGTCAAGCTTTGTATTTATGTATCTGGGCTAAGTTTTATTCTACCTATTCGTGTCATTATTTCAGGGAATGTAGTCATGAATGCTTTAATGTTGGGTCACATCACTTTCCTTCTCCATTTCATTTCAAATATGGGCTCTGTATTTTGTGTTTTATATTTACATATACTTATGCCATGTTTTTTTTATTCTATAGAACTCCATTAAACTTTGACTTGCCTCTATTACACAATGGGTCATATTTTCTCTACTCTACCCGAGATATATTTGTGGGGCTTTATTTGAAACTATGTATTGTTGTTTTTAATGATTTGGGTAAGTGCTACCATATATTCTAAAATATGTTTCACTTGCAAATAGTTGGGTTTGAAATTATTTGTTCCTTGAGTTTTCTCTGTTTGTTTACAACATTCTTCTAGTTTCTTCTATGTTTTAAAATCTGTACTCTAATTTTGATAGAATCTATGTTCATATGTCAATGTCAAAGACAATTTCATCCACATTTGATAGCTTCATGCTCCACTTCTATTTATGGAACTTACTTCTTTTAGGATATTACAACTCTAAATTTGATATTCTCTACTCTCATGAAGATCAGTATACCTAATCTTAGATATCTAGAAACATTACGAGTTTTGTATCCTCCTAAAGTAATGCTATATTGAACAAACTATACTTATCATAGGAATTCTGACGGCTTCTTTTTATTTTTTCATAATACTCTATCTCAATTTGAGGCTTGAAATCTTTTAATACAATTGAACAATTACAAATTACTTTTCAAACCTGGAATTATGATTTCTCATTCGATTCTAGATTTGCAAACTGTACTCTAAAAAGTGCATCAATGGATTAGTCTCTTTCTGATCTCAAGGTGCCCTTTTGATGGTTGTATGAACTCATAGTTTGCACATTCTAGAACTTAAAGTAATGACTACAAATGTGCATTTTGGATACATATTGAAATGATTTGCATTCTTAAAAATCTTTGGCCTTTTAGGAAATAATGCAAGTTGAGGTAAAATTTTATCACATCACATATTATGGTCACAATTGAAATCTGTAACTAATTTCTTATTGACACCTTCTAGAATTGAAACCTCTCATACCTTCTTCCTGTACCTTCACAATATAATTATTTCTTCTTTGGGATTTTGCGTTGTGAGGAGATTTCTTTCTTTGTCAAATTTATAACCATAAAATCTATTTGTCATGTTGTTTATGACATTTTCAAATCTTTATCTTTTCATTTCCCACAAAAAATTGCATTCCCTTTAACATTTGTAATACATGCACTCTTTAATAATCGTTATGTGTTATGTTTGAAATTCATGCTCAAAGTTTGATGAGACATTGTAAACTTGTACCTTTAATTTATGCAAGTTAAACTCCTTATAGATGATAAAATTAATTGTAAATCTCTTTGTCAACTTTATTCTGATCTTTGTTCTTCCCTTCTATTTCTGAAACAACTCTAGTTATCATGAATTGTTGATTCTCTTTATAGTTTTAAATGTTCTATAGTGAGATGTGACATATTTAGATCTAAATGTCATGACCTCCATGCATTTAGTTACCTTGGATATCATGGGAAAGTTTTATTGTATGATTTCCTTTCCTTTCCTTATTATTATTCAAACTATGCATACTCCTTTCAAAAATGTTCCTCAGAAGCTTGTAAACTGTTGTATAGTATTTTCCTCTCAAATGTATAGTTTTTTCAGTGATTTCATTCATAGACATGCCCAAAACTGTATTCTATTAATAATCTTGAAATAGATGCTTGGAAATCTGCTGCAACTTGACAAAGATATACTTGACTTTCATTTCTTTTTCATGGCATAATAGGTGTCTATTTTTTTTTCCAAAAGTTGCACTCTTCTCTATCATTCAAAAATGATTGTACCTGCTCACTGAACAAGCGATTAGAAAAATATTAGAGCCATAGGATTTTATTTTCATTATTTGGTTGATTTCTTTCTATGATATGATCCTAAATGATGATGTTCTGCTCCTATAATTCCTTCTACAATTTCTGATTTTCAAGTACATGGTTAAGAAAGTCCACTTTTCTTAAGTTGTGAATGCAATAGAATGGAAAATCCAGAGCTCTAACAATGGTTACTTCTTCTTTTAGGTACCTGCAGAGGACATAGAAGAAGAGTAGCAAGGACAACTAGAAACTGAATACTGTGGGAAATTCCATTGAACAGGAAATGATGGATTTTCCCTTGTCTTTTATTTATAGCTTTATACACATGTACTTTATTTTCATGTATTTGATTTTCAGAGTTATTCCCATAGCTTGGGTGGGTCCATTATAATTTTAATTGTGAAATAAATGAAAACATTTTACTGTGATGAGTTGTAAATACTTATTTCTGCATTATTTTTCATTAACATGATGTTAAATGAATTCTTTGCAACTCATGTACACTAGGAATTTTTCACTTAATCATAATTAATGAACTTAAAGTAACTTGATAAAATTGAACTGTGAATAAAAGATACGCAAGAACCTATTTCAATTTCTAGAATGGACTATCCCTATGTAAGATTTGGGGTGTCCATCTTCAAGATTCATTTTCTTTCCCATCTGTTTCAGGTTCTTTCATCTGTTCCCGAGGGGCTGATGCAAAATCATGATGAAGATGATAATTGGAAAGACATATTAGGCAGAAGGTTGACATTCTAAAACAAGCACATCAACATCTTAAACCACTTTTCCTTTGGTTAGACCCCTCAAACCAATCCCCTTAAATATGAGAAATGAAGCTTTGAGTTGACTTCTCACACTGATGCGATAAATGTCTATAAGACCAACAAAATACTTCGTAAAAAATTCAATCACCAACACCTTAATATATGAAAAAATATATACTTTGAATATAACCAGACATTCTATGACTGAAGAAACAAAAAGAGCTAATAGCATACCTTAACAGCTTGGTGACACACCTTAAAATAATTTGAAATCATGCAAAGACCCCACAACAACACACTTAGCTCTCCCTCTCTCCAATGCTTCATTTGACCAATATACCACTAAGAATCCTAATATAGGCATAAGACTTCATGAGAACTTAAAAATAATTACTTGAAAATGTCCCAAGCCTTTGTGTATATCTAAAAGTCACCACCATATACTTATTTATGATATGATCCCTGACTCATACCTTAATTTGTATAAACATTAGCTTTTGTTGAGACATCATTATCCCTTCTAGGCTCCCATGATTTTTTTTCCTTCAGTCATGCATTCTTAGACCTTTAAAACTCCTCTCTTGTCTTGTAGGACCATAACAGTTCCTAGCAACATGTCCAACCTTATTATAACTGAAACATAGAATTTAACTCTTTCCTTGGTAGCCTTCAAATTGACTAGGTTGATCATATAAATAATATCTAGCAACCTGACCTTTCTCATTACAATTTTAGTATGCCACATTCTTATCTAGTTCACTCCTACTATATCTCCATGGATGATCATCTCTAACAAAATTCCTACACTCCTTTTCCCTATGACCAAAACCGTTACAAGTGAAACAATAACCATTAAAAGATCTCTCATACCTTGAGGCATTGAGATGCCTAACTTATTTTGTCTTCACATTGTCTTTGGTGGAGTTCTCCTTCTTTCCTTCCTTAATACTTGGTTCTTCATCCTTGTTGCTTTGAGTGCTATCATCTTACATCTTTTCTTTTCCCTTGAGGTCATCACTAAACCTCAAATCTTCTCTAACACCTATTGATATTTATTTTCCAATAAGATCATCAATATCCTTGGTTCTTTTCTAAAATTTATGAAAGAACATACTCTTCTTACCAACCTCTAGAAACTATGCCCTAAAAAATCTATATCCTCTTCAAATTTAGTGCAATTTGTCTATTTTTCTTACAAAATTATGAATAGGAAATTTACCTATTATTATATCAACCTGATAGACTCATTTAGCTTACTTGTTTCAAACCAGTGCTTCTCTTCTAGATCATGAATCTTATCTTCATATCCTTTTATATGAGATCTCAACTTCTTGTTCTTATTTTCAGCATGCCTCAACTCATTTTAGATACACACTAGTTTATCTTCAACATCATCTTATTCTTCCTCAAAAATTGTACAATAACATGATATGAAATCACCTAATAATGAAGAGCCACCACTAGTAGGTCTCATGGAATATTTAGTCATGAACAACACCTCAACTCCATCATCTTCAGGTTTAAATTCAAACTCAAAATCTAAAACACCGCTACTAGCATAATATAAACAAGCCTCTTCTTTTATGTAAAAACTTATTTTTCCCTTCTTAATATAGTCAAACCACTTGAAGTTATTCTTACCTTTACTAAAATTATGATTCTTCTTATCATGATAAACCTCACGGTCTTCATTACCTTCCTTTTCATGCCTATGAGGAAACTTAGCAGCAAAGTGACCTACTTCACCATAATTGAAACACTTAAATGGAAGTGTGCCTTTGTACTTACCATAACTAACATTCAATATCCTAGCCACCATTGCAAAGAGTTCTTCATCATTGATTTTAGGATCATTACCATCATCCTTTGCCTTCTTGCATTTGGTTTTCATTTCATATTTGAAACAAATATCTTTCTTAACTAGTTTTTAATCAAAAATCCTCAATTTCATAGGTAGTCAAAGTCCCATACAACTCATCCATTTTCAATGTAATAAAATACCTTGCTTCTTCAATAGCAGACACTTTGGAATCAAATGTAGGTGTTATAAATCTCAAAACCTTGGTTCTGGTATGGAAACCGAAACGTTAGTGTTAATCCTCTCCACACAGTGTATCCAAAAGTATCATTCTTCATTTAACATGTAATATGAACTTAAAATATTTGATCTCAAAACCTTTTGAATTACAAATTCTTCTTTCACATCCTCACCTAAACCTTTCATGGTGTTGAAAATATTTTCAACCCTAAGAAAATATGCAGCAATAGGCTCATCATCATTGATTTTTAATCATTCAAACTGATTTTTTAAAGTTTGTAGTTTATAAATTATTACCTTGGAGTCTCCTTCATATAGGACCTGAATTTTCTCCCACATAGCATCGGCTGATTGGAAATACATCACCTTCACAAGCTCAGATTCACCTAGACCACACATGATAACATTCATCTCTTTTGAATTATCACTACACAACTTATTTTATGTATTACTAGTTGGTGGAGTAGCAAGAGAATTATAACCATCCTCCATAGATTTCCAAATATCAAAAACTAGGGACATGATGTGATTACTCATGCTCAAAATACTAAATCATAGTTTGCTCCATCAAAAAATGTTGCCTTGTTAGTAGAACAACCACTCTACTGACTCACCATTTTTTATTTTATAGGATCTCCTTTCAAGTGATAAAACTTATCCAAACTGACTTGCAATGATACCAATAGTTGGAAGCATATTGGATTAAGAAGGGGGGGGGAGGAGTCAATTATTACAAATCTTGAATCAATTCTAGATATTCTTATTTAAACCATAAACCATTCATTCATTCATTCATTAATGTGTGCAAAGCATTCCATCAAATTAACATAGCTATGCAAAAGACACAAGAACATAAGATGTAAGTGGGAAACCATAAAGGGGAAGAAAAAAAATGAAAAATATGATTATATTACTCAAATAAAAATTATTTAGTGAAGTTCACAAGGAGCACCAACCCCTACTTTAGTATAGCACCAACCCCACAAGGAAAACCAACCCCTAGTTTAGTGAAGTACTAACTCCACAAGGAGGATTAAAACCCCTAATATGATCACACACCTTCTCAACCACATTTACATGAAGATATCTGATTTCTTGTTGTTGTAACAACCAATGGAGATCACCTATTTAGATAGAAACCTTCAAACCCTCATTCACTAAGCTTGCTCTTCCTTCTTCATTAATGGACTTCTTATGCTTCAAAACCTTGAACAAAAACTCTAAAAAATTATTCAAACTATCACACACTCTAGCATCTCTCAAATCATTCCTTCATACCTATTACACACACACACACACACACACACACACACACACACACACACACACACCTGGGTCGTACTTTTTTCCTCTCACTTAACTAATGCAAATTTGAATTCAAACTTAACTTTTATATGCACTCCAAATCATAAACATAAATGGTGTCATTCCTTCATGAATAATTCAACCAAAACATTATTAAAAAATCCCAACATAATCATTAAAGCATTCATATTGGGCCCATGTAGGTCATCCATGCCCAAATGCACCAAACAAGCACAAAACAAGCTCAAATCCCCATTGCCTGGATGAGCTAAAATCACAAACACCAGAACCATGATTACTTAAGATCTAAAATTCACCACACATGTAAAATATGACATGAAAAAATCATCCATTTTCATTAATTAGATTTTACTAATCAAATTTATCATAACTAACTCAAGAAGGCTCATATCCTTCTCAAAATTTATTTTCAAGACCCTGACTACACATTTAGAACTCAAGAACACACCAAAAAAACCTCAACTATGGCATGTAGCTACTCATTGGAATCCTCTATACATTTATATCACATCCATGTGTGCTAGATATTATGAAACATCCCAATGTTAAAACCACACCAACATTCCTCTTTACCAAATTGAGTTACCCAGAAATTAGTTTTACAATCTCAAGTGGTTTATACCCTTTGTATCACTTTAAAGACATAAAAATTCCTTCAATAGGAACAAAATTAATCCCTCTTCACTCTCAAACTAATATAAAACATAAAATTATCCATTTCATGCCACTTTTAACTCATTCTTTCAGAAACAACAATTATATCCTGAGAAACCAACAACCTTCTTCTCTACAAAATGATTTGAATGACCCATTAAATATCATCATCATAAGAAAAAAATTATGCCAATCAAAATCCATCTTAATTATATTTCCATAATAGCTTACATTTCCTTAAAAATCAAAGTGGAATGCCTACAACCAATTCCATCTCTGAAAAATGTTTGAAACTGTCTTAAAACTCTGTTAGGACTAGTCTTCATAAATAGGGCACACTTTTCCATTTAGAGGCACAAATTTTTTTGTAAACCATCATGGAAAATAAGCTAATTTTCCATGATAAAATTATTGTCTATTTATTTTACAACACCTTTAGACAACCTTGTTCCAAACTGGACTTCTTCATAAACTTGAATTTTTAGGTGGGGTCCACTCATCACCACATGTTATATATAACCTTTATGGATACCTATAGGAGTCTTATACATCATAAAATCATCATGATAGAACAAAAAAATTAATTCTAGGCACTTACCAAGAAAATATTTCCTACCACTTTCAAGCTAGGGTTTCAAGCACTCAAAAAGTTGTTTTCCTTCTTAACATTCGTTCATAAAACTGTGACGATGAAATGACTTAATTATTTTTGTGAATCCTTATTAGGTAAATAAAAAATAGTCTCTGAAATCCAAAAGGTCCTATAAAAATCACACAATTCATGGTGAGCATTAGAAGGTGCAATTCAAGCTAGAAAACACCTTCTTCTTGACCCTGTTTCACCAAAAAACAACATAACTTACAAAATATTCTTCAGAATGATTCCAAATTTTTCTCACACCTCTAGGACACCCATTTACACCATATAAAATCATCATCATATCTAAAATAGGTCTCTATCTTCTAAAAACTTCTCTATGTGGTTATCCTATTGTTTTAGTACCTAAGAAACATGGTTCATGGAGAATATGTGTTGACTATGTGGCATTAAAAAAAATAACCATCAAAATTACATACCCTCTTCTTTACATTGATGATTTTTTGGATCAGTTACAACATGCTAAATATGTTACTAAGATTTATTTAAAATATGGATATCACCACGAGTGGATCAAGGAATAAGACATATGGAAAACAACGTTCAAGACTAGACAAGGATTGTATGAATGATTGGTATTACCGTTTGGGCTATGCAAAACACTCGCTACCATTCATGAAATTGATGAAAGAGGTAATGAAGATGTTTATTGATTTTTTTAATTACATACTTGGATGAAATTATGGTTTTTAGCATAACATTTGAAGAACATATTAACCATTTGCATCAAGTTTTGAAAGTTCTTATGAAGGACCGGGTCATGTTGAATGATAAGAAATGTAACTTGTCTCAACAGTCACTCATCTTTTTGGGACATGTGGTTGGATATGGAGAGTTGAGAATTGATCTAGATAATATAAAGGCCATTATGAATTGTACTACACCATGTATTTTGACTGAGTCATAGGATTTTTGTCATGTGGAGTTCAATATCTTCAGAACCATTTTGTCATTAGAAATTCTCCTGCATAGCAGCACCTCTATATTTGGTGAAAACATGTGTTAAGGATTTTGATTGGGGGACACAAACAATAAATATAATTTTAGGTCATTTGAATACAATACCCATTCAAACTCTTCTTATATTACACAAAGAAAAGATTTTAGTGAAGCGTCAACTTTGACAAGGAGCATGCAATGGGGGTTTTCCTACTTCAAGAGAACCAAATTGTATGTTATCATTCCTAAATTTAGTGAAGCACCCACTCCAAAATTGAGGATAAAACCCCCTAAGATGATAAAGGTAACTAAATCAACCATCTGATTGGTATGAAGATATATGATTTTTGTTTCTGCCACAACTATTGGAGATCACAAATTCAGCTCACACACACCTTCAAACCCTCATTCCTTCAAAAGTTTGCTCTTTCTTCTTCTTTCATGGACTTGTCTTGTCTTAAATCCTTTCATACATGCTCTCTAACCTTTATCAAATAATTTACATCATCAAATCTCTGAATCCATGAATTAGAATCTCCTTCACACTCTTAGGTAGGTCACATTTTCTCTCACAAAGAACTAGTTCAAAAATGAACTCAAAACAAACAGCTTACATAGGCCTTTTATTCTTTAAAAATCACCATAGGTCAGTCCTACATCATACATTGACCAAAAAAATTTAAAACATATCACATCACTTATAAACATTCATCAAGTGGACCCATATAGGTCGACCATGCCCAAATGCACCAAACTAGCTTCAAAACCCCATCACTTGGGTGAGCTAAAAAATACAAACCAAAAATATGATTATTAAAGCTCCCAAAATTCAAAAAATTTAAATATGACATTAAAATAATCATCCATGGTCATTAATTATCTTTCACCAATCAAATTTTTCATAACACAACTCAAAAGGGTCATATCCTTCACAAAAACTATTTCCAGGACATTGACTTAACCCTTAGACCTCAAGACCACCCAATAACAACTCAAATATGGAATGTAACCACTAATTTTAATCCACATGAATTTTTATTTATCACATATCATGCATGTTAGAGCATCATGAAACATTCATATGTGAAAACCACATTACTGTTCCTCTTTACCAAATTGAGCTTCCCAGAAAAGATTTTACAAACGTAACTAGTTTTACACCCTTTCTGAACACTTCCAAGACCTCCATAAATGCATTAAAATATTAAAATTCATCATATTTACTCTACAACTGATATAAATCATCAAATCATCCATTTCCTGCCTCTTCTAACTCAATCTTTTAGCAAAAGCAATCCTGTCGTGAAAATCATCAACCTTCTCTTCACAAACTGAGCTGATTTTCCATCAAATAAACATCATCAATACACAAAAATTATACCATTAAAATCCATCTTATTCCTATTTATATAACATATTATATTTTATTCCAAATCCAAGTGGAAGGCCTTCAACCAAGCCATCTCTGAAAACTACTCCTTTAGACCTTCTAGGACTCAAGAACTAAGATTGAGCTCAACTTGCTCCATCACCTCAAAAACTCATTTAAAATAAAAAATCATGGAACACCCTTATAATTTTTTTATAAGAACTCAAAACCTTAAACAAGCATGAACAACTCAGAACTATCACTTTACCTCATGAAGCTACTCCACACCATGCCAAACCAAACATCCTACAGATTTGACCTTCAAAAAAAAGTCCATAACTTTTCATACCATATAAAAAAATTTTGATATATCATTGAAATATATCTATGAACCAATATCACAACAAAACTTTAATGGAGACCTTACTCCTACATGTATAACTCCTGCAATTCCACTTTTACCACAAGCTACTCCAAACTACCCCAAAAACCGGGTCTTCATAAATAGGGCACACTTTGCTATTTATAAGCTCAAAAATGATCTGAAAATATCATGGACATATAGAAAAACTCCTAGGTATTACAACAATGTCAATTTATTTTGTGACCTCCTTTGGATAACCTTGCCTTAAACTGGAATTCTTCATAAAAAATCCATTCCAGGTGGGCCCACATACAATCACATGCTCTAATATACCTTTCAGAAAATCTTGAAGAGTCCTCTACAAACATCAAAATCATAATTTTTTAAAATCAATCAAAATAGACTCATCATACCTATTTTTCTCCAAGTCTCTTTTACCTAGGGTTTAGCTAGGGTTTCAAAACAACTTATCTTCTTAACGATCATTCATAAAAATGTGATGATAAAACCACCTCATTATTTTTGATAAACCTTCCTATTCACATGTAAAAAATCATAACCTAAAATATCTTTAGGTCCCATGCAAAGCATACAATTCACATCGAGCATCAAAAGGTCAACTTTTTCCTCAAAAACACATTGTAGATTGCCTAGTTTTTCCAAAACTGACATATCTTACAATTACTTATTCAAAATGACATGAAAATTGTCATAAAACATCATGATAACATCCTCTAACTGTCCTTGCTCACCATATATCCCAAATAGGTCTGAAACTCTCTAGCCATTAAGACTTACCTATGTTAGCTTGTTTGTTTCTCACTTTCTAGCTTCCCAAGGACCATGAAACACCTCCAAACCTCTAATAAATGACCTGAAACTCATCATAAACCTCATATACACTAATACCATGCTGCTACCATGCTTTTGAAATACTTATTAGCTCAAAACTCAAACTTTCAACTCATTCTTTATGCTACGAGGACTATGAATAGGCCTGAAATGACCTGACTCAACCATGACACCTCATGAACTAACATTTCTGACCTCATGAATAATCTTACACACTTGTAACACACCTATAGGATGGTGTATGACCTCATGAAAACATCCAATAAACTTGGGAGAACTCAAACTATGACTCAACTCACTAGACCATGCACTAGAATCCCATAGAACATCACGAAACTTGTAGGTCACTACTAATCAACCTTCATACTTGACCTTGATTGACACATCATGGAGACTCACATGACCTCATGACACCCTTTTCCATCAATGTAATTAACATCAATGACAACACTAACACATAATGGCCAACAATCTCCCCCTTTTTCATTGATGACAACCACCTTTAGAAACATTGATGTCAACCATAAGAAAAACACACACTACATGACCTTATTTCCATGTTTTTGATGCTTCTTAGCCCTTTTGACATCTATGACATATGATAAAATTAAAAATCTACATGGAAAAGACAACTCATGGATAAACACAATGGAAAAAATTCAAAAACACAACTTACTTGACTCAGTGACTCCCCCTAGGACTATATTATCTCTTCCTTGTCATCTACAACAACATATGAAGATCCATTCACCTGATATGAGCCTCAACAAAGCTCCACCTGAACTGATATACTCTTCATTTTGTCTTTATCTCAGAAACATATCTCTATCTAGGCCAAAATCCTCAATATTGACCTCTAATTCATTCAGTGTATCTTGACCAAACTTCTCCAAGCTCTACACTCAACTTAATCATGCAAAACAATCTCCAAAGTATCCCCCTGAGTTCATATACCCTATTACTCACTAAGCATGTAACAAATTGAGTAATTACCTTGCTCTCATGTCATAAAAATGGATCAAGCAAATTATCATTTTTCTTGAAGCATTTTTCATTGTTTTCAATCACTTTTCATTACATCATACCTATTTAGGATTATAACACATCCTCCCTGGGACATTTCATGATAAAAATCCAATTAATTTTCCTAATTAGCCTTTCTTGACACTTAGAACATGTGATATTAGTCCTTAACGGCTCCCTCTTTTCTTAGTAGATCTACTTTGACATGTAGGTCACTTTTTCACATCTTTCTTAGTTCACACAAAATTTTGTCATAGACTATACCTTGTTTCTTTCTTGAAAACATGACCATTTGAATGCTTAACATTTCATAGTGAACTTCACAGACCTATTATAGTCCTATAGATCAACATTTTCTCCTAGGCTTGTATAGTTACCTTGATATTATTAAAGGACTTAACATACTGAGATAACAAACTTTCATCCTTTAAGATTACTATCAGAACTCATTGAGACTGTTCATACCTTCAATACTTTGTTTCATACATCTAGGATCAACCAAGATGCATTAACCTAGTTTTTCATAGCTTTGAGGACCATCACCAAGATATTAGGCTTCATTATAGGCAAAAATGGCTTACCAATGATCAAAATACTTCAAAACACCTTACACTGCAAATAACTCTGATATGCAAACCCATAAAGCTTGACCTTTTACATGTGCATTTCCTTTATCCAAATTATAAAATACATAGAGATTTCATACTTCCAAGGTCCTTCAATTATTTTCCTTAAATAACTTTTGATGTGTTCTCAATTTAGGACATAAACTCTTTTGATGGATCAACTTCCTTTGATACCTTTATTGTTTCTAAACATATTTTCCTTTTCATGAATTTGAAATATCAAATTTATAAGAACAAATATTACCTTCAAGAATACATAGCTTCAATTTCATCCACAGACTCCCCCAAATCAGATGGGCTCTAAGGTACCTTTGACTAGTTGAGAAGATCATCTTTCACACAAAGACCTACTATGCATTGTCATGGAGACTGAAAAAGACTCTTATTATGAGATTATAGCTTTGATGCTCATGATACATTACAAACCTAAACCAAGGACTAAGAACATGCTTATATACTCTTACAACTTGTGAAGATGCATTCCCTTTCTTAATTTGACCTTTGCAGGCTTGTAGCTTATCATCCTTTACTTTGAAGCCTTAACAGACCCAATAGACCTATAGCTTACAATTTTTTCCACAGTCATTAAAATCCATCCTCAACCATTTCTACACCTATCTAATCATGTTGACCACCTTGGGAAACCTTATAAAATTGAAAAAATCCTTAAAGCATCCTTTTATTTCACCTTGTGTTCCACTTTGACAAGAACTTTATGACCATCACTGTAGAAAACTTTTGATTTTATACTCAATCACCTTCTAGAAGAATTCATAGACTCTTCAGGGATTTCTCCAATGTTTAAAGCCATCGTAGACATAAGAAGCATGAAAACTATCATACACCACTATACATATCATTATTCATGAATCCTAAGCAACATACATAGACTTAACATGATACCATTTCAACTCTTAGTAATTGACACACAACTCAGGGCATACAATACTTATGAGAAAGAGCACACCATATGCTTGAAGACATTCTAAAGTCTCCAAAGGTTGTGAAACATCATTACAATCTCATTAGATCTCATTCTGACCTATATCTCCTCATTACCCATAGTCTTTCACAAACCTCATGTGGCGCAATATATTATTCCTCCTATTGTACAAAGGTCATAGCATTCTCACAATGAAACCCTGATTCTTCAAGTCAAAGACACTCATTTGTCCATACTTTAGGCCATCATATATTTTTAATATCATAAAGAACACTTACCTTCCCTTGCAAATATATTATGGAGATGATTCTAGGGAGTTACAACAGACCTTGTCCCATACTTGTTTCCATGAATCAACTGACTTGTAGGTTTTAATATATTGTACTTGAATGTAATAGTACCTTTTATTTCCTTACAACTAAGTATTTTATCCTTCAACTACTTTCTTGATGCAAAATTTCATCCTTTTTTAAGAGCACATAGACCATCATACTACTCACACCTTTGACTGTCACTGATTAAACCACCCTTCAAATAACTTCTGACTGATAAGATCCTTCACACCTTTACATATCTTGGAACTAAAAAACCCTTGATCAACCTCACATAGACCTCTTAAGAACATAATGAGAAATATGACTATAAGAATGATTGATACCTATTTACACTTTGACTTGAGAGCACATTCTTGACAAGTATGTATGGTGATACAAACTTACAAAGCTTTATAATCTCTTAAATTTGAAACACTAATTTAGGACACACACTTTCTTGATGCAAGACCTTAATGAGAGCATACATAGATATTTTGACAGACCTAACTCACTTTCATGTTTATTAAGAAAACCATACCTCTAGAATTAATTCAAAAAGACAATGATGAAAATTTACATCAACATATTGGCCTTGAGACACTAACTCAGAACCTAGGAATCTTTTACATTACTCTCTTTGCACAAATACACACTATATTGCGTGATAAAATGTATACAATACTACATGACTAAATACTGGCATGTCCATTGTAGGAATGAGTACCTCAGATCTTAAAAAAAACTTTAACCATTAAACTCAAGAGACTTGCAACTTCCTTTAACTACATCATAAATTTTTATCAAGATAAGACTATCAAGACTTCATACACAACCAAGATACTTTACTTACATGAACAACACAAATGTGGATCTTAACTATACCCAGGAGGATCAAAGGAAGGCCTAATAGACTACAACCATGGAAACACATACTCAACTTCACTTTTAGATTACAACACGACAAGCTCAGACACCCATAATAAACTAAGATTCAAAAACATATGAAGATATCTTACGCCATACATTATCACCCTTGAAGTGTCCCACACACCTATTTTTTTTCAACTTCTCATGCACTAAAGCATTGAGACACATATGAACTTCTTCAACTAGAGAAAACATGATTATTATATATTTCTTAGGGTTTATGAACTTATCTCCCATTTTTATGGAACTATAATCCTCTTTGAAAAACTTCATACTCTGCATATTAGACTTAGAAAAAATTCTCTTGACCATACTTGCTTGATTTATTATCCCTATACTCTAGTATGAAAAAATTGGATTCATTCATAAGACTAATTTTCTTCCTGAATAATCTTCTATTTTGTGTTTGAAAACTGTTGTTATCCTTTTAAGATTCGCCTTGATGAAAAGAACTAGCAATGTGTCCCTGTTTGTGACATTTGAAAAACACAAACCCATTATTCTTTTCTCTTGACTCATAAACTCTTAGAATCGAACTAGATTCCTTGGCCTAGTGACCATACCCACAATAAGAGTAACATTCACCTTTGAAAAGAGTTTCAAATTTCCTATCGAACCTTCTTTCGTAATCTCTAGCTCTATGACCAAAATCATGACAAACAAGAAAATTACCACTGAAAGAGGCACCACACCTAGTTGCATTAGGTTTTCTAACAGAGTTAGACCTTCTCGAATTATTTTTCTTGGTCTCCTTCATGTTTGATTGAGTTCTTGGACCAAATTCTTCACCAATCTCCTTCTTCTTATCCTTTAAACATAGGTCTGTCTTATCATTTGTATATTTTTTCTCTCCAAAATTCCCTGAAGATTTTCATAACTCTTCTCTAACTTCTCATGCATATTCAACCCATTAGAAGCATATTTGAAATTAGATTCCAAAGTTTTTAGCCTTTCTTCATACCTGGAACAAGTTTCTTCTTTATCCTTTAGGGTTTTAAATACACTCTCCGCCTGAGATTCCAAACCCTTGATGGCTTGACCATGCTCTATCTCCATGCACTTAATCTAATCTTACAAACTATGAATCACTGACTCAACAACCTCATACTTCATTCCTAATACAACCTCAACATTTGATGTCTTACCCATTGCTTATGCTTTAAAAGGATCTCCTTTAAGTTACTAACCTTGCTTCTCAATTCCATGTTCTGATATGATAGAAAAAATATCACACACTTTGGGTATTTAGTCCTGATCACATACTACTATTCATATGATTCTTAAGTAATAAAATTACTAATCAACCCATATCTTTGGCTATTTTTGCTTGATTTCTTGTTACCACTTTTGGTCTTGTACAACTTCTTGCTTAGTCTGACCTCAGACCCTTAATTTTATTTGAGTATGGACACCAATACCCATCCAGGACGTTAGTGCCAAACACCCTCGTCCCCTCTAGGTGCCCCTAAGCTCTTTGCACTTTACTCAAATATTTTGGTTCCTTTTTGGTCATTTGGGAATCTTATCTTTTTGGTAGTCGGTATTTTCGTGGTTAATTATGAAATTCAAGCAAGGGAATCATATAAATATGAAGTGGTGTGGAAATAATAAGGGACCAAGAACTAATAATTAACTATCACCACCTAAGGTTAGATCCAAAGGAATTTACAAGAGCATTCAAGCATCCATCTAGAATCCACACAAGGGCAGGAGATTTCATTATTCTACATATACTTCATAGGAGAGTAATTTAATTCTATTTCATGCACCCATCTACTTAAATCTTCTACATCTAGCTATTTCTCGCTATCAAGTGTGACACGCACAAAAGCCACCTAGGGAACAATATCTTCACACACACATAGAACTACATTGGGTATTAATTGTAATGTAGTGCTTATTCATAAGATCACTCATTTGACAGCTGAGGACAGTCTGGAAATTCATTTGCATTATTTTCTTTTTGGGATTGATTCACTCTTGAGGGTTTTTCACGTCAATTCTTTATTGCAGGTTATCAACAACATCAACAATCATTGTATGACATACTAGTGACAAGAAGCGAAGGAAAGTGAACACCTTATAAGTATTCAAATATAGTTTCTTGAGGTTTTTGGTATTCATAGGCACCCAGAACTGGTCTGCAGTACCTGTAGGCACCCCTAACCCACTCCAAGCACACTAGTCCAACAAATTCCTCCATCTATGCATTCTTTGGGTTTCATTGCGACAATATGCACTTCGTATTTTCTAGTTCATCACTTTTGCACATTCTAGGTTTAATTACAAAATAGCTAAGTCATTTTATCCCCTCATTTGTAGTACCTTTGATAAACCAGACTATTTTATCAAATTGTTCTTGATGGGTTTACAAATATTCAGATTAAGATATTTGCAGCTTAGACCTTTTAAAATTATATATGATATCAAAAGATGAGGAATTATATGCTTCTAAGGTGGTGGAAGCTTTAAGAAGTGAATAAGAAAATACTTTAGCAACAGGGGCTACTTTGGAAACAAAGGAAGGATTGGAAGTTATTGCGGGCTCATTAGGTACCTCAAAATTTTTGCTAGAAATATTCACTATTTTGGAAGTTCCATTACAAGTATTAGAAGAAGAATATTTAACCAAGGTAGAATTAGGATACTTGTTTCAACTGAGGTCTTCTTGGCTACCACGAGATCTGTATTTTCTTTAGCAGAGTCCATAGAAGGTGAAAGTGTAGATCCTCTGTTTATTATTTTGTTAGATGGAGTTTTTACTAGATAATCTACATCTTTCATCTTCTTTAGGCTAGGTGTGGGAGAGATTTGATTTTGGGATTGAAAACGGGTGAACACTGCATAAGAAAAACTTGGCATGTCATCTTTCTCACTTTCATCTCCTAATGAGTACTTGAAGTACCTAATATCATCATCATAAACTTCTTCAATTTCAATCCCATTCCCTTCTTCTTCATCATCATCTTGTTCAACAATCTCATCTTCATCATCACCTTGTGTATCACAGGATGCATTGACAATAGGAACCTCTAGAGTAAGTCTTCAAGGAGGTGGGACAATTATTTGTCTATTTAGAAAATTATTCTTGGGTTCCTCTCTACTCATGAAATATTGAGCCAACTACTTCTTAAGAGACAAGACATCGTTAGCCAATTTCTAGACTAACGAATCAGTGGTACCTACACTTGAGCTTTGGCCTTTCTCCTTACTTTGACCCTTTTTTATCTTTCCCAATATGATAAGATCATCTTCCATGTCAATTGAAATCTTTAGTGCTTCTTCAAAATACCGTTGTTGAGTTATTTGTAGCATAAAACTCACCTCAAGAAGTTGGGCATTTGTGAAGAATCTTAGCTTGTTTTCTTCAATAGGTCAGGCCAATTCAGTTATCTTGTAAAGAATCTTGTTGAACTTTGCCACAAAATTTATCATTGGCTCGAAGGGTTATTTCTTTAGTTGATACCATCTTGCCAGAAGTAGATGAGAATATTTTGTAATTTGAATTTGGTTTCAAACTTAGTCTTTGTGTCATTCCAGTTAGTTATAGATCTAGCTGGCAAGTGGTAGAACCAGTCCACCACTACATCTTGTAAATATTATATGAAAAGGTGGATTGGTACATCTTCATATCCATATCCTAGCACTCCACAGGAAGTGATGAAGGATACGATGTGTTCATACATATCTTGTTTCCCATCACCATGGAACTTAGGAAATTTTTTTCTCAACCCTCTAGGTAGATCATGTAGAGGTGGGGTGAGAGCTAAGGGACCTGCATTTTTTCCCAAGGGTAGCAGTGTGAAGTAGAAAAATATTCAAGAGAGATAAAAATTCCAAATATCATAGTCATGAAGCTAATTTAAGTAGGAAAGATAGGGTCTTAGGAATTCAAGAGTGTGAAATTTCAAAAATGATGTTTTCCCTCCAAACTTTTCATTCAAATTATAAAGCATGTAATGGTTCAATATGGATTGTTAAAGGTATGTAAGTGGTTAGATGAGTGAATATGAGCCCTAGGGGTGTTATAAGACATAAAAATGGTGAAAAAGAAAGTATAATTCCAAGATTGGTAATGTATGAACATGAGAGACATGAATGAGTCATCTAAAAGTTAGTTAGGGTTTAGGAAAACAAGAAAAGATGAGTTACAAGAAAGAATGATTTGGAGGATTGGAGTTAGTTTCCCTCTAAGATGAGGTAGGAAGAATAAGGAGATAACTCCTTATGGATGAGAGGAGGAAAGACATGTTGGAGCATGCACTTTGTAACAAAATACAATATTTAGATGAAGCACTTTGTTTTAATACATTTCTCCTAACTGTTTTCTTAAGGTAAATGATCATGAATTAGTAATTAAATGATGCTTAGTGGATATTTAACCTATTTTTGAAATTTTGAATGTGAATAAGAACTTGAGAGAGAAATCATCTACCCTTAGAAAAGCCCTTGCCCTATTTTAGCACCTTATTGCTTAGTAAAATCAAAAATTGGACAATGATTGTGATGTATATAGGATTAATGTTGGAGATGATCATTTATTTGAAGGATGAATGACTGAGATTTTAATGTGATACTTAACTTGTGTTGCATGTTATTAAGATGGATTCCATGAGATTGGTTACCCTGTTTGAGCCTTAAATAGCCATTTAATTGTGTATTGGCATAATAACATTGTGGAAGCTTGAGGAGAAGTATTTATATATATGAATTTTATGATTCATTCTCTCATGAAGAGAAGATTAAAATGTTTTCTAATGATTTCATTGAATGAAGATGCATTGTTTTGTTTGATTAAATGCATTAGAAGCTTATCAACCTTCACCTAAAGCATGCACAGTCAGGATAGGAGAGAATCAAGTAAGTTTTCAAGATCTTAGGCAATATTCATCCTTACTAATAAGAAAATCATATGCATGGAGTCAAAAAATTTTTATAGACAATATTTGGTGTCTTGAAGTTGAAATTAAAGAAATTTATCAAAAGATAGCCGCTCAGGCTTGTATAATAAGTTAGTGAGGGTTTTAAAGGAAAAAGAGTGATAAAACCCTCAAAACGTGACATCATGCTTTGAAAATTGGAACAAATATCCCAGAAATTGTTTTCTATTAGATTCAAAAATAATTTTGAGGTTTCATACGTTAAAAAGGGAGATAATACTGACAATTCTCATCTAGGGTAGTTAAACACAACCAGAGGCTTAATAGGAAGAGTCCTTTAAAAAAGGAAGTGTGAGATATATTTAGAGTTTGATACTAAAACTTCATAGGAATCAAGAACCTTGAAATGGGTATTTAAAAAGGATTATTTAGTATTTTGGAACCTCATGAGAAAGAATATATTCCTAATAGTAGACTATCCAGGGGCTAGAAATGAGGTTTTGAGCCTAGAGGGTAAAAGAGTGATAGAGAGAAGAGGAAGGTAAATTATTATATGAAATTTGGAGCACATAGGGTTTTTTCATTAAGGGTATTTAAGTTTTTACATTTTTATGGGTATTCCTAAATCATCCCAAACATGACTTAAGCATGCTACCTTGTCTTGAGAACACAAAATTGTAAGTTTGAGGAAGATAGGTGTAAGATTATGCTTTGAACCTATTTACATCTATTTTTTTTGCTGAACTAGTATTGTTTGAAGTGAATTAATAGGTTATATAGGTTGCAGAGGCTATTGAGGGCTTTAAAGCCAAAATTGCTTATCTTGGTTGATGGGCTAGTCTAGAAGAGTGAAGAATAATTGAGTGAAAGGTAAGTAGAAAGTAAAGATTCAGTGAATTATGATCCTCATAAGAGACAAAAAGTCATTGAATGCAGATTATTTCACATAGTTGAGTGATTATTGGAGCCAATTAAGATTATTTGATCAAAACTAGCAGTTTTAAAGCCATTTTAGGGTTGTGAAGATCCTCAAATGCAGATATTTGTTGAAGTAGATGTTTTGAATCTTCTTGATTGAATGAATGTATGAAGGATTGAGTTTTTCTATGCATCATTGGGTATCAAATCTTGAGGTTTCTTAATTTATGAAATTTATTTTATTTTGTGGCTAATAATGTTGTGTAAGTGTGTGTAGTGGAAAGTGACAAGTGAAGAGTGAAGAGAAGTGAAGTGTGAGAGTGAAAATAAGAGTAAATAAGACACTAATAGACCTTTTGAGGTAAAGGTGAGGTGTAGATAATAGGAAAGGTACAAAAGACTTGTTAGAGAGATGGATTACAAAGATGGTAAGAGAGATAGTGAAGTTTTTAGCCATACAAGAAGACAAGAAGAGATAGAGAGAAAGAAAAGAGATGAAGCCAAGAAGAACAGATAGAGAATGGATAAGAAAAGAGATGAGGAAATACCTAAAGCCAACATGATTGATTTTTTAATGAAAAGAATATAAGAAAAAAGAACAGATAAAGCAAGAGGAATGGATAGAGAAATAAATGATAGAGTTGAGGAAATACCTAAAGAGGTTAAGAGATTTTATGAAGAAACCAAGCAAGAATGGTTTAAAAAGAAAATAAATCATGATTGATTTTTTAATGGAAAAGAAGGTAAGATGGCCTATCATGCAGCTTATGAGGAAAAATCAGAAATGTCAGTTGAAGAAGAAAATAAAAAGTGAAGAAAAGAGGATAAGGAAAGAAGAAAAGAAAGAGAAGACTAAAGACATGAATGAAGTGTAAGAGATGGAGAATATAATGATAGTGGAAGCAAGGAGAAGACTAAAGACAAGAAAACATGATGAATAAATGACCAAGAAAGCAAAGTATATGAAGGATTTTTTCCACCCTAGGATTATGATGTAGGGGCATCTTCAAGATACATCAACCAATGCTAACTATCATATTCATGAGGCCAATTTGAGTAGGAAAGAGAGGGTCATATGTGTTCAAGAGTGTGAAATTTCAAAAACAACGTTTTCCCTCCAAACATTTGTCATTCAAATTATAAAGCAAGTAATGGTCCAATATGGCATGTAAAAGGTATGTAAATGGTTAGATGAGTGAATATGAGTCCTAAGGGTGTTAGAAGACATAAAATGGTGAAAAATAATGTGTAATGTCAACCTTGGCAATGTATGAACATGAGAGACATGAATGATTCATCTAAAAGTTAGTTAGGGTTGAGGAAAAAAAGAAAATATGAGTTAAAAGGAAGAATAATTTGAAGGATTGGAGTTAGTTTCCCTCCAAGAGGAGGTAGGAAAAATAATGAGAGCAATCCTTCTGGATGAAAGGAGGAAAGACATGTTGGAGCATGCACATTGTAAGAAAATACAATATTTAGATGAAGCACTTTGTTTTGATACATTTCTCCTAACTATTTTCTTAAGGTAAATGATCATGAATTAGTAATTGAATGATGCTCAGTGAATATTTAGGTTGTTTTTACAAATGTGAATGTGAAGAAGAACTTGAGAGAGGAATCCTCTTCCCTTGGAAAAGTCCTTTCTTTGTTTTAACACCTTTTTACTTGGTAAAATCAAAACTTGGACAATGACTATGATGTATACAAGATTAATGTTGGATATGATCATTTATTTGAAGGGTTAATGAATGAGATTGTGATCAGGAATGTGATACTCAACTTATGTTGCATCTTATTAAGATGGATTCTATGAGATTGGTTACCTTGTTTGAGCCTTGAACAACCATTTAACTCTGTATTGGCATAACATCATTGTTAAAGCTTGTGGAGAAATATTTATATATATGATTTTTATAATTCCCTCATGAAGATATGATTAATGTGTTTGATAACGAGTCCAATGAATGAAGTTGCACTATTTTGTTTGATTACATGCATTGGAATCTTATCAACCTTTACCTACAACCTGCATAATCCAGATAAGAGAGAATCAGGTAAATTTTCTAGATCTTAGGCAATATTCATCCTTACTGGTAAGAAAATCATATGCATGGAGTCAAAACAGTTCTATAGAAAATATTTGGCATTTTGAAGTTGAAATGAAAGAAATTTATCACAACATAAAGCTTCTTGGGCTTGTACAGTGAGTAATTTAGAGTTTCAAAGGAAAAAGAGTGATAAAACCCTCAAAACGTGACATATTTCTTTGGAAATTTGAGAAAATATCCTAGACCTTGTTTTCTATCAAATTCAAGAATAATTTCAAGGTTTCATAGGTTAAAATGGGAGATAATTTTGATAGTCCTCGTCTAGGGTAGTTAAACACAGCTAGAGGCCTAATGGGAAGAGTCTATTAACAAAGGAAGTGTGAGATATGTTTGGAGTTTTATAGTGAAACCTCATAGTCATCAAAAACCCTAAAATGGGTGACTAAAAACACTCAGTATTATTGTGGAACCTCATGATAAAGAAGATATGCCTGAAAGTAGACTGCCCTAGGGCTAAAAAGGAGGTTGTGAGCCTAGAGGGTAAAAGAGTGATAAAGAGAAGAGGAAGTTGAATTTGTATATGAAATTTGGAGAAAAAATTATTAGACATAAAGGGTATTTAAAGGTGTTTACACATTTTTATGGGTATTCTTAAATCATCCCAAACATGACTTAAGTAGGCTACTTGGTCTTGAGAACACAAAATTACAAGTTTGAGGAAGATAGGTGTAAGATTATGCTTTGAACCTTTTATCATCTATTTTATTGTTGATCTAGTATTTTTTGAGGTGAATTGACAAAGTATATAGGTTGCAAAGGCTATTGAGGGCTTTAATGCCAACATTTCTTATCTTGGGTGAAGGGTTAGTTAAGAAGAGTGAAGAATAAGTTGGTGAAAGGTAAGTAGAAAGTGAGGATTCTTGAATTATGATCCTCATAGAAGATTAAAAGGCATTGAATTATGCATATTGCACGTAGTAGAGTGATAAGTGGAGCCAATTAAGGTGATTTTATCAAAACTAGCAATTTTAAACCTATTTTGGGCTTGTGAAGATCCTCAAATGTAGAGATTTGTTGAAGTATATGTTTTGAATCTTCTTGATTGAATGATTATATGAAGGATTCAATTTTTCTCTACATCATGGTTCTTGTTGAGCCATTGGTAGTTCTTCTTCCCTGGATTCTTCTTCTTCTTCTTCAAATCTTTCGAGAATGACTTTGATTCTTTCAAGATATTCTTTAGCAACACCCTCTTATGGAGGAACGTAGTTTAAAGGCTCAATCGTAACTTTATCAGTAGGGGAAACAAGAGATGAATTAGGATAAAATTATGGGAAGTATCATCGACCTGTTCTTCTTGCAATTTAAATAATAGGAAGTCTGAAATCATCTTGTAATTATTCTTCAAAATTAGGATCTAACAAACCACTAGATCTTGAAGATCTAGTATACCTTTTGTCATCCAACTTGAATGTGCAATTAAAACAAGATTATTCTAGGCTCTCCTCTATTGGTTTTGAACTTTTATCACTCTTTCCAAGGCTTCTGCACATTCTTTTTTAGAATCTATAACTCTTGTAGAAGAAAAGTACTGAGAGAAGTTTGCTCTATTGTGCCAAATGGTTTCCCTCAAGTTTGATGCAATATCTTCTTAGATATGAAATAAAAGTTTAGGCCTTAGGACTGGAGGATTACCAAGAATATCCTTGAGTGGAAGATATAAGGCTCAATGAATTTTTCAATTATATATATATAAATTTTGTTTGGAATATATATTGGATTTTGTGGAATCAATATTGGGTGCAAATATGCTAAATCTACCCCATGATGGGCACCAAAAATTGTTGGAAAAATAATTTTTCAAGTGGGAAAATTATTGGGTTCTCACCAAAAGTGTGTGGGACCGAGTCTCTCTTCTTGAATGGGGAATCTCCATTTTTTGAAAGTGGGTCAAAGCATACAAGTGTGTCCCACTTTGTGGCCATAAATATTTTAAAATTTGACTAGTAAATAAATAATTAAATAATACTATAAAAATTTAAAAAATCAGGCAAATTCTGGATGCCCTGCACCTTGGTATTTATAGCCTCTTAAAAATTCATGTTTGGTCATTTTATATGTGTTTGGCCATGTTTTGGTTGTCAGACATAGTTTGCTGAAAGTACAAAAACTACAAAAAATTGGGACACAGTTATATGCTTTGACCCAAGTAGGGAAATGAAAACAATCCAAACTAATTTATGGGGTGGCCTGAAGACCGAGGATCACATAGGAATACTTCCCTAGACCTGTGGTAATTTCTTATATGGACTACAAGGGAGGAAATTTTCCTAGTGAGGTGGATAGGAGAGGGAAAAATAAAATAGATTTTAATAAATGAATAGCATATCAGAGTTCATTGCATTAAAATCAACAGTTCACTTGCATCAATGAGAAGAAACCATTCACAAAGAAAAGGAATAATAAAAAATAAACCAAAATTTTTATTGCATCATATTGCACATTTTACAATGCTAATGGAGTACAAGTTGATATGGAGATATAATAGTAATAGATAAGAAATAGAGGAAATGAAGGCACTTGTTTCTAGAAATACAATGACATCTAGTATAACAATAAAAACCATCCCTCTGAAATGGGGGCACCTTTCATATTTATAGTATCATGACTACCCCATTCATCTCCCAACATGACCTTTCCCCTTCCTTCATGAATGTTGACCCTTCAAATTCCTTCCATGACCATTAATGTTCCTTTCCCACTGATGACCTTTCACCTTCATTCGTCATGAAGATACCTAACTTTATTTTCGTGATGACATCATAGCATATTTAAGTCACCTAAAATCTCCTTGACGTGAAAAATCATCACCAAGTTTCCCAAAATCTCCTTAACATACCACCAGACTCTTCCAGATGCCTAAAATCTCCTTGGTGCATGACATCCTCTTCCGTACGCGTGACAAAATTCTTTGGTCATGCAAATACATTTTGTTGTCATGTATCTACACTGTTATGATCCTCATGTGCGGATTTCACTAATGCCTCGAGGTTTTGGTGTAATGGTTCGTTACATTTGGTATCTGAGTGACCACCTAGATTCAAGTCCTGACACGGGTAGCTACGTCGGCATTGCAGTGTTCACCCAAGGCTCATATAGGGCAGGGTGTGGTCCTGCTATACGGGTGTAAATCTAGCCTGGGGTCTGGGCTATGGAAGCGTGGTGGGATGTTATGATCCTCATGCGCATATTTCACTAATGCCTTGAGGTTTTGGTGTAACGGTTCATTACATACACCTTTCTCTTCCTAATGTGTGAACAAACCTTTTGGTTGTGGAACTACATTTTTTGAGTCATTTAAGCCTCCATGACATATGACCAGACTTTATGGTTGCATGACTACATTCTTGGGTCACCTAGGCCTTCATTACGCACGTCTTCAGCCTCCCAGATGCCTAAAAATCATTGTTAGGAAAAAAAACAATGATTTCAGATGAAAACAACTTGCTATCATGCATATGCAACATGTTGTTAGGAATATTGAACTTGCAGTTGCGTGACCAAAACTTGTAGTCGTGTTACCAGTACTGCCCAAGTTGCTAAAAATTTATTTTCTTCACCCCGAGAGTAAAATTTAATGAAAATTGGTTGTCCAATATTTGAATCTTTATGGAAAAGGGAAAATGAATCTAATGATATTATTTACAAGTCTGGAAAATGAATTATTCATAAAATTTTACCATTATTTTCAATTTTCCTCTACTTGTGCGCCTGTAGACTAAGTCACAAGAAGAGTTTACAATCACCAAGGAATAAAAACTCATATGAGTAATTAAGAGAACTAAATATTATTTCATTTGATATTTGGTTAGGATCATAAATCTTCACGTTTCTCCCGCAATCTTTCAAGTAAGTTATTGCTTGGAGAAGGATTTTTGCGTCACATTTTCAAACAATTTTCCACATCTTAATGTTCCCAAAATCTTTCCTCAATCATTCCATCATGAAATAGGATCTTTTAATTCCTGGGGTATGAGCTTCTAACACTTCACGATGCTCCTGAAACTCTTTAAACAAGGTGATTATCATTTTAAAAACATGCATTTTCCAATACCTCGCTCACAAAGATCCGGTTTCACATAACGTGTTCCTAAACCTTGGTTGTCTTCCAAAACTTCCCTAAGCGTTCTCACATGATTACATAATTATGTCGTAAACTTCCCATATGCTTAAAATTGTCCCTATATGTTCCCAGGGGGTGCTCACTAGGTGCAAAAAGTCTGAAAATATGTCTTTTTGGACTTCTGTGAGTGATTCTTCCAAAGTGGATCAAAAGGAATCCATGTATTTACTCCCATCAGATTACCTACACATGAAACACACTTTAAAAATCTAGTTAGCACATCCCTCTCGGCCATGATGGGGTTCACATAGTCAAAGATTGGCCAGAGTATAGGTTTACATTACCTAGTTTATGGATTTTTGAGTGTGGGCTTAGTTTTCATGGGAAAATAATTCAATTTTTAATAGCATGACAACAAGATGATAACTCTTGTGGAGATGTTGTTTATAGGGAACTTAGTGCTACTTTTCATTGATTGATTATATTGATTCAGATGATGTCATGGTTATTTTTTTATCTCGATCATGTATTGTATGGTATTCATATGGGATGCATGATTGTTAATCCTTTTACTATGCAGATAACTCATAGCATGTTATATTATGTAGTAGGCATGACTAACTATGAATGACTAATTTTATGCATATGATATTGTTGTATTTTGATTATCATATTGGGAATATATGAGGCTTACCTTGAGTGTGTAGGTGACAGGTATTTGATCATGGGAGAACATGGAATTCAGGTAATGCATCCTAATTAGCACAAAAAGGCCGTGGGGCCAAACCATTCCTTCTCTATCGATCTACGACACCTTCTCATCATGTTTTTATTTGTCATGTATTGTATAATATTGGCTATTTGGTTATTGGATTATCTCTTACCCTTGTGATGTAAACGCATGTGGTATTGTAATATGTGATTATATCTATCCTCATTTGGTTAATGCTAACTCGGTGTTTTATGTCATCTTTGGTGCTCCTTGGCATATTTCGTGGTATGTGATGATGTGTCATGGTTAGGAGGGATTAGGCCACCTAATAATGGATTAAGTGAGTCTAATTTCCCCTCCTAAATGTCAATTTTTTTCCTAAACTCAGATTTAGGAAAAATGTGTCATTTAGGAAGGGTAAATAGAAAGCAAAGGACTTTCAAATTTAATTTAAAATGGGCCCTAACCCCCATCCCTATGGGGGTTGGGGATTTTTTGATGCAAATTAGGCCCATTGGTCTATTTCCCCCCCTCCCACACATTATAAATTTATGGAGTTTTGATTTTGGGAATGTTTATAGAAATTTGAATCTTCTCATGATTGATTGGCCAAGTTTGTTTTCCCCAATTTTAAATTTTTGGGGAAATTTTGTTGTATTTTGATTGGATGTGGTTTAGGTGGAGGGTGAAATTTTTCACCTTCCAATTTTTTTGACAATGGTGACATTATTTCCTTCTTAATCCCTCATGTCCTTAGTGAAGTAGTTTTTTTTTTTTAATTTTGGTGGTAGAAGATCTTGGAGCTTTAAACAATTATTTGGATTTCTTGGTGAATTTTTTGGTTGGATTGTACTTGAGTGTAAGGTAGGATCTTGCACCCCCTTTGATTCCTATGTGAAATGGTTCTTTGAAATTTTTTTATAAGTTGAATTTTGCAAATGAATGAGAAAGGAATGTTTGTTTATCTTTTTTTTGTTACTCCACCCACCCTTGAGGGATCTGGGTTTTGGAGAATGATGGGAAATTTTGTTGTATTTTGATTGGATGTGGTTTAGGTAGAGGGTGACATTTTTTACCTTCCCATTTTTTGACAATGGTGACATTATTTCCTTCTTAATCCCTCATGTCCTTAGTAAAGCAGTTCTTTTTAAAAAAACAAATTGGTGGTAGAAGATCTTGGAACTTTAAACAATTATTTGAATTTCTTGGTGAATTTTTTGGTTGGATTGTGCTTGAGTAAAAGGTAGGATCTTGTACCCCCTTTGATTCCTATGTGAAATGGTTCTTTGAAAAAAATTTATAAGTTGAATTTTGCAAACGAATGAGAAAGGAATGTTTGTTTATCGTCTTTTTGTTACTCCACCCACCCTTGAGGGATCTGGGTTTTGGAGAATGATGGGAAGATGGAGGATTTGTATATGCTTTTTTAACATGCTTGAATGAGCTTCTTATTTTAATTTTTTACTCCTCCATTTGGTTTTTAGGTAGGGATGCATTTCCATTTGGTTTGGAAATCCATCCCTACCCCGAATGAAGGAAACCATGTGTTTGAAAAGCCTTCTTGGGGGAGATAATGGGAGTGTTTGTGGAGTGATAAGGGGTGTTGAATCTATGGAGAGATAAGGTGTAATATTTTTTTCTTGCATTTTAGTATAGTTATCCTTCTTGTTAATCTATGTCAAATAATGTGAATTATTCTCATGGAATGGACTACTACCTTAAAAAAAAAAATTGGAATTCATATTTAATAAGTATTAGTTGGTGTTCAAATGTTGCATCTTATTGCATGCTTTTAATGGAATTTTTCATCTTGTTTCAAAAGTTAATTTAAGTTATGGATCCTTGTTTCTTCCTCTTGAAATACCTTATGGAAAAGTGAAAGAAATAAGATATTTGGGTTTAAATTATCTTTCAATCAATCATGCAGTGGTTGTGTTTTAAATAAAAATATCATACAGTTCTTGTTAGTTAAACTAAATTTATAAATTGAAACTATTTCATTTCAAGTTTTATCTTGTTGCTTTAGTTGCAATCATGTAGCTTCTTTGTTTACATCTTGCAGCAAACTCTAGTAAAGTTGACCACTTTTACACTTATTCGAATATCACATAAATCTCATATTAGCATAACTGTGAACAAAACTCTCTATCAGGAAAATTATAACCTTTTTATCGAATGCATGTATATATTTTAGATAATAATAATAAACCTACAAGTAGCTTGGTGAATTCATATTCCTCTAAATGGAAGGTTTGTTTGTTTATAAAAAAAATCATAACAATAAAATTTAAGTGTAGAGGAATATAAGGAAAGGGATTTCCTTTCAAAAAAAATAATGAAATGTTTGGTCGTAGGGTGGAATGTTTGTTTAAATAAAACAAAGAAATATTAAAAGGTGGGGAGGGTGGGACGGGTGTCGCACCCATCCCCACATAACCACCACTTTGACCAAGGCTGGGTTGTGACCTGTTTTTCCCTCCACTCGGCCCAAGGCCGCACTCACAACCCTACCACTATGTTTAAGGCCATACAACCTGATTATTTACCATAATATATGCATCTTACCCAATATTCAAATGAATGTGTGTGTGTGTGTGTGTGTGTGTGTGTGTGTGTGTGTGTGTGTGTGTGTGTGTGTGTGTTTGTGTGTGTGTGTGTGTGTTTTCAAATCACATTTACTCTTAAACTGGTAAATAAAAAAACTTCTAGGCTCGTGATTTGGGCATTAGAAAAACTAAAAAATGGAACTAAATAATTCTAAAATGGACAAGGAAATCCATAGATTGAGAGAGATAGAAAATCATAAATGAAACCCTCCTTCCATGCTCCTCCTTTTCTTCTTTACCACCTGCAAAACAAAAATGGAGAAAACGTCTGAATGAAGGAGAAGAATGGAATTGAATAAAAATGTTAGGGTGAGAAAATATATCCTTTCCTTTGAGTTTTTAGGTTTAGCTAATTTAAGGGTGGAGATATCTTAGATCCTAGGGCTCATATTTGATGTGCATAATGAATTAAGTCATATGAGTGCACTTTTAAATTAAATGGTTTACTTTGTTAATGACTTAGGTTATATAGGTGCAATTACAATGGGGTTTATTTACATGTTTTTTTTTGGGAAAAGACTTTGGTTATAGGGTTAAACTTTAATAAAGGAGTGTATTAATTTAATTATACCAATTTTATTATTTGGGTAATAAATTTGAAGGCATGGGTTTCAGAGATGAAATGAGACCGATGACCATTTTATATATTTTGGCTCCCCGTAAACTTTTTTAAAAAAATTACAAATAAATAAATACTATGTTAATCGTTCTCGAAATAATTATTAAATTTTAGGGTTTTCAAAGCTTTTAGGGTTCTGGCTGTGAAACTAGGGTTTTGCATGCCGAGAATAGTGAGTTCGTCTGCAGTGAGAGATATATTGCCATAAACACATTTATTCAGCCTCTTTTCTAGAGCCTTGCCGCTTGGCGGGCTTTAAATATGACTTCGCATGACTCTTGTCCAGTTGTTTCAACTACGACGGAGAGCGACGAGTTTGCAAACAATGGCTCTAGGGAAGCTCCCTTGCAAGTTTGTGCTGAAAGTATTCCACGAGGTAATGAATCTCCCCCTGATATTGTTTTACCACTTTCAGAATTTGATTCCTCCTATAAGTGGCTAGAACAATTCTGTTTAATAGGATATTTTGTGGGAAGGACTCCCTCTAAAAGTATGCTTAAATATTAGGTCCAATCTACTTGGACGACGCGTGGTATTAAGCTGGATTCCATCCAAAACCTAACCCATGGTTTTTTTTTCCTTCGATTTGCTGACCCTAGCCATGCTTCCCTTATTCTGAATAAGCAACAAACCTGGTATGTTAGAAGCTTCCTGTTGGTTTTGTCACCCTGGACCAGAGACTTTGTTGTCTCTGACCAGACGGCCCTTAAAGTCCTCGTTTGGGTTGAATTCTGAGGGTTTCCTATGCCTTGCTAGCATTTCTTAGAACGTATTGACTGTAACTCTCAGCCATGTTATTTACACAGAGCCTTCTAGGTTCTTTGCAGCTCATCTGCAAAAGAGGGTTTGCATTGAACTGGATCTTTTGAAGGACCTGAAAGAATCAATTGCCATTCAGGTTGGTGATGTATCTTTTTCTCAGAAGGTGGTATACATCAACCTTCCAAATACTTGTTTTCGTTGTCAATCTTTTGAGCATAAAATTAGGGATTGTCCATTGTTGGCCACTCAGCACACCATTTCAAAGCCCATGGGTGATCCCCGCCCTCAACTTGAGGAGGATGGTTGACACACTGTGGGTGGCTGTAAAACCAACAAGAGTAAGGCCGCTCATATCGGGCCTTCGCATCATGGTTCAAATGCTCAAGCTGGAAAGGTGCCTCCAAATGTTTCCAACTCAGCTATAAAACCTTTGGATACCAAGTTGCCTCTAGCTCACACGAAGGTAATGGCTGACAGTATGGTTGGTTCTTTAAGTAAATTGGCACCTTTGGCTTCAAGTTCTCAGCCTGCTATTTTGCAACATGAGGAGTGACTTCAACCATTACTCATACCTAACAAAGTGGTTTCTCCATGAAAGCAGGTAGTTTGGCATTCTCAAAGCCCTCCTTGCGAGCATGCGAGGAAGGTGAGTATAGCCCTACCAGCCGGTAGGGCTGCTTAACTGTCTGATTGTTTTTTAGTTAACCAACAATGGTTTTTGCAGAACAGTTTTGGAGCCCTTGATGGTTTGAGTGAACTAGACTCAGAGGTGCATCTTGATAATGTTTCCTTGTGAATTACTACTCATGGAATGTGTGGGGTCTCACAAACTCCACTCACAAATACATTGTGTGAGATTTTAGGAAAATCTTTGTGGATATGGATATTCTATGTTTACAGGAAATCAAAGTTTCAGGTTTTTTACTTGATTCTGTCGCCAGGACTATTTGGCCTGACAGTTTAGCTATCTCTAGCAACCATGCTGCTAGCAGAGGTGGAATGATCACATTTATTTCTCTGAAATGGTGGTTGCATTACGTCAATCATGGATGTGACCCTGACAACTATATTCTATGGGTGCTATTCAATATTAAAAATCTCTCCTTTGGGATTATCAATGTTTATGCACGTAATGACGTGTCAGAAAGGATGGTGCTTTGGAGGTGGGTGGATGACAACCTTCCAAATGCACACTGGTTGATTAATGGGGATTTTAATATGGTGGAGTAGCCCAATGATAAATTGGGCCTTTTACCCATGAGGTGGCCAGCTGGTGAAAGGGAGGCTTGGTTTTACATGCGCAATAAATTTGGGTTTTATGACCCTAATTTTTTGCATCACACCAACATGCTACCATGGTACACTTGGTCTAATCTCAGAAATGACCAAGATCAGGTTTTTAAAAGGCTAGATTGTGCAATGATCACTTTACAGCCTTTCTTTAAATTTTACGGTTGTTATTCTCTTTCAGTGGAATCTTTGCCGACCGTTGTCCTTTCTGACCACAATCTGATCCAGTTCTGTATTGAATGGAATTTTCAACTGACATAGATTAAAAAAAATGTAGTTTTATTTAAATACTGCTTTATTGGATCATGACCCCACGTTGGCACACATGCACCAAATTTGGAACCTTGCACCTCGCCCTTTTGGTAAGGTTAGATGGATAAGCTGGTGGAAGGACGCTATAGTTCGGCTAACTAAATTCCTCTGGATGTATGGTGTCTAGCTCACTAAATTTTGGCAGTGAGCTTACTCTACCACCTTCGTTGAGCTGAGCCAATCCACAGTGGTGCTCGCCTAGGATCCTTTTAATGTGGCTCTGCAACTCCAAGTTGCTAAATTGTGGTAACAAATCTACATTGCTGATGATTACACAACGCGGGGTGCCCAAATCAAATCTCGGTTGCACTGGCTTAAAATTAAAGACCGTAACACCAAAGAGTTTTATCAGCGGCTCAAAGCCAAGCACACCAACCAACAAATTACTACTATTGTTGATGTTGGTATTTGGATTAGAGACACTCCTCAGATAGTCTAAGCCTTTGTTAGGCACTATGTTCAGGTTTTCAAATCTCAGGAGGAGTCTCCTGAGTGACAAGCCGTGCTCGATAAATGCCTTTTAGTTGTTCCATGCAAACTCTCACATACACATTGCGTTGTTTGTGACAGACTGCTTACCTTAGAGGATTTATATGAAGTTGTCTCCCTCATGGCCAATGACAAAGCCCCTGACATGGATGGATTTCCTTGCGAATTATACAAAGCCCTTTGGGACATGGTGGGGCGGGATCTACTTCAAGTATATCTCAAAGCTCTCCACTCAGTGTCCCTCAGTGCCCTTATTAATCGTGGTCACATAAAGTTCATACCTAAAGTGGGAGACCCTGAGATCATATGTAATTAGAGGCTGATTACCTTGCTCAATGTCTCCTATAAGATCATAGCTAAGGCTTTAGCTCTTTGGCTTCGGCCCATCTTGCCAGTTATCGTCAATCCTGAGTAGACTAGTTTTATATAGAGTAGGTACATTCTGGATAATATCTTGGTTGTTTGGGAAGGCATGGAGTGAGCTAGAACCTTTAAGCGATCTACCATGTTTGTCAAAATTGACTTTGAAAAAGCTTATGAAAGGATTGAATGGAATTTCATTTTGGCGATACTTGAAGCGTTGGGCTTTAGTTCAGTCTTCATCGCCTCTATCAAAATGCTTTTTTTTATGCCTCTACCTCTCTTTCTATAAATGGTCATACTTCTGAGTAGTTTGGGATTTTTCGCTCTATTAGGAAAGGTTTTCCTTTAGCACCTACTATATATGTGCTTGTCGCTTAAGGTTTTTGGTTTCTCCTTTCCCATGCTCGAGACCAAGGGCTTGTGCATGGAATTCAACTCCCTTCCCTGACTCCCCTTCAGCTTATCAATGGGCATTTTGTGGATGACTCCTTCCTCACGCTCTTGGAGGAAGAAACTAATATCAACAATGCCATGCAATGTTTGGACACATATTGTTTAGATTCTGGGTCGAGTATCCAATGGCGAAGACCTAATGATTTAGGAAATCTTATCTCCCCAAGCCTGGTTGGCTTAATGGTTTTGATTGGAGCATCCAACATGGAGAAATTTTTAAATTTCTGGGTATCCCCTTTACTTTTGATGGTGCCCCTAGTCAACTCTGGTAGTATGTTATTGACATGGTCACTCACAAATTGGAGTACTAGATTAGTAAACCCCTTTCGCAGGCAGGAAAATTTTAGATTTGCTCCAAAATTTTGGCTGCCATGCATGTTTACTATTCTTCGTGTTGGGTACCGGCCAAAGCCTCCTACAAGAAGCTGGAAAAACATCTCAAAGATTTCCTTTAGGCTAACTCGGAGCTCGACAAAGGTTTCAACAGAGTTTCCTGGGAGTATTGTTGCCTCCCTAGGGATTCTGGTGGGCTTGGGCTGACCGAAATTGGCCGCCAGGGGACTGCTTTGGTTTCCAAGTGGATCATTCAAGCCTACACTCACAACGAAGCTTGGAAAGTCCTAATTCGTAACTGTATTTTCCAACGTTCCCCTCAAGGATGCAAAACTTGGCAAGGGCTAGATTTTTAGTCTACTCATTCTCAAAGCCCCAGTCAAGATTGTGGGCACCTTTTTTGTCAAAAGCATATGGAAAGCCTGGGGGTTGCTCAAACCCTTTTTAATATGAGAATGGGATGGCTTCTGCACTAGGCTTTCCATTAATGACCAAAAAATCTAGTGGTCTCCTCTCATCAATTTTCATGATGTTTCACTTGCCCAAGTGCCCTGAGTTCATTCCCTTAAGTTATATCATCGAGGCTTGCACACTCTTAATGACATATTTTGTAGGCAATCCAGAATGTTTCTCACTTGGCCTCAAGCTAAAGCCAAATTTCAGCTTATATCAGCCGATAGAGAGTCTTATCAGGAAATTCTTGATTCCATTCCTGTTGAGATGCTTCACAAAGTGGGTATTGTCTCTCTCAGGCCTTGGTGGAAGGATTGGAAATGGTTTCCAGATACCCCATTCTTAAATTACTCCCCAATAAAAGGGTATGCTCTTCTCACCCCCTAGCTGCCAATGGTGGCTTTGCTAAACTCCAGGTGGTCCATCAACTCTAGATGGTCCTCCTGGGAAGCTAGGTTTCACACAATTTGGAAGGCCATCCTTCAACCCAAGCTAGCCTATTTTGCTTGGTACCTGCTCTTTCAAGGCCTCCCTATTAGGCACAAATTATCTTATTACGGAATTGCTCCTTGGATTTTCCCTTTTTGTGGGCATATTGAGACACTTATGCATATGTTCTGGTTCTACCCAGAAAGCTCAGGCTATTTGGGTCTGGATCCATTATTTCTTTCAGTCGTTTTGCCTAGCTCCATTTCTTTGGCAACATGTTTTGCTATGGGATTCTATTTCCATTCCCCATGCTTTTGGACAAGTGTGGCATACTTTCAGAGTGGAGATACTTTTTTTATATGAAAAGAACACAATTTTTTTGTTTTTTCTAATTCCGCAATTTCTTTCTTTCTTTTGCATTATGATAAGGCCACGCTTATCTTGAATGTGTTCTTACAGATCCGGGATCAGGCCCACAAGGTTGAGCTAGAAGTGCGGAACCTCTAGAACCTCCTGGATCATTGGGCCAATGATCCTTGCATTGTGGAATGGGAGCCTCCCACCTCCCCTTCTGGGAGTGTTCGATCGAGAGGTCGTCATGGCCAAGGCCGGTTGAATGAACGTACCCACCTCCATCGCTCTCCTAGGTAGAAATCCAAGCATCGGTGGAGCCATGTCAATCGGGGTGGTTGGGGGTCCCCGCAGTGGCCTATGCATCATAGTGGCTGGGGCTCCTGCCACCATTCCCCACCTCCTGCGTATTGGGATGGATGGGATTCTAGCAAATTCCCCTAGTTGGCTCTTGTCATATCTCCTAATCGATAGGATGCCAAAGAAGAAGAAGAAGAAGTTGGCACCGATTGGCCGCCCCTCCAGGATGGTAATGATCTTCCCGGTGGTAACCTGGAGGATAAAGGGCTTCCACCATCGCCCCTTGCTGCTATGTTTTCTGCGATAACTTAGTTTGTTTTCCTTTCGTTTTGTGGCATTGTAGCCTTTTGATACTTTAGTCTCCTAGCCTTCGGCTAGTTTGAATGTGTGGTGCCCTTTACCACCCATATTTTTTGTGGATAGCTGTAATAATTTTATTAAGTAATATAGTCTATTTCATCAAAAAAAATAATTAAATTTTCCACAATTTATTTTTAAACTTATATTTACTCTCCCAGTGTGATAAGCCTAATAGCTAATTGATGATCTTTATTTCACTATCGTCATGATATATTTATCGTCGATGTTTATAAAAACAATCATAATTCATATAACTTGCTGAAGTGACATTACACTGGCTTCTTGTCCCTTATGGTTGTTAATGCAATGTTGAAATAACAACATGAAATTTTTTATAATCCTCCATGTTGTTCACAATTGCAGATTGGTGATGCTTCACTATATGTTGCGACTTAGTCGCGTTACTTTCGTAACAATTATTCCTAACCGTCATGTAATTATTTATCTTTAACAAAAAAAATTATTACCATCTTTATTACTTTTATCATCTTTGATCAAGATGGTTGGTTGTCTTTTACTGTTTTGGGAACTTGTGTTGAGTGAGGCACGACAAAATGATAGAAGAGAAAAGTACAACTTCATCAGCTATAGATCAAAGAGTCAAAATCATATAGAGTATACAACCCTGTTATAAAAATTCATTAGTACGTATGTTGAATTTATTTACAAAGAGTCAAGGGATGGAGCGGTTGACACCTCAAATTAATTATCTCAAAAATGGTACACATAGCTGATGTAGAAGGTGGAAATGAAGAATGAGTTTCTATTAATGAATTTGAACCTCTCATAGGACAACAAGGTGAAAGTTCAGAAACATTTAATTCTCCTTCAACATCTTAAAATGTCTACAGTCAATAAGCTCCAATAGTAAAAAGTATCCCTCTAAAGAGATTTTAGATCCAACATTGGCCTCTTTAATGCCTAAGAAGATAGAGTTTGAGGTTTTATGAAAACTCAAGGTATGTTGATTTTGATGAAAATATTAATTTTTCATTATTTTTTCACAGTGATCCTACTCATTTTGAAGAAGTGGTGAAAGAAGAGAAATGGTGTAAGGCCATGGATGAGGAAATAGATGCCATAGACAGAGATAAAACCTAAGCGTTAGTGAATTTACTTACATTTAAATAGGATATTGGAGTTAAGTGGTTTTATAAGATCAACAATACATTTGAAAGAAAAATAGAAAGGCATAAAATAAGGTTGATTGTTAAAGGATATAAAAAAATCCTAGAAAATATTATGATGAAACATATCCTTTAGTTGTAAGAATGGAACCATGTGATATGTCTTAGCAATAACAACCCAACACAAGTTGAAGGTATTCCAAATGGAAACGAATTCTATATTTTTTAATGTAGTGATGAAAGAAGAAGTTTATATTGAATAGACACTTGGGTATGAGATTCTAGGACAATAAGTCAAGGTGGACATGTTGAAAAATGTAATCTACAAACTCAAGCAAGCACGAAGGATTTGGCATATTTGTATAGACATGTATATTCTAAGAAATTGATTCAACAAAATAAGTAGTGATGTCAATCTTTACATCAAGGTAGTTAATGCTAATATTTTGATTGTTGGTTTGTATTTAGATTATTTGGTTTCTGACATGTTGATTACTAATTTTAAAGAAGTAATAAAAAGTGAGTTTGAGATGACATACTTAAGTTTGTTAAAAAAAAATCTTGGTATTAAGGTAAAACAAATGGATCATGGAATATTAATTTCTCAAACCAAGTATACCTCAATTTTTTTAAAGAGATTTATAATATTCAACAACAAGCATGTACCTATAGCAACAATTATAGGTCTAAAATTAACCAATAAATATTACAACAATGAGGTGAACCCAACCTTATATAAGAACATGGTTGGAATTTTAATGTATTTAGTAGTAAAATGACCTAATTTGATGCATGTAGTAAGATTTATTTGTAATTTATGGAAACACCTAAGGAGACATCGTGGGAAGTAGGAAAGAGAGTCATGAGATATTTCAATAGCATGAAAGGCCTTGGCATCTTGTATATTACAACCAATAATTTTGAGTTGGTTAGTTATATGGATGGTGATTAGGAAGGTAGTGTAGATGAAAGGAAGAGAACATATATATATGTATCCCACATATATTTAGGATCCATTTCATGGGAATCAAAAAAGTATCCCATATTTTTCCCTCCACAATAGAAGTTGAGTATATTGCAAAAAAATGCAACATCATGTCAAAATATTTGGATTAGGATAATCCTATCAGACTTGAACGAGGAACAAGGATATGCCATAACCATATTTTGTGACAATGTATCCTCAATAACATTTACAAAGAATCCTATATTCCAAGGTTGAATCAAGAATGTTGATATTTGCTATCATTTTATGGAGGAGTTGGTAGAGTATGGCGAGGTAGAACTTCAGTATTGCATATTCGAGCAGTATCTCATAGATTTTTTTAATAATTTTTTTACAAAAGATAGTTTTGGGAACATAAGAGAAATATTGGGTGTTATAGATGTTGTAGAAGCAAGACTTAGACTGGCTTCATAATCATACAAGAAGATTTTGATGCTTTACATAGGAAACTCCGGACTCATACAAAAATCTTTGGACTATCTTTAGAAAACTTCAACCTGATACAGTCAGTTGCATACTTTCTCTGAACTGATATAGAAATATTTATACTGTCTAAGAAAAATTAAAAACTCATATAGTCAACTCTATACTTTCTCCGAACTAGCACAAAAATCTTTAGATTTTGCAAACGAGTTTGTAAGAAGTGAACTTCAAACTACCAACAACAAATTCCAAACTACTATTTCGCATCTAAAAATATTTAAAGGTGGTAGTTATGATTAAAGGGGACTGTGTGAAAATTAATCCCAACATCTTGAAATTATTGTTTGTCTTGTACACCCCCTAATTTTAATTTTGATTTTCAAGGTCTAAGAAAAATCTAGTGCCTAATTTTTTGAACTGGACATTTAATGTTTGATTTAATTTAGTTGTTGGAATTTTGGGTGAAGAAAAAATTGAGTGAAAAAACATATGCCTAGTTTTTTAGTGGTGAGAGAAGCTAAACTAAAATACATAACAATAGTTCTAAAAGAGGTTTGGAAGCAATAAATGATGAATTGTTTTTCTAAAGTAGAGCAACAGTAGTCTGTAGCAGCATATCCATTTGAGGAATCGAGAGAATTTAGCAAGAAGAAGATTATAGCAATTGTGGAGAATAGAGCATTGTTGAAACTAGATAAGTAGAAAGAGAAAGAGAAAAAATAGTTGTAGTTTTCATGAAAATTTTTCCATTAGTTTTTTGTAATCTTTTTGTTATCATAAATAGAAATATTTAGTGCATACAGCTGTGCATAGAGATGTAGCTATGTTTTATTTGTTTCTTTATTTGTTCTTGTATAGCACCCTCCCTCTTTGCAACTGGCTTATCGACCATGATATTGCATTAGACATGGAAAGTATTGTTCGAGGTCATCAGTATTCCAAACTTGACCTTTGCGAGAACATTTACATCTGCTAATTCTTTACATTCAATTGTGTAATCATTTATTTATTAATTTTATGTTTTTACAAGTGAGAATGGTGTCTATATTAGTAGTGTTCTTGTTCCCTAATAAAATTTGAATAGTTTTCTTCCACTAAAATCCATTTCAATACAAAAAACCACAAGATAGGTTTCACCTAAGTAATAAATGCCAATATTGTTATTAAGAATCCTTTCTCTCACCGCAAATGTCAACACTGAAGTTGGTGATCTAAATGTTTTCAAGTGAATATTTTGGTATCCTATAATGAAGGAAAATGTAAAGAATGGTGAAATAGATAGTTCTAACTATAATCAGAGGAACAAGAGGAATGATGACTATATAAGGTACTGGAAGAATAGGTTGCAACAACAGGGGGGAGGAATTGATCTTTGAGAGCCTCCTTGTTAGGGATCACTTGGTCTTACAGAAATCAAACTGATGTATCATATGGCCTTGATTAGTGGTAAGATAAACTTTCTCATACATAAGGCTTCATTTCGACACCATAGAATCACTTAAAGAAATGATTTTTTATTCATTTTTGTATGAACGCTTATTAAATGATTTGTTTGCTAGGTAAAATCATCATGCACGCACCATGACTAGTTGCATTTTCATTTTAAGGAGAAGTGGAACAAGATTTGATGATAGGGTCAAGTTATCATAGGATTATAAGACCCCAATTTAAAAATGAAATATGAGGAGTGGAGAAGGATAAGTCTGAAGAAAATTATTCGGTTTAATATGTTTTTTTTTAACATTTAATTTTTGTTTGGACATACAATATGTATTATCATTATCATGGAATTTATTATATTGATATCAATTTAATAATTAATTAGATGTATCTAATCTATGTAGATGGTTCATCTATGTGGACACAATTATATAATCACTTAAATTTGGCAATGATAATATTGGATTTGCATAAAAACATGACTTATGTGCACATTTCAAGATTAGGTGGTCTATCTTTATCTATGTTTCATGATTTTCTTATCTATTCACACTACTCAATAGCTCAAAAAATAAATTACTATATTTTGTAGTATTATTCCTTACATGCATCATTCCTAGATATATGAATCCCATAGACTTAAAGTATGGATCCATCCCACAGTTTAGTCCAAAGGAATGGCTTCATCTAAAGCCATCTAGTGCTCACTTTTCCAAATTGATTTGTTTTTATCGGTCAGTTCATATCCTATAGGTCAACCCTAATGAAAAATTAAACCTACGTGCACCTATAAAATCATTTATAACCCACCTATTTACCTCACCTAGCACTTACAATATCATACTTGTAAAATAAATTTCAAAATAACTTCAATCTCTCCTAAATCCCTTCAAAGTTGAAACACAATCTAGGAGCATCCCCCACAAAATTTTAAAGCACTCCTAACCAAATTTAAGATTCAATCTTCCTAATATAAAGACCTTCAAATTTAGGTAAAGCATAAACGAACCAAGCCATTATTTCCCATTCTCAAGTGATCAAGTTCCCAAAGTAGTTGCTTCCGTATAGATTGAATATGCTAGGTGGATAACTATGTGTGATTTGATACCTCTTTAGCGTAGTGTCAATGTAGATGGTACACAGATTGGACTTTAACATAAATAAAAACATTTTGTTAGGTAATATATGGTTTGAAGATGTTTTCTATCATTCATGGGGTTTCACAAATGTGAGACACCTAAGTTTTCATAGTGACAGTCAACTAGAGTGTCACAAGATCACAAAAAAATTAAGTGTTCATAGTAGAATATAAGTCTTAATATAAGGCTTATAAATTAACATTATGTTAATATTAGTTAAATGTTAATTAATAAATTTTTGCAACCACTTCAACCATTTTATAACCATCTTGCAAATAATAAAATTAAATACACATAATGAATAGTGTGTGTATTTTGGTTACTCTTCATTTGTTGTTTGTACATTTTGTTATTTATGTATTCCTTCCCTCTACACATATTCTAACATTGGCATCAATATGGGGAAACCAAGGATAAAGAGTAGGGAAGAAGTTTAAACCAATCCCATTAATGTAGGAAAGATAAAACGACTGGTTTAAATGTTATACACAAGAGTGATATTGTGGGGAAGTGAGTAATAACATTGAGAAAACAAATTTCAACAAAAAGGTGAAAAAGAAGAATTTTAGTTTGAGGGAACTTATAGAAAACATAACCAAAAAACATAGTTGACACCATTACAAATGTGCGAAATTAAAAAAAAAAACTAAGACGCCATTCTAGAACATCATTTTGGATTTATTTTTAGAAGAATTTTAGGGCATTTCAAAATGTTATGGTGACAAAACATGAATTTTCCATTTTAGGAATATTTTGGAGTTGTTCCTATAGTTAGGGAATGGAAATAAGGCATTTTTAGGGTAAAACATGACATGAGTAATTTAATATAGAAAAATATGATTTAGGGCATGTATTTTGTAGAAAACACAATCTAAATCACAAAAAAATAAAATGTGATTTTCGAAAGTAGCTAGTGTAAAATAAAGAACATATAGACACGCATTTCCATATTTATATTTTTCAGTGGTTGTTTGCTACTAGGGAACCCACTTTGTCAAATTTTAGTCACACCAAGTTATCTAGGGAACAAACCTACCTGAAATAGTTTCCTTTCTTTACATTGAATAAAATAATAATCGGTTTTTAAAATGTTTCTACATTAATTTTTGGGTCATTCTATATTTTGGGAAAGTTACTTTCTAAGGCATTTTGTCTGAGATTGGAAATTCTATTAGATAAATATCCGGTCTCGACTTTCATACTTGGAAAGTAAAAATCTAGATGAAAGATAAATCAAATAAAGTTAATGTAGCCATAATTGAAAATACACCAAATTCTGAAAGTGATGAACTCGCTGATAGAGAATATGTATTTTAAAATAATCCTCACACTTTGAAGTCATTAAGGGATCCAGTGTAGGTAAAACTTGGCATGGACATGCTTTCTAGATAGTTTAGGAGATTGTGGATCTTAGGAATTTACCCTTATGAGGCTCATGAGACAACTTTATGGATCATTGTGGGAGTATCTCAATATGGATGGTTTTCCAAAAAAATCAAGATGTTCTATAATTTGGGATTTTGGGGTGGTAGAATCCGAGAACTCAGGAATTCATCTCGGGAACTGCTTCTTTATGAGGCTCAGAGAGGTAGCTTGATGGAGTTCTATCCAGTTAAATATGTATTTTCAAAGGGAAAATATTTTGAATAATGTATGGCCTTTTTTAGTTCAATTACTTAAATGTTTTGTCAATGTGATCAATAATGTAAGTCTTAAGAGGGGGAATCAGAATATAAGGCTTATAAATCAGTAGTATGTTAATATTAGGTAAATTTTAACTAATAAATGGATTCAACCATTTTTTAGCCATTTCGTATGTAATAAATGTATGGACACATAATGAATAATGTGTGCATTCCAATTACTCTTCATTTTTTCTTTGTACATTATATTCTTTCAATATGGTTTCTCTCTCCACATATTCTAAAAATGCAAGTACATCACCATATGAAACCATCCAAAAGGTAACAAACCATTTGGAACTTCCATTCCTATTGAACAGTTCCATATCTCCTTAAATTTGCACTCCATTTCTAGAAAAGAAACACTTCTAGCTCATTTCTAATGTAAAAATCATTATAAACTATCATATTAAATTCATAAATCTATAAAATTTTAGATAAATACATCTACTTCTTTGTATTTTAGGAATCATTTCCATGTTCAATATTATGAAGTTCTAATGAGTGCAATTTTTTATGCATTAATTTTTATTAATTAATTTGAATATACTAACATGTTTCTAACCCATGTGTGTGTAGGGTTTAATCATCTACTGAACCAGACCCTTTCTAAAATTTGTAGCCACTCAAACCTAGCTTATATCATATAACTTACACACCCTTAGGGTTTCTTACTCAATATTCCTTTTTCATTTCTCTTGGCTTACTTTGTTATGGCCTACGCTACTGATCATTTTCATGGGGTGATTCTTATAAGGATTATGATGCTAACATTGACACTTTCACTGAATATGATGGGAAAACATTTATATAGCAAAATCCCCAACACGTTAGCACCCTTATATACATTTATAGGGATGAAAATATGTGATTAGATGTATCTAAATTATATGAATATACTATTATAACTTCTAGTATGGGTACATCTATTGTGCCTATACCTATGGGGGCACCCAATATTTCTATTCAAAATGTTACAATGTCCATTACTATGTCTAGTTTTATTTTATATACTAGCATATGTTTGTTATGAAGTGCTAGCTAATTTTCCTCTATACACCTTAGAGATATTGTATTCACTTGTTTAATTTCTTGTATATTATATTTCATGAATGTAACTTATGCCCTTTTCTATGCATGCCTTTATGAAACTTTGGTGTATGTTGTGTACATATATTTACCTTTTATATGACTAAAATGTGAAATTATTTTTTAACTTATATGTTTGGTTTACTATGCATTTATTTATTCCTTACTTATATGATTTCTCTATCTATCATGGTGTATGACGGGTAAAATATAGGTTACTATCTAAGTTCTCAAATGTAGAAATATAATTTAAGACCAGTCATACTATAGAGTTACAAGGGTTCCTAATGAGTGCTAGTGTCATAAATCTAAAGGATAGTGATGCTAACGTTAGGATAGTGATGTAGGAGCATCCAAAGTTTAGTGTAATCCTTCATAATTTTAGATAAGTACAAGTGTGTGTAGGAATTAATGTGCACCGAGTGAAGAGAAGTAGCACAACAAAATAGAAGGGAGATTGTGAAGAAGGGTGCAATATTCTAGGGCCATGGCTTTGGAGGAAGGCACTTGGAAGTGTGAAATGGAGAAAAAGATAAAATAGAGAGGGAACACGTGGAATTTTTTGAGAAGGAAAAAATAGATAGGATGATGCATGAAAGAAGGTATGTGTAGGGAGAATTTGTGAAGGATGCATGAGACATTTATGGATTTGGTGAGGCAATAAGGCACAAATATGCACATAAGATTTTGGTAGTAGGATAGAACTCATCCTAGCTTGACAGGTTGAAGGCATACAAATTTTAAGGAGAAGGCCCATATCTCATAAAATATTACGTGGAAGGAACTTGTAGGTATGATTCAAGTAAAAGAGTGTGTGACAAAAGAGAACCAAGGTGTGATAAAGAGCACGAGGAAAGAAGTGTGTGGTAATAGGGAGAGTTGTCAGAAATGAAAAAACATGTCCAAAGTTGTCTAACATGGGTTTTGACAAGGATGGCTAGTTAGAGGATTCAATGGCCATATCGACATGGCACAAACATAGGTGCGGCATGTCAAAACCTTAACTAAGCTCAATTCAAATTTGCATCTGAGCGGGACATTCAGAAGAGTCTAGAAGGAGCCATCCTGCCCAAGGAAAACTCAATGAGGAGAGAGAATTAGGAAAGGAATAGGGTGTGTAGCTATAAAAGGTAGGAATATTTCACCATTTTGGGGTTAGCATAGTTGTTGAAGATTAGAGTAAGTGTGGCTGAAAATGAGTGTGGTCATTAGAGCCAAAATTAGCGAATGTGCTTGTGAGCACACAGTCCAGTCTAGGATAAGTCTTAGGGGAACACCATAAAAGTTTCGTAAGCACCATGTAAATGATTATAAGTTCCATTACAGAGAAACTACATTACAGATTCCATAAAGGCCCTTTCATGAAATGTAAAGAAACCTTTTATTTTCATTCTACTATATTTACTCTCGAAACAATAGGCTTAGGGAGTACCTCGTAGAGGAGGATCTCTGTCAGATAGTTATAGGTTTACAAGGCCTACAACCAATATAAATATAGGTACTCTACTATGATTCAAAAAACCACGGGGTGGACAATCTAAGGGGCACAATGTAAAAATAAAATTCAATAGATCAAAACAACTATACATCTACTCTAGTCTATAATAATGAATGACCAATATAAAACATAGACATACAATATAATTGACCAAAGAGAGTTAGAAATACTTACCTATAGCATGTGTGTGACCATTGATGCATAATCCTCCCTAAAGGCAGCAATACCAAGAGATAATTTATATGTGTGTAGGAAGGGAAAGATCGACAACAATATCTATAGTTCTAACTCATTATGGTGATCCAAATACAAAATAAGAAATATCCTCTTATTGAAGTCAACAAGTATGTTTAAAATTCTATAAAATAGTGGGATAAATGTTAAGTGAAAGTGTTGATAAACTGTTTTAAATTCATCCTTTTATAAGGAAAAAATTCAATCAAATATACTTGACACCATTTCCTATGGGTGATGGCATTAGATATAGAAAATCCAAAAAAGACGCCATAGCCCATGAGAAATGGCATCAACTTTTGGAGGAATCCCTAAGGTAAAAAATTGTAAAACATGGAAAAAGGATGCGAAGAGATAAATGAAGGTGAGTGACAAAGGTTTAGGGTGACCAACAATAGGGATAATAGCGTGCAACAAGAACAAAAAGATATACAAAATTTTAAAATTGGTGGTGATGGGTGTATTGTGTGAACTAAGGGAAGAAATGAGGCAAGGATATGGTAACTAATGTTAATTAAATACATCTATCAAATGGTGTGGTCTATCCCACAATACCAAGTTTGATCACACTCAAATTTTTGTAGACCCCTTAAGGCACTTTCTCAGGAGGAGAATGCATCAACAACCCATATACCTAATTACTAGTTACAAAGAATTTAAAATACGGTGTATATATATATATATATATGCCTCAACCAAAGATTACCATGTTTCATAATAGTTAAACATGAAGTAGTCTTTGGAAATAGATCTATGAAATATGTAAAATCAAAATTAAATGTTGAAAGTAAAATTTTAATGAAAGTATTGTACAAAAATAATGAACTCTACCAAATTAAATATACCTTCCTAATACTTACCTAATAATTTCACTCATATTTCCTATGGTGGGGGAAATAGCTATTTAGAAAACTAAAGAATAAAGATTGAAAAGTAAAACTAGAAGATAATTAGTAGAATAAGACAAATCTTCTACCTAGAAAGTCATGAGAGGGATCTATCTAAGAATCAAAATGATGAAAATGGAATTTTTGGACTAATTTGTTATAGGTTTGTGCAATATGTCAAAATAAGTATCTTTCTTCCATGAGCATGAAAAAAATTATGGAATGTTTTTTAGGTTTTTTTTTTTTTTTTGGAAGATATGAAGGTTTGAATATTGGAAGTAGAACACATTGAAACTAGTGGTAAAAATTGTTATAAATAATAAAGGGAGGAATTCATTTGACACTTTACTAATTTGATATTAAGATAAAATCACTTTGAGAATACGCAAAATGAGAAATTTTTGTGGTGATGGTGAGATTAAGAGGTGGTGGTTGAGGTGGTTGAGATGTGGCACGTGCAAATCCCATGATAGGTGTTTTTTAAAAATTGGGACTGGGTAGCTAAAATAAAAAGGGAAAAATGAATTTTGGGGAAACTTTAGCTACCAATGTTTTCCCAATGATGTTCAAAATGTATATTGGGTTGAGGTCTAGGTGGGTTTCGGATCATTTTGAATTTCAGAGCCATCAGGTTAGGATTTTACAATTAATGCTAAATACATTTTAGGACCCTAAAATAGACACCAAAAATAATGCTTGGATGACCATTTACAGCATGGTCAATGTCATTTAGACACATGATATTTTTTATCAGATTCAATTGTACTTTTCCATCAAGTCCAATGGTATAAGGGAAGGAGGACTTTGGTTAGGGACCAATGGCGTTAAGCCAACAAGGTCAATGAGGTACAAAATTATGAAATTTTGTTAATTTGAGAGGTTCTATTTTAGTAATGAATTTGAATCATGGTTTTATGGATACTTGTTGTATGATATTTTGTACGTTCCATGGAGGAGTACATTGTGTAAATCTATAGATGTGGCATGGTTATCGTATTTAATGTGTGGATTATATGCATACATACGTTTTTATACCATTGGGACATTAGATCAAACACCTTTAGGTGGAGGGCTAGTGGAAAAAATATCAAGGTTGTAGTGAAACTACAGGATGTGTATACTATTATAGGGATATCAATATAGTTATTATAAATGTTTTGTGATGTAATGTTATATATTGAAGAGAGGAGGAAAATAGTATGATGGGACACAAGAAGTGAGGACTATCATCCAGCTACACTAAAGGTTTGATTGGGTATCATATTTATTGCATAGATCCTAGATATCCATAAGGATATATTGGTATGGTTATGGAATTGGTCTTATTCCATAAGGTAGATGGAGTTTTAGACACTCAAATTCATTAATTTACCCTTTGAAATTATTAATTTTGACAATGCACTCTTGCTAATAAAAACACACTCTTTTTATTCCCTCTCAATACATCATGAGTATCTTGTCTAACTTTCTTCTTCATAGACATTGGTATTTCAATAGATCCTAAGAATCAAATGCATAAAATCCATACAAAAAATACACCTAATAAGATGCAACCTTCATTTTAATGTTTTGCATCCCTACCTAGAAAATTCCACTTTAGTTAGCTTGTGGAATCTGTTCCTGGTCGACTTGTACAATTTTTTACCAACATGTCCTCCTTCTATATTTTCAATTTGATATTCTTTCTTATATCATTTGATCCCTCTCGTCCATTCTTTCCATGATAATTTAAATTTACATCCTTATATAAGTAAGTTAAACTCACCTCAATTTCTAACTTGGAATTCTCATTAACTCTTATTGTAAAGGATAGCATTAAAAGAACCTAAGACTCCCTAAATATCACAAAGTATTATGCATACTAATTAGGGAAACAATTACTATAGGTCTAAAACACTCTACTAGGCCAAGGATTCTATCCTCTCCCATTTTCAAGAACAAAAAAAATCTCATTCTAAGTTCTAGTAAATTTTAAACTCAATCCAGTCTACTTCAAATAAGTTCAAGTTTCAAAACTATTCATGTTCATTTAGATGTCAAATATTTTGTGGAGAGTGAAGTGAGGTTCAAGGCCTCTTCAGAGTAGTACCAATATTAGTGATGTAAGTATTGCACTTCAACCCCAATAAAAATTATTTATTAGGATCTCATATCCATCACTATGGTTTAATATCTTACACAAAATATTCAAAGGCCTTCACAACATGAGCAGAAACTAGGGTTTTATAACAAGATAAATTTATAGGTATGTAATAATCTTAAAAAGGTATAGATAAGGATTTAGAGAAGATTCAAAACTATAGAAAATTTTATAAAACTGTACATATAGTTTTGTTATATTTATATGGTCCTACACCAAATCACTTTCTAGATACAGTTCTAGAGAAGAGTATCCTACAAATTTAGATCTCCTAGTTCTAGCAATCTGTACACCTACAATTTTTCATATCCATGTGTAATCAACTAAGTACATTAATTCTCTTGTTTTTGAAGTTAATATAAATTTTTTGAAGTAGAACTCAAACCTAGAGAAACAAAAGACTCCTTGGAAGAAGTCGTGTGATGAGAGGCACCAGAATCTATAACCCAATTGTCTACAAGTGGTGACTGAGATCTTCCAATAATGTACCTAGCTGAGCTAATTGCAACAATAAATACAATATGATATTATATAATTGATGTTGGAAATTAATATATCAAAATAACCTCCTTTAGCTCCCATTACTTCCTTTTAGTGTATTTAATTCACTAATATATTATTTTAAATATGTGTGTAAAAATGATCAGTGTCACTTTTTAATTTGGTGGCATGCATAGATTCATCAGTGGATATGATATAATTCAGTTAGGGGATAACCCAATTGGTGTATATAAAGCATGAATTGTATAGGAATCATATAGGTAGCATAGGGTAGTAGGACCCATCATACTATTATCATCTAAGATTTATGATTCGTTCCAAATGTATAGGCCTAAAGGAACATCACTATAGGTAGCAGGGGATTCCATGAGGATTTATAGTGGGAGAGGGTTCTAATAGTTAGGCCATCCATTTGTTATAGATGTTTGTTGTATTTCATACACTAGTAGGTGATATGGGATTTGTATAAAGGGACATTGGATGGGTGACCTAGCTGGCTAACTATAATGGTGGTTAAGGGGACTATGGAGATTACAAGGAAACACATATGGTGGGTGGCGAAACACCCAATAGATAGATTTATTTTACATTTTGGGAACCCATCTCATGTGGTAGCCTTTCATCTCCTAAATTATTGACCATGAAATGTTAGAGAGAGGATGGAGAGTGTGACCATTAGTATTAATTTTACAATTGTAATCACACAGATTGAGGTATGCCCCATGGTCAAGTGGTAGGTAGAAGTGATGGATGGGAGAAAGAGATGCATAGGGACCTCAAGTGATAAAGGTGGAGGACTTCCCTAAGAGACATGCTACCAAAGAGGAGGAGATGGTAGATAGGCTTCATAGATTGCACCACGTGTTGTGTTTATTGAGGCATGGAGGAGGTTATTTATCATATACATGTTCCCAGATAGTAACATACATGATGGGGTGGCTAGGGAAGAGAGTGGAGGATTCATGGAGGTTAGAAATGATATTGGTACCCAGAAATAGGTGGTAATGGTTGATTCGATCCCATTGGATGAGATATGAGGAGATGAAAGAAACTGTAAAAGGTCAAGAAAATATATCTTTCATAAGGGAGCATCCTAAGGATTCAGGTGAGCCTCAAAGCTATATTGTTTGATGCTATAGATTTAGATGTTTTGAATATATTTCTAATAATATATGTAGTTTTTTTGCATAGTAGACAATAACTAAGTGGCTTGTGATAATTGAGGTTACACATCATGAGTTCTTGGATGATACCTTGACCTGATAGATACAATCATAATGGTAGATCCAATGTCAGAGATAGAAGGAGACTCAGTGAGTGTATTGAGGATTATGGGAAACACATCATGAGATACAAATTCATGGGGATTCTATAAAGGTGACTAGTGCAGGAGTCATGACATCCTTGGTGTAGGGACTTATTCAGGAATAGACAACACTAGAACAAGAGTAGGTGGCGAGGTTATCATATGCACAAGGGTGGTGGTCCGCTAGGTAATGCATGCATCACACATAATGGAATTAGAGGTCTTTCTATATTGGGTAGAGGGAGATGATTCAAGGGCTCATTCTATAGCCACATCTTTAGCACAATCTCTATGTATGACTAGTCAGGTACTATTGAATCAAAGCATAGGCTGGACTCCTTCCAAGGGAGGGGATTATTGGGGAATGGATATTGTATTTTTTTATGAGAGAGATGATATGTGATGATTTATAATATGATTCTTTTGGAAACACGTGCGTGCGCGCACACACACACACAATATATATATATATATATATATATATATATATATATGAGATACTATTGTTTGGAAATATCATGTGTATTGAGGATAATGTATGATGTATCTTTAATTTTATGATTCCATGTTCTTATGTATGAATATTTATAACTAAGAGAATTGAAATTATGAAAAATACAATATTTATAATGTAGGTAGAGTATATAAGAGTGAATGGTATGGGAACAAATGATAGGTACAACCCAAGTGACGAGAGATAAAAATAAGTGGGAGATTATATGAATATGATTATCATAGTATACAAAATAGGAATCCATGTTTGTATAAAACCAAGCAGGAGAGATAAACCCAAGTAGGAGGTAAATAAAAATAAACAAAGTATCTAAGATGGGAAGCAATGGCTATATAAAACCAAGTTGGAAATAATTAGAAATTACCAAAGTATCCAACATATGATGACATGGTTGAATATAATCACAAATGTATCCAAGATATGAATAAATTTCCATTGTAACCCAAGCAATAGAGACAAAACCAAGTGGGAAATAAATAGGAATTAGAGTGAGTAAAGTAAATTTTCTTAATGACAATGTGTGAATGATTGGTATGCATTGTTGATGATTTCAGCTAAGTCGTGTATGATTTTTTGGTGAGTGTGAATCATGAGTTCCTTGAGGTTGTATTGTTTTATGGTGATACCTCAATTGAATTCATATTGTTTATAAAAGAGGGAATCAATGATATTATTAGAGACCTTTTTGAGGATGTTATGACAAATATCATCAAGAGAAGGATGGGGGAAATGGTGGGGCTAGTAAGAACTAGATTGTGGTATAGAAGTATGTGATGGAGGGGATCAATATTAATGCTTAAGCACAAAATAAGGTCCTCAAGCTTATTGTTTATGGGAGATAAATTCACAAGTATAATCTATATGTGAGTAAATCCATGGTAAGAACAAAACAATGGTGTTGTAGAATATGATTGTGTGGCTCTCGTTTGTGGTTCGTGTCTCAATTTTAGATCATGTTTATTCGTATTTAATTGATGGGATCTATAATATAAAACATCAAGTCCAGGAGCTTGATGCCATATACAATATTTTTCATCCATAGGAAATATAGATTTCAGAATGACATGAATAGGTGGTGGTGATGTTGTATAAAGTAGAGACATAACAACATGTGGAGAAGTGGGCTATGAGTTTTAATATTTTGGTAGGAGGAGTGGGAGATTTCATATCAGGGATTGTAAAATGGCTAGCCAAAGAACCAAGTTATGGATTAGGTGCCAAAGCACAAATTAAGGGATTTTATTTCATGGTATCATCCTTAGATTTGATATTAGAGTAGGAATCATCTTCATCCATAAGATCATTTGAATTTGAATCAATGGTAATGGGTATGTCTTGTGAAGATATTATGATAGTGTTGATGTTATGAATAAACGTAGAGCATAGAATTTTGTGATAGAGATTTATTTTCATATTATTATCCTAGACATATCCTACTAATAATTGATAATCTAGAGAATAACGATCATTTTATTTGAGTGTAGTAGCATTGACAACACATAATTCAATAATAATCTTAGGTTGAACGAGAATTTCTAGAAGATTATGCTTAGTTTGATAAATAACGATAGGGACATCGTTGGCATCCTTCTTATACAAGTGAGTTCACAAAACAAGGGGTATAAAGGAGATGATGGCATAAAGAATATGGGAGTTGTTAATACTAAGGTTTATTTCATCATGTGAATCAAGAAGGTTGAGTGGAGTAGGACCCATAACCTCAGGGTGTCCATTATCACTACGAAGTGAATCCACCGAGTAGTTAAAGTTTTGACATTCTAAAATTGGGATAGTGGGAAGCTCTTCAAGGGTGGGAATTTTAAATGTCCCATGTTGTTGGAATATGTCAAAATTCCAAGGGTTTTTATCTCCTTGTACTTTGTAGATAGCTCCTTGGTTCACAGACTTGACACATTCGTAGGAAGATGACACGACTACATGCATAAGATGAGTCCATGGTTTGACTAGGAGAATATTGTAAGACATACATAATTTGAAGACCATGATTTGACATAAACAGTGTGAGGGGTAAAATGATAATGATCAAAATGTAACCTGGGGGCATCAATCTATGATTATATCCATGAAATATGCTTCTAGTGGATTTTCTATTGATAAGGAAGTCAAGGGAAGCAACAAAAGTGCAAGAACTTTCATCTATGAGGGATCTATTGATAGTTATATAGCCAATATAAAATTAGATAAATAGGGTAGGGCCATCAACATGAAAAAAATATCATTAGGGATCATGGAATCAAGAGGGAATCATATGCATGAATAATGATTGGTGGAAACATTGGTGGAAACACTACTACATATATTGTTTAAAATGTCAAAATGGGGTTGATTTTGTGTCGATTTGTGAATGGTATTTTATTTTTTTATTTTGGAATGGTTTTTTGACACAAAGAGGATGTGATAATAGTGTGAAAAATGTGGTGTAAATGTAATGTAATTAGCGTCATGTTACTTTTAACCATGTGGCCCCGCATTGTAACCTATTTAAACCTAAGCGAATTTCATTTTCACTACACCTCTCATTTTCAATCTTGCGAAGAAGGAAAATCTCAAACAACATATTTTTTCATGTAAATAAGTAAGGTAAGTTAATTTATTTATTTTTTAATTTTCATTTTTTTGTAAATAGTTGATATGAAGTTCAAGTACGTTATTGATATTGTTTTAATGTCAAAAAAACACATTATAAAATAATTATTCCATGAGACCATTGTACTTGAGTAATTTTTTTAATAAAATAGAATTAAAAATGTATTTCATGACACACCCACATATTAGTTTTTCAAGCAGTTCGTGTTGTGTATCCAAACAACTATAACATTATACTATATATATATAATTCAATAGTTGTCCATACCCTAAAGTGAAACTCTAATTTTCACATGGGCTTCGAGTATGTGAAAAAGGTTGTGGAGTATAGCTTTATAGTCTAGCTTTACACCAAACTTCGCCAAACTTGGGAAAAAGTTTCAATTTTGAGGAACTTTATTCTCATATAACTTGAACTCCAACTTTATACATTACTTTTACATGGAAATTTTTTGACAAGATTTTGTAATATCTTCCCTTAAGGGAAAATTTATCTAGATATTTATTCATCAATTTGAATATATGAAAATGATGACTAATTCATTAGGTTGCAATAAAAAATGTAGTTTCCTTTTTCACATTATTTCCAAATAACTTTTACAAGATTAAATATAGTTTTTTGCACTACTTTTGTATGTGATACAAAGAAAATAATGATCAACCCACGTCATGATTAAAATTAAAACTAATATATTCTAAACCTCCCTCGATACTTAGAATGAGCATAAGGTAAACCAAGGTGAAAACTATCTTAATGCTAAAATGCAAAGCTCAATTATACTTCTAATCATAACAAAAAAGTTAAGAAAGACATGTTTTAGGGATGGTCCTTAATATGCACTTGCAAAATAAACCACAAATATTGTGAAAATCTATAGGAATCTGGAAAATGTTTACACCATGCAACACTTGTCTTCAATGTACAAACTTGGGAATATAATTAGTTGTTGGGGAAACTAATAAATTTCAACTAGTTATTTTCCTCACTTACCCCCACTCATCCAACCAAAAATAAAAATGTCCATACAACCATAAGAAGTTTAATTAGCTTTTATATTATAAATTTTAGAGCTTCCTTAAGGTAGGTAAGATGGCCAAGAAGGTCAGCCATGCATAAAAATTATTCATTATGGGTGTAAAGCAATAAAAAATGGTCATGTCATTGAAGTGTTTATAGTCCTCATCCACTCAACATGCATGGTTGCATGGCAATTACAACATTTTAAACCCCAACAGCGGACAAAATACAATTTCAAATATTCTATAATGGATATCAATAACATGTTTTCATTTGGCATTGAGTTAAAAGTAGATTGAATAAAACACACATATTTCCAATGTTTAACTTAATCATGCAAATACAATTCTAATTTAAATCTCAAATACACCACATGAGACATATAAGTTGGGTTGAAGTATGCATTTATCATTTTATTTGCAACACACAATACCCTTGTAAACATTCAACATATAACTAGCTATTGAATATCAAACTTGATGAAACTTCGTAGTAATTTCATATTTATGTCATTGTAACTTTATATTAGTATTCATTTTTAGATAATATTTATAAAATAATGATATTATTTTTATTTTTTACAGATATGTTAGCATATGAAAATTTAATTTTATCTTACCACCTCATGAATTGTCTACATATTCATACATGAACAACATTGAAATTATCAGAAATTTCAAGGAAGATATGGATTTGACAAAAGGGAAATTTAGGAAAATTTGTTAAAGAGGAAGAGGTTGAAATAAATTTCTGTGGTACACAGAGAAACAACAAGCTATCAAAAATTGTGAAAAATTATACATTCAAAATGGGGGAAATATCATATCACACTTTATGAGGAAGAGTCCAAAGATGATTTGAAATTTCTGCCTAAGGCATTGAAGAAATATCAATCTAATTTTCCCAATTAGCAACATTACGGTGTTTGTCTAATGAATAAACCACTTCCATCATCTTATGAAGAATTCACATTTTGGAAGTGGACATGCATGATATGTCCTTCTACTATTCTTTTGGGTTATTCACTTTAACAAATTAATGTTGATTTTACTACTCAATGTTTTTTTGGTGTGTACCAATATTACTTTTCTATGAACCAATGTAGTAGTTTTCAGACTCGCATCATGTGGCGAACTACAAGGACAGTGTATCCAAATATGGCATGTGCTTTACTAAAAATTTAATGGAAGAGAAGATTCTTATATCCTTATATATAACTTTCTATATGCATGATCATATACACATTCATGGACACCCCTATGAATTTAGTAATATCAATAATACCCCTATGTTCACGTCTTGTATCTCCCAATTGTCAATTTATAGAGTGTACCACTAACAAATAAGATGAAATGAAAGGGATAATGTTACCTCTTTGTTTCATGCTGGAGGAAATTGACAATATCAAATATGGTGAATAGCTTATGATTAACTATAATTTTAAAGGAAACGTAACACTAGTGATATTGATTAACAAAAAATTGACACTAACAATTGGTGTGAATGTATTTGTTATTTAAAACCTATTTTCATCAAAATTGAATTTTTCGTACTATTTTGAAAAAATCTAATGTTATATTTTTTAAGTTATGTATAATGTTATTTCTTTTCATAGTATATTATTTTATAAAAAATTGAAATTTGGTATCAAAGTAGGTTCTCGAAAGAGGCATCTTTGAATTTCACTCCACTCATGCTCTCATTTTCCAAGTTAGATAATGGCAACGTGTGAGCAGAAGACCTTTTACAAGCCCATTTTCTATTATCTGTGTTATCCATTTGTTGTAAAGTCAAGCACTGCAAACAAAGGACTAACAAATACCACAGACCTCACACAAAATCTAGAGTTTGTGCATCAATCCTTCTTGCATGTTTTTTCAATGATACTATCGGATATCATGGACCGTTGCAACAAACCCATTGACATCCACCATTCAGTTTGCATCGTTTAAACCTTTGTATCATGTTCACTCTATACACAATTTTTCACTCTATTTTGTTTATTGTTTGCATTCCAAAAATAAGAAAATCCAACTAATTATTGGATTTTAAGGATCCATTTTTCAAGTTTATAGATCTGCATGATGAAGAAGAAAAGAAAAGAAAATACATTGAAAAATGTAAATATTTTTTCTACATGGTCGTACATGTGCATAAGGATTTGACATCATAGTTTTTTACATTGCATGCACGGGATTTACATTGTACATAGATTTGTTTGCATTAGGGAACTTGATCTCATCTCATTTCAATATGAATCATGCATTGTAATATTGTTTATGATATCTACTAAAATTTAAGCGATTAGAAATAAGAATTGCGTCCACTAAAGAAGATGAAACAGAGGAGGGAAACCCACCATATAGAACATGTGATACTTTATGGAATGAAATAAAATCAGTTAGATATAAGGAAATCATAAAAATAGAAGCTCAAAAATGGAAAAGGTTTTGAGATCAACCTAATTTCCATGATGAAAGTGATCTCCTATATTCCATTCCACACTTTCTTACATTGCTTTGGAGGACCATGTCTTAGATCGATGGATCCAAAAAAAAAAGTGGTTGTGCTCGATCTATTGTTTTCTCTGAATGCTGCCATATAACCCTTCCCGGCTTGACTATCTCAAATTCATCCCCCATATTCTTGAGCTCGGTATGGCGATAAAGAATAGGTGGTGGCACATGTAACTCAACAAAAAAAATTGGCATCATTTCTTCTAATCTCTCCAACTTGCGGCATGATGATCTCCATGATTCTCTCTTTGACTCATTATTTTTCTCCTAACCCTAAACTGGTATTTTTATGTTTTTTTATTGACATGTCAGAGTTTTATAAATTTTATAATAAAGTTTATCATTCCTCCACTTGAACGTGATCAATTGAAATGTTAGTTGGTGGAGTCCTAGACTTGTAGGATAGTTTGAGATTCGACTACTACACACAACAAAAGCAATTTCTTTTGAATTTCTCATTATGGGGGATAGGAATATTTTTTTTGGAAAAATGGGGGAAGGAAATACTTTTAAGAAATGTATTTACAAAAAAGGGGGAATAAATTTTATTTTCAAAAAATAAAGGGGATCAAATTTGTAATTAGGATGTATTATTAGTTGTAACTAACATCCAAGGGGTTTTCACATTAAAGGAGGGGGAGGGGGGGAAGTATACTAAGCAAGGATAACCTCATGTGTCAGTGAAACCCTAGTAAACGAAGACAACAAATGACCAATTCCAACCATCATGACTTTTCTTAATAAGTTTCTCGCCCCATGTTAGCACTAAGGGGGAGTGTGTTTGGAATTAGTCCTAACATGGATATATTAATGAGTTTAAGTTTGTACTCCAAATAATTAAATATTAATCAATGGAGAGGTCTATTCAATAAATAGGTGATTTTATTGATGTAATTGATTTGTTACAAACGAATAACGTATATATTTTAGGAGTATGTTAGTTGTTAGAATAACTAACCTATTTATAGAGTGAATGGTTATACTACCATTCTTATATATTTGTAATGTTCTTCATTAATATGTTGAATTGAAAATTTTGATTGAGCTCATGCTCTTGCTAAATATGGGGTAAAACCCACATCTTGTATCTCCCAATTGTCAATTTATAGAGTGTATCAATGACAAAGAAGATGAAATGAAAAGGGCCAATATTACTCAACTTTATGTCATGGTAGAGGTGATGAAAAAACGTCAAAGATGGTGAAGGTTTTCTAATTAACTATGGTTTTAAAGGAAAAGCAACACTGGTGAGATTGAGGGGAAAAAATAATGTTACCACTAATGATTGATGTACATGTATTGGTTATTTGAAACCTATTTTTTTTCACAATTGAATTTCCTATAATTTTTTTGGAAAACATCTAATGCTATATCCTTTTATGTTATGTAAAATGTAGTTTCTTTCATATTATATGATTTTATAAAAGTTGTAAAATTTGATGATGTTTTTTCTAATGATTTGTATATAAAACTGATGAACAAGATTAAATTTTTAATTTTTTTAAAAAAATGTTGTGTTGTGGGACATCACTACCTTTACACTCGGATGAGGATCCTCCTCCGTCAATCCTTCAACACATATATTCATAGGGTATACCTTCTACATTTCCTATATATATTATGGATCCGTTACAAAAATTTACCCCTAGAGCAGGACAATCATGGTATGAGTTTTGTAAATAAATTAAGGAAAGAATACCACCACCTCCATCTATGCCAAATCAATTTCCGTGTAATATTATTCTATAAAATGAGGGATAAGTTTTTTGGAAATTCATTGTGTTAGTTGTTACCCGTGGGTTGTAATATGTCAAAAACTAATGTTAATAAATATAAATATAAATACATGTCTTATTCTATTCCTACTTTGAATACATTATGTTTTGCTTTCTTTAACAAGTTGATTAGTTTCCATAAGAGCATTATGGTTGTATTGATTGTGGTATCTTTTTTAGACTAGTTATGTCTCTTATAAACTTGTGTGATTAAGATAGGTATTTATATTTGGCATGTAACATTGTCCAGTTAAAGATATTTTCTCTTTTATCATTTTTTCTAAAGAGTGGTAAGTGGATAATTTGACTATTAATGTTATTAATAAATTTAAAATTTTAGTGATATCAAGATTAGAATAAATGGATAAATTTTATAACGTAATAAATTGATATCATTTTCAAATTGCAAATGTAATATTATTCATTATGAAATAATCTCAATAAACATAATGCTGGAAAGCATTTAACTAAAAAAAATATGAAATTCCCTTGTGGATTTTCTTTAATTTATACAACACATTTATCAACTTGTACTTGATGATACTTGTATGGCCCTTTATCCTCAAAATGTTATAATGGTTGGGATTTGTCCCTAAAAAATGCACTCATGTTAGAATAATGTTCTTAGATGCAAATGCTAGATTAACAATTAGTTTATATCTCTCCCCTCAATTTTCATTGCAAAAATCCATTCACTAAGGCTTCCCTCTTGCATCATTCTTTTATGTCCTTGTTGTGACGCTCTCAGGTATCTCTTCCACGATGCTCATGCAAATAACATTATATGTGGAATTTCCCTTCTTGGAAATGTTAAGACCCTCAAGTCACACTATATTGATGATAACATGATATACATGCAAAATTATACTGCATAATGCTCATTGGAATGATAAAATATTTTTGGTCCCTTTTTCAATACCCATATATCAACCCCCTTCAATAGAATTCGAAAGGATTGACAATGTGTCTCACCAAATTTGTCTTGGTTTGATTAATATCTTAGTCATGGGATCAATTTTTCCACCTCATATATTTGGTGGAATAGAATAATCCAGTTAAATGGTAAACCATTACATGTAATCCCTAATTTTAAACATAAATGTCTGTTTAAAAGGGAATATAAAATATGAAGTTCTTGACGTTTAATGAATCGTCCCTCCAAAACGCTCAATGGTTCTTTCTACCTTTTGTCACTCCACCTTCCTCAAATATTGGATATTCCTTAATGGTCACAATATTTTAATGTTTCCCCTCAAGGTGATATATAAACAAATCCTTCCTCTTGTCCCCATTTCTCATCATCTAAACATAGTTTGGAGGTGTAAGTTCAAATGAGTTAAATTGAATAGATTTGGTCTAGAAATATGGCAATCCAAAATATATTCTTAGTCCTAACTCACATCATGTAAATTTATACATACCAATCCCCCTATTAAGAAATTCCTCAAGTTATTTTACCCACCACCCTCATGTCCCTTTTGTGTAAATTTTGATTCCATCCATTACTAATTTCATAAATTAGCATCCCCTCAAACTAAAAAATTCAAGAAAAAAATTGATTTAATAAACTATTAAACACATTTGTTAGTGAAAATGTCATTCTCGCATGATTCTTGCAAGCATATGAGTCAATAACCATGTGTATGTTTCAAATTTGAATCATCATTCAACCAATTTATAATTCATGAACCTCTGTTAGAGAATTCATGACTTTCAATTATACTCTCATAAAGTAGCATCCCCTCAAACTATCATATATTTAGAAAAGAATATATTATTTTTTCATTAATAAACTATTAAACACATTTTTTTAGTGAAAAATCCAATCCCACATGCTTCATGTGGGCGTACAAGTCAATAACCATGTGTCTAGTTGTAATTTGACTCTATATTCAATCAGTTTACAATTCATGGCTATATGTGCTCATTCTCATACCTATTTATCAAAGAAATTGAAGCCCAACACATAGATAGATAGTGTTCATCCCAAATATATAGAGTATTATAGGAACTTATTTAGTATGGGAGTTTCTCTTTGTAGATCCATCTCGACTTCATATATATATGTAATCATACCCATCCTATCTTTCTTGTAATTAAACACTATATAATTGGGACCTATAATGGGGAAAAGTTACCCAACTATAAAGAGGGATCATATCTAGAGTTCTATACTCTGGATCATATCACATTTATTCTATATTTACACCATTACCACCTCTAACTTAAAAAAACATAAAGTGTGATGCCTAAATTAATATCAATTTATTTCATTTCCTCTTGAAAATGATAAGGGGAAACAAGAAAGTGAAAATGGAGAGGAGAAGAGAACCGTATTTGGAAGATAAATAATTGATAACAAGAAGGAAGAGGAAATAACACAAAAAAATAGCATAAGGGGGGAGGAGAAAGGAACCAAAAAAACATAGAGTATAGCATAGACAAGAAAATATCGCACCAACAGAAACATGGAAAAAAATAAATACCTACAAGGTAATAAAACCCTCAATTAAAAGAATAAGATTATGTACAAAACCCCAAATTACATGTCTATAGATTTTCATTTAAATTTGATATATAATATAAACCCTAGTGTAATTTAGAAAACCCTACGTTAAATTTTGTATATTATAAAGAATATTATGTAATCCTAATATACATTGTGTAAACCCTAGGAAACTTTGTGTAAATTCTAGGGTAAATTTTTAAACCCTAATCCATAATATAATATTCGATCAGCACTAAATACAAATACAAAGGGGAAAATCGTACAACTGATTTATTTATTTTAATTGGGAAAGTGTGGAGAATTCCCAAAGTAATATAATCATATAGAAACCAAGATAGATTTCATATTACTCACAAAATTTTGGTCTTCATTTATCCTTTCTACCTCTAACTTTGAGTATGTTAGTTTAGAATGGCCTATATATGTAGCATAAAATACTTTATTTCTCCTACTTCACTTCCCCATGGTTTACTGTCACATTTTCCTCCAATACCCTTATCTTCATATTTGAAGAATAATGCAGTGCATATTTCATTTAGTGTGTCACACCACTCTTCCTCTTGAAATGGTTCACATTCATTTCTTCAAAATTTCTCCATACACACTATCTCAAGGATGTGTGTGAAGCCTGAAAACTATATTGTGAGGTGGCATATCTACTTCGTGGTGTTCCCTCAATGGTTTCCTCTCAACACGGGACATCATTATGGTTGATGAAATGTTTTCTAATCTGGCAGAAAGTGATACTAGAATTTTATTCAACCTATGGATGGTCTCTATTCTTTGGGTATAACTTAATATATTATTTATCTTCTCTCTCTAATTTTTCACTTTCACTATTTTTTTCAATAATTCAGTCATGTCTAACTATGCAAGATGAGTTATGTTTTAGGTCAATAAAATTTAAGGTTATCAAATTTGGTGTCGCCATTGCAATAAGTGTCAAAATTTATTCATGTTATGCCATGTTTCCCATTTTGAAGTAATTTCTATTTTCATTGTGTTTACAATTAGTTTCTTACATTGATTCAATGTTTTTTACTAAATCATATAATTTTTGTTTTGATATTAGAGAGGACATGACCTGTTCAAAAAGACATTTGATGCATTTTCTGATAGTAGCTCTAGAAATAAAAGTTAGGCACAAAATGACATGGATTCTCAGATTTTGACGAAACCCATGTGCTACCTTGATGTTCATCAACCTTTACATGCCCACCGTGCACAAATAAGTTTATAGTATATTTTGTAATTTAATAATATTTTTCATATTTAAAATTGTAATTATAGATCTTCATAATGACAAGTCTAACACTTATAGATACCTACAAGATCTGTATAACAAAGACCGCCACATTTGTATAAGTGGGCATCCCTCAACCTCTAGGGACTCAGCATGTAGGTATATATTTACAATTAATGTTTAACTACAAAATTATTTAATTACACTGAAAATTTCTAATGCCACATGTGTATCATAGGTCTACTTACCATATAGACTAACGGGAGGATGACGATGGTGGAATGAGCACACATCCTTCATCTACTCTTATGGTGCCCATGTATCGAGGTATAAATTTACAATTTATATGTTAATATTTTTGTTCTTAATTGAAAAATTACAATACAACAGTATTATGACAGGTCTACATCCTATATCAACTAACACGAAGATGAGGATAATCATATGATGATGGATTCATCTGCATGGAGGCATAAAGTCTTCATTTATTATTTAAAGTGATTTTATGTAATTAATTTAGAATGCGTCAATTTGTTTTTTAGATCCTCATTAAAGGTAGGTCCCTTTCATCCTGTTCGCAATAAAAAGTTAAACAACGAAATATTTCCCCAAAAAATATCAATGATGTGTACTCCCGAGTGGATTAAGGGGGAATAAAAATACACTCTTTCCCCCTCCAGTACAAAATGTATATAGACCCCCTTATCTCGTTCATAGTAATTATAAACACCAGGTGTAAGGGGACTTCAAAATGAAACTTTATGTAAATGATGATATGAAAATATTAATGGATATTTGGGGAAAGTAATTACTTTGATATAGTTTATTTACACTCAAATAATTAATTGTTGTATTAGTTTAAGTATTTTTCAATTTATTTTATATATCATTTTTAGTGATTTCTAGTTTTTTGGTTGGATGTATTTTAAAAAAGAATAGTTCACCAAATATGACAATTGATTCAATCATATTATCATCTAGAGTGGCTAAAAATCCCACTTGAGAGACAGAGAATGTTGGTTTACGCAACTTTCACTGAGTTTTGTAAGACACAATATAGCACAAAGCTTATTGGAAAATTTGCATCATAATGGTTTAGGAGAATAAAGATGAATTTGAGGGTAATTATGTTGCGTAAATTAATTTTTTAATAAAAAAATATAGTTTTAAAATAATGTTTTATTCAAAAAATATGTAGGTTCTCTACCAAGGAAAAAAAGATGATGAAAGGAGACATCTTCGACCTCCCAAAATAAAAAATGATTATTGGTTCAGTTTATGTGATAAGTGGCTAGCAAAGGACACTAATAGGGTTATAGGCTAGTTAATGAAACAAATGATATATATTGACATTTTAACTGTAAAGATGACTATTTAAAGCTTTGCACTAGGGTTGATAAACACATTTATTTTATTTTATATTTTATGTTGTCTACTTTCCATTCACATTTTATAAAAGAAAAATATAGTCTACAATCAGAATGCAATGGTAATTGTATAACATCGTGACCAATTAAAAATTGAATCCATATTGCAATTGATGTAGGTGTCAAAATTAATTTGCTCAAGGGGTATGAAGCTAGAGTCTGAAAAGCGTTATTGGTGACTCATCATTTTTTCCAAAAAAAACTTACAAGAGGCCACTAATAAATCTGTAAGTTCTATATAATTTATTCATAGAGTTATGTTGTTTTTTTTCAATATTTTTAAATAAAATTATTAATATATATACAATGTAATCATATACTTGTATTCGCAGGAAGAGAGCTACAAAAATCATGCAACAAAGAAAGTGGTGTGACATTAAAGGATTTGGTATGGAACATAAAATCCTTTAATCATTGGGCCTAAGATAATTATTTTGTACCTGTAAATAATATAGTGTTCAATTTTGTACACACAAACTATTATTTAAAATTAAACAATTTTAACAATTTATCAATAAATTTTGGTAGGGTAAAACAAATTGGAAGGATGAATATTATTTAGAGAAATACAAGGATGATAAGGACATTGAAGATGATGATGAGGACCACAATGAAGAGGATGAGCAGGAGGACGATGCGGATCATGTTCAAGAAGAGAAAGAAGAATGTGAGGATTGGGGGACACAACAAGACCAATCACTAGGATATTTAGGATATAGTTTTATATTTTTTTATTTTTTTAAATTCAGAATGGAGCCCTTAATACTCCCTTGAAATTACACTACTATATATTATTGTAAATCACATTTTGAATTGAAATAATGTCTTCGTTTATTATTAATAAATATTTTTGGATACTTTAAAAAATCTCGTTGTACAGTTTCTCTATGACAAAAAAATGTAAATAATGTTTAAAATTATAATAAGTAAAAATAAATGCAATATAGTTATTTATAATTATACCATTTGTTATTACAATTAATTATATTGATTTTTTAAAAATTTATCCTACTAATTTTGCATCATATTTGGGCCACCCTTCATTGTTTATGTTGTGGATCATGCATCAATTTGACGTGACGCAAAGTAGAATCATATTGGGTGCAAATTAGGTATAAAGTGGAACAAATTTAATGCAATAAAAATTTCTAGCCTCTTGGTTTTTGCGTCACATTTGTGCCACACAAATTGATGTGAATTCTTGGAAGAAACACCCCTAAAATATCTAAGAAGGCTGATTTTTGATGAAAAATGGCCCAAAATGTGGCATTATTTTCCTATTATGTAGTAGTGAAATGGAAAACTCTCTGTATTTATGTAAGATACTCTCTTTTGAATCATGCAAGGTAAGATGCTACCCAGAAGTGGGTGGTAAAGGAATTTCTATAGTGAAGAGTGATAAGTGCAGACATAAGACACTCACGATGTTGAGGTGAGGTAAAAATAAGTTCTAAGAATGGAATCTAACTCGAAAGGTAAGAAATTTTTGTGATAGGGTCCCATTCTTCAAGGTAGAGTTGTGTAACATTATGAACCTAGGAGGGTCAGTCTGACCAAGTTCTAAAGAAAGGGGATTGGTAAACCATTTTGGAGTTTGATTTGTAGTTTGAATTTCTACGGGATCATGTCCATGGTAGAGATATTAGAAAAGGGTTCAATGATGTAAGAATTGTATGAATCATGGGTAGAAAGGATCCGTAATGCAAATATTTCTTCATATTGGTTGATGAAATTCACCTATACTGATGGATTAGAGACATGTTCTTTTTCATGGGGTTTTATCATGAAGAAAAGGGATAGATGAACCTATAGGATTTATCTAAATTGGGGAATGGTAATAGGGATTGATATAGGAAATAATATGTTCATTACTATCTATATGAACTGTACTTTTTGTGGATGTACTAGTATAGGGATATGAGCTACCAACAACGTTAGTAGTTGCATTGTTGTCCAAAGTAGGTTTAGGATTAGATTTTTTAGATTTGGATTGATCAAGAAGTGGTTCCTTATATATTTTAATGTGTATGTTAGCTTGATGAACCACTTCATGTTGATCACATTAATGGGATTTATCGCATGCCTTGATAGCTTAATCTAGCCTTTCTTAAGTAATGACCTCACTATTAATGTTTTTCTAAGGATGAAGGTATAGGAAAAATATTTAAGGCCACTAAAATTATCATATGAATGGCCCCAATTGGCGCGTCACAAACAAAAATATAATTGCATCTTTCCATTAAGGAAGAAGTCAAGAAGGATCTATAGTCATAGTGATTGATTAGTGTAGATGGTGTCGTGAATCCTCCTTTAAGGGAGGTATGTGATAGTCAGTACAAGAGGGAGGAATAAATTTGTTTTTTTAATTTGGTGACAAATTGATCGATTCTATAGATAGTCCTATTAGAATAAGTTCCCTAAGGAAGAGTCTTTATAAATCTTTCAGCAATGGCATTCTTGTTTCTAGGACACATGAGAACTTGAATGTTCATGAGGGTTTTCTAATTTAGAGAAATATTTTCAAACTCTCTCATGAGTTATTATTTGTGTTTATATTGTTTGAATTATTCTTTCAAAGAGGTAGGGAAGAAGGACCTAGCGTTGTATTGAAGGCGAGGTTCGAGTTCTCTAATGAATAGTTGGAACAAAATTTCATTGGGCATGTTATGATCAACCCTAATGGATAATATTTTCTAGAATTTTATGAAATATTGAGAAGATTCATCATCCACTTATTTGCAATTGATGAAGGCATTGATTTTATTCTCAGGAAGATCATGGTATTGAAATTTAATAACTAGAGCAGTCACAAAGCTTTCCAATTAAAAAATGGAGGTGGTTAAGACGATACGGTACTAATCCAAGGTATCTCTTGTAAGTTTCTCAACTAAGAGTTTTCTAGAAGCGTAAAAATTATTTTTGACCCAATATTTATCGATAATTCCAAAAACCTTGATATGGAGAGTGGGGTCGGTAGAACCATTGTAAGTAATGGAAAGAGTGACACCTCTAATGTCTTTGGAAGTAATGTAGGGAGAAAGAGGATCTCTTGGAATGGCTTAAAGGGACTTATTATGGATGGGAGATTGTGTAATGAGAACTCCATTAGGTCTAACCAAAAGCGGAGTGGGATGACCTTATTTTTTCCTGACCAAAAAAATCATTTTAAGTCTACTAATAAGTTGAGATAGATTATTTTGAATTTGTAAAAAATGATTTGCAGGTATTGTCTATTGCCAACTTAGGTGGTCAATGAGATGTATGATAAAGTAGGTAGAATTAGTAGTTAAAGTGATATTTGTTTTATTGGTTAGATTATATTTTTCTCCGTTTGGAGGAGGGTTGACATGGTTTATATCCAACTCTCCTAAATATTCAGCAAATTGTTGTAGAATGTTTTGCATAGCACGGGTTCAGGAACATCTTCATGTGCCCCTTCTTCTTCATTTTCAAAAACATGGTTTTGAATACTATATCTGGTATATATATAGAGCTCGAGGATTTGAATTCAAAGCATTGGATCTTATGGAAATATATCTAGTGTAATGTGTAACCAAATTAGGAAGGCCATAATTTTAATAGTTATTAAGATGGCACAAAAATGGATTAGCTAAGTATGTATTGGAATCACCGCATAAGTACTCCATGATGAAATGGTGGTGCATGAAATAGGTTTACTAAAAGTATTTTTCTGACAAGATCAATCACGCAACATGTTTTCATAGGGGTCGATGAAAAGTATTGGGTTTGTAGCATGCTTACACAAGGTTCAATGGAGTTCAGAAGGATTGATTAAAGTTCACACAAGATTGGTCGTAAATTTTGGTTCCACACAAGGGCTGATGGCATAGAAAAATTAATAAAAATAATAAAAGAGTGAATCTAACCTATTTGGAAGAAATGTAAGATTTTCCTTAGGTTTACCAGAGTGTATAACGGGTAAAACATAGATTCCTAACCAGGTTCTCAAATTTAGGGATATAATTTCTAATATTGATGTGAGAACATAACTTGCGGAGACCATAACTTTTTATCCGATCGTTGGATTGTCTTGAAATTTTGCAAGGTAGTAGATATACACTAGTATTATGCTATATTCAATTTTTCTTGCAAGGTTGTGGCCATTTTGGCACATTTTCAGGCCCAGATTCCTTCATCTAGTGGCCTAAAATTGGCTCCGAATGTTTTTTTCCACTTTTGAATAGGTCTTAGAACTTTAATAACTTTTGTTTTGCTTGTTAGAATAAGTCAAAATTTCACGTGAGCCTTAATTTATGAAGGCATATTTGGCACGAAAATTTTTGCGGCCCATCAAGTTGTTTTTCTAGTAGGTAATTTTTGGCATTTTAGGGTTTTTAGAGTAGACCTGAAATAAAAGGAGGATTGTAATGATGTAAGAGATTAGTGTGGATTCCAGAATGAGAAGAAATCTATTTTGAAACTCCTAGTTTTTAATTGCAAAGTTGTTTGTGTGTGTTTTAGAGGTATTTCAACATCTTGCAGTTGGATTCACATCAAATATCGATCACACTATGTGGATACAAGGGTGCTCAATTAGTGTCAGTGTCACGATTCTAGAGGATATTGACATTATCAATAATATAGTTATAGTTTTCTAATATCTGCAACCAATATAAATATAGGTATCCTATTAGGATTTAGAAATAATAATAACCAAAGGTACATAAGCCGAGGGGCATAATATATTAAGACAATGCAATGGATCAAATAAAACATACATTTATTATAGACCATAACAATCAATCACCAATATACAAAATAAACATACAAGAAAAAAATACTAGAGAGAGTTATAAATACTTATCGGTAGCCTTTGTGTGGTCATTGATGCATAATCCTCCCCAATGACAATATCACTGAGAGAGATAACGTCTATGAGTGTACATAAGGGGAAATTTCAACAAGAATATCTCTAGTCCTTACTCCCAATGATGTACCCAAATGGACAAGAGTAAAGCTCCAAGACTCCAAAGTCAGCTAAATAAGTGTGAAATGAGTGTGAAATTTAGTGTGAGCAAGAGTCATGTGTAATTTGTATGCAAGAAAGTAGTTGTGAAGTAGTTGGGTATTACTAATTGAAGACAATGTCAAGCATATATACTTAATGACAATCACCCACAAGTGATGGTGTCATCTATGGAAAATAAAAAATAGACACTATCCCCCATGGGAAATGTGTTAGCCTTGGGGGAATCCCTGAGGTAAAAAGGTCTAAAATAGGAGGGATAGTGGCTAGGAGATAAATGGAGGTGAGTGACAAAGTTCTACTAAGGATAATGACATGCAACAAGAAGAAGTAAGTAGACATAATGTGACAATTGGTTATGATGGGTGTAACGTGAGAACTAAGTGAAGAAACGAGGTAAGGAAAGGGTAATAAAGGAAAAATATAGGTATCTCTAAAAAATATTTGGTCTATCCCACATGACAAAATCCAATCACACCATGATCCCAGTAGGCCCCTTAAGGCAATCATTCAGGAGGAGAATGCATTTTCAAACCCTACACAATATAAATGGTTAGCAAGCATCAAAAATATTTTGGATTACACTTGTTTTCTATCATGCACATGTTTGCAGGAACATGATCTCAATGGTGGTCACCTACATCAGCCCTCTACATCATCCTTGATGTTGATTATCATATACATCCAACATGGATACACATCATTTATTTTGAGCCTAGAAATTATATTTTCACATCTCACTCAACTCAAAAGAGGATGAATTTAGTGGGGTTTATTTTATGAATATCTATGTACATCAGGCACATACAAAAAATTAGGGATAGAATGAGATAGTGTGTAGATACATAGGAACATAAATAGATGCATAATAGGAATGTATTTCATATAAGGATAGAAGTGTCCCACCATGGGCAAAACCACCATACATATGGTCCAATACCAAAAAAGGTTATCCTAGAGGTAGTTGTTCAATAGATTACAAAATTCCATTATTCTCATAAATAATTATAGGCTTTAATACAAGTTTAGGAATGGCTTTAATATGTGCAACACCTATGGTTTCAGAGGGAAGGTCGATATAAAGTTTCACATGATCACAAAAAGTTATAAATCACCAAGTCATCACCATACAAAAATTGTAAGAAAGAGGCCAAAACAATCCCATGCCTATTGAACAGTTCCATATGTAATTAGATTTTTACTCTAGTTCAAGAAAAAATACATGTACAAATCTTTTCTAATCTGCATAGTCACTTTGCACTACCATATCAGCTCCATGCTTTTGTAATCAGCTATGTGCATCTACTTGTATTTTAACAATGGTTTCCATGTCTGATCTTGCAAATTGCTAATGAGTATATATTCTAATATATACATTAATATTTATTAAATAATCTAACTATACCAACATGTTGCTACCTATATATATTGAGCTTTATTGTCTAGTGCTGAAATTTAGGTTTGCATGAGCATTTCTTCCTCAGTGTATATTGAACTTTATCGTCTAGTGCTGAAATTTAGGTTTCCCTTCGTTTGCATGAGCTTTTCTAACAACATTCGAATTGATTAGTGCCTTGAAATCTACCATTGATGTCATGCAATTCTTTGGAAATTGTCGCAGGTGTTTGGATTTTCTTTTTTACAGTCATGGGGATCCTTAACTAGCACTTATCTTAGGTCTCACCGTCAAGCTTGGTCTCGTTTATGTGCATTTTATCTCAAGCTTACATCTCTGTTGGTATTCAGACAATACTTGGGTTAGGTCAAACTCTATAGGAGTATATTCCCGCAGTATTTTTTATTGTTCAAGTTGGCTAAAAAAAAACTTCTCATCAACGTGGATCACATTTTATGTCTGTGCATGCTCGATCAATTCAATTTTTTTCTAGTTAGTAATGGTTCTGCGACATATTGTGCCATTGATACATAGGTTGTGTAATGCAAACCTCGTCCAACATGTTGTCATCCCCCTCTTCCCCGCCACCTCCCTTCCAATTAAAAAACATACATGGTTGAAAAGTCAAAAAAAAAAATTGTTAGTGTTATCCTTTGTTTTGTGTTGCATTAGTCTTGGAGATTACTATCGTGATTTGAATTGATGTATTTATTTCAGATTTTATTAATAATATTTATAGTTATTTAATTTGTGTTGAAAGTTATTCATAATATAGTATGTTTTTTTGTTTCAAAGTATTTTTTATTTTAATTATAGATTTTTTTGATTGTATTAGTTCAATGTTTATGTTATTAAAATACATAATACTATAATTACAATTATCCCAAAATGTTATAGAGCCATTCAAAATGTAGGATTTCTATGTTGGTGGTAACTAAGATAGATTTAATACTCATCAAACACTTGAAAAAAAATTTTATGTGTTTTACTCGTTAGTAATGGTTCTGTTCAAATGTGTCTTCAACTGAACAATATATCGTGGCATTGATACAAATGTTATGTAATGCAAGCAGACAACATGTCGTTGACCTCGTCCAACGTCTCATCATCCCCCTCTTTCCCGCCACCCCCTCTAAATTTAAAAAATACATGTTTTAAAAGTTACAAAAATATTATTAGTGTTATCATGTGTTTTGTGTTTATTTAGTCCTAGAGATTAGTATCATGATTTAATGTCGAATTAATGTCACTTGTGTTTTTAATAATATTTCATTAATGTCAAATAAATACATATGATTTACATTTTATTAAAAATATTTTTAGTTATGTAATTTGTGTTGAAATTTATTCATAGTATAACATATTTTTTTGTTTCAAAGTATTATCTATTTTCAATATAGAATTTTTTGGTTGTATTAATTCAATGCTTATGTTTTTAAAAATACATAATATTATAATTACAATGTTAAAGAGTCATTCAAAATGTAGGATTTCTATGTTGATGCCAATTAAGATAGATTTAATACGCAACAAACATTTCATTAAATAGGATAATCATTTATGTTAAAGTTACAAATAAATTTTAATTTAATATTAGTATGCTCATGATCTAACCAAGTATAACCAACATAAATGGAAATATTAAAAAGGAAATAATTTTTTTAAATTAAATAAAATTAGTTTTGTTTTGCTTATGGACTTTAAAGATTGTATAATGACCAATTGAAATGGAAATATTAAGAAAGAAATAAAAAAATTAAATTAAATTAAATTAGATGTGCTTTGGCTATAGATTTTAAAGATTGTTTTTAATTGTTAAGTGTATATATGCCTAGAAACTCACCTGTTTATATATTTTCTCATTAATATATTGTTATTGAGTCGATTGTCTTCCATGGCTTTAGTTGTAAGAACACCTTCAAATCCAATTATTTTGTGCTTACCAATTATACCACCTTTTAATCCACTCATATTGTGCATGCCTCATACCATGCATGACAAACTTCATTCAAAATATAGTCCAAGTTGTAAATTCGATCAAGACTTTTACCAAAGAATTTATCGATATCTATTATTGAATGTCCCAAAAAGTTGTCTTCTATTGCATGCATTGTTTCTCTTTTTATCCTCATTATCAACATATTCATGACAACACTCCCATACAATCACTACTAAAAATAGCAATTACGTTTACTAATTTCAATTTCAACGTTCTTCGTATTAAATTGATATTTTGACGATTAACAATTTTTAATTTTCCTTGTTTTTTGGCCTGTGTCTGCAAATTTATTTATTATTGCTCATATCTTACTTTTTATTGTCTTTCCTTGTTTAGATGAATGGTCTATTCCCACCACACGTCGCATTCTCAAGCCATTAGATGGTTTCGTTGTGGCACAACTTATGCTGTATTTGTCTAAATCACAATCTTAGACTAAGACTTCACACTAAACCTTTTGGTTTTTTCATCCCAACACAATGTTTTATAACTTCTCATTCACATAATCTAAATAATAATAGAAAGGAAAAAACAAAAACGAAAACAATTGTCAATCCAAATACAGACATTGATTATCAATTCCTTCATAATGTTGACAATTGTTTACATGTTTAGGGGACATAAAGAATCTACTGGCTTGTCTTTAAGCTCCCTCCTCTTAACCGGCAGAGACAAAAAATTTGGAAGTATTTGCCAATTCTAATTTCATCTTAGAAGAGAAATAATATATAAATTAAAATATAGAATTGGCATTATGTTTTATAATATATAAATTAAATAACCGTTTGTCCTCGTGAGAGCAAAGGACAGCAGCAGGCTTGTTTTAATTCAACGATAAGTTATGAGGAGTAATATTTAAGTCCATATGTCCAATCAAAAATTGGGTGACAAGGGATCACATTACAAATTTTATACTCGAAATAATGGTTTACATACATATATGATAATAATGCTAAAATTTATACACAAATAACTACAAAAGTATTATAGACAACATATATTAGGTCACATGTGCCATCAAACTTATCAATGGAGTACGGGGAGATTGTAATGTTTATAGCCCCACTCACCACCACCAATCAATTTCTTAGTATTACTTATCAACTTCCGAACTCTTTTTCCCTTAATTTTTATTTTTCCTTCCTCTCTAATCTAACTCTGTGGGGATTTATGTGAGGTAGTAACCCAACCTGTTGGTTCATATCCATTTTATGCAAAATGCCAACCTCCATGACTTCTCTTAAGGAATGAATGTTTTTCATGGATGGCATCAAAAACACATAATGACTATGAGAATGAAGCTACTTTGTAATGTTTTATATGTCCTTATCTTCAACTGAGAAGATTGTGTCAAGTGTAATGTGGATGAACTTTTATAACTCTACTAGGGGCATTTCCCTACTAGCTAATCAGATTTAAGAGTTGTTCAACCTCTAAGGCCACCTTCTCTTATTGTACTTTGATATATGTCATATATTAGATATCACACATTCTATTAGTAATTTTATTTAAATCATTTTCTAAATATTCATAATTGAAAGAAAGATCATTTTTATCTTCCAATTTTTCTAAATCTTCGTGATCTTGAAAGCAAGATAATTTCTATTTTTCCAAAGTTTGAAAGATTTTTTTGAAATTTACAAAAATAAGGAAGAATTCTCCAATAAGTCCATGTTCCAAGTGAATGTATTTGGTCTAAAATCTAGCTCAAATCCTATTAAGCACGAACATAAAATCCAAAAATGTGTTTGAGTAACTCAACTTGTCCACAAGAATGGAATTTAGAATCACGAAACCTATGCAATAATCTACCACATGCAGGGTGTCCGTTGTAGAGAATAAACCAAGCTAATTGAGATTTCTTAGGCTCAATAATAGATGACCAAATAGTGGGAAATATCCTAGATTAAGAAAATGAAGAAACATTGAGACTATGATGCTTATTAAGGATATCATAAGGCACCAACTTGGGAGAGAGCCATTAATAACCTAGTCAAGATTCATTCCACAACACACATGTGGAAAAATGTCAATTAAAATCCTTCCCCCACTATGAAAAATCTCTAAGGCCAGTTATGTAATATTTGTTCAATTCCCGTAAAAAAACTCTTGAAACATCCATTATAAAAAAAAAACTGGGTCTTGAGATCAAAGAGCACCTTGTTCAAAATGTATTTGTTAAGTTGATAAACAACAGTTTGTATGTCTTTTTGTAAATAATCTAAGTGGTATCACCCAAGGGACCCTAACAAATAGATACCATGAAATTTCAACAAAGAGACCACAAAAGAGAATGGGTACTGTCAGTCTATCAGAAATCCCATCATGAAATTGATGTGATTTCTACACCATCTAAGGCAGAATGGCATCCCTATATTTCAAAATTATTTTAAAAACAGTGTCAGTCACTTTGATAGGAACAATAACAATGAAAAAGATGTGGAAGTCGAGCTCTTTCTAATAAACACAATGAAAAGGCTTTTTGTAGGAAATGTGATGTCTAACCAACATCTTCCACCCTCTTGGCCTTCAATGGCTCTAGGAATCTATGACTTGGCTCACAAAGAAAACCATTATTTTTAAATATAAATAAATCCATATCCCCAAGCTCTTTGGGGACATCAGAAAAGGTCAAAATACACTCATGGAATTATTTTTTCACCTCAAAATATATAGTTTTAGAAGTATTCCAATAATACAAATAATAAACATGGGAACTCAAGATAACCTTAAAGAATATATTGAACCTACTAGCTAGAGAAATTGGATGTGTGAGCCAATAATCAAGCTTCTTCTCTTATCCTGCCATAACATAATTCGAATATAAAAGTGATAGTATTGCAAGGAAAATGTGAAAGCCATGAAGTTTAAAACATCATAGCGAGTGATCTATTTTTAAGCACACTTGGAAAATAATTCAGGCATGATCTATGAGGACCATATGTAACAATTGGTATTTTCTCATTGTGTTTTGGAACCTAAATCAAGGGAAAAGGTTTAAAGGAATTCGATAGTTGTTTTTATAACCTTTTTTTCAAATAGAATGGTGAGGAAAGATTCATCTAAAAAATTAAATGTTGATAAGTTCAAAAGTAAATGACTTAGGGAGAGAAATAACCTTAACAAGCCCTCCAGAAGTGTCATCACTCAACAAATATTTGAAGCCCTGAACAACAAAAAACATAAGGAAAAGTTATCCAAAGGGATTTCTTGATGAATGAATATGAAAATTGCAAACTGTTCAAAGTGATTTACATTTTATGTTAATATAAGACGAAGCATATCTAAAAAGGTTTTGAAAAGAATAATTGAATCTGCGATCAAAATTAGAGCCTTCATTATAAGAATAACGAAATGTCATTCAATGTAATAATAATCTTGATCAAAATTAATTTTGAGAAAAATAGTATTCTAAAAAAAGGTGCAAAAACATTATATGCCATCCTAGAATGTAATTTTATTATCAAAGATATTTCTACCATGAAAGAAGAGAATTTCTTAGAATAGACAATGAGGAGAAATGCATTCTAAATTCTAAGGGTTAAGGATTTGTAAATAATATTATAATATACATTGAGAAGAGAGTATTTTCCAAGTGACAAGCTTAGGATCCCAAACATTAGGGTTGAATTTTTTGTTTCGTCCACTAATAATATTTAGTAGAGTTATTTTGTAATAATTCAAGGTAAACTGTATGCAGATAAAGGCCTATAGTACTCCATAAGGCTTAATAAAATCAAAAGAAAATAAATCAATAAGATAGATATTTTGTCATTAGCAAATTCATTGACCACATATTGAATCTCATCAATGAATAGAAGCATGTCACGAGCCACTTGTGGAGAATTAATGAGCTTATAAGACATAACTTGAATGCACCTCTCAAGGTAAATCTTGGGAAACATGTATGTAATGGATATTAAAAATTGAAGTATGACAAGGAGATGTGTAATATGATCTCTTGTGTCTTTAAGATCTTTGGTTTGAGAATAATGGTGAAATTCCCTGAGGTGTCAAAAGAATTCATTTTAAACCCGTCTCCAACCTTGAACTATTATAAGCACACTTGTAACTAGCATTGTGAGCATAGTAAGCTCCCACCATTCTGAATTTATGGTGAAGAGATGTAACATTTTATTAAAAGGTTTCATTTAAAGAATAATACAAAAAAAAATTTGTGAAATCCTTAAGATTGTTATTATTATCTCCTTTTATCAAAATATGCATCTCCTTTTCACACAATTCGATCCAAACCATATCAATAAAGGGATGATAAACCATGTTTTTTAACCTATGAATGAGAAAAATGGTGATTTCATGTTGATGATGTGTAATATTCTCATAAAATTGATTTATGATTAGCTTAGGAAGAGGGCTTGACTACATAATGTGAAATTTGACGGGAAGAGGGCCATAGAGGATGATCTCAAAAATTGTATTGGTTAATATGTCTAAAAATGAGAAAAGAAAAATAAATTTTACTTAGAATGTGTAGCCTTGTCAAACAACTTGAGAATCCATCATGTCCTCTGGAAAAGGTTTGACCAAGTGATGTCTGAGTTATAGTTTTTGGCAAACTAAATTTAGGATAAAATCAAAATCTGTGAATAAATTAATATTTAGTATAATAATTTGTAAAAAAATAATTAGGTATTATACAAATATGTATATTTCTACCTAGAAAAAAATTAATTAGATTTTGACATGTTTAAGGCCACATTAAGTTGTGCATAACAAATATTTAAATTTTAATTGTATATTTTAATTTAAAAATAATAATAAATAATATATGTCTGGAAAAGGTTTACAAAATGACTATGCACTACAATTCATAATGTAGGAGAAATGTGTGAATCTATCCTACATAATATTAATATTTTCATATATTTATGTTGTGTGTAACTTTTGATGAGAAAATTAGGGAAAAACCAAAATTTGTAAATAAATTAATATTTTAAAAATACTAAATGGATTATTAAAAAATTGTAAAAAATAACTAGGCACGATAAAAATATGTATTTTCTCATTGAGAAAATCTACACACACACACGCGCTGCGCGCACACACACACACACACACACACACACACACACACACACACACACACACACACACACACACACACACACACACACACACACACACACACACACACACGTACGTACGTTTAAGGCCACATTAAGTTGTGTGTAACAAATATACACATATTAATGGTGTATATTAATTAAAAAATTATTAATAAATAAAATATGTATGGAAAAAATCTAAAAATATAAACAGGAACTACAATTCCTAATGTAGAAGAAATGTGGAAAGATACTCTACATAATATTAATGTTTTGATATATTTATGTTGTGTGTAACTGTAACACTCTGATTTTGCAAATTATCTTGGTGAATGTTTTTCATGCAGTTATAACTTCTAAATTGAAGGCAAACATGTTAAGATATGTTCTGATCTTAAGAGAATGTGTTGCTAACTTGGATTCATGCATACTATAATTCATTGTTTAGGACAGCAATTATTGTACTTGTGTGTTTGCTAATGTGACGACAAATTGTCGTATACTTGCTAAACTCTCGTTGCTGATTGACAGCACACATTGAATCAATTTCATTGATCCAAAGTATACTGAGGTCTTCCTATGATTACTGTGTCGGTTCACACTTGAACCGAACCCGAGATTGTTATGGACGTGCAGCACCTGATTGCAGGTATGAGCAGCTGGCACGTAAATGCCAACGACAGGGGTTCGATTCTTGAACCCTGTACTGTCAAACTTGGGACCTCGTGAGACAAGAAATGCCTGGACACGGGTGGCCATGACACGTGATCGAAAGGACTGAACATCCTGCACAGCATAGATACGGGGTTAGCTAAGAGGTTGGGTTAGGAGTTGATTAGTGTTAGTGGTTAGTATGAATTAAAAACCCTAAACTAATCCTAAGTCCTAACATGCATCCTACACTACTATCCTAAGTGGATTTTTAAATTCAAAAAGAAAAAGGGAAAAATAAACCTAAGTTCTAATAACCTAAGGCTAAACTAAGACCTAGGTTGATCACTTTATGCAACCTAAACTAATCCTAATCTAAAAGGGTGCGTAGACCCTTGGGGGGAAAGGATAAGGATGAAGGGGAGTATTTATTGGCATTAATTGGAAGGTCCATACGTGGACAGCACCAGTTTTGGCGGGGCACGTAAGAAATGGAGGCATCTATTTGGAGATAGAGCCAAATTCAGTTTTGCATGGGAAATTTGAAATTTAGAGTTCGCCAACTCAAGTGGCAGTGGCGTGGAAAGCTAGGAGAAGGCAGAGCCTTAATTACATTGATTATTCTTGGTCCTTGCGATCAGCTCGCCTTGGAAAGTGTATGAGGGAATTCAGATTTTCATTTTGTTGATTCGAGCTTTTTGCAAAGTTGCTCTGCATTTGGTTTTTTCTGGCCTGGTTCAGTCGAACCAGCTCTTGGAATTTGACACTGTTCTTGGAGATTTTTAAGGCTGTTGCTAAGCCTGAAGAAGAAAGGAGTGCTAGGAAGTTTGTGCTGTCGCTGTGGAAGAAAATAACGCGGCAAACGGATCCTTCTTTGAGTTTTGGAAAAGAGGTTTCAGGCATGTTAAGCCCTTCTCTTTAAAAATTCTTGCTTTGTTTAAGTGTTTCATTAAAACAACCCTGCTCTTGGGTTTGGATTCTGTGATTGTTGTTGGGTCGATTTGATTTGGATTTCATCGATTCTTGCTTCTTTTTTTTGGAAAATGATATGAAGAATTGTTTCTGGTTGCTTGGTCTAGATTTTTTTTTTATGTGAATCAAGTTGGAAATAGATATTCTCTTCTCTGTTCGTGTTGTGTGGAAATTGGAATAGGCTGTGTAATCGTTCCTTGCTGTTGTGTTGGAACTGCCTTTGCATGTAAATGGAAGTTGAATATGGTTGGGTTGTGTTGTTATGATTTGGGTTCATCGACCCTTACTGTCTCCTTTCTTTAGAAATGATAGGAAAAATTGTTTCCCTGTTGCTGTGTTTAACTGTCTTGCTCTTCTTGAATGGCATACCTCCATGTTGTGCTGGTTATTGATATTATACGAAATTTCGAGCTGGTTATTCTTGTAGAATGGAATGTGGAACTGTACAGGCAGTATGGGTTATTCTATTGTTGTACCATTGTTTTGTTGTCACCTGAACTTACGATATGATTGTATTGGTTGTAAGAACGACCTGAGGTCGTTTCTGTACTGAAGTTTTCTTTGAGATGAGATCTTTTTGTTTACTAATTGCTGTTCAGAATTAAAAGAGATATCATTTCTATTCGAGCTTCATAGAATGGACATTTCACTGTTTAAGTTTTATATCATGAACTGGCAGTCTGTGTGGGTTATTTTCACTGCTGTGTGAATGTTCTTTGTTATATGGGCTTTCGTGATATAATGGTACAGGATGTACGAGTTGTTTAAGGTCGTTTCTATACGGAAACTTCTTTTGAAAAAGAAAAGATAACACGTTTTAGGCTGTTCTTTTCCTTTCTTGCTTAAAAGAGATAAGACTTTTCTCTTCCTTCTGCTGTTTCGGGATTATGAGGAAATGGCATCTTGTATTTTAAAGGAATGGGCATTAGAATTTTCTATGAATGTTCGTGAGAGTTGGAAAAGGAATAGTTTTTCCTTCTGAACTCATAAAGAAATATATTGTTTCTTGCTAGGAAGGTATGATGATTAGTTGTGTTTATTAATGTTGATCGATCCCTTAAGTTCGAACTGTTTTGGTGATTATGACTTAATCTTGGATTGCTGGTCAAGAATAAAGGCATAGAAATTCTGTATTGCTGTGTGGGTTGTCTTGACTGTATCAGATCCATGTATTTAACATCCTGTACGATTTACATTGATAAAGGTAATGACATCTGATTTTTGCATTCTTAATATTCTGCATACTATTATAAACTTGGAAAATGGACTGGGTAGAATTAGTTATTGGGAAGGAATCCTTCTTCTGCCTGCTGTCCTAACTTGGTGAAATTCATAGTCATGTAATTATTGGACTTGCTGTAGGTAACAGCAATAAATAAAGTGTTATTTTGAACGGGATACGTTCATAAGGATTAGGAAATCATGGGATTAATTGACTGCATGATTGTATAACTGTTTATGTGTTTAACGTACAGTGAAAGAACTATGATTTCTTTAAGTGCGGCAAATATATGGTATGCACCCTTATACTGTCTGATCTAGGATGAACATAATGTTGTACTAACCTATTTCGGATTTTTATATGAGTCTGATTCAAATGAAATATGAATATGGATGATGAATTCTTCCCTGTTTTCATTTAAAGAGGATTATAAATGAAATTATTCTTATTGTCAGAAAATGAATTCCGAATGGATTTTGTAAGTTTCACTCTGAACTGTTATCTGGATTTGTGTTTCGTTTGGATTCCATTTTTAGAACAGCCATCTGGAAAGAAATTGGGTCATGGATGAATGACTTGGAAAATGATCTTTTCTTCTTTCATTCAGTTGGAAATATGTAATTCGTGAATAATGAATTTGTAGTGCTTAGATAGGAGCATTTATATGCATTGCTGTTCACTTTCTTGTCTGTACTTGATTGTTTGGATTCTAATATGATGCAAGAACTGAAAGGAAAGTAAAGAGGTTTACATTTCAGTTGGTTTCATCCTTGCATTTATTATTAATGAAAGGTGTGGAAAAGATAACAGTGTGTTATATCAGCAGTAAGCTATTTATAATTTTAACTGTGCAAATATTGTGAATTAAGATTTGTAACGGTTAAGTGGAAACGGGACAGCAGTTCTTTGGCTGATTGTGATGATATTTTGATTGTTCAGTTGTTATGCTGATCTTTCTTTTGTGCCTATTTCGTGATTGTTGTTTTACTGTCGTTTCATAAAAGAAGGGTTCTTTTATTGAGACAGTTAGTTGAAGCACCTTATTTTAAGGATAAGTGCTTAATATGCTCAGTTCATTGAACTTTAACCCATGCAAATCATTTTGCAGATGGAATTTGATTAGAATGAAGACATGGTTGTTTTCTGATGCTTCTTGATTAGCTGAAAGATGAATTGTAATTGTTGCTTTTATTCCTCTTCGAGGAATTGTGAAAAGAAGAAAATATATTCTTCTATCTATGAGTTGTATTGATGTTTTATGTAAACCATGCCCATCTAGTTGGATTGGCAAATGTACAGATTATGACATGAATTGTTGAATACAATTACAAGTGTGATATTTTAATAATTATATCAGTTTGATTTTGTTGTCTAAATTGGAAATATTATGTTATTTCTTGATTGGGATTTGTTTATTCGTCCTTGGATGGATGCTAAATGGAAACTGATATCTATTCTTACCTAAATGCAACTTTTAAGTTGAAAATGCAATTAGTTCATACTTGGGTAAAGATGAATTTTTAATTGACATTAAACAGAATTAGGAAGAATATGATTCCCTAATCGAAAGGTATTCAGGATTAGCTTAGGAGCTAAGGAATATCAATTAACTTTGGAATAATCGAACTTCGTTTTCGAACTCCATTAATGATCTCGTATGTTGAATTCAGAATATAGGATATAGGATAAGTATATCCACAACTAATGGACCTTAACTATATAACGTTAAGGAGAACAAATGAATACATTTCTCGGAATTTAGACCTCGTATGAATGACGTCTAATAAGCTAGAATTCTGAATTTAGTTGCAGTTGGGAAAATCTTGGCTAAGTTTAATAGGTTAAACTTATCACGTCCGTCGGTACGGACTGCTTAATCCAATGATTAAGAAGAGAACCAAGTAGGGAAATGCAGCCCTTCGACATGAAGGAGAAGATGCATTGCAAGATAATGGACGGATTTAGTCCCTCTTAGCCCTATACAATTGTAACGGAAACGAGGATCAAGGGATCAGCGTGGATGCTGAAAGTTGATTTTAATTATTAAATCGTATCCTAAGCACTTGAGCAGGATGTGTATTCTCGATGGGATAATTCTGTAGGACATTGGCATACGCCAACTACAGCAAGGTGTCTCCATGAAGACGGGGTCTTCATGACGACACACTGTTGCAGCTGACATATTGCAATGCCCTCCTGAATTAAAACATCAAGAATACATAGGTTGAATGTGTAACTGTGGACAGGGGATAGGAGTATGATCTGGTATACGGGGTGACTCCGGAATACTAAAGATAACTAGACACACGGGGGTCGTGGGGAAATGACACCATATGTCTGCGTATCTTTAGTTACCGGGAGTGCCTTCCTATACTCGTTCATATTACTAACTGTAATTGGAAGTTTAAACTAACCTTAAACAAAGAGGACTGGTAGGAACTAGGAAAGACCATTCTAGATAACAGGTGAAGTGAAGTGAAGGATGTATTCCGTTGATGTGTATCACATCCAGGAATATGATAATGAAAAGCATGTGAAAATCTTTGGCCAAAGTATCGCAATTGCTGGTTGCGTTGTCCTTATCACTTAATTTAAGATGCAGGATGTCAGATGAATATCGGTAACAGATATTCAGATAGGCTTCTTAAATGGATCACTTCGATAACCGGAAACGGTTATGAGAACAGGTATATATAATATACCATGCATAAACGACATGAAGGATCGGTTGTTGCCGAGTCATGAAATGAAGGATCGGTTGTTGCCGAGTCATGAAATGAAGGATCGTTGAAACTCCGAGCCATGAAAATGGAAGATCGGCAGTTCCTCGAGTCATTTATAGCAGCATATAGAATCTGTTATAAGATTGAATGGCATTGAATGTGTGTTCCATATTGTAAATATGCAAACAGGGAACATTCATTTTAAAAAGAAATTGTGTGATCCAAACTGTGTTGTTTGGGCAGAGAACAATTATTAAAACTTGAACGTGTGTTTGAATTTTGTAATTCATAACAGAGAACGTTAACAAAAAAAAAAATTCCCTTGTTCTGGTATCTTAAAATGGGGATGTTAAAGTAACTTTGTATGTCCATATTTGTAAATTTCTTTAAAAAACCGTAGATGCTTATCAAAATGGAAGATAACTATATAAATATTTAGTCAAAAAATTGTATCGAGCGGCATATTTTAGTGATAGCATATCATTAGTTTACATAGTAACCTCATTTAGAATGGAATAACACTTTTTCTTTGCAATTACTAAATTTTACATTTTTGTTTGCCATAAAGGGATTTTTTACTGTTGATATCAATGTGATGACACTACCACATGATTTTGTGACATGACATATTATATATAGAATCAAACCAAATAATTTTCACTACCATAGCTATAAGGAATCATTGTTTTTTCTTGTTGAAAACATAATACATGCATATATGGAAAATTGTAATAGTTATCACTAACCATTATTTATAAGTTAGGTTAATAAATCCTCAAACATTTCATGATTATAAATTGATGGAAAGTTGATCAAGGCTCATAATATCACCATCAAGATTCTCTAGCATGTGGAGATCGTGTGTAAAACTTGTTGTTGAGTTTTGTTAAAAATAACCAAATTACACTGAAAGACATTTTTCCTCCACATATTAACCCTCCCACCCTCTTAATAAAGTCCTTTATAACCACCAAGCATATTTTCATCATGAAAATCTGGCATTTATCTATGTTTTTGATGCGCCAAAATTAGCAGGAAGTTGACAAGGTCATAACTTGAGCTCTGGGTGTCCGTTTGAGTCCATTTTTTATTGAAACCACATGTTTCTATGAGACGGACGTAGCGGCAACCCACCTTACTGATTGGGGCAAGTTTCGACACATTTTCAGGCCCTAAATCCGCCATCTTGAGGTCAAAAATTAGGATTTAAGTTGTAGTTCGATTTTTTCCTATTTTTGGGCATTAGTTAATTTTAGTCTATTAGTTGCATCATGAGTTAGAAAGTTGGAAATTTCTCTAATTTATGAATGTAGAAGATGCGTGGAAATTTCTATGCCCTTACGAATAAGCATTGAAACTTACTAAGAATAACAGGTTCTAGTAAACTACTAAAAATAGTAAATTTCACCACCTAGAGTAGATTTAGTCAAAGTTAGTTAGGGTTTGTATGGCAACTCGAGTTGGGAGTTGTTTTCCTATTTAGGAAACATTGTAATTGATTATTGAATAACGAATAAGGATATCTATTTTCTTTTGGAGTTCATATTATTTGCAGTATATCAAGTTTGTTTAGAATTTGGCTACAATAGTTTTCTATGTTGGAGATTAATACGAACTCCAACACCTTCATTGGAGATTGTGAATCAGACACATTATCCTACAAGTTGTTAATAATGTTAGCTTGTTATGAAGAAATTGGAGCTAATAATTACATTTTAAATTGATACATCGTACATATGGGAGGGGGATTAGAGGCTTGTGCACACTACAACTTAGTGAGGTTTTACATTGGGGGCCCTATTATTCCTATTATTATGCTTGGATTTTTATTCCAATAATATCTCAACCATATTGTGTACCTTTAGGATATTTTCCTTTATTAGTCTAGGGTTTGATGATGGGATTCAAAGATACAATGTGAGGGTTTTGGCTAGGCCTAACCTATTATGGGTCCACTTGAATAGCTATTATGAATAGAGTTAAGTATGTTAATGTATAGATTTTATCAGTATGCATTGGTCACTAGTTAAATTCAAGGAAAGGTCAACCTCTTTTGACACCCCTATGAATAATGGCTATGTAGATCTATACAAAGTGATATTGAAATGGGCACATTGTTGCTAATCATTTAGAACCCCTTTTATTCTTCTTTTGAACCCAAACCCTTGAGTGATAGAGCATAACCCCCTTGGGCCTAAGCCTAAAACCCCTAGTAATTGTCATTGCTAGTTCAGTAAGCTGGTGGTGTTATTCATGAGGAGGATTTTAACGATTGCAAATATGATGAAGTTTTTTTTATGGTCAAGATTGATAGGATGTTTGAAAAATTTGATGTTATGTCTTCGAAAACCTAAAAAGTTCATAGAATGCATTGATGTCATATACTACGCAGTTTATGAATTATTTGCATAAGGTGTTAGGATATTGAGTCCTACCCAGTCATTTTCAAGATAAGTATAAATCTTGTTAACAATAAGTGATTCATGATACAAGTGTTGATTGTCTCGGTATCTCAGTGATCGTAGTCTTGTTGACTATTGTTGATGACATCCAATTCATCCTGTGATAAATAAGATTTGAATATCAATAAAGAGTGGTGATATGATTTGAATATCATTAAAGAGTGGTTGTGTGTATATCTTATGATCCTCAGCAGTTGAGTATGTTTCATGGTGAAGTATATTAACATGTTTAAGTGATCATACATTGATCATATGTTTTTGATGTTTTGAACCCCATTTAGTGAAAGGTTTTATTGGAGGATTGATTCAACCCCCCTCTAAGTCCTTTTCACTTCCAACAATAGGATCCCAATGATGGCCACCATTATAACCTTCTATGTGATCCAATGCAAACAATCATTTTAATAAGCATCGATGATAAATCTATTGTGATGGTGGTATGGTCAAAACTCCACATGCAATACCACTTATCATGCAGGAAAGATGAGCAAGATCGAGAGTTTAAAGTTCAAAAAGTTATAATTGTTCTAAAAATGATCAAGGGTTTTGCGGGAAGCCAAAATATCCATTACGGTCATGGGTCCCATTTTGTCTCCAAAATGGGCCCATTCCCTTGAATAATATTACGCGAAAAAATATTGAGGATTTAATTTATTTAAAAAACCCGCTAAAGGAACCCCACAAATAAAATTTAAGTTAATTATATACATTAATCCATTTAAATTTAATTTACCCATAAAGTAAAAATCACCCGAAATAATCCTAAGTCACTAATTAATTTAATCACATTCAAACATCAAACCAAAATTTAAACACTCCATCACTTATGTTATATGTGTCACTCAACTATAACCCTAGGATTTGATTTAATCTCCACCATAGGATTAAATTTAACCTAAAAGAAAAACGGTGAGGATATATTTACAAAACCTAATTTTTTAGTTCATTTCTTCTCCTTCTCCATTTAGGTTTCTCCATTTTTTTTGCAGGAATGAAGAGATCAAGAAGATCCTAAGCAACCAGAGCTTCAAGATCAAGCAACCAGGGCTTGTTAGTAGTGTGTATCTGTAAATTTATATATATACATTGTTATAGGTTTATTGTTTTTATTTGAATCCCATATCCAAGGATAGATTATGATAAATCTTATTTATTTTATATTGAGCTAAAGATACATTTTATCAAATGTATATAAATCTCTCTCTCTCTCTCTCTCTCTCTCTCTCTCTCTCTCTCTCTCTCTCTCTCTCTCTCTCTCTCTCTCTCTCTCTCTCTCTCTCTCTCTCTCTATCTATATATGGTTGATAGTGTTGTCCAGACTGTTAACAAGCCCAAAAAGGGTAGCTACAATGTTAATTGGCTAAATGGCCTATGTATAGGGGCTGGCGACCATTTGGCTGTGGTAGTAATGTGGAGGGAGGGTTGTGGCACATGCCACAACCCTCAAGGTATAGAGTATGGAGTGTGGGTACGGGTGGGACAGTCGTCCAACCCACCCCATTTTGTTTTTATATACTTTTCAATCTTTATCATATATGGCCTTTCCACGTCAATTTTTTTGTAATATATATATATATATATATATATATAAAAGAAAAATATAGCTTATATATATATATATATATGCATTTCTTAAACTTGGTTAATGATATCAAATAATCAAATAGAAGGGAGATGATTTCCATGAATTACAACTACATGTTCAGTTAATCATACACAGAGAGATTATTTCCAAGCTTATAAGCAAGGATATATTCTTGATTTTTAAACCAGAATTCCACTAGAATTTCATAATCACATTAAAAACATGAGGAAATATTTAAGCATGGAATATTAATTTGAAATTTAAAGAACTCTTTTTCCAAAACATACAATTGTAATAATAGCATAAATGAATGCATATAATTTCCTTTCCTTTTTCACAGGATAAACACCACCAAAATGAAGCTACTATTTCCATATTTCAAGCAAGAAGAGGAAAATATTTCCATTGCTTATATTTAATCATTTATTCATTTCCTAAGTTAAATTCTTCATTCTAAAATAGTTATACACCAATCAGATATTAAAAGACGTATTTTATAACCTACAACTTTAAGTAACCTTTAACAATTTCCAACCAAGGTTTCAACTATCCAATTTACATGCTATAAAAACTATAACAGAATATATTTTTCCTTTTCATAATGAGTGGATATGATAAAATGAAATAATTACAATCCCTCCTCACATGAAGAGACAACATGTCGATTTTTTTGCTCAAAAACACAAATGTTGTTAAAACACCAAAACTACAACACCGTATCATCTAGGCCACTCCATTTATCTCCAAAATAGTAATAAAAATGATCTTCAATTCACAAGAGAAATTCATGGTTGACCACCCAACCAATTGGTATCATTACATGCCACCAAGGAGTCCAAGGTGGCGTGTTAGCCTCCTTCCAAGCCCATGCGAAAGGGGTAACACACTTCACTTAGCACATAGGGATGATTTAGGTCCCCACAACACATTCAAATTTCCTTTAAATCCTTTCAAATACATAATGCAACAAAGAAAACTTGCCAATAAGCTCCACGCTTCTAGCTTTGGAATAGGAGATGGGAAGCCCAAATTCATACTACCATATAATCATGCCAAATTAGCCATAAAATCCCTTATCTTTCCATGTTTTTAACCACTCCTTATCTCTTCAAATCTATGCTTGTCTCTCCAAAACTCCCCCAAGAAGGATTTTCAGACTTTAAAGTTTCCTTCTTGAGAGTAGGGATGAATTTCCAACCAAAATGGAAATCCATCCCTACCTACAAACCAAATGTAAGAGGAGGAAAATTCCTCCCTATTTCCATACATTCTCAAAAAACCCACACCCCTCAAGGATGGTGGAGCAACAATGAAAACAACACAACATATATTTTCCACAATTAACCATACACAAACATGCAAGGAAAAATCAAGTGAAAACATAAGTATGCAAGATCCTATCTTGTACTCCACAAGCCAAATCCAAGAATGATTTCCAAAAGAGTTCAAGTCACCACCAAGCTTCCAAGCTTTCCCCCAAAAATGTCCAAGTAAAGAACCTCATCCCAATGGAATTGAGAAAGAAGCTACCTAAGACAAGTAATGGGAGGGTGACAAATTTCACCCCCCACCAAAATCAAATTTAATCCCCTTGCCCCAAAAATATACCAATTAAAATGAAGGAAAAATCAAAAGTAACCCAAAGCAATCATGAGAGGATTTCCCAAAATGCCATACATTCCGAAAATCAAAGTTCCCATAATATGAAGTGTGGGGTGAGTGAAAAAATGAGCCAATGGGGCCTCATTTTCATTTTAAATATCCCATCCACGCATGGGGATGGGGGTTAGAGCCTCTTTTCCATGCAAATGAGGTCCCTCACTTGTCATTTACCATTCCTAAATGGCACATTTTTCCCAAATCCGAGTTTGGGAAAAATATGGCATTTAGGAGGGGCAATTAGGCTCACCTAATCTATGATTAGGTGGCCTAATTCCACATAAACCAACACATCATCCTAAAACCAAAAGTAAAATTTGGAACCACATGCAAAGGGGTAACATTTAATATTAGGTAGAAATAAACCAAGGTAGCATAAGAAATTAACAAATAGCTAAGCAACATAATAATTCATCACCATGCTAGAAGAAAATGTTAGGCTAACAAATCCAAACTAATGCAAACCAACATGACATGACACAACACAAAAAAGTGATATTGTAATTGATAAGAAGAAAAGGTTTTGGCCATTAGGAATTTTTATGCTAGCTGATGTGTGTTCCCCAAATCCCACATTATTCTCATGATAATTTCTTGTCACCTATACACTAAATGCAAACATTATATCTGCCCAATATGATAACAAAATATGGCATTATCATATACATCCAAATCAACATCCACACGATTCATTCGAAAATAGTAGTATATCATAACATGGATCAATCGTTAAATAAAATGATATAACATCATACATCTGATATGGATCCATAATCAATATAAAACATGTCCATAATAACTCATTATCTCATTTTCATAACATAATATCTTATAAATGATAAGTGGCATCATGTGACCCATAGGCAACCTGTCAATCAACTGTTAGCATCCTAATGATAACAATACAATATCATGAAAAATGTCATATCAAAACAATGTACTAAAGCAATAATATCCTTTTCAAACAACAATATCATGTGATAATGTCCCATCAAAACAAAAAAATACATAATAATATCCCTTTCATCATGATAGTCTAGATACAACGATTCACTCGCGACCAAAATGAGAATACTTAAAATGGTGGGGACTACATACCCCTCCCCTAAGAATCAAATTCCTCCAGGAATTCACTGGAAGAGGTAAGGATATCAGGTTCGTAATGGTGTCTCATTGTACTTGTCTCGCTGAACCATAACCTAGTCTAATGCGTACCCCTGAAAGGCCAACCTCCTATGCTCTAGAACATGCAGGTGCTCCAAATTCCACTAATGGTTGGCATCCACCTGCAAGGCCAACCAATCCAAAACATGAGATGTATTAGGAACATACTTTTGTAAAACTGAGACATAAAAGATGTCATGTGTATTGAATAGGCATGACAGAAGAGCTAAGCCATAGGTAACTGGGCCAATAATCTTCAAAATCTCGAAAGGCCCAACAAAACTAGGGGATTACTTAGAGCCATTTCCATAACAAATTGGACTCTTGGATGAACACACCCTTAAAAATACCTTGTCACCCATAAGGAAGTGATGCTCTAACCTATTTTTGTCACCATACGCCTTCTAGTGTGCACAATTTTTCTCTAAATGTTTTTGGATGAGAAAAACCTAGTGCTTCATATCCTAAATATATGCAGGACCAAGAACAATCCTATCATCTAACCTATCCCAACTCAATGGTGTCCTACAAGGTATCCTATACAAAGCTTTATAAGGCATTATGCTGATGGAGCTGTGAAAATTATTGTTATAAGAAAACTTGACCAAATAAAGGTAATGTTTCTACTTTTTCTTCTGATCCATCACATACATCCAAAACATGTCCTCAAGTACCTGGTTCACCCTCTTCATTTGCCCATCTTTTTGAGGGTGATACATTGAAGTGAAATTAATTTGAGTCCCCAAAGCTTCCTGAAAAGAGATCCAAAACTCGAAAGTGTAAACCAATCCATGATCGCAAATGATCATCTTAGCTATACCATGCAATCTCACTACATCATCCATAAAAACTAGTGCCATGGCAACCGCATTATATGTTACCTTCGTCGGAGAGAAGTAGGAAACCTTGGTCAACTTTTCCACTATCACCATGATGGTGTAATGATGAAATGATGAAGTGGGAAGACCAACAATTAAATCCATGGACACAACACCCCACTTCCACTCTAGAATATCACGAGGATAGAGAAGACCGGCGGGATGGGAATACTTGTCCTTCACCCTCTAGCACTCAAGACAACGGGATACGAAATCTATAGTATCACTCTATAACCTTGGCCAAAAGTAAAGATGACTCAAGTGTATGCATCTTCTTCACCTCATGATTGGCTGAGTAACGTGCCCGATGAGCCTCAGAAAGAACAAACATGTACAAATCACCTACTCTAGACACATATATGCGTCTCTAAAACCAAATAAGACCATCTAACTCCAATGTGCACCCTACGTAATTGCCCACTAAGGGCCACTACGAATCAACCATCTTCCTGGAACCCTCGTAGAATCTATCACTTGAAAGCCACTAAATTATACTACCTTTGAGATCTGATCATAATGTCAAGGCAGAAATCTCATGTCACCACCTACTCAAAGAATTAGCGAAGATGTTCACCTTCCCCTTGATAATTAGATATTCGTTTCATACTCATAGAGGAAATCCATCCAATACCACTACCGGGAATTGAGGTTGGGCTGAGAAAATATATGTTGAAGGATCAAATGATTTTTCCTCAATATAAAGGCTCTGACCAAAATAAAATGCCTCTAACGAACTAATGCGTGAACCACTACTGCAAGCTCAAGATCAATAGTGGGGTAATTAAGTTTGTATTCCTTGATCTTACAATACTCAAAATAAATGATGCAATTCTCATGCATGAGCACCACTCCAATTCCCTCTATAGATGCATCTATGAAAACCAAAAATCAGCCAAAGGATATAGAACTACGAGAATGGGTACAGTATTCAATTTCTCTTTGAGAAGTTGAAAGGCTTTCTCACACTTCTCTGACCAACAAAACTTCTTCCCTTTACACCGAAGGGAAGTGATAGAACTAGAAATCCTAGAAAATTCCTGAACAAAATGGCAATAATAACTAGCTAACCCCAAAAAAACTTCTAACCTCAGTCACTATGGTGGGGGCTGACCAAACAATGATAGCATACACCTTTGAGGGATCTACTGAGATACCCTTGTCTGTGATAATGTGACCCAAATACTAGATCTCAATCTGAAATAAGGAACACTTCCCTAAATTTCCAAACAATTAGTGCTCCCACAAAACATGTAATACCTATCTCAAGTTCTCCTGATGCTCCTCAATCAAGCAAGAATATATCAATATGTCATCAAGAAACGCAATAAAAAATCTATCGAATAAGGTCCTGAAAACCCCATTCATGCGGATCATAAACATTGCATGTGCATTCATCAGACCAAAAGGAACTACTATGAAGAAGGGAAAAAATTTAGGAACCCATCTGAAAAAACTTATAAAAATCATGGCAAATATTGCCAAAACCAGATTCGTTGGGTTGGCAAATCATCTAAAATCAGCATTTGTGGCATTGATGAAATAGGATATAATTTTTGAAGGAAATTTTGAATGGAGTGGCGAATGAAGGATAACTTATCATATTATGGAATTAGCCATTCTTTACAAGTAGAGGACCACTTTATATTTGAAAGGCCACCAAATTTAAAAGACCCACTAGTTATAGAGACTCCGCCAAACATCCAAAATCCCACCAATTACATGACATGTGTCACCATTCTTATGATGTCCCAACCAAATTCTTCTAACAGTATTGAAGACCATGGTATAAGCCATAATTAAACTTTTGGGTTTGGAGCTGGGGTCAGGTCTTGGGTCAACTATCAATGGAGGACATGGGATGACCAAGGAAAGAGATACATGGTGTAGATCAAGAGCATCAAAAGGGACATGTGTTGGCATTCCATCCCTCTTCAAAGTAATTGGGCTCCACTTAGTGATTAGTTTCTACAATCTATATCTATGTATATATATGGAAAATTTTATCAAATTTCAAAAAACATTCCGAAATATGTCAAAAAATGAGACCAAATGACGAGGAAGGTTCCATAGATTTCTTGGCGATCCAAGAATGTTTTAAAATCTCAACCCGTCGAGCACATGGTAATTCATTAGAAAATATGCATTGGGATTGGAGATCCGTTGGCTATTTGCATGGGACAAATTAATTTTTGTTGAAATTTTGGGTGAAACATGTGCACTGATATGGTTGTAAAAATAGCCAAATTCATATTCCATAATTTTTACTTTTAGCCAAATTATGATTATTAGCCACTAAAATTTTCCATGTAGTGTGAACTCTGATGCACATACTAAGCCCAGAAAGATGTCTTATGTATGTCTTCCTCTACGATCCGTAGCAAGTGGTATCTTGAATTCAGATCTATCTTGGACAACACTCTCGATCCCCTCATCTAATCAAACAAATCATCTATACAAGGAAAATCATAATGGTTATTCATTGTTACCTTGTTTAGATATCTAAATTCAACACACAAACAAAGAGAATCATCCTTCTTATTCACAAAAATCATGGGTGTGCCCTAAGGAGACATACTAACTCAAAAAAGGCGCTCCTCCAACTGAATCTTGAGCTCATGGAGCTCAGGTGTGGTCATCATATACATAACGTGGGACATGGATGCAAAACATGGAACAATATCAAAATAAAATTCCACATCTCGACACGGTGGCATACCCAGAATTTCATTAGGGAAAACATCTACAAACTCTCTCAAAATAGGGTGCTCATCCAAAGGTGAACTCATTGGAATATCCTTTGATCTATCACTGATCATGATAGAAAACATCTGACACCCCTTGCGCATGCTCTACTTGAGCTGCATAGAGGAAATCATATGCAAAGACATGGCTCTTTAAAGCCCGAATATAACTACAGAACTACCTATGTCATCCACACACTCAATGAAAAAAAATTTGCAGTCTACCTTGTCCTGATGAGAATCAAGCCAATCCATACCAAAGATGACCTCATAAGATCCCAACAACAAAATTACATATGTCTAAGGTAGTGGAGAATACACCTAGGTCCAAAATATAAATCTCCACATACAATTCTACGACGAGCTTGGCCCCAGTGGCCAACTCTACCTGCCATCTATTTGCCTTCCTAGAAGCCACCAATCCACACTTATCCACTAAAGAGGGTAATATAAAGGAGTCAGAAGCTCCTAAGTCAAATAATAGAGTAACAGGTGTACCCCTAATCATACCTTTCATCTTAATGGTCATGGCCTTGTGCTCGTCCTGACGGTTCTCCACTGTAGCATAAATAGAATGAGCATGTCCAATGTTGCCAAATTTATGCTCTAAAGTAGGTGCATTTTACCTCTCGGTAAAAGATGGCCTCTAAGGAAAAAATCGTGCATAATGATCAACAACCCCACAAATGAAAGATCCTAATGCATCCATATGTGATTGAGTTCCTCCTATGCTATGATGTACTGACCTTGTAGGTCTCAATCTAGTTGACTATTGTAAAACAAGCTAGATTAGGTTGTTGGCTACCGAGCCTCCTGTCTCTGCCCAAAATGTCTTCATTACAGCGCCTACCTCTCTGACTATCTTGACCCATCTTAGTCCTCTGCTGGTGAGGATATTACTGCTAAGGGGGATTGTATGAGTGCGGAGGAGGTCTTGAAGCTGAATGAAAATGTCTAAACCCTCGTATTGGGGGTGGGGTGGAGCCATGTGATCTCTAATCCTGAGATGAGAAAACTCACTCTTATAATTTTCGCCAGTTCCTATCCTAAAACTCTTGTTTCCTAGTCAAGTTCTCATCTACGAGGAAGGACTTATCCACTACCTTCTCCAAGGATAGGGGATAAAAAATCATAACCACCTCCTTCCAAGTCTTCATTCAAGGCCCTGATGAAATTTTTCACCTACAACTTCTCATCGTGGAGGTAGTCTACATAATGTAGAAGATAAAAAAATTCACTCATATTGGGCCACTGTACCAAAACCTTTTTAGAGATCGTGAAACTCAATGATCCTCTTCTGAATGAAATACTCTGACATGTATCGATCTCGGAAATACCACTCAAATAACTCATTGATGAAAATATCACAGGTCAAATGGAGCTTCCACTCCTCATTTCTCCACCAAATGCCTACTGTATCACATAGGATGTGTATGGTGATGTGAGCTTTAACATATCTCTCATAAGGATGCAATCCAAATAAATTATCTAATATTAGGAGATATGACTTGGCCCCACATCCATTTATCATGCCTCCATACATAAGTGGGTGAATTCGAAGGAGATCGTGAATGACACAACCTGTTACTTGCACATGAGGGTGTGTCTTGACCACTCTTTGAATCTACACTGAAGGATTGAAAACCTCTCTCATAGGATCGTAAGCTCAATTGAATGCCTATGTGATCTTTGTCACTATGATGAAACCCGTATGTGAGTAGCAGAGTGTGAACCCTCATCTGGGTGTATCTCCTTGTCACGTTAAATATCCTCTACAACTGGATCCAGTTGTATAGGAGATCAATCTTGGATAACCCCCATCATCTAATGAAGTTTGTCTAAGATCTATGACCCAAAATAGGAGCCTCTGGAGGTGTCCACCCACGACCTTGAGTCATTGCACCACGTTTGGTTCCATGCTCTGTCATCCTATATGGGGGTGAAAAGGTATGTTAGAATTTTGAGGAAATAATTAAAATAAATTGGTTTTAACTAAATTAAACTACCAAAACTTATTAACAATCCCTAGATCTTCCTGTGTTGAAATCAAGTTATGATACCAGAGGTCGCACCCACTCAACAACGAGTTCCAAATTGATAAAAATGACAACAAAACATCCCAAACAAATAAGATAAACATAACAAAGGTGGTAATAATTTTTTTTTATTTTAATTTATTTAGTTCTTTGCTGGTTATAATTACATGAAAAAAAAGTAACATGACTTAGTCGCAACAATTGGCGAAGCAGTTCCAAACCAAAATTGTGAATGTGATTTGATAAAAATAGATTTTATTAAACCCTATAGCAGAGTAACTACTATAATGTATTATATTAAAATTCTAAGATAATGTAAAGGCACTAGAAGATAATCAAGAAAATTATGAAACCCTAATAAAGAAATATGGATAAGAGATGTAGCTAGTTTACGTGCAATCTAGAACTGATATGGGCAAGGAAAAGTGTTGAAAAAGCTATGCAGAGTGTTATAAATTCTCAATATAAATTTTTTAGCTCATAGATAATGTTGGAAAGGAGTGCTTGTAGCTTGACAGGGGTTCCTGAGCACTAGATACTACACAAATGCTCAAAATCTAGTTTTCATAGTGTTACAAGGGTGTCACAATTGTTCCTTGTTGATTACCTGATATTCTCTCTTTGATTGTCGAAGGTACCTATAACGTACAAAAGAGAAGTTCACCTACACAAACCTACAAACCACATCAAAGCTAATAAAGAAAATTCATAATGGGGACTCTTACTACATATCAGACTCCATTTCATTCTTATGTGTGTGTAGAAATTATGCCATAGGATGCCCTTGTGCAAAATGCACTAGATAGCAGGCTAGATTTTCTCTAAGATGCAAATGTGTGGATGGAATAAAATAAACTTCCCCTTTCTATTTTTTGTATGCGGAGTATGTATCCCTTGTCCCTTGAATGGATGTTATATGGATGCTTTAAAGTGCTTTAGGTGCCTGTTGGTGAGAAAAAATTTCAGGTGGACAAATATGTGGATTTCATGCCAACGCTCTGGGAATCAAAGTCCATGTACTTAGACAGTGCAAATTTTGTATTTGCATATGCATGAATAGGTGGATTTTCTTGGTGGCCTTATGGCTGGGGATCCAACAGGGGCACTCCACTGACCTTGCGGCAAAGCTAGAAATTTCTTGCTATAGAGGACTTTGTCTGTAAAATGGGAAAGGGGAGTGAGAAATGAGATAGGAGAGCAAATGTTCGCAGGTAGAAAATCAATTTCTTGCACACACTAGTTAGAAGTTTCATCACATGCATTAAAATTAGGAAGAAACAATACTGCAAATAGAAACAAGACCAATTATAATTTAATGAACAAAAAGTATCAGGAAGCCCCTTAGTAAAAAAAGGCTAGAAACTCCTTTTTATATTGATGCTCAAGAAAAAATTGTACATAGTATGAGAATGGTAGACATTGAGAATAAGGGGAAAATGGCTAACTCTTCTCACTCATAAGTAAGCAAAAGCTCTTCTATGAACCAGTAAGAATACAACTAGCTAGAAGAATTTTAGAAAAAATAAAACCCTTTGGAATTAGAAGCTCATTACAATTTATAAAAAAGACCTGATTCTTCATCTTCCTGAAGACCTTTCACATGCCTCATTTTTGGCTTTAGACCATTCATATTCCTACTCAAATATTAAGTCTTTTTTATAAAAATAAGGTGACTTAAATTTTACACCATGTTTCTAAAGTCACTTAAAGACATATCAAAAAGTGCAAACCCCGACGCTAGATTAGAACATTGAAGAGAGAGAATTTTGGGGGGAAGAAGAGAGAGGAGGAAAAGAAAGGATGTCACTCCTGATGAAGTCCTCTAATTCTTCCAAGGAGATAAAACTTTGAATCTCTGAATCTGTTGCCTCCTAAGAAAACTACTTAAAATTTGTGCTCAACGCCGAATCGTTATCTATCTCGTGTTGATGAGAAGATCCCCACTCCCTCAAATTACTTGTTGCGAATGATTTACTCATGCTTACATACAAGAAACTGCCTTTTTATGACCTATGGACACATCTAACTAAGTGTTTAGAAACACTATTGAATGTAACCTCTAGTGACCATGAGCATTGCTTCTGTCAATCCCCTCTGAAGATATTGAAAAGCTTCGGGACAAATCTTTCCCTGAATCCTTGCAACATTGCCACATTTCTTGGATGATCTAGACATCATCCTAGTGAAACATATGTATTACTTGAAGCATGAGATGAATGTCAAAAGTCACTATTGAGATCCTCGCAAGGGACTATTGACAATTTTTGCCCCCCCTACGGGAAAAATTTCCCAACAAGGTTCTAGAGTAGTCCTGAGCTCCCAAGTGGGCCCCACAGGGTATAAAAAGGTCACAGGTGGTCTCCATGATCTCAAGAAGCATATTTAGGCATTCAGGAAGTATTCAAGCTAGATCGGGCCATTCAGAACCATCCCAGGCTCATAGTCCCATTGTAAAGCAAAATGGCCTCCGATCCCAAAAATGAGGGAAAATGGCCTATGACAGAAAAATTTAACATTTTTGGGATTCTGGGAACTCATTCCCCAGTCCCTCAGTAAAAAATTCAAGGAGGTGGGCCCCAGGGTCAAAATTTGCACTTTGGAGCCTTCAAAGGCTAATCGAGCTCAAAGGAGCTCGCCAAGCTACTCGTCGAGATGAGTCATTCATCGGCCACGGTGAGTCATAAACTAAATCAGGTGAGTTGGGGAGAAGAGCCCAAATGGATTGGTTAGTCAGGGCTCGGAGGAAGTAAGCTCACATGTTGGGGGGCGAGCCAAGTTGTTGTGGAGATCAGATGAGCCGAGTTGGCTTGAGGAGGTATTTGCAATATCCAGCAATGCGAATGGCAAGGAGCTCAAACTCATCAACGTGCTAGATTGGATGTGCGGAGAACTCCAAAATGGCCCATAAAGGAATCAAGAAAACAAAATTGTAGAAACGATCAGCTATGGAGATTGATAAGTCAAAAGTAAGCCAGGTTAGGAGGATTCATCCAGGTTCGGCAGATCAACATAAATCTGAGTAACATAGTGCTGGCCTCAAACTTCAGTGGTAAAATGTTGGAGAAAATAGGAGGAATTGGCGTAGACAGAAGATGACGGTCGATCTCCCCGAGTACGGACAAGGCGTATGCATCGCGGATGGGTGATGCTAGAGGAAAACACGACGATTCTTGGGGGTCGACTCGGCTCTCAGCACAGGCATAAAATTCAGGGGATGGTGGTGGAAGAAGCTTGTTGAATCAAACTTGTGTAATGGCGAGGTGTTCGGCAATGGATCGGCTCAAAACTCGAGCCAGTGAAGTGTGAATCCTAAACCTTGAAGTCTTAAGACTTCAGGGATTCGAGGTTTCGAGGAAAAAACCACCGTAAAAATGTAAAATCAATCCTCGTCCCCGAAAATCCAGAAAAAATGAAACCTGAAATGGGTCCTGGCGGCGTGGCATGAGCTGGCGGGTTAAGATGTCAATTCGCCTTTGGGGTCAACGAAGGGAGAATTTCGGAGTAGGCGATGGGATAGGTCCGAAATTAACTTAGCGAGAATTTAAAAATGCAAGTTGCAAACCACCAAATCTTCGAAGAGGAGGCTACGTGGCGAGCTCAGGGGACTTCGAGGTCGGGGTCTTTGGGGAAGGATTTCAGGTTTAGAATTATGTGAAACCCGAAACATCCACCAAGCCAAGTCTGAAAAGGTAAATCCTAAAGTCCCAAAAATGATAGAAAATCCTAGACCCTGCACATGCAGTGAAAAACTGGGCTAGTTGCGCGCTCGAGGCTTCTTGGAGTCCGTGCTGACAAGCATACCAGCAGCATCGACTGTTGCCTAGGCTCGCCTCGGGCTCTCCTACGGCTCTGTCCTTGCTGACAGAAAACAGTCACATCCACTGCAATCTACCCAGTAACGTAAGGACAGGTGGCAGATTTTTAAAATGAGCTTCAGTTCAGAAAACGTTTTCATGTGCGCAACCCTGGGCATTTAGCCCATTGACGTCATCAGATGGTGCGCATCACTCACGCCATTTTTATGGTCATGTGCGGGGATCTTCCGTTGAGTCATCATCGAAGACCGAGCTACATGGGGGAATGTCAAGCCACTTCGGGATTGGCGAACAACGTGTGGTGGATAGACACCGCGTAAAATTCAATGAACCACCTTGCTAGTTAAAACAAACTAGCTTGGTGGTACAAGGTGGTCTTTGGAGCTCGCCAAGCATAGAAAGAGCCCAAATTGGCACAAAAAAACTAGCTCGATGCAATGTAGGGATGAACTCAAAGAGCTCATGAAAACCATAAAATAACCCCAATTTCAAACTACAATAACTTTCACAATCCTTAACTCATTTTTAACAAACTTGTGCTTTCTAGAAAGAGGATTTAATGATGATGGTCAAGTTCAATTTCAGAGAAACATTTGAAGGAGAAATCCCAGTGAAGCACTAGGAGAAAAATGGTAATATCTTCCAATGTACTTACATGTTTCTCACAAAGTTGTAGTTATTGGAAAGGTATTTTTGGGATCTAGAGCATGGAAACATGATATTTTGGGATTTCGGGGGTTCTAGACTTCCGAAATTTGGGAAGCTGAACAATGCCCTTGGGTAGGTGGAGGCCATTAATGGGTAGGTGAAAAGACAAGGTCATATTGAAGCTACAAGGAGCTAGAGGCTACACTCAGGTGGAATCACAGCTAGTTTCTTGGAGCACAAGACAAAGACATTAATGGAGCAAGGATTTGGAGGATCTCCAAGCACCCATTGCATGATTAAAATGTGGATTTTTATGGAGTTTTGAACAATTTTGGGTTTTCCTCTCTCTCTTCTCTCTCATCAAAATTTTTGATATGAATATGTAAGGGGTTTCCACAAGTAATGGTGGTTGATCACCTTCTTCTCCCATACACCCCATTTCTTCTTGGGGATTCAATCCTTCCCTAAATATTTTGTAATGGCTTCATGCCTCTTTTTACTAAAGAAATGTATTTTGTATGTTCATGGTTCACTGTTTGCATCTTTACCTCTCACTATGCTTGCAGGATCTAGGCATTTCTTGTTCATTGTAGGGTTTGTTTAGTTGTGCTCATTCAGGAATGAATATTGTTTACATTTCAGGTTTGTGTTGCAGTTGTCCAACCTCCCCTTAATGCATCAGTGGAACTTAGGTTTGTGTTACATTTTTCCAACCTCCCTAGGATTCACCCCTTCTCCATTTTGTAGGGCTTGGGAAGAGTGATTAGCACTCCTTTCCTTGTCTATCACCATTTTAGTGCATGCTTTTCTTTCATGTAGACTTCTTTCCCTTTCCCCTTGGAAGTTGTAGGTTAGGGTTAGTGGTAGTTTGGCCTACACTTGGAGTAGTTAGTTGTAGTGGGTTAGTGGTAGGTACACTTGGAGTAGGAGTGGCAGGTAGGAACCAGGAACCTTCTTCGGAGAGTTAAAAGATTCACAAGGTACCACACTTCACAAAAAATCTATTTTGTGCGATCACACCGAATGCCCCATCTCAAACTGGGAAATTCGGGGGGATGTTGTGATTCTGTATCAACAGTTTTGGCATTCCTGGTGGGACATCACTAAGAGTTAGACTTTTCTCATCTTTCATAGGTGTTTCATTATCAAACAACAAATCTTAAGCCACTAGCATGCCCGATGGGACAACAAGAAGTTAGAGTAATATTTATCCAAGTTGTTCTACTGGGAAAACCTTATCACATTCAAGCCAGGTTTAGATACTTCAATTTCAGAGGTTTCCTTTCATTTCAGAATTCAGAGGTTTTCATTTTCAGATTTCGAAGGTTCAGCTACAGGGTCTAAGCCCGAAATCAATTATGTATGGTTTAAAATGTGTCAAAATGAGATCAAACTTCACTAGATGATAGATCGGGGGTTAAATTTCAAAAGGGTATCCTTAGTTTTTTGAAGTTTTGAATTTTGAAATTTTGGGGTTTTTCTAAATTTTAGGATTAGGGATTTATGAGGTTTTCCATTTTTAGACCTTTCTGAATTTTAGGTTTTAGGATTATGGATGTTTTGAAATTTTGGGACTTTGAGAACTATGGCAGATTTTAGACTTCAGACTTTATTTCAGGGTTTCTTCAAACTTTGGATTTTGGGGTTTCTTCATTTCGGAGTTTAGGACTTTTGTGTACTTCAAGTTTCGGAGTTTCAACTACTTCGGACCTTGAATATTTTATAAGTGGAGTCAAGTTTTGAATTTAAGGATTTCGGAGGATCATTTGACATCTTAATCATTCCAACCATGAAACAGTTTTGAGCTCTTCAAGGTGTTCATACAGGTATTCATCTCATTTCATCAAGTTTGTTGTGCACTTGGTGGAACCTTAATCTTCAGAGACACACATGCAAGCATAACTGGTGAGTCCATTTGGGTCAAACCCATCTCTCTGAGTAGAAGACTTTCCATTTCCTCACCATCCATTTCCATCCATTTTTCTCCTTTCCATATCTTTCATTTTCTTCCATTTCATGAAGTCTTGCAGTCATGGCTTCATTCCCCTCTTAGGATTCACATCTAGAACAACAACAGTATCAGTGCAACCCTCCTACAGAGTTATAAAATTCATTTTTAGGGTGTTATAAACCATCTCCAGATGCATATCCAGATCCATAGTGTAATGGAAGTCAAATTCCGTATGCATGCCTAGATGAACAAGAGACAGGTTAGTTTGGTTATCCACCAAACCATATATATTTTCAAGAGCAGGGGTATGTGGATTTCAAAGGACATTATTCACCTAGAAATGTTGAGTTACAAATGAAGATCTTGAAACTAATGGCATGTATGGTACATTCTAGGGATTTGGCCCAAATGAAGGCATTTAAGATCAGATTCAGGTCCCCTTGTCCATGGGAAGGCCCCTTTCCATATTATCTTAGCCTGCAAGAGAAACTAAACTTCATAGTTGAGATGCTACCCCAACTAGAAGGATAGATCAAGGACATTAAACGTTATGCGATTCAACCTTGCCTATAGGATACCCCTGCATTACCTTCTCATAGTTCTTTTCTTTCACCGCAATTAGTATCATTTTAACCCAAGCCTCAATTTCCAAGTTTCTCATTGGTTACACCCATTATGGATTCCACTTCTTTGTCTTCCACTCTTCCATCACATCTTAGTTCCTCAGTCCTCTTCCCTTCCAAAAATAAGTCCCCTCCACAAGAGAATATTTTTAAAACCCTCCCACCATCTCCACCACCAACAAAAAATACCTATTGAGACTCAACCCAATACTCCTCTCACTTCCCCAAATCCATGTGGGGACGAAACTCAAAAAACCAATGAAAAGGAACAACATCTAAAGGATCCTAACATGGAATAAATGCCTCAATTTTTGAAGAATTGGGTTGCTAAACTCAGAATAGGAAAAATCCCTCTACTGATTAAGCCTTTGGGAGAGGTCAAGGTAGAGAAAGAGTAGGTGGTAAAGGCTGATTCAGTTGTGAAAGTTTCTAAGAAAGAACAAGTTGAGGATTATCAATAGTTAGAGTATTCAGAATGTAGCATTCACGAGGGCACTTTGTTTTCACAAAATGTTGATCAAACACAAGTTGTGGAATTAGAAGGAGGGGAGGAAGAAATAGACTCCAAATCCAAAAGAAGAGGAGCATGCTCCCACTAAGGAGGAGGTTGAGCTGGCATAGTATGAAAATGAGGAGCCAAATTATCTGTACTTCAGACTTGGAGGATTGTTTCAATGAAGATGATCCTATGGAGATCACATCATTTACTCCTCTAGCATCCACCTTCTAAGCACAAGAGCTCATTGCCAAAGAGGAGAACATGAAAGAGCAACCTATCCTTTATAAGAGTACTCTTGAGCCATGCTTGGAGGAATTGAATCTTCTAAAGAGCATGTCAGACAAGGAGGAGTTATACATTGCCACGGAGGGGAAAGAGCATGAGGAAATATCTTCTTCCATAACTTCCACCAAGGTGACACATAACTTGTTTGTAGATGTGCAAAGAGAAGAAACTTTGAATATAGATAGTCACATTTTCTAGGAAAGTCTGCTTAAAGACTTTCTTATTCAAATTCCAATTCAGAGCAATGGGCACATTCAGTGATCCAGACCATTCCCCATCAGATATTTAGGTTCATTAGAGCTAAAACCAGAGCTACCAAAACCATTCATGTTCACTTTTGAACATGAGGACTATATTTACAGTACAAAGGATCAACTACATCAAATACAACACCTTTAGGAGCCTCATGCAGACCATTCAGAGGAGGCATTTTTCTTGTCTCTGGTTGAACCTTGTTGATGTGGGTGGAAAATTTGGTCTATGTCATCTTCTCACTCATGTGTACAGCCATGTCTACAGTCAAATCATCTGCATGGTTTCCTATTTTCATAAAATGAAGCTACTTTACATTTCTAGTGGCAGAGGTTTGTTTGAATTTTTCCCTCTATGTGCCGGTTAGTGTAGGATAGGATGTAGGATTTGTTTCCAGCATCACAAGTGTCTATGCACACTCTACGTATCTACTTAGACATGTATGATATTGATGATTTTGTACATATTTTTTAGTTTCGTGTTTGTTCCACCATAACACATGATGTTTCAGTAGGCCTACTAACATACGTAGAGGAAGTTCATACTTGTAGGAAGGATAGTTGCTGATCTTATGAAGGATAAACAAATGTAGAGCAACTAAAATCAAGAGTTAAGGATAGGTTTTATTAAGTTTTCATTCTTCGAGTCCTTCGAGGTCAATCACAGGTAAACTTTTGAGCATCCCCCTGCCAAATCATAAAACAACCTCCAGTATCATACCGCAGAGTGGAAATTTTCAGAAGAAAGTAAAAAAATCAATTTTTTAATAGAGTACCATGATGTAAATATTTGAAAATTGTCTTATTCAAAACTTTGTAGTGTGTAATAAAAGCCAAACAATCATCAGTTATATGCTTCATACTTGGCAGAATCAAGTTTTGGGACAGTCAATATCATTCTTGCAGAACATGGTTGTAGAGAGGAACAAGTGAAAATCTTTAATTAAGGCAATTTTCTACTCTCACAAATCTTAATTTTAAGATTTGCTTATAAAAAATTGAGAGTGCAAACATCAGTTCGAATTCAACGCTTGCAGGCATTCTCTGGGTTTCAGTTTCAACAGGTTCGTGATTGGCTGTAGGAAAATAGTGACTCCATGCCCAATGGATGTGCCTAGGCTACTTGTTCAGAACATCTAGCAGGAAGATGCCCCTGTGAGTCGCCAAATTGTTGACAATTTTTACCCCCCGTGGGCAAAATTGCACAACAGGGTCCTAGAGTAGTCCCGAGCTCCTAAGTGAGCCCCATAGGGTGTAAAATAGGTCACAAGTGGTCTTCAGGATCTCAAGAAGTATCTTAGGAATTCATGAAGTATTCAAGCTAGATCGGGCCATTTAGAGCCATCCTGGGCTCATAGTCCCATTGCAAAGCAAAATGGCCTCCGATCCCAAAAATAAGGGAAAATGGCCTATGATGGAAAAATTTAACATTTTTGGGATTCTGAGCACTCATTCCTTTCTCCCTCGGTAAAAAATTCAAGAAGGTGGGCCTCGGGGTCAAAATTTTCACTTTGGAGCCTTCAAAGGCAAGTCAGTCTCAAAGGAGCTTGCCGAGCTTCTCGGCGAACAACTCGACGAGTTAAGTCATGTATTAGTCGCGAAAAGTCACAAACAAACTCAAGTGAGTTGGGGAGAATATTTTGAATGGATCATTTGGTCAGGGATTGGAGGAAGGAAGTTCATGTGTTGGGGGCGAGCCAAGTTATTGTGGAGATCATATGAGCCGAGTTGGCTCAAGGAGGTATTTGCAATATTCGGTAATGTGAATGGCAAGGAACTCAAACTCATTAATGTGCCAAATGGATGTGCAGAGAACTCCACAATGGTCCATAAAGGAATCAAGGAAATGAACTCGTAGAAATTATCAACTATGGAGGTCTATAAGTCAAAAGAAAGCATGGTTAGGAGGGTTCATTTTGGTTTAGAAGATTGACATTAAGTCGAGTAACATAGTTTCATAGGGATCAAACTTTTGTGGTGAAATGTTGCAGCTAGTAGGAGGCATTGGCACAGACAAGAGATGAAGGATGAGATCCCAGATCTTATCCAAATCATATGCATCATGGATAGGTGATGTAAGAGGAAAACACGGTGAGTTGTAGGGGCCATTTCAACCCTAAGCGTAGACATGAACTTCAAGGGATGGCGGTGGAATAAGCTCGTCGAACCGAACTTATGAAGTGGCGAGGAGTTCAAAAATGGCGAGGTTCAAAAATCGAGCTGGTGAAGCATGAAGCTTGAACCTCAAAGTCTTTAGACTTCGGGGATTTGGGGTTTTGGGGAAAAACCCACCACAAAACGTAAAATCAAACCCCCTCCCTGAAAATAAAAAAAAAAGTGAAACCCGAAATGGCTCATGGCGATGTGGCATGAGATCGCGGGTTCAAAGTTTAATTTTCCTTTGGGGTCAACATAGGGATAATTTGGAGTTGGCAATAGGCTAGGTCCAAAATCAATTTAGTGAGAAGTCTGAAAATGTAACCCCTAAAACTCCAAAAAGGTGGCTAGGTGGCTAGCTCAGGTGACTTCGAGGTTGGAGTCTTCGAGGAAGTCTTTCGAGGTTGGAAAGTTGTGAAACCCTAAACATCCACCAAGCCAAGTCTGAAAAGGTAAATCCCGTAGGCCCGAAAATGATAGAAAAGTTGTCGAGTGATTTCCGAAGACCGAACTACATGGGGGAATACCAAGCCACTTTAGGATTGGTGAATAACGTGTGGCAGATAAACACCACGTAAAATTCCATAAACCAGCTCGCTGGTTAAAAAAACTAGCTTGGTGGTAGGAGGTGGTCTTTGGAACTCACCAAGCATAGAAAGAGCCCAACTCGGCACAGAAAACAAGCTCGATGCAATGTAGGGATGAAGTCATAGAGCTCATAAAAACCCTAAAATGACCCCAATTTCAAACTACAATAACTTTCACAATCCTTAACCATTTATAAAAAAATTGTGCTTTCTTGAAAGAGGATTTAATGAATATTTTAATGATGATGGCCAATTTTAGTTTTAGAGAAATAGTTGAAGGATAAATTCCAGTGAAGCACCAGGAGAAAAATGGTAATATCTTCCAATGTACTTACCCATTTCTCACAAATTTATAGTCATTGGAAAGGTATTTTTCGGATCTAGGAGCATGGCAACATGAGATTTTAGCATTTCAAGGCATCTAGAATTACTAATTTTGGGAAAATGAACAGTGCCCCTGGGTAGGTGGAGGCCATTAATGGGGTAGGTGAAAAGATAAGGTCATGATGAAGCTACAGGGAGCTAGAGGCTATAATCAAGTGCAATCACAGCTAGTTTCTTGGAGCACAAGGAAAAGACATTAATGGAGCAAGGATTTGGAGGATATCCAAGCACCTATTGCATGATTAAACTATGGATTTTTATGGTTTTTTGAACAATTTCGAGTTTTCCTCTCTCTCTCTCTCTCTCTCTCTCTCTCTCTCTCTCTCTCTCTCTCTCTCTCTCTCTCTCTCTCCTCTCATCAAAAATTTTGCTATGAATATGTAAGGGGATTTCCAAAGTAAAGGTGGTTGATCACTTTCTTCTCCCATGTAACCCATTTCTTCTTGGGGTTTCAAGCCTTCCCTAAATATTTTTTAATGACTTCATGCCTCTTTTTACTAAAGGAATGTACTGTGTATGTTCACATGGAGTAATAAATGTTACATGTGTTAATCTCTCTAACCTCTTATGGCTCATTATTTACATCTTTACCTCTCATTTTCCTCACAAGATCTGTGCATTTTCTTGTTCATTGCAGGGTTTGTTTGGTTGTGTTCATTCAGGAATGAAGATTATTTACATTTAAAGTTTGTGTTGCAGCTATCTAACCTCCCCTCAGTGCATCGGTGGAACTTAGGTTTGTGTTGCATTTGTCTAAGCTCCCTAGGATTCACCCCTTTTCCATTTTGCAAGGCTTGAGAAAAGTGATTAGCACTCCTTTCTTGGTGTATCACCACTTTAGTGTAGGCTTTTCTTTCATGCAGCCTTCTTTCCCTTTCCCCTTGGAAGTTATAGGTTAGGGTTAGTAGTAGTTTAGCATACACTTGGAGTAGTTAGTGATAGGTAGGTTAGGAGCAGGAACTAACCTTCTCCAGAGAGTTGTCTGATTCGTAAGGTCCAACACTTCATGACAACTCTATGTTGTGCGATCATGCCGAATTCCCCATCTCAAACTAGGAAATTCAAGGGGTGATGTGATTCTACATTAATAGTGACCTCACTGTCACCTTCTCTTACATAGCCCAATGATAGAGATGGTACTATTTTCACTCCTACGAATCTGATATTCATTTTCCCTTGACATCTACTATATTTAGAAAAGGAAAATATTTTTAGCAAGTATCAAGAATTTTCCCTCTCTGGTCTCCAACTAGTGATGTCAACATGAATTTTCAACTCCCAACATGCTCCTTCTATGAAATTTGCCCTTTGGAATAACCTCTTATTTTTTAGTAAGTGCCCACAAGACAACTTACTACTTTTGGCAAGTCCAGAAATTAGCTTTTCCAAACTTCAAATGATTATGGTAGCTTGAATTCCTTCTTCACATTGTGTTCCTCTTGCCTTCTGGACCAACTAGCCATTTATAGAAGGGGTCTGTGGAGCCACTTACTATTTTTAGTAAGTGTCATTTTCGGTCTGAGATGACCATTTCGATGATTTTCTCCTGCGATACCTCCTTTGTATTCACCACCTCCTTTGTAATTTCTTCAATTGGTGACTTACTCGAAATAGCAATCCCCCACATAGAAGACCTGTTATTTTTAGAAAATAAGCTTCTGGGGTTTAGATCATGGCGGAATTAAGTTTTTTGATATGGGTTTTTTCCTAATATCACCCCTTTGAAATCTTATGCTTACTCGATCACTTGTTCGTGAGATTTTAAAATTTTAATTTTTTGACCTGGTAGCAGCTTTGGACACGGAAACCATTAATGGAGCTTGAAATTTTTTGGTTTTTTTTCTTCTCTGTTCACAAAAAAATCATATTTTTTATATGGGTTTTTTTTTCTCGTCCCACCTATGAAATTTTTCTTCGAACTGACTACCGGTTTAATGAGAAATCTGACTACCGGTTTGATGAGAAATTAAGTTTTTGTCTTCGTTGAGCCGAGAGGTAGGCTTCTTTGTTGCGAGTGATTTGTGCTAAAAATATGGGATTTTAAGGTGAGGTTTTAATGAACTTTGAGAGTGAAGAACACATCAGCAAACTATTCTTCGTTTTGTGCATGGATTCGCAAGATATCTTAAAATCTTTGTTTCATGGTAATGGAGTTTTCAGATGGATTTCTCTATTTCTCTCTTCTGTTCTTCGATATTTCGGATCTTTTAATAAATATTTCCTCTAATACCTTTTCTTTTTCTTGGATTTTAGGGTTTTTTTTGCATGGTGGAGCTGGTTCAGAGAAGCAATGGTGAACTATGCGTTCTCTGCAACTTTCTTTTGGCAATGGAGAAACAATAAGAAGCAACAAAAAGTGGTAAAGGAAATAGAATTTTTTAAATTTTGGAGTTGGAGTTAGGCACAATTTTGTGTCCTTGATGTCTCTTAATCATTAAGGGATGAAATTTACATCAATTTTCACATCACACCTCAGTGCGACACTTGGCGGAGATCCAACGATGGAGTGTTTAGGCCAAAAAGCTTGCTAAAAGCACCTGGGGGTTGTAAAATGGTCATATGAGGAACCAAGATTCACTCCTTGGGTTGGGAACATTTTCATGTCCCCTATGTCCCTTAAGCATTGATGGATATGAGGGACATCAATTTTCATGTTGCGCCTCATCGTGACACTTGGCGAAGGTTTGATGGCTGTCCATTTGGCTCCACTAGCTTCTGGGGGCTGAGAAATTGCACTGGAGAGGGTCATATGGATGACCTGAAGGATTCTTATGGCTGGGAACATTTTTTATGTCCCTTAGCACAAAGGTATATGAGGTTCATCAATTTTCATAGCATGTCTAGTGTTGAATCTTGTCACAATCTAGACGGTGAAGGAATGAGCTCCGAGAAACACCTGGGGGCTAAACTGACGATCTGAGAGGTTCCATGTGTGACCAGAGGGCTTATTGGGGCTGGGTGAATTCTATTTTACCTTAATTACCTTATCTTGAGTGATGAAAGGGACACAAAATATCACCAAGCTCATCAAGCTAACAAGTGTCCTCACTAAAAATTGACTAACTCCCAAACTCATTCCTTGAGGGAAACTTCAAACGATGATATCTTGAGCTCACGATGGAAGGTTTTGGAAAAACATTATATGAAATTGACTTAAAATTTATTTTGAATCCAATGGTGGGGGTACAGTATATTTATTCCTCCATTTAAACCTTGAAAAAGTGGTTTTTTTATCTAGTTCCCTAGTTATGCATGGAAAAAACTAGTTATAAACCTATTTCGCCAAAGTGTTGTGAAAATAATTATTACAAAATATTGTATATCTTAGAATTCCATTTTTGAATATGTCTTGTTTTGCTTCTAACTCCATCCAGAGCTCCCAGAATCATCTCCCCAAACTCAGTAGCTTTTTTAGCCTTGTGCACTGCTTAGGCCTGGGAACCCTGCTTTTGATCAAACTGCCCCAACTCTTCCAAATATTTCCCGAATATTCCAAAATCACTTCCATGATGTTACTATACATTTAATCCACCTCTGTATCATATTTTTTCCTATGTTCCACTCCAAAGAGGGTGCATCGGTCTTGGGAAGGCCGATGGCATCCCTTCCCGAAACTACCCAAAAATACTAGTTTTCAAGAACTCCTAAAATCACCTAAGGGGGTTGAATTTACTTTCCTAAATCACCTAGGATATTTAGTTAACATCATCTGGGATGTCATTTAACTAACTGAGTATACATGGGGTTCCTGGGAAGGGTAGGACTTAAAAAAAATTTCACAGGGTTATCGTTGTCATGCTAGAAAATTACCAATTTCCTTGTTGAACATTTGCATGAAAACAGTGCCTTTTGAATGCAAGCTTGGGTGGTAATAGTAATGCTTAGTGCTTGGTCCCTCATTTTAAAAACATAACTATGTATCTATATGATTTCCTTGTTTGAATTTTGTAATTGATAACTAAAAGGTTGGCCCAAGGTAATAAAATGCAATTAAGAAGTGAAAGGAATCCAAAAGGGGTGGGAAAAAGATAAAGAGGGACATGAGAACCAAGGAGGACATGAGCGTCTAGGTGCTACTGTCTGAAATGGGTGTTATTATTTGAAGCCATAGAAATATAAAACAGTCAAGTGTCAGTAAGAGGAATGGATGTATGAAGCCAATACAATTGTAAATGAAAAAGAAACAGGCTAAGGGGAGTTGTCAATTAATATTTTTCTTGATTAGGAATCATATAAATGTTAGCATTCTTTTATGACCTATAAATTTATCCAAGTGTGTGATTTTGTGTCTACATTTTACCCCACTTATGTTGTTGAGTGAATACTTGATAACATAAAGTAGATAGAATATTTATACCTTAGGATCCATGTAGAGTGTGCGGAAAATAGCATGCTGAGTGTACAAGTGAAGCGTGGAGTGATTGTAAAATGAAGCGTGGAAACTAGGATAGGAAAGTGACCCTAGGGGTTAAGAGTATGTGATTTTTTTACCTATTTTTGTGTTTTTAGGCTACTTCTTATTACGTATTAAGGACGGACCAGCAAAGGAAGAGCGAAAAAGTAGTCAAATTCATGTATGTGAAAATATGAGTAAAGCATGTATAAGTATGCAAAAGTATGTAAAAATGGGTAAAAAAGAAAGTGTGTACCTGATATGTAAGAGTGTAAAAATGGGTAAAAACGAAAGTGTGTACCTGATATGTAAGAGTGTAAAGGACAAAAAAATGCCTTGGAAATACTGTGAAGAGTGATTTTTTTGGTGATCTCATGCCAAGAGTGATGTTTTTGGGTGATCTCACACCAAGTACAAGTTTTTTGTGCAATCTCATGCCAAGTGCGATTTTTTTTTGCGATCTCATGCCAATGAGAAAGTGTTGAGGAGAGAGCTCTAGTGTTACTCTCCTTCCATAACTCTTCCCAATAAGCACCACTATAGATGGTACATCCCTGATTTGTTCCTTTTGACCCTAATTAGTTCTAAATTGTATTGATTGTAGGAGATAGAATGCATTCTATAACTATAGATTTATACCTGTAACTAAGGAATTGATCTTTGAATTCTTGTAGACTACGTTGTACTGATAAATTTACTGTATCTTCCCCCAAGACTTTAGTGTCCACGAGTGGACACAAGCGCCCGGGAACTACTGTCTTATTCTAAATGCAGGTGTCTACTCTATGTGAGGTCTAATTTCCTATGTTGATTCTATATTGTGTAGATATGTACTATAGATTTGAGCTGTTGAAGGGGTGATTTATTTAGCTGATGTATGCCCCCCCTTGTCTGGGTTGCATGTGATGAATGTAGGCACATGTGTTCCAAAGGATATGAGTTGAAATTGATATGAAATGGATATCTATAGGGGGGTAGGGGATGTGCATGGTAGAGACTAAGGCACATGTAAATAAAATGGGCTAGTAACATGTGTTTGTGCAAACAAATATATTATGCAAGTATAATACAATGTAAAAATCAAGTGTGCAAACAATATATACTGTGAAAAGTGGATTTTAGACATGGGACATTGCTCAAAATTTCATAAGACAATCAGGGCCGAAGCAGCCAAAAGCATGCAATGATCAAATAAGACATAGGGCATAGCCCATAAACAATAGCATACAATGGAAAACAATTTCTATGTTGTAGATCTTGTTTTCATGTGTGCAAGTGTTGAAGACTGTACACAAAAACTAATGTACACTCTCAACAGTATAAATATCATTGTAGATGTGTGTGAGTTCAAATATGAATTTAGAAGAGTTTGTTGAGCACAGCTCCAAACAGATCTAGGTATTGTATTGAGAGAAAGATGTGGCTTGTAGTAAAATATGATAAATTGATTCTTGGTGGAGGTAGCCCAAATTGGGTGAACCACGTTAAATATTTTCTATGTTTTGTGTTATTTTATTTTCTACACTTTTATTTTAGATCTATGATATTATTCTGCATATTAGTTTCTACTATTATGATTCTGTGTGGGATTGTTTCGCATATTTCATCCCTTATTTCCTAACAATTAGTATCAGAGCTTGGATTGGTTTGCTGAAGTGTTGAATCATAGGGAAAGTATTAGTTTAAGTGAGAGCTATGGCAGATGATGGAAGATCAAAGGTTGATAAATTTAATGGGTAGAATTTTAGTCTTTGGAACATGCAGATGGAAGATTACCTTTATCAAAAGGATATTTATATTTTGTTGTCTGAAAAAGGGAACAAACCCTTGAGCGTGATGGATGTGGAATAGATTTTTCTGGATAGAAAGGAACTTGGGAAAATTTGGCTATGTCTTGCATATTCGGTGTTATTTAATGTTTCAAAGGAAAATGCTACAAAATAACTTATGGATGCATCAAGGAAGTTATATGAAAAACCCTCTACCTCTAACAAGATATTTTTAATGAAAATGTTTTTTAATATGAAGATATTTGAGAATAGTTCAATAGTAGATCATTTGAATGATTTTAATATGGTTGTGAATATGCCAGCTTCGGTTATAATAGATTTTGATGAAGAATTTAGGGCTTTATTAATTTTGTGCTCCTTACCTAAGAGTTGGAATAGCTTGGTAATGACAGTAAGCAACTCGGTTCGAGTTCACTCAAAGTTGAAGTTTGAGGAAATTGTAGGGGTGATTCTAAGTGAGAAAATGTGAAGAAAAATCTCCAGGGAATCTTCTATTTCAAGGAATTATTTGACGGTGGAAACTAGAGGGATACATAAGAATAGAAGAAGCCAAGGAAAAGTGAAAGATTGGGAAAGGTCAAAATCGAAAAGAAAGATGGTATGTTGGCACTATGGAAATTTTAGGCATGTAAAGAAGTACTGTTTCAAGCTTCAAGACAAGAAGAAAACATGGAGGTGAATGTGGAAACAAGTAATGTCTGCCAAGATGCTTTGATTCTTTTTTTTTCATAATATTTTTGAATCTTGGGTTTTAGATTTAGGGGCTTCTTTACATGCTACTCCACATAGGCATTATTTTTTTTACTATGTTCAAGGGGATTTTAGGCATGTTTTTCTTGGTGATGATGATCCTTGCATCATAGTTGAAAAATGTTTTGTTCACATTAAGATGTAAAATGGGAATACATTACTTTTGAAGGATGTCAGACATGTTCCTACATTAAGATGAAACTTGGTATCGGTGGGGAAGTTCGAAAATGATGGTTGTATTGTGATATTTATAGTAGATTCTTGGAAGATTACAAAGGGTTATCTTGTGTTGGTAAGAGGTAAGAAGGTTGGAACCTTGTATTTAACCACTACTAGTACTAATTCTTATAATCTTGTGTCTTTAGACATAGATACAACATTGTGGAACTATATGGTCAGTCATATGAGCCATAAGGGCATGTTGATCATAAAGAAAAAATTTCCCATATTTACGTAAACAGGTTAGGATTTCTATGAAAATTGTGTATATGAGAAACAAAAATGAGTAAATTTTGTCAAGGTTGGATCTACAAATAAAGAGAATAAGTTGGAGACAGTACATTTTGATGTGTGGGGGTTGGCTCAGGTATTATCTCTTAGGGTGTTCAAATTATTATGTCACTTTTATTGATGATGAAATAAGGAAAGTTTAGGTATATTGTATTAGAAATAAATCTGATGTATTTTACACTTTTGTTAAATGGAAAGCCTTGGTAGAGAATGAAACAGGTCTTAAGGTAAAATGGCTCACATCAAATAATGGAGGGGATTATTGCAGTAATGAGTTTGATGATTATTATTCTAAGAATGGAATCTGTAGGAAAATTAGGGTTCCAAGAACTCTGCAGCAGAATGGGGTATTTGAAAAAATAAACAAGACAATAATGGAATGAACTAGGAGTATGAGGTTACATGAGGGACTGCCTCTTTATTTTTGGGTAGAAATGGTGAGCACAAATTTGTACTTGATAAATAGAGGACCCTCAAGTTCCTTAGATGGAGGCATATCCGAGGAGGCTTGGTCTAGTAAGAAGTTTGATTATTTATTTCTTAGAGTCTTTAGATGTGAGGTGTTTTTCCATATTAAAAAGGATGATAGGACTAGGTTAGAGGCTAAATTAGAAAAATGCACTTTCATTAGTTGTGGTGGTGATGAATTTGGATATAAATTTTAGAGTATTAAGGATAAGAAAATCATTTGATCTAGGGATGTGGTCTTTAATGAGAAATTTATGTATAAGCAACAATTGCAAGAAAACAGGGAAGAATATAGCAAATAATATATAGTGGTAGAGGATATTTCGGATGGGAAAGTGGCACATGAATCAGTTGAGGAACCTACTCAATAGGAACCTCAAACTCCTATATTGAGGAGGTATTATAGGCTAATAATAGCACTTGAACATTTTTCTCCTTCCCTTAATTATTTATTACTCACTGAAAATGGAGATACAAATAGATATAATGAAGCAATGCAGGTAAATGCTAAGAAGAAATGGGAGCAAGCCATGTATGAGGAGCATCACTCTCTCATGGAGAACTACACTTTGGATTTGGTGAAGCTACCCAAAGGAAAAAGAGAATTGCAGAACAAGTGGGTGTAAAAATTTAAAGAGGAAGAGGGGGACAAGAAAATATACAAGGCCCAGTTTGTGGTCAGGGGGTTTTCATAGAAAAAATGTATAGATTTTGATGAGTTTTTCTCATGTAGTAAAAATTACTTCTATTACAATTGTTCTTGGAATAGTGGCAGTAGAAGACTTGCACTTGGAGCAGCTAGATGTAAAGACTGCATTTCTTCATGGGTATTTGGAGGAGGATCTATATATGCATCAGCCAGAAGGCTAGGAGGTCAAAGGTAAAGAGGAGATGGTGTGCAAACTGAAGAAGAGCTTGTATAGTCTGAAACAAGCTCCACATCAATGGATAAGAAATTTGATAGCTTTATGATGGAACAAGGTTATATTAGATGTCATTCTGACCATTGGATGTTTATAAATAAATATCAATATGGAATTTATATTATCATGTGTTTATATGTGGATGACATGTTGGTTGCAGGTAAAAACATGCACTAAATAAAAATAATTAAGAAGAAGCAAAGAGACTCCTTTTCTATGAAGGACTTGGGGGTATCCAAACAAATCCTTGGTATGAGGATATCTCAAGATAGAAAGGAATGGAAGGTGACTTTATCTTAGGAAGATTACATTAAGAAGTTCTTAGAGAGGTTTAATATGCAAGATGTTAAACCGGTTGGGACTCCTTTAGTGGGTCATTTCTAGTTATCAAAGGAGTTGTGTCCCAAGATAGAGCAGGAGAGAAACCAAATGTCCAAGGTACCTTACTCATCAAAATTTGGTAGTTTTATGTATGTCATGGTGTGCACTATGCACTAGGCCTAATAATTCCCATGTAGTGGGAGTAGTGAGTAGATTTATGAGTGATCTAGGTAAATATCACTGACATGTGGTAAAGTGGATCCTTCGGTACTTGAGAGGAACCCTGGGAATCATTTTGTGCTACATTGGATTGGACACCACTTTGAGTGGTTATGTATATTCAGACATGAGTGGAGATGTAGATAGTAGAAGGAACACAATAGGTTATATTTTCATTGTAGGTGGGACAACAATAAGCTAGATTTAATGACTACAAAAGCTTGTGACTTTGTCAACCACGTAGGCTGAGTATATTTTTGCCACAGAGGCAAGAAAAGATATGATTTGGTCACGTCGATTGCTTGAGGAGTAGGGGGAAAAATAGTAGGAAGGGAAGCTATATAGTGATATTCAAAGTGTTATACACCTTGTTAATAACTCTGCTTTCCACTCTAGAATGAATCATATGCAGTTAAGGTACCAGTTCATTAGGACAACTTTGAAGGAAGAGAAGTTAAATATGGATAAGATTCATACCAGCTAGAATCCTGCAGAAATGATGACCAAGGTGGTCACAAGGGAGAAACTGAAGCTATGTTAAAATTTGTTTGATCTTCACTAACGACAGTGAAGGGTTGAGAATATTTCTCAGAGGAAAAATAGTCTCCATGTGGGAGATTGTTATGTTTTGGAGCCTATTTTAATGTGTGGAAGTGTTGAAGACTATACACTAAAATTACTATACACTCTCCATAGTTTTTTAGCCTAAAAAAATGTTCCCGATAGCTCAAGAAACATGCTTTTCTCATATGGGTGGTATTTTCACCCATAGGTTTATGGGGTAGTTTATGCCCATGGTTTTTGTACTCATGGTATAGTAAAATTTCTTAAGCAGTTTTCTATTGGTGTTATTTTGTGCATATGGTAGGGGGGACATACCATTGTAGATGTGTGTGAGTTCAAGTGTGAATTTAAGAGAGTTTGTTGAGAACAACTCCAAATAGATCTGGGTATTGTATTGAGAGACAGAGGTGGCTTGTAATAAAATTTGAGCAAGTGATTATTGGTGGACGTAGCCCAAATTGGGTGAACCACATTAAATACTAACTCTGTGTTATGTTTTTTTTTTCTAAACTTTTATTTCAAATCCGTGATATTATTTTGCATATTATTTTCTACTATTGCAATTATGTATGTGATTGTTCCACATATTTTATCCCTTAGTTCCTAACAACAATAGTAAGAAAAATGTATCAAATAACCATGGTGGTATATAGTCCTATAAATAAAATGCTACACATGAAGCACTTGTTAGCATGTTATAAAGATAAATATTATGTCATGAGCGTGTATAAATAAACAAAAATTAAAGTAAGTGTAGTAAAAATTAGTGAAAATGTATCAATAGAACATGTGTAGGGTATGATAGAAAAAGTAGATTCCCCCAGGATCCTCGGTGGGACTGGTAAAAGGTATAGTGCCAAGCATCATTGCAGCATATAAGAACATGTAAGAGATTTGCATTCACCTCAAAATACCAAGTGAACATGCATGTGTACATAGAAATATACTGACATACTGAGTATATAACTAGTATAATAAGCAAAGTACAACATGTAAATAGTGTAAGAAAGCATGATTCAATGTAACCAAGATATGCAAATGCAATGTATGATTGGAATGCAATGGTATACAAAGTTTGAAGATAATAGGAGTAGTGTGGCCTCTAATGGATGTGTATGAGATGAGGTTCATTTATAAAAGATCCCTCAACAGTCAAGAATGAACCATAGAACAAGAGTGCGTCATAAGAAAATGGGTTGTGTGATATTAGATGCTAGAAAGATGTATCATGAATCACAAAACATGAAGTTTGTAAGAGGTGAGGTTCATTTCAGAATTATACCCTCAGTAGTCGAGTATGAACCGTGGAACTAGAGTGCATCATAGGGTACTGATGATACAATGCATGTATCAAAGGGGATGATAATGTGTAAAGGGGTGAATAATGAGGCACATAGTGCAAAGTGTGGTAATAGAGTTTATAGAGAATTGATAATGATGGGAAGGTGGAAAAATCATGTTGCCCCCTAAGTGTGTGATGGAAGAAGAATCAAGTGAGCTCATCTAGGATATTGTTGGTGACAGGATTGTAGCTAATGGGATTTGGATTAGAGACTCAGAAAGAAATGGTGTGGTGTTGATCATATAATGAGCCTTTGTAGCATAAGTTATACATACCCATAGCATATTATTCATCACTGAAAGGATGTTTTGCACAATCATGTGCATACCAGCGAAATAGATTTGGAGCATATCCAAGGAATGGATCATTGCAAACATAAATGCAGTAAAAATGCGCGGGAAATCTGATATCATTATGATTGGGATACAAAGTTCCACCAATGTATTCAATCCAAGACTTTCCAAGTATAAGTGAAGAGGAACAAGGAGTACGAGTAAGGAAGATTGATAAATGGAAGACACAGAGGCCATAGGTGGTTGTAACGAATACACATCCATGACAGAGATGCGTACAGTGAGGTGAGGTAAGGAGATAAGTAAGTGTGAATATGAGATGATATAATCCATAATGTGTGAAAACAACTTCAAAACAAGTGGAATATGAGGCCAATAGGATCCCTATAGAAAGAGAGTGCATGTGAAAGGAGGAGGTGGAGGTGTGGAAAGAACGTGGGGAGATGCATTAGATGGTAAGATGTCTAGTGTATGGAAATTCCCCTAGAAATGTATCATGGAATTAGTTAAAAGAGGAGGCTTTTTGAATTGGTATTCACCTGGACTAGTAGCAACAAAAGTATCCTAAAAATAGGATTCATCTATCTCAATAGGATTAAAATTAATATTGTGCAATGTGTCGTCATTAAGCTCTACAATTTCAACCTCATCATCAAAATCATCATTACTAGAATTATCTTTTTGAATAGAACTATCAATAATATTGGTAGGGTTGGAGCTAGATATATGAGCAAGAGGATCCATGACAGGTGTGAAAGTAGTAGCCATAGGGGTGACATGGTGGGTGATAGGAGATTAGTGGTATGCATAGGAATGGAAAAAATACATGTGGAGGTAAAGGGAATAATACGGGTACTAGATTGACCAACTTCATATGTACTAAGATTGTTGTAGGGAATTGGTTGTGATGGAAGGATAAACATGGTGGTGATAGGGTCTATTTAGAAAAACCTGAATGGGTCAAGGTTAGCAGCAATAGTATGCTCATAGCCATCATGGAGGAATTTGACACACCTATGAACTGTGGAATGGACAACATGCATTACATGAATCCGTGGTCTACCAAGTAAGTGATTTAACTACAATGAGGTTTCAATGACAAATATTAAAGTAGGAACAATTTTAGGCTCAATTTGTATAAGTAATGTGACAATGCCCATGCATGTGCGAGTAATGGAATATGATGTAGGAGCATCAACTCTAGTATGTACATAGGGATGGAAGCAGTAAATTGTGGATTGTCAGGTATGGTCATAGGTCTTTGAGGTAATTAGATGTCAATTAGGTGTGTTATTTGGAGTCTAAACTATTCAAAATTTGAAATTTTCACTTTCCCTCCAAAGTGTAAGTTTGAAACTTGGAGGCCTATATTTGTTTGCCTAAGTAATTTGGCTTAGTTTAGGTGTTTTAGATACACTCTTGGAGCTCAAAATGGATGAAATGAGGTCAAATGAGGGTTTCCTAGGTCTAATATTGTTTAAGAAGTCATAAATAGTGTTAAGCACCTAAGGAATGGGAAAGTGTAATCATGTGACCAAGGGTTTAAAGCTATGTACTCGGTGATAACTGAATGAAAGACATATAAATGATCAAAAGTAACTGATTTATCTCATTCCATTCGAATGAGAATAAATGTGAAGAGTTTCAAGATAGTTTTTTAGTCAGGTGTATACACTTGGATGACAAAGTTTAGCATTTTATGTATAATAATGAGTATTGAAGCATGTGCATGCATGATGGCCACAAAACATGAACAATAAGGAAGGTTTTGTTGTATCTTTTCTTTTAATATTATGTGAACTCATTGATTGTGCATGATTATGAGTCTTAATAAACTCTACTAGGATGTAGCATATTGTTTTTTAGGGTTACTTTAGGGAGTTTGACCTTTGGTACGAGAGTGAATTGTTCAAATGGTTGGAAAATGAGTGAAAGATGAAGTGTTTTTGCAGGAATGAACTCTTGAGGACTTACTAACAGTAAGTTTGTGAGATTTTTAATTATAAGTCTTATATAGGTAAGCTCACTTGAGCACATTCTTGTTATAGGCTCTTTGATTGAGAAATACATGTTGGATAATGTTTTTTTGAGAAGATATTTTCTTAGAAATTCAATGCATACAAGTGAAGGGGGAATATAAGATATTAACATAGGTATATAAGTACTTCTAAGTGCCAAGAAAGAGATTATTGACATGATTCATTGAATATTATAGTGAAAGGTTGAAAACCTCTTGTTTGGTTTTGGGGCAGAATATAGAGGCTGCCAATAGTTTCATATCTTAAGATATAATACTTAGTGGAATTGAGGATAGAGGTAATTGAGGTGATTTAGGAATTGGGATGAGTGGATGAATAATTCTAAAGAAGTTATAACCATCCTCAGGTTGGAACAGGGTGTCACAGTCCCAGTTTCCCATTGAAAACATGATTACAAGTAGAATAGGTAGTGATTTATAGATGAAATGACATATTGAAAGGGTTTATAGGTGGTCACAGTCTTCTTAAAACTTGCATGAGTGATTAAAAATGATAAATAAGAAATAAATCTTTAAAAATGTCTTCTCAGGCTATCTTAGTGGATTAAACCCTCAACCTAGGGTTTGCAAACAAAAACATCAATTATCTTCCAATTGAACCTATGGTTTTGTGTGAAATTTCATAGATAGATGTATCTCAGCATTGGCTAAAATATGAGTCCAATTTCATTAGTTGAGGTTCCTTCAATTCAAATTTATTTATGATAGTTTTCCTTTAGTGGACTATTTCAAATTAGGAAGGTCTAATTAGACACTATACATGGATATTGATGAAAACTATGCAAAGAACCTCAAAACAAAATTTTGCATAAAAGGAAAAGGGGCTAAGGGGTGCTCTGAAATGACCCCATTTTGTTAGATAAATGATTAAAACTAAAGTTACTCCAAGAAAATTACCCAGGTACGGCTAGTAGAGAGTGAACCAATCAAGGTAAGACAATTGTGGAAAATACATTTAGACAAGGATTGAAGAACCTATATTTGACACGTACCATCATTGAGACAAAGGGTCCTAAAAAATTATCTTGGTTTGTATGGAGGATTCCTAGGATTATCCAATCATGCATTAACTAAGCACCATGTTTGAGGAGCCTCTAAAAAGGCAATTTAGCAAAGGTGAGATAATTTGAGATTTGTGACTGAGTTTGATCAATTTGGTTATGGATTTGATATAATTGGGGGTCCTAAGACATGAGGTAATATAAAAAATAGCACAGGGAGACCTAAAAATTTCAATTTACCTTGGTTTGGTAGACATTCAACTTTGAGTAAAGAGCCAACTTGAGACATAAAGGATATTCGGAGCCCAAACAGAGAAGTGTATGATAATTTGGGTTAAGAAATAATTGAACAAAATAATGGAACTATCAACAAGAGAGTGCCATATAGGATATGTAAAGTGTTGAAGGGTTATGCTAGAGGAAATCAAATTTTTGGCATATTGTGAGCCTTGATTCCTTAAAAACAACATAGAGTAGTCTTCATGAATGGTACAAACGCTCTGACTCACTCTTGTATATGAACATTTAGAAGTTGTCATCACATTTATTTAAGGTACCATTAATTTTCAAGAGGCAATAAGGTAAAATACCTAGCCAGGGAGTGTCAATCTTAAGAAATGAATGATTTATATTGACTTAAGGACTAAGATAGTGAATTTGTTACAAGGTGAGGCTATGTTGGATGCATGAAATAAAATATTACTTTGCATCATTATTAGTATCAAAGTGGAGATAGGGATTGAATAATTTGAGAGAAGGTTGATATAGTGTAAGAAGAAGAAAGACAAAATGTTGACAAGAAGATGAGTGAAGAGAAGCTATTTGAATCAGTCACAAGACATGGGTATGTGATGCCCATATGGATGAATAAATTAGCGATATAGAGTAATGAGACCAATTCAAATCAAGTGTATGAGAGGATAAGAGAATAAGATCAAAATATAAGATTGGAAAAAAATGATGGAAATGAGGAAAGCAAGCAGAGAGAGAGAGAGAGAGAGAGAGAGAGAGAGAGAGAGAAGAGAGAGAGAGAGAGAGAGAGAGAGAGTTATTGAATCAGACTTGACAGATGGTGAAGATGAAGATTAACCAGAAATAGAGATGGTTTAGGAATTGGTAGAGTTATTGAGATACAAAAAGAGAGAGAAAGAGGAGACTGGGAGAGGGGAAAAGGAAAGAGGAAAGGATGAAGAAAAGAGAGATGTGATTTCAGCAGGAGAATACAGAGATGAAACAATATGTAGAGAAGTTGATGGTGCTCATGGAAAGAGAAAGAGAAGAGAAAGGACAAGAAATGGGGATGGTGATGAAGAAGATAGTCAAGTGGCTAGTTAAATTGCTTATGAAAAGGAGACAAAGGACAACAGTCAAGGACAAGGATAAGAAAATAAGAAAGAATACTAAAACAGATGGGAAAGAGAATGAGTAAACAAGAAATTGAGGTGATTAAAGTAAATGGTGCTAAATAGAGAATAAGAGTGAGGATGATGAGATAATTGAAGCATTTTTGGCTTCTCTTAAGAGAGATGAACATGTTGAGAGCATTTTTTATGTAGAGAAAGAAGAAGAAAAGTTTGTGAGAGAAAAAATGAAGTGATATCAAGGAAAGGGGAACCTAAAGGGGTAGCCAATCCTCACAATTATGAATCTAACCTTGTGTGTAGATGTGTGATTACAGGAATGAAGAATGAAACTGAAAAGGATAATGAAAACAAAGAGAGCAGAAACCAAGAACAATAAGTAACCAGTGAATCATATTTTTTGACAGAATGTGTGTTTGTTTTATGAAGGTTGGGAGCAGCTACATATGGAGATAGCAGCCTTTGAACATGCTTCATAGAAAGAGGGAACATGTGAAAAGGAGTTAGAAATAAATTCAAGCTTAGAGGAAGGGAAACACCTAGAAGCTAATAGAAATAAAGTGGAAGGAAAATTCAAAGAGGTAGATATAAAAGATACAAGATTCAACAGTGTAGCATCATAGGAAAATGTGTATGATGAAGAGGTTGAAGTCATATATGAGCAGTAATAGTAGGACCAAAAGGAAAACATGATAGTTGAAGAGATCAAGGAGAATGAGGCAAGGAATATAACTAAACACATGAAGAATGAAAACCAGATACAGATTGTCAATGGAGCTAATAAAAATGAACAAGCTAAAGATAGAGATCAGATCAGAATAAAGATAAAGGTGCAAAATAATTGGAAGAAGAAGAACAACAACAAAGCCCTGGGGATCAAAATTTATTACCCCTAGAGTATGATGTAGAGAGCATCAACTCTAGTATGTACATAGGGATGGAAACCTAAAATTTTGGATTGTCAGGTATGGTCATAGGTCTTTGAGGTCATTAGATGTTAGTTAGGTGTGTTAATTGGAGTCTAAGCTATTCAAATTTTGAGAATTTAACTTTCCCTCCAAAGTGTAAGTTTGAATCTTGGAGTCCTACTTTGGTTTGGCTATGTAAGCTAGCTTAGATTAGGTGTTCTAGATATACTCTTAGATCTAACTAGATTTAAATGGATGAAATGATATATAATGAGGTTGGTCTTATGTCTACTCTTGTTTTAAAAGTCATAAATAGTGCTAAGAACCTAAGGAATGGGCAGGTGTAATCATGTGACCAAGGGTTTAAAGTTATGTACTCGATGATAACTGAATGAAAGACATATAAAAGATCAAAATATAACGAAATTATCTCATTCCATTCAAATAAGAATCAATGTGAAGATATTGAAGATAGGTTTTTAGCCTTGTGTATACACTTGGATGACAATTTTTAGCATTTTATGCATAATAATGAGTATTGAAGCATGTGTATATATGATGGCCAGAGAAAATGAACTGTAAGGAAGGTTTTTTTGTATCTTTTCTTTAAATATTATGTGAATTCATTGATTTTGCATGGTTATGAGTCTAAATAAATTATACTAGGTTATAACATACAATTTTCAGGGTTACTTTAGGGAGTTTGACCTTTGGTATGAGAGTGACTTTTTCAAATGGTTGGAAAATGAGTGAAAGATGAAGTATTGTTTTGGGAATGAACTCTTGAGGACTTATTAATAGTGATTTTTTGATATTTTTAATGATAATTCTTATATAGTTAAGTTCATTTGAGCATGGTTCTCTTGCAAAGTTTCTTGATTGAGAAATGCATGTTGGATAATGTGTTTTTGAGAAGATATTTTCTTAGAAATTTGATGCATGTAAGTGAAGAGGGAATATAAGATATTAACATCGGTCTATAAGTACCTCTAGGTGCCAAGAAAGAGTGTATTGACATGATTAATTGAAGATTATAGTGAAAGGTTTAAAAACCTCTAGTTTGGTTTGGGGGTAGAAAATATAGGTTTTCAATAGTTTCAAAGCTTAAGATTCAAGACTTACTTGAATTAAGGATAGAGGTAATTGAGGTGATTTAGGAATTGGAATGATTGTATGAAGAATGCTAAAGAAGTTATAACCATCCTCAGGATGGAATAGAGTGTCAAAGTCTCAGTTTTTCATTGAAAACGTGATCACAAGGAGAATAGGGAGTGATTCTTAAATGAAATGATGTATTGATAGGGTTAATAGGTGGTCACAATCCTCCTAAAACTTGCAGAACTTAGGAGTGATTAAAAAGGAGAAATAAGAAAGAAATATTTAAAATGTCTTCTCGGACTATCTTTGTGGCTTTAAACCCTCAACCTAGGGTTTGCAAACAAAAAATTCAATTATATTGCAATTGAAGTGGTGGTTTTACATGAAATTTCATTCATAGCTCTATTTTAGCAATGGATAAAAGATGAGTCCAGTTTTAGGAGTTAAGGTGCCTCCAAGTCGAAGTTATTTATGACAGTTGTCCTTTGGTGGACTGTTTCAGATTAGGAATGTGTAATCAGAAACTGTACAATGATATTGAAGAAATTTTTTCAAAGAACCTCATTATGAATTTTTTCAATATAAGGAGAAGAGGCTAAGGGGTGATCTGAAATGACCCCATTTTTTGGATGAATGATTGAAACTAAAGTTACTGAAATGACCCCAGAGCTCCATTTTTTATGTTCTTGGTACCAATGGAAAGATCTGGAGATTCTCTTCATCATGGAGTCTTTGATTTTGGATTTTGGTGAAGATTTGGGTGAGAAATTTGCAAAACGTGTTTTTGCGTGGAAAAGACAAAAACTAGTTCCAACCACCATATTTAATGAAGTATGGGTCATTTTCTTTAGTCTGCGAAGTAGATACATGAAATTATGAGATTTTGCATTGAGCCCATCAACAGAGGAAGAATTAAAACATATTTTGAAAAGTGGTTGGAGCAGATCCCATGTTTTTCCTCTCTTCTCGCGTTTTTTCTATAAAATGTAAAAAAAGGCACATTTTCAAAGTTAGTTAGTGGTTGTTCATTTTTCTTCTCTGCCTCCCCCTTCTTTTCTTCCCCGGGGTCGAAATGGAGTTTGAATCTCCTCCCCTTCTCTTTAAATGGAATTTTTTTGCCTCTTGGTCGTGTATGATGCTCTGTACAAATTTTTGAAGCAATAATACTCGTTTTTGTGATGTATTTGTCCATCCTTTGCTTGTTTTCATTACATCCTCTTACCTCTCATTATTCTAGAGTATTATGTGCATGTTTTGGATGTTCATTTATAGATCTGGGAGTTTTGTTCATGGGGTTTCAAAACATTTTCTATGTGAATCTGATCTATGGTCTGTGATGTTGTTGTCCATCCTTTCCATTGCACACCTCTCTTTGTTCCATGGTAGTTTAGTAGATGATCAACACTTTCCTTCTCTGGTGTACCACTATTTTATTGTAGGCTCTATTTTTTTCTTGTTTTCTTTCTCTCCTTGGCTCCTTGGAAATTATATTAGGATTAGATTAGCTTTCCTGCACTAGAATAGCTTGTGGCAGGTAGTTTAAGAAGAGGAACCAGCCTTCTCTAGAGAGATTTCCCACTTTTGCAAGGTCCCACACCTTGGGGAAAGTTCAATGTTATGCAATCACACCAAATGAGTTTGCCTTAGAAAATCAGATATCCATAACTCATTTAGGGGTGCTATAATTTTACACTAACAATTTTGGCATGCCCGGTGGGACCTAAGAGCTCTTCACTTCATTGCAACAAGATTGATGTCAACTTGTTGTAAATCTCCAGCTTATGAGAAGCTTTATATTACATATCTAGTGACTTCATCTGGTAAACAACTCATTCTCTAAGTTGCAGACCTATTTTCCATTCACTTCCATTCATCCTTCTTTCCATATTATTTCATTCTTTCCATTCCATGAAGTTGTGCAATCATGACTTCATTTCCACCATGGAATTCACATCTACAACAACAACAACACATTCCAACTCCAATAAGCTTTATAACTCCTTCAAATAAGCATTTTGAGAAAATTTGAAATCAGCAGGTCTACCCCTATGAGCAGCAATGCCAAAATTAGGTTGGCTAGGGAGTTTTCCAAGAGCAAGGGTATACAAACCATGAAGATAATCAAATGCAAGATGCTGGTCTGTTGGAGAATATTCAAAAAATGGATATTGGTATGGTGAATTCAAGAGCTACAACTCAAATTATGGCCTTCATAATTGGTTGCAGGGCACCTTATCCATGGGAAGGCCCTTTTACAAGAGACTAAAACCCTCAGGAGAAGCTAAACTTCATGATTGAGATGTTTCCCTAACTTGCACAATGGACTGAAGAGATAGAGGCCTATGAATTTGGTGCTAGGAATCCTTGTCAATGGGTAAATTCTACACCATTATCTGGTAATTTTCTCTCCACTCCTCAAGCAGCACCATCTCAATTTGAGCTTCAATTTCCAAGCTTCCCATTGAATTCTACCCCAAGTGTGAAATCCATTTCTTCATCCCCTAGTCTTCCATCCCATCTCATTTTTTCTACCCTCTTCTCATCCAAATCCAAATCCCCTTTACAAGAGAAAAAAGAAATACATTCCACTCCAAGGAAATAAGAAGTTTCATCTCTTCCACAACCACAAACAAATGAAAAAATGGTTAAATCCAAACCCACTCCTTCTCTTGTCTTCCCAATTCCATGTGGAGAAGAGGAAATTTTTAAAATCAGTCATGAAGGATAGCAAGAAGAAGAAGTGAAAGAAGAAGAAATGGTTTAAACGCTTAGTGAGCTTAGCTCTTAGGTTTGGGATAACAAAGATTCCTTTCCTGGTCAAGCCTTCAGAGGAGAAGAAATTTGAAGAGCCAGTGGTGGCTATGACTGAATTCGCAGTAAAGAAAGAACAAGAAAAGGAAGAAGAAAATTAGTAGTCAGTTTTACTCATAATGTAGTGTCCATGTTGGCACTTTAAGTGTAAAGAATGTTGATCTAATTAAAACTACCTAATTAGCTAAGGAAGGAGAAAAAAAATCTGCTCCAAATCCAAAAGAAGAGGAGAAAATTCTATCTGTGAAGGAGAAAAATGTAGATCTAAAGGCTTTGAGCATGAAACATGCTATAAAATAACCTTCAGTTCTTCCTTCTACTTCATCTCCCTTGAGTTCTAGTGTTGAAGAAGAGTTTGATCTTTCAAACTCAATGATTGAGGATGAGAGAAAACATGGTGAAAAAATTTGCTGGTAAAAAACACACCATGGAAGAGGTTGAACATTTGCAGCAAGACAACAATGAAGCAAAGTACTTGTCTGATTTGGAGGATTGTTTTGATGGAGAAGAACTAGTTGAGTTTCTATTGTTATATCCTTCATCATCCACCTTTCAAGCATGTGAACTTGTTGTCATGGAGGAGAGTATTCAATTGCAACAGCCTGCATTTTACAACAGCTCTTTGGAATCAAGTTTGGAAGGTTTAAACCTTCCATGTTCTCATCAAGAGGAAAAAGGGGGAGAGCAGAAGAATTCCACCATTCCTTCCACATCATCCACCCAAGGAGATCTACAAGAAGACTCCAGTTTTGGAGTTAGAAATTAGAGAAATGGGCTTATCAAGTGGATCAGACCTCGCCCAATTAGATATTTGGCTTCATTGGAGCCAAAGGAGCAACCATAATCAGTCATGTCCATTTCAGGGCATGAGGATGATATGCAAAGCACCAAGGATCAGCTGTCATACCTCTTCGATCCAAATGCAAAGCAACTAAAAGAGGTATTTGATTTGTCTCCAGCTGGTACTTTGGTTATTTAGGTGGAGGACCAACTTCTTGTTAGTTTTTCACTCATCCAACCAGCCATGTTTAGTGCCAAATCAATTACATGGCTGCCATTTTTTAGGAAAGGAAGCTATTTCTCCCTACTAGTTGTAGGTTTTGTTTGAGTTCCCTTTTCTCTTAGTTAGAGTAGTGTAGGTAGGTTTTTTTTTTAGCAAAATAAGTGCTTTTGCACACTCTGCATGTTCCATATTTAGAGCATGTATGATTTTCAGTTTGTATATCATTTTTGGTGTTGTTGTATTGCTCTTGCGTAGTCCACTTCAGTTGGCTTTTGGTGAAGATCAACTCCAATTTTCAGTCGGTTCCCAGGTAATTCAGAGGTCAGATTTTTAGGGTTAGATTAGAGAATTGGTTATCAAGCTTGACTCCATGCCCAAATGGATGTAACTAAGGCCACTGATCATTCATCTAGCAGATAGATGACCCCTGTGAGTCGCCAAAGTTGTTAATCAAAATAAGCTCCCTCTTATTTTGGGTTAACTTACTCCATTTTTGTGTCTTAGTCCAAATTTCACAAATTCTAGGCACTCTATGATTTCTAGAAAATACTCCATCAAATAGATAATTTCTTCCCCTTTCTAGAAACGTAAAGAGCTCTTTCTAACTCCTTGTATTTTTTGAGTTATGGCTTGACGGAGTTAGAAGGGAAAATTTTCCCAAGGAGGGACCTGTGGGGCTTGGGAGAGATGTTTGCCAGGGAATCTCAGACCGGTGGGGGAATTAGAGGAAAAAGTGAAAAATTTCCCTTTTGTCAAAAAGGCAAAAATTAAATGCTAAGCTGGCACATCAAAAAGCTAATGCGGGTCGGCAGACCTTCGGAGGCAAATGAGATTTTTTGAATTTTTGTCAAAAAGTGTAAAATGGAAAAAAAGGAGCGCCTACCTCCGCTGACCCCAATGGATGCCACGTCATCATAGGATTTATGGGAGAAAAGTTTAAAATTTTTCCCGAGCTATTTTTTTTGCCAAAAACATTAAGGAAAAAACTCAGAAGGCCATATCTTTTGATCCAGAGATCCATTTTTTACGTTCTTGGTACCAATGGAAATATTTGAAGATTCTCTTCATCATGGAGTCTTTGATTTTGGATTTTGGTGAATATTTGGGGGATAAATTTAAAAAACACATTTTGGCGTGGGAAAAGACAAAAACCAGTTCCAACCACCATATTTAATGAAGTATGGGTCATTTTCTTTGGTCTGGGAAGTAGATACATGGAATTATGAGCTTTTGCATTGAGCCCCATCAATAGAGGAAGAATTAAAACACATTTTGAAAAGTGGTTGGAGTAGATCCCATGTTTTTCCTCTCATCTTGAGTTTTTTCTATAAAATGTAAATAGAGGCACATTTTCAAAGTTAGTGGTTGTTCATTTTTCTTCTTTGCCTCCCCCTTCTTTTCGTCCCCAGCATCGAAATGGAGTTTGAATCTCCTCCCCTACTCTGTAAATGACATTTTTTCCTCTTGCTTATGTATGATGCTCTATGTAAATTTTTGAAGCAATAAAACTCATTTTTTATGATTCATTTGTCCATCCTTTGCTTGTTTTCATTGCATCCTCTTGCCTCTCATCATTCTGGAGTATTTTGTGCATGTTTTGGATGTTCATTTACAGATCTAGGAGCTGTGTTCATGGGGTTTTGGAACATTTTCTGTGTGAATCTGATCTATGGTCTGTGATGTTGCTAACCATCCTTTTCCATTGTGCACCTCTCTTTGTTCCATGGCAGTTTAGTAGATGATCAACACTTTCCTTCTAAGGTGTATCACTGTTTTAGTGTAGGCTCTTTTTTTCTTGTTTTCTTTCTCTCCTTGTCTCCTTGGAAGTTAGATTAGGATTAGATTAGCTTCCCTACACTAGAATAGCTTGTTCCAGGTAGTTTAGGAAGAGGAACCAGCCTTCTCTGGAGATCTTTCCCACTCTTGCAAGGCCCCACACCTTGGGGAAAGTTCAATGGTATGCAATCACACCAAATGAGTCTGCCTTAGAAAATCAGATATCCATAACTCATTTGGGGGTGCTGTGATTTCGCTATTAACAACAGTGTAATGATAATTTAGGTTAAGAAAGCATTGAACAAAATAATGGAACTATCAAGAAGAGAGAGCCATACATGATATGTGAAGTGTTGAAGAGTTGTGCTTGAGAAAATTGAATTTTTGCATATTATGAGCCTTGATTCCTTACAAGAAACATAGAGAAGTCTTCATGAATGGTAATAACACTCTTACTCACTCTTGTATATGAACATTTAGAAGGTGTCATAGCATTTATTTAAGCCAAGGAGTATCAAGCTTAAGAAATGAATGATTTAAAGTGACTTAAGGATTGAGCTAGTGAAGTTGTTACAAGGTAAGGGTATGTTGGAATGCGTGAAATATAATATTTCTCTGCCTCAAAATCATAGCCACAAATAAGAGTGGAATATTTTCTAATTAAGTTTGCAGAGATGTTCATTTTCTTGAGGAGATAAAAAGTGCATAAATTAATAGCATATCCATTGTCAATGAGTACATGCTTTATGCAAATGGATCCAATAGTGGCATTGATAAGAAATGGCACAAAAAGGATTGCTAGTAGTTGAAGTAGGGATATCATCATCACTGAAAGATATAGCATGTGGTAAATTTTTTAGGGATTGAATATGGTAGGTAAAGGAAACTGGTGAGTTATTACTCTTAATTTGGATGGAACGAAGGGCGACCTCTAATGTATTCAGACATTTGGGTGTACTATGCAAGAGATCATAAAGATATATCTTGGTTGGTGCATTCTTAAGTTGCTCAATGATTTAATAGCCCTTAGAGGTGGTGGTAGGAACTATAGGAGTACTAGGTAGAGGAATTGAGACAAGTGGAGCTGTAGGAAGATGATTGTGGTGTGTGGTGATTATATTTATGGTTAGATTAGGAATTGGTGTAGTAAAGTGAGGAGGATGTTGAGGATGGACCTGCATAAAATTAGCAGCAATGGTAGCCATGTCATAAACTTTAGTTGGAGTATAGGAGGAATAAGAACATTATTCCATGAATTCAGAGGAAGGGGATATATTTTGATACATTCTCATAAAGTAGGGTTTAAATAAGTTGGTTCGCCAAATGATTTTAAAAAAATAGATTTTATTAAATCCTATAGCAAAGTAAATACTATAATGCATGATATTAAAATTCTAAGATACAGTAAAGACATAAGAAAATACACACGTAAAGTATGAAACCATAAGTAAGAAATATGAATAAATAGACTTAGTTGGTTTACACAATATCTGGAACTGATATAGGCAATGAAAAGTTATGAAATTGTTGGGAAAAGTGTTGTAAATGCTCAGTA